>JAWWLV010000144.1:26803279-26896706 GCA_035041135.1 Platyrinchus mystaceus
TCACCTAAAAAATCCACTGCGCAGGCTTGAAAGGTAAAAACACCTTTCCCAGATCTTCGTTCGCGAAGACTGGCCACTTACTAACTCTTGTCCTCTTCCCCTGAAATTCAGGCTTCCAACTTCTATGCAAGAAGAATGATCTCAAGAGAAAAAAATCTGTTCGGAAGGGTTTTCTTTTCCTGGTTAATTTTGGTGAATTTCCCTCTGAGAGTCACAGTAAAATGGCTGAATGTTTGGATCTAGGTCTGAGGAAGAAAAATGCTTCTATGTGATACTATCAGAAGAAAGAGAAGTTAAAGCCACATCTATGAATGTGCTATTTGTAAAGCTGCTGGGCAATAATTTTTAGAAATGTTTAAACTGCAGTCTTTTATTGAATGGTGACAAATGGGGAGATAATAGCATGGTGGTTTTACTGTTCTGTGATCATTGAGCTTATAGCTTGCATACAGGGTAATTTATTTTTAGTGTCAGAGGAATCCATTACTATCATCTATCCCAAACAGTATTACACAAGTCAGAGACCCGAACTGCATATCCATTGCTGAGAGTCTGGGTTTTTTCTGTTTAAATTTCAGAAAGGGAACTTACTTGGTCTAGGTATGTTACACAATGGGAAACCACCTATATCTTCAGTGAAATGCTCCAACAGTCAATAACCCTTTTTGAAATCAGTGTTTCTAATACCAGCTTCCCTCCACAAGATGTCATTTTGTCTTCCCCTCTCCAAGATAGATTGCAGAGCTCCCTGCTATCACAAATGTCTTCCTTATGTTGTGACCTCTAGTCTGTGGTCAGTCACCACTTGAATTTGCCTGTGATGAACTAAATGGGTTGAATTTCTTCAGTCTCTTATAATAAGACAGTATTTTCAAGATGTTGAATCACTTTGTGGCTCTCATCTGAGCTATCACAACTTCATTGAATTCTTTTGGGAAGATCTCACTGTACTACTTATGGTCTCACTAATGCTATATGCAGAGGGTAAGACCAGTTCATTACTCCTACTTGCTATGTGCTATTTCCCTGCTTATGCATTTAAGGATTGTATTAGTTCTCTTGGCCACTACACCTCATTGTGAGATTTACTGCTGGGAGGACTTGGATAAAGCTCAGAGACAGACAGCAGTGGGGAAGACCTTATTCACTACTAATGGCTGGGGCTTCTTCAAGCAATTTGTCAGCAATCTGGAAGTTTTACAGTAGTGATAGAAATGAGAGCAAGTCCTGGCTGCACCTCTCCTTGTTTGAGAAATACTCTGGTTTGCTTTCCAGCTAAAACACAGTTCTTTCCTGTGGTGCCAAATTCTACAGTTTTCTTTCCAGACCTTGAAGAGCCACAGCATTGTGCATATGCCTCATGCAAATACAATCTTACTTGCTTAGCTCAAAAGCCAGGCAGTGGCTGCTGCTCCCAGAGCAGTGCAGCAGTGCAGAGAATTAGGAAATGATGTGCAGTCTTCTCTATCTTTACTTGCAGATATACCCACAGCAGCTTTATTTTTTCCTACTTCTGTGACTCGGAAAATGCTTTTGACTCATTTCTCCCCATATACAAAATTGTTGTTTTGAGGTCTAATAAAACCCTTGAATGAATTAGCTGGGAGCTCTCAAGTGTGACATTACTGGTGCCATCATGAGATTATTGTCCCCTTCTGAAGCCATAGGAAGGGATCTCCCACCCAACTGAACACTGAGCAAGCTGTATCTTTGCTGATTGCCAATGTGTTGCCAGGAAAGTGGCTATAGTAGAGAAGATTTTGACCTACTTAGGTTTTTGGTTTTGTTTCGGGGATTTTTTTTTTTTTTTGAGTTTTTGCTATATGTTTTTCATGGTTCACACAAAATAGAATAGGGAAAGGGGTTTTTTAAAAATTGTGACAACTTTTTTTCAATAGTGTCTTATTTCTAGTAGAGATTTTGCTTATGACTTGTGCCCTATACTTCAATCAAAAAGAGTAAATTTTGTTTTAGGGTGTCTGGGCTGCATGTAGTGAAAAAATAAAATATGACTGAGAAAAAGATGCTGTCATGAACTGAAATGCATTGACTAATCTTCACATATGACAATTGGAAGCAGGTTTTTACATTCACTGACAAACTATTCTGGAGTTTCAACTTGAAGAATAGTGAAAGTTGGTTGTGTGGGGTGAATACAGGTGGTCAACAGCTATTTTTTTATCTATTCAACTTGGACAAAACAGGGATGTCTTATGCCTGAAGTTTTTTCTTTTGAGGTTTGGAACTGGACTTTCTTATCAGCTTTCTTGTTTTGCTTTTTCCTTTTACATGATAAAATGACATGTTCTTTGTGATGTGACTGGACCCACTCAAAGCCAACCTCAGACATGCACCAGCCGTGCATTTGTTCCCTTTTGGCAAAGAAAGTACAGAAATGAGGAGGTGCAAAAGTGGTGAACTTTTATTTTTTCCCTTCTAAATAGATATCAGTTGAGAGATCAAATAAGCCTTCACAGGAACACAGTGGCCACAGATACCCTATGAACACAGGTGATTTCCAGACTGATATTAAATATAGTGTCTATGAGGTTGACAGAAGCACTGTGAACTACAAAAAATTCAGTCTTCATTAGAAGACTGTGGAGACTTTCATGTGTAAAATTATTGTCTAGGATTATCCCAAAGTCTGAATTAAACCCCAAAAACTGTTAGGCTCCTATTCTTATCTCATGTATCTTTTTATTCTTCTTATTATTAATTAGAAAAGTTTAATGGATGACACTGTGTAAAAAACCCATCACACTGAACCCTCCTTTCATTTGCTCAAAAGGAACCTCTCCACTGCTTTTTTGTTTTGCCGTTATGGTTATTTGTCCTCCAGATTCATCCAGACCTTTTATGCCACTGTGGGGGTAAAACTTAAAAGTTACAAACTTCACAGAATAGTTTTAGTTTAATATCATAAAATCTCTTACTATGGCTTGTCTGCAAATCATCATGCACCTGTTTTATTGAATATAAGCAATTTTAGTAGACTTGCTTTAGAAAGGTGCAAACTGCTCAGTTAAAAAAAAAGTGAATTCTGTGTGGTTTAAATCAGTTGCACAAACCCTGAATAGTTTTGACTAAACCAGGTTAAAATTTGCATGTGAGAAAAATGTGTTTTCCTAATTAAAGGGACATATGATTCATTCATGCATGCCTGATTTTGTATCCAGACAAAGGATCAATCCTTCGTGCTTTTTGTCTCATTTCCTTTTATTTTATCTTTATTTTTTACTTTCCCCCCCTCCTTCTGTTTGCATGTTTGAGTTACTAGATCATAATGAAGGATAAGGGGTGTTAGATTTCTGTGCTCAGTTTGACGGTTTGTGAATGACAAATGAAAGCAACTAGTCATTCGATTTTCCTGCCCATCTGCTTTTACCATTAAAAAGAAAACCCAGTGAACTTTAATTTTTATTATAGAAAAATAGTAATCTTATGATTGGATCTAAGTCTTTTCTGACACCAAAATCATCCTGTGTTCTATATAACCCAGGTCTTTTCACAAATGAGCACTAGCAGAGCAGCAAACCTGTGCACTTCTGATGCTCTTCAGAGGTGAGTTACTGCAAGTGCTGCAGCAGTGATAACTTCATTCTGCCCAACCTAGAGACTGGACTCCAAAGCAGTACAAATGTTTTCATTCCCCTAACAAAATGTGAAGCCTTGAGAAAATAAGGGAATTGGAGCACATTAATCAGAATTACCAATGTGAAGACTGTGACAGAAATTTGAAAAAAACCAACCCCATAAACAATGGCTCCTCTGTAAGAAGAATCATTTCAACCCAGTAAAAAATTGATCAGTAATTCAAACCAGAAATTGCCTTGAATGTTAAACATATATTGAAATATTTCATGGGCTGTTTTATCATTGAAACTTGTTGACATTATTTTGTACTTGTAACTTCATAGACTATAGCCATTTATCACATCAGCATCAGACATCTGCACAAGCATTTCTCATGCTGCTGTTGATTTTTTTTTCTTTTTTTTCCTTTCCCCTTACATTGGCTGATGGAAGGCTAGAGCTAACAGAACAATACAGTGGAATGTGGAGGCTATCATTAGGGGGCAAAAACAGACTTCAAAGAGGAAGCACATATGGTTTTGACTTTTATAAAAATGGCAGGTGGACATGAAAAAAGCTTGATTTCAAATTTATTTTCATGATAGCTGCAACTTCTTAAAAGTCCAAAATGATTAATTTTCAATTTGGCATTCCTAATATCTGAAACAAGATCATGGTTTTACAACTTCCTGAGCTACAGTCTGAGAGAGACAAGGTCATGTTGGTATAAACCAATGGCAGCCTGAAGCAGGAGAGTTCTTGAGCAGTAAGAATTATTTTTCAAAAGACTTTCTGAAAGTAAAGCATTTATATGAAGCAAAATGTTTCTGATGTCAGCCTGTTTTCAAGCATATGTTAAACTTCAAAGATGTTGGGTTAGATTTGAAAGGAGAACCTTTTGTTTATTGACTTACTGTGTGTCACTTGTGTTACTGAAATACAAAAGCTGAATACAAAAGGCTTGAAACAAAATGAAACACCACCACCACCCCCAACTATGCTGTCTTCCCTTTAGTGATAGGTGTTTCTTTTTATATGAAGGAATACATGACACTTAATTTTCATTTCTGGATTATCATATGTCATTTTAAATCTAGCATCTGAAATCCTCATGGCTGGAAAGTCAGAGCTCTCTGCACCTGTGGGTGACTTGCTGATGATGTGAAAGAATAAGCAACTGTCAGTTCTGAGTACAAGTTAAACTTATCCTTCTTATAGATGCTGTATATGGTATTTTAATTGAAAAAGAATGTTAGCAAGCTTGCCTATATATATTAATATATTAAAACCAGTAGATTTGGTAGAAAATATTTCTGGTGGTAGTTCTGTTCAGTGAGAAGTATGTTCAGTGCTTCTCAGAAATACAGCAGTGCTAGTACCTTTGGTTCAAATGTAACTGCAACCTGCACAAGACTGGGTCTGGATCCCCATACCAGCTTTGCTGCTACTCTGATGAGAAAATTTCTCCCATCCTGGTTCTTGCTGATCCACTTCCTCTTGCCTGCATCTAATTCTGAAATTGTCGACTACTTAGAATGTGTCAAGACTAAACCTCACCCAAAACGGCATATATTTCCACTAAGTGTAAATACTATAAAAATAATGGTGATATCTTACATGGATGATTATTTATCATTACTTCTAAAGCCAATGTTGTATCAGGGTGGGATAGATATGTTGCAATAAAACTATTCTTCAGCAAAAAAATCCAAAACAAACCAAACCAAAACAAAGAAACAGCAAACTTTCTTCTGTCTTGTTATTCATCCTCTCTGAAAGTGTCAAGAAAGGCTTAGTTTTCCCTAAATAAAAAAGAATTTAACATCTTTTATCAAGAGTTTGGAACTACAGTAGAATTGTATTCCAGAAGATGCCTGCAGACTAGGCTTTGATTATGCCTTATTCCTGTAGAAGTACAAGACTGCTGATTATTATCATCAGATATTTTCTTACCTCTCTGAGAATTGTGCAGTATTGTTTTCTCTAGCGGGAAGTATTATTTTAGTACCCGAGACATTAAGCTGCCAGGTTGTCTCTGTCGTCAAGAATCAGTCTCCAGGAATGTCTTTGTAAGGCTTTCTTTTGAGTCTTGTCCTAATTTTATTTTATCCAAGGTTATGTAGGCTTTTTAGAATGATGTATTACCTTCTACTTACATGAAAGAAATGAGATGTTGGTCCATGACAGCCTATCTTTTGCCATTGAATTTGAAGAAAGAACTTGTCTTCTGTTTGTCTTCTGTATCCCCCAGACAGTCTTGCTTATAAAGCTCCTACCTGGTTCCCTCAGTAAAACACTCTCTGAAGGACTTGGACAGTGAGGGGACCATGGTGGTTGAACTGAGAATGGCCCACTTCCTCCACCCTCTCTGAGGTCTCATCAATTTCCTCTGCTGGAAGCCTGGTAGCAACATTTTCAACTGTTCCCTGAAGGCAGATATGATCATCAAAGAATGTTTAACCTGAGTACACTTCTTCTTACATCTGAATCAGTTTGCCCAGCTTCCTCATGAGTATAGAAAAATATTTCCTTTTGTCAGTTAACGTAATATGTTCTGGAGTGCTGTCAGGCTCTGTCTTCAGGCTACTTCCTTGCTAGAAACTTTTGTACCACTGGAGCTGGAAAATAATAATACAGAGAAGTGCTAAGCCTATCCACTCAACCTTTCTGTCTCTTTTGATGGGGGTTGCTATCATAATTTGGCACTGATATTTTCAGGAGTTGCTGAATGGATCCAAGCATCTGCTCATAAATTTATTCCTAACTTACACAGAGGAATATTTAAAAATAAAATTGCACTCTTTCCATAGACAATAGAAGCACATCCTTTGTACTTGTAAAATTTTAAAAGCTTCCTCCTGGAGGAAATTATGAAGGTACTATTGGCAGAGCTATTCATCCCTTCTTAATTCCTCCTAGTTTCCTAGTATGTCTTGACGGGAAATCATCAGAAAATTCTTCATTTTTCTAGTAAAAAATCAGTGTGAAAGAAGGGGCAAGAGAAAATAATTTTTCTGCAGAAAATATAGATTTTTTTTTTTGTGAATGTAAGAAAAAAAAATCAGCATTCCCTCACCACATGCACTACTGATTTGGTGTTTGACCATAAGTGGACTGGTTTAGGTTTTGACATCTTCGGGGAAAGCAAGCAGTGCCACACCTGGTTTTGTTTAGCCAAAATGCATGTTTGACTCAGTTTTCCACTATATAATGTCTGAATGAATAAATATTAATTAGACTGCATTACTGTGTGGACAAACTTGCACATAGGTGGCTTTAAACAATGTATGTATGGAACATCTTCACTGGAAATTCTTTTCTTTATGTTAATTAAGTGAAAAAGTGGAAAAGTATTGAGGTAGAAAACAGAGTTAGGGGACGTAATATGGAAACAAAACTGGGGAAAATATTTTAGTTAGCAATTGCAGCTGCCTCAGAAAAATTACTATAAATCCAGTGAAAACTGTAGTCTTCAGTGTGCTAGGAAGAAGGCAGACATGATATTTGGAAAAATACCCAGTCATAAATTAATTTTCCATTGGGAAAATTATTTTGATCAAAACCACTTTTTGATCAAACCTAGAAGGGCATTTGATGTTTCATTCTGTTGTGGTTTAACCCCAGCTGGCGAGTAAGGACTCATTAACTACCCACTGATGGGATGGAGGAAAGAATGGGAAGGGCAAAAGTAAGAAAACTCATGGCTTGAGATAAACATAGTTTAATAGGTAAAGAAAAAGCCATACATGCAAGTAAAGCGAAACAAGGAATTCCTTCAACACTTCCCATGGGCAGGCAGGTGTTTAGCCATCCCCAGGAGAGCAGGGCTCTATCCTGTAATGGTGACTTTTGCAGACAATACATGCATCATTTCTTTAAGTTAACATAGTAGGAAATGTTGCCTGCAGAAATCGTTGGAGGAGAAGTCATAACAGCAAGGAAGAACAGTTTTTCAGCTAAGTTATGCTCAGCAAGTAGAGGGCATACAGAACACCAGAGATGAACACCAGTTTTTGATTGTGAGGGCTTAAAATATCAGAGAAATATAGACAGTTGCTGTCTCTCTCTCTCTCTCTCTGTCTCTCTCTCTCTCTCTCTCTCTGTTTCTATCTGGGAGTGGTAAGGTATCAAAAGTGCACAAGTCCCTGGCTGTCACCAGAATATAGGTGAGTAAATGACAGTATTCATGGGTGCTGTTTAAATTTCATTAAGATAACTATGCATATACATACAGAATATAGTTCCAAGTAATCAAGGGTTTGCATATGCACAAAGGAAGATGTTCCACCTTGCATAACTTTTATTGTTATGCCCCAGCTACAGTTAAGTGCCAGTATTGTGGTGTTCTGTCCTTTGTTTTTTGAGAGCCAACTCATAATGTTCTTCCATAGCTCATGTTCTCCTCTTGACATGATGAAGAAATCATAAAAACCATAAACCAATATGAAAGCCTAGTTTTACTATTTATTATTCCTAAGCATGAGAAGAGAAAGTCCCAGTGGTCTAATTGCTATTATGGAGCCTTATGGAAGTGAAATTATTAAACAAAATTGTCTGTGTCCTTATTTGATCAATTTCTAAAATAATGCCTAAAATTAAGATGTAAATACTTTTCTTTGTTTGTGATTCAGCTTCCAGTGGCTGGTAAAGTATTCAATTGAGGCATAACATTTTAAAGCCTTTTAAGAGCCAAATAAAATTATTACTTATAAATTATTAAAAACCTCCAACAAATGGAAAAATACTTACTGAAAAGTCCTTCATAAATAATGTTCAAACTAAATTAAGTAGTAGTAGAAGGAATGCATTAAAGTTCGCAAATGAGATATTAGCAGTGTGCTCCCTTAACCTTAAAGTTATGATAGCTGGAGCACTTGCTACCCCTCTGAAACCTTGTGACTCCAAGTCCTGGCTCACTCTGAGAAAGAAACATGTGGTGCTGCTGAAGATTGGAAAAAGAGCTTGAGGTCAGGGGTCGACACAGTAAGGGAGTTTGCTCTTTAAGAGGTTATCTGTGGATCTGCAAAGCCAAAGTGTAATTGGGTTCTGTGATGTGATTTTAGTGAGTAATTGTATATGATCATAGGTAGTTTCAAAGACAAGGTTGGAAGATTTTTCTAGCCTGCTTGTGATATCAATTTTGTGGAGTCTGTGTAGCCTGAGATGGACAATACAGTCTCTTCAGAAATTGTTATCAGAGGTGATACAGCTGGTAACTGATTCATTTTAATTATAATTTTAACAGACTGGTAATATGGTTTGTTCTTTCTCCTCCCTGTGATACCCATCCTGAAAATCAGCAGCTTTGTAGTCGTGTAGATTTTTTACAACTGGTAAACTTGTGTTTGTTTCTGAGCTGGTACTGCATCAGAGAAAATTTTTCATCTTTATTAAGACAGTACAAGTTACTTTAATTGATCTGCCTGGATATTGCTTTTTCTTTGGTCTTTGAGTA
Source organism: Platyrinchus mystaceus (assembly GCA_035041135.1). Lineage (NCBI taxonomy): Eukaryota > Metazoa > Chordata > Aves > Passeriformes > Tyrannidae > Platyrinchus > Platyrinchus mystaceus. The sequence goes on from JAWWLV010000144.1 coordinate 26,812,311, forward strand.
GATAGTTTGCAGTGGGTTATCAAGTTACTGATTCTTGATTATTCAAAACAATGTGAAACAAACATTTCCTATTGTTTTAGTTGTTTAGGGTTTCCTTGATTAAGCTGTCACCGCTGTCAGTTATGTTCTTATAAGCCAGCTCGGATCTATTTCATGTTAAGAAAAAGCTCAGATAAATCCAGGAAAGCTTAATGTTTATCCAATGTGAAAATAATTACTCAAAAGTGTTATTCTTAATCCAGATAATTAGAGTGAGGAAGGAGAGATCAGTGTCATTGTGAATTATGCCCTGGCAATTGACTCTTGGTCCTTGTAAGTTTCAGGTGAAGATGTGAATGGATAAAGGTTAGATTAACCATAATCCAAAGTAGCTGCAACCTAAATCTGTTATGATACAAGGATGATCACTTAAAAAGAGCTGGATTGTGGGATTGTTTCTGGTTGGATAAGATGCCGCTCGACTGGGACTAGTCTTAAAACATGCTTAGCACCATGTCACTGCAGCTGTAAGCACTTGTGCACGGTTTCAGACTGCCATGGCTCAGAGGCAGACTGCTGGGCTCTCACTGCACGGTGTAACACTACACTGCATTGCAATATCTGTGCTTTACATTAACATGCTTTTACCCTGTGCTTCATGGAAAATAGATGGTAACTGTTATGCAGAGTGATTTGCTCAATGATTACTTCTCTGTGCTGTTAAACATATTGCTTTGTGTTCCTCATTTGAAACATTCAGTGCCTCTACATGTAATATGCTGTACAATGGTACAGTTACACAATTATAAAAACTGAGTGATAAAAAATGTAAAAGAGACTAAATATTTTCTCTCTCTATTTTATTTTATTCCATGATTTTGTGTAGTTACTAATTATTAAAAGTATATATATATAGTCTGTGTAAGGATGATGTTTGCAGCTGTTGTTCCCTGTGAAGTTGCACAGTTTTCAGAAATCCGTTGTAAGTGCACAAGACTAAATCAAAACAAATTCTCTTAGAATGCAGAAAAAGTAGCATTAAAAGGGGACATGCGTGCATCAGCACATAGTACAAGCAGAAAGTACTTGATGGTTCAGACTTTCCCCTGCTTATAGATATGGACATAATAGTGACAGCTCAGATGACAGTATGTGTGGCAACCCTTCAGAAATATATAGACTCTTGAATGTCAATGGTTACTTATTGGAAATAACACTGCTGAAAGAGGAAGAGAAGAGGGTGAAAGACAGGTCATTTCTTGAAAAACAGTACAGGAAATGTTTGGTCTCAGCAGATAATTTAATTGCATGGTCCAGTCTTTCTTGTTGTTTCAGGACAAATGGAAAGTAAGGTAGAAGCATTTTTTTATCTTATTCAATTTTTGCAATAAATTACATGCATATATTCTGGAGTGATATATTTGTGCAGATTTCCTTCATCCTTGCTGGAAAACTGGAAGCAGCATGCCTTGATGCATGGCTAAGGTGAGGAAATAGTTAAAAAAGTAATTAATGTAATGCAAAATCTAATAAGAGGAAAGTACTTTAATACACACTTGAGCTAGAATCTTCACGGTGAATAATTAAAATTATTTAATGTTCATTTCTGGATTTTTAATAAAGTATATCTCAATAAGACTCATTCCTGGTTTTAAACCTTTCTACACTTAACTCAGTACCTTCTTTTTGTAACTATTCTTAGAATTGTTTTACTTTTACTTAAAAGCAACTTTAGGTAATGTTTACATTTGTTGATGTTTTAAAAGTAAATTCTGCAGGAGATACGACATTCACAAGTTTTGTTTCTAACGTAAAAATTATCCATTTAGAACATCACATGGAAGTGTTAAAATATTTATAATGCTACATTATGTGCTATGGATTTGTGTGTATATAACTATTGTGTTCTCCTGCATCCTAGACTCTCTGCCTTTAAAGTAGTATTTCATGGAAATGTATGTCACTAATAAAAATTTCCAGACTTCTGTCAGAAAAGATTTTAGGGCAGAGATTTAAGTCTTCAAGCTTCAGAATATGAGTCAATCTTTAATTAATGTAGGTGAGGAAGAAACTTCCCTGCTTGATAGCTCATTACATGGGTGTATAGCACAGTTTCCCCACACCTTTCAACAAAGGCTTTTAGTGATTGATACTGAAGGGACCACTGGTCTCATACAACATAGTGATTCTTATATTAGAGGAAGAGGAGTGTAGGAGAAATTCCCTGAGTATAAACGGTAATGTGAACTAAATGTAGAATTGGTAATGCATATTCTGACTCTGAAAATATTAACATGCAAAAACTGGTTAATAAGGCAAAATGTCTCATCAGGGGTGAAGCTGCCGAGAAAGTGTCATTTGGAGAGAAGTGGGGACTGCAGTTTTCCATAGTGGAAAAGGTGAGTTAGAATGAAAATGAAATTATAGAACTTATAGTTGAACACTCTTGACGTCTTCTGCATTTTAGAGGAGTAGACTGGTAGACAGTTCAGTGTCTCAGTCATGGAAATGTCACTAGGACAGATAAGGAAAATAAACAATAATGGTGCTCTCTGTAAAAAGAAAAATAATAAGGCTAGTAAAAGCCTTGAAAGTTTTAGAAAATGAAAAGATTGGTGAAATAAAAACAGAACTATTAGCACATTTAGTGTGTTGAAGAAGTCCTGTGAGAATATTTGTAGTGTCAAAGACCACAGTTAACTGATACAGATACCAATATCTATAACTCTGGGTTCTTTCAGTAGCTTGAAATCATGCTATATATATAGTTATATATATTATATTACAATAAAGTTATGTATTAGGGATCTTAAAAACTAATAGTAATTAAAAAAGGAGATAATGTAACTAGACCTATCAAAAGGGAAGTAATGAAATAATTAAAACATCAAATTGCAAATAACAGAAGATAGAAGGTTTTGCTCAGAGAAAACCAAAATAGCTGGTAAAAATGCAACATTTATCACTTTAAAGCAGCTTGGTGTTGAACAATGACCAAACTCTGTCAGTCTTTTTGAGTAGTGATGATCCCAGGAAGCTCAGGGAATAGGAAAAGAGTTGCTGATGAATCAGGCTGAGTATTGCTACAGGGTGAACAGACTGCTTCCCTGTTCAGTCTCTCTGAGGTCTGGAAGCCATACGTCAGTGGAAAAAGCCTTGGCTGATTTCTCTAATTTTCCAGGATTAGTGGGTTTTTAAGCTAAAATTATGATCTTCTGTAACTTCCATTAGTGTACCAGAAAAGGTAGTTCAAGAATAAAACAATTTTTTTAATTGACTTTAAAGTTTATATACTTACTTGCATGTTCAACATGCATAAACCAACTACATTAGTGTTTCAGGTTTTTATAAAGTATTATAAAATAATACAGAAAGAAATGCTAGAATATCCCTTGTTCTGAGACTGTACAGTAATTTACTGACCATGGACAATTAAGAAAGAGGTAGGTATCTAAGGACAACCATGAAACCAGTACAGATTAGTCACAGCTAATCTGCTCTTATCACCCAGCAGAGCTTTTCAGTTTCAGAGAAAGAGGAATTTTACTTGTGTTTAAGACTAGTTCAAAGTGAATTGAACAGTCAGGGAATTTTCATTGAACATAATTCAAGTTTCTTAACTTCCATTAAATTGAAGAGCTTTTTTGACAAAAATTATGGAAATGCATGAAATGTGTTTATTTCTAGCAAAAATAAATGGTTTTGTCAGTGTTTTCTAATATTTTGTTCTTCTTCCATCCCACTAGATAAAAATAAACTTGTTTAGTTGGTGTTTTGGCAGAGAATATAAGAGAGACTGTTTTGAATCACATCAGAAAGATGTTTTGCCCATTAGCCTGTTTCTGACAGTGGCCAGTAGGTTAGGGAAAGAGTACAAGAAAATGTCCAGTAGAGAATATTTTTCACCTTCTAATGATCTCAGCTTTAGAGATTTCTCTTCATAAGCTGTACCATATCGTTGTATTTTAGTGCCTCTGATAGTCCTCTCTTCAATAAATTTGCCCAGTTGCATTTTAGTTCTATTTACACTTGTGGCACAATGTAGCAATGAGTTAGGTTGAACCATGAATTTAATTATGAATTATTTGAAAAAAAGAATTGCTGGTAAAGTGCTTATTTTAAATGGACTGCCTAACAATTTAATTTGATATTCCCTAATTCTCCTGTTGTGAGACACAGTGGAAATTTTTACCTGAGAACAGAAACAGGGAACAAATTCTCTCACACCATATTCTTACTTTGTTGAAGGGTCCCAAGTCTAATTAATTTATCTGTCTAGAGAATGGCACTTGTATCTTTGTTCATTCTTTGTCATTGTCCTACACTACTTTGTATTTTTTGAAGCTCTGCTATATTTTTATGGAAGTCAGAACAGCATCCAGTCTTCAAGAAGTGGCTGCCACACCAATGACTTACACTACTCTCTATTACTTACAGAACAATTCTAAATATTTTATTTCCTTTTTCATAGGACACACATTGAACTGATTCTTATTGTCCACTATGTGTCCACCACAGCTTTTCTGAATATTGACTTTAGTGTCTATCATAATATTATTTGGATTGCCTTTCCTTTCTGTATTTTACTTCATATTCATTGACAGTAATTTTTTCTTTCCCAATCTCATAATCATGAAATATTTCTGCAATTAAATGATTAATTTCTGTGGTGTCAGAATTCTTTTTCAAAGTTATTTATGAGGCAGTTGTACTGGACAGAATCCCATGAGAATCCACCGACAACTGCCTTCCATTTTGAAAACTGTGTTTCTTTTAAAGTCTGTTTTCCTATTTCAGACTCCTTTTTTTTTTCTTTTCAATGGCATGGCCTTAAGATTACCTTAAAAACTTATGGCAAGTATCCCATTTTTAAATTTTATTTTATTAAATTAAGGTATTTCCAGCAAGTTTACCTGGCCCAGAGATCTATTTCTACTTCTGCTCTAACTGAGCACACAGACATATTTAATTAAAAAGGTTGGACAGCCTGCATGCAGCTTTGCTTTGCAGTCAGTACTCATCTTGCTGAGATAAACTTTTACTTCTGCCCCAGATCTTTGGGAAGATAAAGGATGGGTTCTAAGTTAGAGGATCAGACCCTACATTTGGTTTGAGTTGTGAGCAGCATGTTAGTTTGGCTGACGTTTTGTTTGGCTGCTGCTTCAGCAAGAATAATAAAATACATGGGAATTTGATTCCTCAGAATTGGAAATCCTTGTCTCGGTAAGGACGTTGGGTAGCACTGAGTTCTCCCTGAAGCTCTCTCTCATCAGTATCTCCTTTACATGCAATTCAATAGTCTTTGTTAAGAATTAACTAAATGTAATAACAAATTATTTATTCAACTGTGTCTTTTGATTGCTCCTGTGTTACTTGGACTCAGCCTCACAAGATTGATCAGTAAATTATCATTACTGGGATAGGTTTTTAGAAAAGTGTGTCTATTCTAGCATGGGGTGGGGGTTTTTTTGTAAATATTTCCTGCATTAGCTCTATGAAAACTGAAAATCTCAAGTTTAAATAAGAAGGGAAACAAAATAAACATCTACTAGAGTACACATAAATATATATATTTAAAATGGAGTATAAGCTTCCATTACTTAAAATAAAACCTTTTCTGCTCTAACTGATAAAATGACTGAAACTATTTTATAGATATAAATACATATATATAATATACAAATTTCATGACAGGAAACACAACTAGCCATGTTCTATAGTTTCTTCTGTTTCATTGTTCTGTATTAGAACTGATGAATTATAGCTTCTGCCTTCTTCACAGTCCCTTCACACACAGAGTTTTGCAGTTAAGCACAAGATGACAATTAATGATGGAGATTTAAACAGGCTGATTGAAACAGGCTCCTGTCCTGTTAAAAACAGAAATTAAAAGAAATTATTTTGTAGAATTTGAAGGTATAAAATTGCCAAGTGAATAAATGCTTCTTATTCTAAAAGAAATTCATTTAGAGGCACTTTGAAGTGAAATCAATAGTTATGGCATTCGAAACAAAAGATTTGTGTTTTAAGACAGTATTGGTGTAAGGTGTTTTTTTCTTCTCAATTCCATTGTGGCTGCAGACTTGCAACCTAAGTAGGACACTTACAGTCATTTATATAATATGAAGCTAATAATTTTATGTCCTATTGTATGTGAAATGTTTGAACTAATAAATGTTTGATGTTTGAACTAATAAATCCTACGATCTCTGCAGTGACCCTGTCAGGTGATTAATGTACATTTTGGACTAGCAAAGTCAAATAAAAAATTTTCTTTGGTTGGGACACCTGTCCCAGAACACGTACCCTATGGCATAGTATTTCTGGAGCTCATCCTATTCGTTGTCATGCCCATAAAGAAATCTTTTTTCCAAATTCCACAGGTCTCACGTATGGCAATAATAATCTAATATATAATGCAGGGAGAGAGTAGAAAGAAAATCTGTTTCTGTTTTTGCATGCTTTTCAAATGCAAGCCTTTCAAATACTGCAAGATACAACACTGTGCTCATTATGGTATTTCTCATGTGCCTGGTGGTGGTGTCTGGATGATGTTTGCTCCAACGCAGATGAAGTTCCTCTCCTGAGAACAAGCTTTCTTGTAAGTTTTCTCAGGCTTTCTAGTTCTGATCAAAGGACTATTGCTGAAAAATTTTTGGGTGTTTTTGCATCCTTGAGTGTCATCCTAATAATAAAAAAAAAAGAATCTGCTTTTTCCAAATCAGAGCATTCAAGCTAGCTTTAGTTTGGAACTTCAAGTGCCATTTCAGGTAAATTCTAACAGTATCTGAAATAATTTACATATGGTAAATTTATTAGGAGTCTGGTTTTTGCATAAACTCCCAGGTACTCTTTTCTTCCCCGGCTTTAAATTGAAAAGTTTTCAAACAGTACAGATTACTCTTCTTCATAACAGGTCTGAGACGTGACCCATACTGTACACACACTCTATGGTTTCCTTTTACACATTTCCTCTTATTTCAAAGTTCTAAAATAGTAACAATACACTTCCATTTTGTTTCTATAACTTTCTAATGCCTTTTTTTTTTCTTTACACTGAGCCTTCGTTTGTCACAGGTTACAATATGGCACATAATCTGTAAATCGTTCTGTGCTCTTTTACTGTGCAGTTTTCTTTGTGTGAGAAGGATGGGACTTGGAATAGTAGATGATGCCCTAAAATCCTATTCTTAGATCTCTGTGAAAAATAGTGTCAGTCCACAGAGTTGAAGTTTATATCATAAGTTAGGCACCATAAAGTAGTACATCCCTAATTTTCTCTGTTCTGGAAACCTAAGGGATTTAATGCATGTGTGTATATATAAATCATGGCAGCATTAGGCACTAGAAAGCACAATTCCTGTTTCAAGTACAAGGGCTCTAAACCAACTTGTACTGTAGAAGTGAACTTCTGCAGTGCCAACTTCCCTGGTAAAACAAAGCAGTGAAGAATAGCATAGGGGAGATGTGCTTTGTTGATCTACTCACAGGGGCCAAGTTTAAACTCTTAGTGTGTGCCCAGTTCACTATCCAAATCAGTAGTTGTCTAGGCACATGGCAGAAAGGCATTGCTGGTCCATGATTTGATACAGGTTGGTACACATCTTGTGTGCCTGAAATAAAGTCAGTATTTTATCGATTAATGCCACTCCTTCTGATATAGGACAGTTTCCAAAGATAAAGAAACATTTATGTGAGAAAATCTATGTCATTGAGTTCCAGTATGTATGCAGTGAATATAATTTAATTTTGTGATGTTTAAATTTACATTCTGGGCCTTTAGAGGTCCAGAACCAGAAGGGGGAAGGATCATGACCATGGATTATTGTGAGGACTCCTGTTTAACTGAGTGCAGAAGTGCAGAGGAGTGTGGCAAAACCAAAGTACAGTATATGATTCTTTTATTCTACAGAACTAGGCATGGTTTAAGCGTGAATTTGTTAAAACATAAATAAACATAGAGTTTTCCTCATTTGCTTCTTTAAATGTCAGTGCTTCTTTCCTTTATACAAGAAGCCATTGAGTCATCATCATATTGTGAGACTATAATGCAATGTATATGTCTGCATCTGAACAATGAGTCTGTTGTCTTTCAAAATGAATGGAAATCAAATAGCACTTTTAGAGTGCTTTTCTCCTTTTAATGGCAATATCTAAAATTTGTCAGATGAACTATCCTGGAGATCTGCCTGTTTCTTTAATTTGAATATAAAGAGATGAACAGCTCCAATCTGAAGGTCTGTATTTTTGCCACCTTAGGTAGAGGGATTGAATTCTGCCCATTGTGACTGATGGGATAACTCTTAGGAAGGTTTAGGGAGAAAAAACTACAGCTGCAGTGTCTCTTAACTACCTACTGTGTTTATCTGCCCACTCAGAAATTGCTCAGAAGGTATGTGAAGTGTGATGTGTTGTTAGTTTTTTCTGTTTTCTCTTTAGGGAAAAGAAAGCAGCTAGAGAAATAATGAAAAAGCTGTCCTTGCGGACTAGCCCACAGCTGCAAAATAAGCTATATCTAACTTTAACTAGGGTAGCTTTGGTCTGTTGGGGTTCATTTTATTTTTAATTATTTTATTCTTAAGAGTACAATTTACTAAGCAATGTAATGTACTAAGAAATGTACAAAGTAATGTACTAATTTACCTGTATGAATACGCTGGTTTTGGCAATCTCTACTTTTTATGTCACACTATCTGGTCCTTTGCCTTTCTCTTACATTTCCCCCATCTCTTGCTGCCTTTGCTAATGTATAAAACACCTGCACACCTCCTGACTAACTTTCTCTTAGAGGAGACTCCAGTGTTTGGTTAAGACACGGGAGACGCGGAGATTTGTTCAGTCCTCTCGCTTACGCGCTGCGGAAGTGATGACAGAATAGTCCCGACAGTCACTAGAGAAACTGACACATCACACCCAATTATGTGGCCTCCCTGGCCCCTCACGCCATTCCTCCCTGAAATATAAGCTTTCTGTCTCACACTCTATTTTTTTTTTCTTTTAAGAAATTTGTTATGTAAAAGAAAAGGAAAAATGGTGTGTGGGGGGGAAGGAGTTAGTGTATCATTCTAAACAAAGCTATTATAGAGTAAATCTTCAGGGACATTCAATAAATCAGATTAAACATAATTTAAACACTTGGAAATTTTTTTTTGGAATTCACACAGGAAAAAATACCAGTTTTAAACTGATGATAATAGGGGTGTCAAGGTTTGTCATTTAATGTGACACTGCCTATCAACTGTTGTGATTTAGTGGGAGTTATTTGTAAGTAACTATAAAGTAAAAATATATACTCTAATCTGTATCTGCTTGGGATTCCCCCCAGCATTCAGTCAGCAGTAGGAAAAGCAGATTATTTATCATGTTAGTACCACATATGGCATAAAATTCAGTCAGGATTTTCTTTCCTCATCCGTAGAAGGATCTATCCTTCAAAAATGAGATTGCATGAGTTTCACAGTTTCCTTCCTTCTTCTTGTACAACAGTGGCTGACATAACAGAAGAACAAAACTAGCTTTAGCCATTTGATTGCATTTGTAAAAAGAGGAGTAATTAGAAATAAAAACGAATATGGCTGTGATAATGAAGTGTATTTGCCCTACAACTGGATTCCAGATTATAGACATGGAGCACTGATAACATTTTATAAAATTGCCTGAGAAGAACTCTCTCCTCTGAACTTGCATGGAAAACTTTTATATTACAAAAATATACTGCAACTGAAGTTTGTTTCCAGTAGCTAGTACTTAAGGTGGACAGATGACTGTGGGTTTTTTGATTTTGACAACTATCTTAAGACAGCAGGAATACAACATTCATGTTGCGATTATTTGGCTGTAATTTTAATACAAATTATGCAAATATATTTGCTGTGAATTGCAAAATAAGAACTTGAGAAGTCACCAAGCAACATAGACTTTGCTGCTGCTCTTTCCAGATTGAGAAAAGAAACATCCAAAATATACAGGACAGTGAAAGAGGAAAATCACCAAGTCCAAGAACATGGAAAACGTGTAGTTACAATCACCACGTGAGAAAGGAAAGTAAGAAGAAAGGAATGTATTTCCCTGCTTTCTGAGCACTGTAGCAGCAGAAAAGCTCTTAAAGGAAAGATTGGTACAGTAGTTAAAATGTGTGCACATTTCCTGGCTTTCTGCTTTGCAGTTATTGAAATTAAAAAAGTTGGAACATCAGTGAAACAGCCTCGCAGGAGAGCTTTTGGGGTGCCCCTCATCTCCTCCTCTTAGGCTTGGCCAGGAACTGGGGGCAGTTCCACCCTTGACTGTCTTTCCCCACAGCATGTTAAAACATGTACCTTGAGCAGTTTTACAGTCTCCTTAGCACTCAGGAAGATTAGGTGGCACTGTACAATACAAGAGGTGCCATGTGCAACAAACAAGTGTTGTGTTTGTTGATCTCTGCTTTTGAGCAAGGTATGTTCATCTAGCTGAAATGCCAGGGGCAAAGTCAGGATTTCTGCAGAGTCTGGAAACCCTGCAAGACACAGGTGTTGCTAACACAGATGAATTCCAAGCTCCTGAGCCATGTTGGGCTTGGTATTGTTCAGATTCATTGCACATATACAGCCAGCTCCTCCCTTCTTCAGAGATGACTATCCAAGTGTCACAGGAGGTCCTTCATACCTGAACAGAGAGGCTGAAAATTTAGTGCAGGTGTGGTAAATCTAACATGTAAATCAGTCTTGACCTGCTGTTCTTTGAACCCCTAGTGACAGCAGCTATGACAGCTCCTCTTTTCCTTCTCCCTGTGCCCTAGGTATCCTGATCCACCCAGTCAGTCGATCCAGACTTAGCACAGGTGATGGACAATGAAGCATAACCTTCTATTCTAAGAACGGAATTTCCCAGGCCATTGGAGGTTCAACCTAAGGCTATAATATAATCCTATGAAAAATAATCAGGTGAGAATTTCTTTTCCGTATTTCTCTGTATAAAAGCAATTTTTTAAAAAATTAATGTTTTGTATAATGTTATTGTATAGCAAGAAAACATATCAGTTTGTAAAATTAGGGGGGTTTTGTGGTTTTATTAGTAAAATGCTAACACCGGTGCATGTTTGGAAGCTGAATATTGAGGCACTGTTTCATTCATATTCATATCAATTCATCTACTTCCATATGAATAACAAAATTGATTTAGTCACACTAGCATGGGACTACTTACTGTATGGAAAGATCTTTGCTATTTAGTGTGGAGATCTGATGGGTACCACTTTTTTTTCAGTATTGAAAGTTATTACCATCTGCTTTTTAACAGAAATTCTCTTAAAACCCTTTACACTTGCATGTTTGCCAAGGCTAAAGAGGCACATTGGACTGTCTGGACTTTATAGAAAGGCAGAAATGTTGTCTGGACAGATTTTATTGTTTAGACACGAACTATGAAATATCCCCTGTTCAGCTTGCATTTTCTGGCCAACTTGTTTACCCAGACAAGGTGGCAAATGCTTTTTTGTGATTTTGTGAGCCTTAGATCTGGTGATTCACTCACTGTGCATCCCAGTGGAGCCTCAGTGAAATGGGGTGTGATGATCAGCCCTCAAAATACAACAGTAGTGTCATGTCTAGCCTGATGGCTAACAGTTAACCATTGGCAAGATTATCAGGGTCTTGCAGAGGGGATCCACCATGGAAAAATACAAAGAAACCTGGAGATTCAAAGTGACATGTTAGAAGTAGATAGGGAAAAAACCCAAATCGTAATTTTAAGTCAGCTTTTGTGGTACGGTGGAGTCAAACTGGGAGCAGGTGATTTCAGCAAGAAGTCAGAGTATTGAAAGCGCAGTTTTCTATACATCTTTGCTAAATGAATGATGAGGTAATGATTATGTTGAATTGAATAGACCGTGTCTGAAGTACATTGGGTAGGGAGCAATGGGATCTACACATATGCCTACATGAAGAATGATATTAGAAATATGAAGTTTAGACATTCACTGGGGATATGCATGTTGTGGACACAGAAGGGTATCTAAAGATTTTGGCTGAAGAGTGGTTTGAGGAATTACCCATTGAAACACTACTCTGTTATCCCCTATTTCCTCTGTATGGGTATGGGTTACCTATACTGTGAGAAACCACATATTACAAATGTACTACATATTCTGTTGAAATACAGTCTTACATTTGTGTTCTTTTCAGAAGCCTTTTGTCTTTAAAACTGGTTGCCTGAAGTCTAAAAATATATTCCTTGAAAGGAGAGGAAAACACTGAATATATTTAGAAATACTTAAATATAACTTCAAATAGTTTTCCCATTCATTAAAAGTTTTCTTGACCCAAAATGTCAGGACCCACCAGTGTGAAAAGCAAGAGATGAATATCTCTTGTATCACCTTTCCACTGGCATAAGCCCTAACTTCGAGCCTGCTGGAGCAGGAGGTGTCTGGAGTTAATCCTCTAACTGCAACTGCTTCTTGCAACTCAGGCTCAGTGTATTTTGAGCTTTAAGTCCACAATTGAGGAGGAAGAAAGAAACATTCATGATGATTCTTTTCCATAGCAGCTGTTTGAAACTGCTGAGATGCTTGTCCCTTTAAAAGTAGATCCCAGGGGAAAGAGACTGAGAGGCAGATTGCAGTTCAAGTGCTAATAAGCATACAATAAATGTAGGTAAATGTAGAGTTTTCTCAGATAAATATATCATTGAAAATTGACAGAAGAGGGAAAATTGTGTAAAGAGATTTGCACGCACAGGTTTGGTTCCTCTTGGGATACATGGTGCACCTGCAGAACACAATAAAAAAAACTTGCGTGCAAAAGGTGGTTACCAAAGCATCATAAAAAAATCAAAGTTATATCTGCACATAGTCTTAAAACCCCCAATTTTTTCCCATTGGAGAACACACCTTTGATTAATCAAACATATTTGGCAATTTTAGTTTAGAAAGCTGTCTGAAAATATAGATCTCTGTTTGAAACGAAATCAAAAATAATGGGGTTAAAATCACATATTTAATTTTTTAGAAATGTTATAAAGGCTGTACATAACTTTTGTATTTTTGAAGTTAGCTAAAATTGGTGAGATATGCCTGGGATACATTGTGTGTGAGCTAGCCTTTTGCTGGGAAAAGATTATTTTCCTTTCTTAATCTTGAGTATCATGAAGAGTAGATTTTGAAGGATGTGCCCAAAAATCTGAGGGGAAGACATACAGACAGATTGCACACTAATTTTTTACTGATTACTGTTATTTTTATCGAAAGTTTTTATACATAAGGTTCTTATTGTCCACATAGAGAAAGGGAGGTAAAATCAATTTCCTCTTTAATATATTGATAAACAACTCCAGATATAGTGGTAGGGGGAGGAGGAAACTACATTTACCTTTGTCTGACCTATATAGGAATGCTGGAGAAATTAATTCCAGAATATTATAGCGACATTCCTTTAAGTTGTGGATATGATTTACATAGTAGGTCTTCTTGAGCCGTCCAGCTTCTTTCATCTTTATACTGTAAATTGCTTTCATCCCCCCCAACCCCCCCCCCCAATCTGTATGCTTGAGGTATTGTTGTGATAAATTATGGAGGTACAGAACTGAAAATGGTGTGTCTAAGAAATTGAGTGCAGTCAGCCTTCAAAGTGGTGGATGATGTGCTAAAACAGCTACCTTCCCCTGGTCAGGTCGCACATGTTGTCAACAAGCAGCTGCTTTTAACTTTGCCTTTTGCCCAGAGCACAGAAAGCAGCTGGATTTATTGAATTAATAACTGCTCTATTTGGGGTGTTTTGTTTTCCCATGACCGTGAAATCTGGCTATAATGTTAGCAAAGTGTAAGACACGTCTCCTTCACCAAACAAGGTAGTGTCTTTTTTGTTATTATATGGTGCTTAATCCATAAGGCAGAAAATAATTGGAAACTGTATCTGGGGGAGAATGAAATGATGAAATGTTTCTTGGTAAACAGAGTTAAGAAAAAGGAGAGAAGTACATAAAAATGAGGTAAGTGATACACACATGCCGAGTGTGACATTTGTACCAGTCTTCAAATTAATCTCTTTGGTTGCAATGCTTAGTAGAGTTCTCATTAAATCATCTGATGTATTTTAAACAGTGTTGTAATGTTAGTGGTAGTGGTTGGATAAAGTTTCTGTGCTTTGGACCAAATTTTTCTTCTGAAGGCTCTGGATTTCATGAGACTGGCTGAGAAATGGTGGCAGTGTGTTACGCATATGGGGAGGGGTGAACCTGTGGCCTCGGGTTCCTCTGACCACACAGGCATAAGGAATGTGTCCTACCACAAAGCTTTGGGCCAATCCTGCTTAATAGACTTCTGTGTGGAGTTACTATAGGTAGGGGTCACTTATTTTCCAGACACAATTCATGAGGTAACACCTTCAGGTTCTATCAATCATGGCATATATTAGAGTAATCATTCCTATGTTATGGCTAGTCTACTGTGTTGAAATTACTGGAGTTCTCTTAGTATTAATAAATGTTTAAAAATTAATAAAATATGGGGGGAAATGTTTAGCTTCATTTTTGGGATAGAAAATAAAAGAGAGAGGAAGAGTTATTGAGAACGTGCATCTGCTGTTGCGTGCCCGAGTTATTGCAAGTGGCGCCTAGTATCAAATCCTGATCCTGTGTCTTCCTCAGTGTGTAAAAGGGGAATTATTTAAGTACTTCAGGCCTTGCTGACTTGTCTTCCTGCAAAAGGATGTCATGAGCTTGGGAGAAATGGGACTGAATGTCAAGCTGCCATTTCTAACCACAGCTGTACCACCTTAGCTAAGCATAAACTGTGTCCCACAAGGAGATGTGGCTGCTGTGTCCCTGACAGAGGTTATTTACAGATGCTTTCAGCCTCCTAAATACTCTTTGGGAAAGGTGGAGGAGATCTGACCTGCTAGAGCTAAAGAGCTGCACTGAATTTTCAGAAGCTCTCCAGTCCTCATCTCCTGAGCACTGGCACCAGCATCTGCCAGCCTGCTGCTGTATCTTCTAATTCTGAAGACTCTCCCTTGATCAAAACTAAGGTTTTACCCAAAGTGTGAAATCTCTTTTCTAGCATAGTAAAATTATCTGGGCTTTACTCTTTAGTTTACTCATATTCCTTATTTAAGTTTTATGTCTCTGGAGTTTCAGAGTTCTGCAAATAGATATAAAAATTTATTTTTTGGTTTATATTATATAGATAGATTTATGTCTTTATATAGAAATTTCTGCCCTAGTAATTTAAAAATGTGAAGCTCTTAGGAGTAGAAAAGGTCATTTTACTCAACCAATTCTCAAATTGCTGCAGAGGTAGTTAAAAAAAAAAAAAAGTTATGATGTGCCAAGTATTTTCTTCATATGTTTTTCAATTGTCAAAGAATATCAGAATGATTCAGGGCGTTCCCTCCAGAAAGTTGGAGAGTTCAAATTCCAAATGGGAAGAAAGGCAATTTGTTCATAAAGCAGCCATCCAGTTTGCAAAACAATTACAAGACACTTGAGAGGGGTTAAGATAACAAAACACAATAACCTGCATCCTTGTTTTGTGTGTACTTCTCTGTAAGTTCCATCATCAGCTTTTCCTCTTATGAAAACAACCTTTCATTTAGGCTAAAGAAGTTTTGTGCCTACTCATCCAGAACATGCTTTATTCTTTTGCTTTTCTTCAGAACATATGGTATGTACTTAAAATTCACAAAATATCCCAGGAGTGGTGTGTTCTGCAGATCAACACCTTTAGCTTGTGTTTAGGTGCCTAGGTAACAATGCCTAGCTCGTGTCTGCCTGTAAGGGTTTTTTTAGACTTGCATATTTCTGAAGAAGTGACGTCTCAAGTGTGAACTGCTCTGATGGTAAGACAAGATAACCTTTTGTCATATTCTGTGGTGGTCACCTTCCTTTACTGCGGATTTGGTAATTTTTTGTGATGAATGAAGCAAGGATATTACAGCTGTTGCTTTCAGAGTTTGGAACGATCTCCAGAGCAGCTTGGTCCTGCACATTGAGTGAGAAGAGAGGGATTTGAGAAAACAAAGCATGTTTCTGTCTTTAAAAGCTGAAATATAAGACATGGCAAGTAGAGGAGTGGGAAATTGGAGTAAAGAAGGAATTTTGCATGTTGGCATTTTCTAATTGAAGAGTACTTTGTTGTGTAAAAGCATTTGCAAAAAATTGTTGCAACCAATACATTGACTATTAAGATATTTCTGCGGAAAGTGGAAAGTTGAGGTTCAAGTCCAGGTTAGAGTTATGCCCTTGAGGGAAGTCTCATAGTGTTTAGGCAAACATTTGAAGCACTGAGCTATTCTGGGATAAGTTTTCTCTTCCTCTTCCCTTCTCTTCACCCAGACTTTTTCTGCTTCCAAAATTTCTATTCAAGAGGTGGGAACCATTTCCTGAATGAAACTAATTTCTGCAGGGAAGTTTCAAGGTTGGTAAATTAGTGTTTCCTAATAAAAAACCATTTAGCTCCAAATTTCTCATTAAGTCTCACTTATCCTCTCCCAATCCCTTTCTCTGTAAAGTGCTCGTCACATTTTTCCCTCTTCCCTCTGCTTGAATTCCCAGCAGGCTCCTTTTCATAAACCCTGCATCTCCCTCCTTGTAGTTTTCCACTGTGTTGGATTCCAACTCCAGTGGTTTCTCCCAGCTCCATAAGGAGTGTTAAAATAAGGAGTATAGAAATGCTGGCGATGCCCTGCTTGTAGCTACAGGACCTGGCAGCAGCCCTGACAATGAGCAGTCCTTTGAGAGAAAATTTTAGAAACACTTCCACGTCACCCTTGCCCTAAGTTTGGGCCCACCCTGTCTTTTGTGGGGGTCAGAGTGTGTTCAGTAAGGCAAAATCTTCAGAGTTTTCACTCTGAAAAATATTCTTAAAAGTGGAAGCTATTTTTACTGAGACTGTACTGAAAGGTGATTTTTTTTGTTTTTGTTTTTCCTAACAAAGTTTTCCAACTTGGCCAGCTGAAGGCATTTTTGAGTAAGTGGTAACAAGCCATCCCTGCTTTGACTATGGAGGCATTCCTGTCCTTCAGAGACAGGAGGCAAGATGTAGAGATATTTTCCAGAGTAACTATGTCAGTGTGAAAAATGTTATCCTTGGGAGTTGATTTTACAAAATTATAAGCAATGTGAAAAGAAGGTTTTGTAACAAGAAGGATGTGGCAGTTTTGGGAACAGGCTGAACTGCTTGCTGCTTGCCCTGCAAGAGTTTTTGTCATTTATTGTAAGTCTATTGGGCAAAAGCTTCACAGTGGAAGTCCAACAAAAAGAAATGTGATATTTAACTATTAAGAAAAAAAAGTTCATCTGTGTGTTAGAACAAAATCAGTAGTAATAAAAGTAACTAGCAATAGGTACACCTCAACAGATGCAGAAATTTTTTATGTTAAATGCTCAGAACTTTGAAAACACACTCATAAGCTTCTTCTACATAAAAAATCTGCCCTCAAGAATAGATCTTAAATTTAAATAATCTCTTCCTTTAAATTCCTAATAATTTCTGGAGCCAGACTGCTTACCTAGTTTTATTATTCTCTTTGATCTTGGTCAAGATAGGTAATCCAGTAACATTTATTCATTAATATAACTAAAAATGTGTGAAGTTACCTTCAAGACTGACATTCTAAGGAGATGTTTTAATTGACTTTAATATTATGTGATCAATTTGCTCTTTTCTGCCAGACTGTTAACCCCAATTTAACTGAGCAGGATGTGATATGGCAAAAATATTTGCTGTTTCCCTCCTGAAGCAAAACTGGCATGCAGAGATACTGAAATCCTGCAAGATGCTGCACCATTTTGTATTCCCATTCTGCTGGACTGAGAGGAAACAGAGATTTCACAAGAAAAACTTTTCTCCTGTCTTAGAGACAGTACAAACAAGAAAAAGCAGTGGTGGTTTGGGCATGCCTCATGTGTGAGACTGAGAGTCAGAGTTAATGCTGGCTGGTCCTGCCTTGATTAATGGATATCACAAAACTCTTGTTCAGTTGGACCTGGAGCAAATTGTTTCCCTATAAAATCCAATGTGACTTAAATCTGAACTTGAAGTCAAGCAATAATTGAGCCCTAAAATTGCTGTGGACTTTTAAACTCTGATAGCATTGATGGAGCTCAGCTCCTTCTGTGGTGTGAAGTTGACAAGACTGTGTCTTGCCAAAACAGCCTTTAGTTGAAAGAATTGTTAACCAGAGCAGAAGCCAAGAAAGTGATTTAAGTCAAAATCGTTGACCCTGTCTTTCCTGTAGCTTTAGCTTCAAACACTTCTATAATACTGTTTGATTTTTTTTCCCCCAATTTTAGCATAATGTTTGGACTAGGTAAGATGCTTCATATAGTAATAAACAGCTGATTTTCATGGTGCCCAAGTAGATTATTTTTAACTACACCATTTTTACTAAGATAAATCAAAATGGCATCATTCAACAGCCACTTTGTGTAAGGGAATGTGCATTCACCTGGTCTGCTTATATTCTCCCTGGTTTGATGCTTTATAGGAAAAAAAGGCACCTAAAATTGTTTTAATCCTTTACAGTTACATTGAAATGATGTGGCTGTCCAGCTGATAAATTGACTCCATTGTATATAGATAGCAAAGTTCTGCACGGTCATAAATGATTTATCTTATGTATTTGGAGAAGAGTCATAATCATTCACTCCTTTTCAAGTCTAGTTTGGCAACTTTATCTCACTTGCAGTTTGCATTTCTGAAAGTGGAAATATATTCTGCAGCTTTTGATGTGTTGATTGGTAAGAAGGTAAAGACAGCTGCACACATGTCCCCAGAGACTCAGCTCAATGGCTAAATGAAGACCTCTAGTGCTTTCTTGTTAGCCAAGATAGATCTACATCCAGATGAACCACAATTAGTCAATAGTGAAGGCTATAGGTTCATGTGATCAGAAGCCACAAATCAGTTTTCCCTAGGACTTAGTTATTGGCAGATAACGCCTTAGGCTATGCCTTGCTGCTGCTTGCCTGACTGTAATTTTTCCCCTAGTGAAGTTTTTAAAGTCACACAGTGAGGCAGGAGCTGTGATCTCCTGACAACATGGCTGTCACTGGCCTGTCAAATATCAATTGCTTATCAAACAAATTGTCTGCTCCTTTAATGTACCTGGCTCCTCGCTATTAACAAAGCTTAAAATGCTGCTGGTTTCTGAACTGCTATTTACTCTGTTGGTGCCTATCTGCTTACCAGCATACCACGATTTTTACGTGGCATGGGCCGAATCCTTCCTTCCTGTGACATTGATGGCAAAACACGAAAATGACTTATAGCCAAGGTGACTGTATATCACTGTGAACTTGTGAAACCGTATCAGTAATACAGAAAAGAGCCCTAATTCTTTCTGGAATCTAAACCCTCAGCCAAAATGTTTTTGTTTCAGAAGTTTTGCTCAGTGGTTTTATTTGCCTGGCTAGCCTCACACTGTACACTACTTTGCATTTGGTTTTGGCTAAAATTAGAAGCAAAAATATATCATGAGGAAATTTCATTTCAGGCTTTCCAAGAACTCGGGGGGTGGTGGGGTGTAAAACCACGCTGTGCTCACAGGTGACAGATAAATATGATTTCCCAATTTCATGGGTAAGTTAAGTCTCAGAGAAGCCGCATTATTTCCACACACAGTGAAAGAGTTGCAAATGGAGACCAAAGGTCTTATCATCTGCCCCTATTTGTAGTTACCAGCCAGTCTGTCTCCTCTGTAGATGATTTACATGCCAAAGTGGCTTCTGTGCAGCACACAAGTTGAATCAAATCACACCTTTTTCATTGCTGCTCTGCAAATAAAGGAAAAATTACGGCCAGTAGAAGTAAAAGTAATTCTTCAATGAAATGAGCATATAAAACGTGCTTTAAAATTTCCAGCACCCTGCAGTGATGGTGATTAGTTAAAGAAACACCACAGCCTTGTTACTGTCACATCTTTCAAACCTTTTTACATTACACATAGATGGTCTAAGAAATTAATTAAAATGTTGGACAATAACATAATCAGGGATATCTATATTTGCAGTCTTTTCTCTGTGCTTGCATACATCTTTTATCTGTCAAGTACAGCAAATAGCTAATTAGCCCCCTTTAAGTGCTTCACTGCTTATATTGGAGCTATAGTCATGCCCTAGTGGGATGGTTTCCAGGAAACCTGATATATATTGTTGTCTGAAAGAGCGTATACTTATTTGTAGGCTGTTAGGAAATTGGTGAAGATTAAAGAAATGCTCATTTAGAAAATACAGTTGTTAGTGGTTCTCAAGGCACATCTGATCTGTTGGCATTTTAAAAATAGATCAAGCCAAAATCCACAGTCCCTTCATGGCTCCTACACAACAAAATTTTTGTCAATGTCCTTCAGAAGGTTACTAAATATGGGCTCTGGGATATCACCTAATATGTTCCCTAAAAGGCAGGTTTATAATATGACTAGTGTTACTCATCATGGTAAATTTTTGCTTTTATTGCTCATTTTTTTCTTGGGCAAAAGTCCAGCATAATCGGAACTGTACTAATAAGTACTTATTTTGACAAGCTGCCTTAGAAGTATTAGCTAGTTAATGTGTTACACCACCATGTATTATCAATTAAGTAATAAATATGACAAATAACCTAATCACCTTAATTTTACATAATGATCAAGAACATTACTACTTGAAGTGATGTTGGGGGATTCCACTCTCCTCTTTCTGCATTAAAATCTTTACAATAGAAAGGCCTCATTGAGGGTTACTATAACAAAATGTCACATGCCATCTCATGCTGGCCACAAAAATAACTCAAGGCGCCGCTCTGCAATTAGCAGCTGTAAGATTATGATGTTTTGACACAGGTGAGGCAGACTTCCAGGCACAAATAGAGTAAAAGTATGAGTGACACAACTATTTCCTCACAAAATTCCATGTATTATTTTTACACCAAAAATGTAATAAGAAAGGGCTTCTATTCAGATACCTGAAACTAAGTTCAGCTACCAGTTAATTTGCAATGTGACAGCAGAATGTGACCACAGTTGTTTAAATATTTCCACTAGTTTATTTGCCTTCTGAGTAAATATGTTTGTGTCCACTTCTCTGCCTCATTGAAAATCATC
The DNA here is from genome assembly GCA_035041135.1 of Platyrinchus mystaceus. Taxonomy (NCBI): domain Eukaryota; kingdom Metazoa; phylum Chordata; class Aves; order Passeriformes; family Tyrannidae; genus Platyrinchus; species Platyrinchus mystaceus. Next base: position 26,833,346 of record JAWWLV010000144.1, read on the forward strand.
AATTACTGTAGAAGATGATTAAATAACGACCTTTTCTTATGTCCCACGATCTTTTATAATTGTGATGTAGACTCTGTTTCCCTTTGTTTGCCAATCAGCATTTTACTGCATATGGTGTGGCTGAAGATTTGCTGGGCTACTTATGAAGTAGGATATTGTATATTTGAAAATAACAGTCACATAGCTCTACATTTTGGTCTGATGAAAGGGCGTCTTACAGATACCAAGATAGCTGTTTGAGATGTATTCAGACTACACAGGTTTTTAAATGTAACTTGGGAGCAGATCATTATGTGAAAAAAATATATAAAAAGGCATTAGATAGTCACCTCATTCTTCCTTTCTGTGCAAGTCTGTTTTGCAAGATTTGGCATTTCCCTGATATATCAACTCTATGATGCCTCTTCTCTAATGTTAAAGTAATTTATTTGTTAATTTTAAAAAATGCTGGAATTTGCAGCTGCACTAAAAAGAACATAGGCCTGATATACTGGATGAGTTACTCCTGTAGTAAAAGCCCTCACACATGTCTAGGAGTACTTTCATAGTGCATGAAAATAAATTTCGTATCAGCCCATCCTGCATCACAGATTTCCACAGTTTTTTTGCCAAATGCTGAGTTCTGCAAAAAGAGAAACATTGCTGTTAGAGATGTGTTCCTCTGTGAGGGAACTGCCTGGGCATTGGGCTCTGTCACCCACGTGCTAGTCTTGAAGCTCAGGTGGCCTGGTCCTGGTTTGAGCCTTCCATGTGCAGCTTTCGTGGCCAAAAGAGAGGGAGAGATCGCAATCCTGCAGCCTCAGTCTTTAGGTAGATTTCCAGGAGAGAAGTCATTCGTATTGCACTCCTCAACCTAAAGTAACTGAAGCACTTACTGGGGGTGGGGGTTGAAGCTGGGACATTAAACCCTCTCCTTGCCACCACTACCAGTGATCTGAGTTACCCTACTTTTGTTTAGTTTTAAACTTTTGTTGAATGCCCAGGATTCTGCTTCTGGGCAGCAAAGTGGGAGATGCTGGACTGACCGGATAACTCTATGCTGAATTTTTGGTTTCTAAAAAAAGGTATTATATCAGTCCTTTGTGTCACAGAAATGTCATGAGTTTACTTATGCTAATATCTTTGAAGTTCTTGCATTCCATGGTGACAGGGGAAAGGGTAGATGGCAGAAAGGGTAAGTGACATACATTCATTACTGTAATGAGCCTTCTATCCTCCCTCTGTGCTCACTCTTGTCTACATACTGATAAAGAATCATAGAACTGTTTAGGTTGGAAAAGTCTTTTAAGATTGTTGAGTTCAACCATTAATCCAGCACTGCCAAGTCCACCACTAAGCCATGTCCCTAAGTGCTGCATCTACACATCTTTTAATAACCTCCACGGATAATGACTCTACTACTTACCTGGGCAGCCTATTTCAAGCTTGACAAAAGGACATGAGTACATACATAACCATACAAATATACCTATCTAGATAAGAGTCTGCATCTGCTTTGGTCATGTTCAATTGTCTGGAAAGGGTTTTTGAGCATGATGGGATTTAGCATTAAAGTGAATGAATGAAACTCTATACTTCAGCAGCATCCGCAGGAGGGAAGGGAGAGAGACAGGCGTTAGAGAAAGGTAAAGCGCACATAAAACTGGATAATGTCACCTGCTGCTCCCCATCATGCAACTTAAGAAATGCACAGGAATTTACAATGTACAAATGTTCTGCTTTGTAACTACTGAATTTCATGCTTGCTTATTTGCCACTTGTGAATTTGTAACTGGATATTAGCAATTTCCAAATGGCTGGGATGTTTGTGCACACATAGTATTTGAAAAATATAGTAAATATAGGAGAGAACCTGAGTATTCACTGCAGAGGGCACAACAGGAAAGAGAAATGCTAAAAAATGCTGTGCAGTAAGTTATTAAATTGGAACAACCACATTAAATATGCAAGCATGAGCTGATATGGTCCACAAAGCATTTTCTTATGGATATAATAGAAACAGTTATATTGTCGAAGTAAGAGGCTAAAGTCAAGAATGGACAAGATGGTTAAAATGTAATGAAGTCAATAGAAACTATTGCTAAGGCAAAACCCAACTTTTATTTGATCCCTTCATGTTACTTTGTACAGAATGGGATTAGATCCAACCTGCCAGTGGTACTGGGTTTATACAGCAATATGTGAAAGTTGAAATTTTCAGAACTAAAATAATTCCTGATTTCATTCACCTTTTCTGAAATATCTCTTATAAAAGTGTCACTTTTATAGGAGACACCTTCTTTCAAAAATATTAAACGTTCTGCTGATATTAAGTATTAGATGACCAGAATGTAACATGTCACAGCTACCATGTTACATAGTGACATGCAGTGTTTGAAGATTATTATTGCTATTATTATTGTTATATTTTGCTGTTACTACAAAATTGTTAGAAACTGCCTTTTAATTTTGTGTTGTCTCAACATATGACATGTCAAGGTTCATGCACCTGCCTGGCATGCTTAATCCTATTATCCTATACTAATAATTTTTCCATTTTTATATTGTTATGTCATATCTTATTATCAAATCCCTGATCATATCATATAAATGTGCAGATTAAAAAAAGGCTAAATTGAAAAGGATGCAAAATTTGAAACAACATTAAAAAATTTATTAAATTTTCCAAAATGAGTGTTTTTCTGAAACATATTTTTCATAAAAAATATATAAATTTTTTGCTTATAAATATGGTTGGATTTTTTAAAATCATCTGAATTCAGAAGGAAAATTAAATTCCATGTTAAAAGAAAAATCCAATTAAAAATTGACTTTAAAAATACACATAACTGGATGATGCATTTGTGCCATATGTCAAAAAGCCTTAATTATCTGCTTCCGGTTATGTTTGTGAATAACAATCAAAACAATGGTTAGCAGAGTTGAGGTGTTCATGTCCCCTTTTCTTTATTATCTTCAAGCTCTTCCCTTCCATACTTCTGGATTAGGAAGTTTTCCCCTTTCCTTTAAGGCCCTTTGTTTGTGATCTGCTGCCAAATTCATCTGTATGCATCGCTTTCAGTAATATTGAGAGTTGTACCTTCCATGAGTCTTTGGCACTGCATGATGAAGCGCTCTATTTATATTAAAATGAAGAAGTTCCTAAGGGAGACATAGAACAGAATGAAACAACAAACAGAGCTTTAGAGAGTGGATATGCGAAGTGACAGTGACAGCAGAATGGTAGCTCTTGTTACGGAGTGGCCCAAAGGGCTGCAGGAAGACTTATAGCATGAGCCACACTGGCTTGAACTTGGCAGCTCTTAGAGGCTTAAGTACTTGCCACAAGAAAATGTTTTACAAGGCGGAAGTTAATCAAACAATTTCTCAAGATTGCACATCTTGATTTGGGACGTCGTTGACAAAATACATTGTACGAGGCTTTGCTATATATAAATTAGAGGAATTATTTTAACATCAAACCATATTTCTTCATTTAAATCAACGTGCAACTATATTGCTGTTGTTATGATTTACTTAGTCTAGATAATAGGAGAAACAAGACATAGACGTCACATTAATCGACAACTAATGTCCTTACTGTTTTCAACTCGAGCAAAGGGAGCAAGTGAATTAAGCTGCTACTGAAATGTGCCCTGCAGGTCAACTTGAATAGCATAAGAGTGCTATAAAGTGGTTTATTGTGGCAGGGGAAAGGTGGTGTTAAATTGTCTGGAGGACTGTCTCAAACCAATCACACTGGGGAAAGCAGTGAGGTTGCTGTGCCCTCTCTTCTGATGGTGCAAGCAAGCCACACAGCTATCCAGAGGTACTGGATGAAGAAAGAGCAAAAGGGTTGGAATTATTAAAGGTGAATTTCAAAGAAAAATTATATTTTGTAAAGTGGGAAAGAAGATCAGATAGGATTTTTTGAATAATAAAAGCATAAATGGAGGTGGCAGGAGAGGGCATTGCAAATTGCAGTTTTCTTTGCACATCAAGGCCTTATCAGGGCCAAAAGAGCTTTGCAAGTGAGGGGATATGGTGCTACCAGAGGGGGAAAGTTAAGACTGAGCATCAGCAAAAGGAATGATCTTTTATCTTTTTCTGTTTTCACCATGTGATATTTGACTTCAGTGTATCATTCATGTTTTATATAAAGGAAATATTTTGAAAGATTCAACCTGTCCCTTCTCAGGTTGTCAATTAGCCAGTTACAACTTCCCACTGAAAACCAGGGGTAGAGCCCATTCTTCATTCCAACACAAACAGGAGGCAGGCTATGCTCGGTATTCCCCAACTGTAACAGCATGTGTTTAAGGAACTTATTTTCAGTTTCAACATCTGCTACAAAAAGAGGGCATCATCTATTGGAAATAAATAAAGTTATAGTCAGATACTTTAATGAGCAAACTTGTTTGGGAAAAAATAATTGTTCCCTGTGGATACAGACCTGCAGATGTTTATAGCACTGGTAGGGAGGAAAGATCACCTTTTACAATGCAAAGACATAATTTATCCTATTCCTAGCCCACAGGAAACTAAGCCCAGGGCATATCCCTCATGTCTTTTTTTTTTTTTTTTTTAAATAATTTCTATGAAAAACAAATGAAACAGAAGTTTGAAACATCTGAAAACACTTTCCATCTTTTAAAATGACCTTCCACTTTGATCGATAATGTCTTTTTTTCATGACTGTTTTGCAGAGGGCAGGAATTGTCAAAGTCAAATAGGAAAAGTTCCCAGAAACAAAAGCTAGACCTGTTTTTTTATCTACCTCAGGTCATGTTGTCTGATAGCTAGCATACCTACTACAGAAAATGTGCACCAAACAATTTCTTGTCAGCACCTAAGCAAGGATCCATCACCGTGGAACTTCCTTGGCATCTCATCCACTTGCCACTGCCCTGAGATTAGCAGGAGCCTCAGGAGCTGTTCTTCACTACTAATGCTAATACCCTCAGAACACTGGGAAGGGAGAAAACAAGGAGACCAGAGAGGAAGATTTGGAGGATAATTTTCAAATAATAGAGTATGGGACTTTATTGTTTTCTTTGCAATCAAGAGTGGGAGAGTTATGAAGAGATTTAGGACTGTGTAAACACTTTGCAGGGACAGCTCTGAAAATTTGTCATAAAGGGTAAATTTTGAAGGAAATATCCTCCTCCAAGAGGGCTTCCCTCCTTACAGACTTTGAATTCTGTCCATGGAATATGTGCACAATTTTTAAAAGGGGTTTTATTTCATCAAGATTTCCAAACCTTTTTACCAAACCAATTGTCCATTCTATCTTGATCCCACTCCTCACTCAAAATCTTATTGAGTTGAATGTTAAAATTCCACCATTTGTTAAGAGATTGTATGTAAGAGAGACTTGAGGTATTTTTCATGCATCAGCCAGTCCAGAGTGTGTATTTGTCCCTGCTCCTGGAAGGCTAATAAGAACATTCTGAGAGTTTGAAATTAGCTGAGCTGAATTTCTCATGTCAGACTGTCTTTCAGGCATCTACCTTCAAAATACCTGGAGACAGTGCAGCTAACGATTTGGAGAATGGCAATGATGTGGGAATTTTTCTTCTGTCAAAGAACTGTAGAAGAGGTACTCCTTTTATTTCCACATATTTACATTTGTTTTTCCACATAAAAGTTTTTTTCTGAGCTACTTAAGATGTCTTGGAAAATGTCCTTGTGTCCTTAATATGTTTTGGCTGCAGTACAGGTTTAATTTCTCTCTAATCCATTTCTGTATTTTCATGATAGAAATAATACCTCTGTCAATGAAACAGAGAAATTTGTAAAGTTTGGTAATTGGCCAAGCATAAAATAGGCATTCTAGAAGAGATTAGGGAAGTAATGAATCAGTGAGACTACTGCCTATTTAGAGTCAGACACAGGAAGACATTAAGGAAATTCTTTTTTTTTTTTTTTTTTTTTTTTAAATTTTATTTTTTTATTTTTTGTGTGTGTGTGTTTTTCACTTAAGGATTGTTACATAGCCTTAAACATGCATCCTTAAAAAGCAAAATATCATGCTGTCTTGGGTTCATTCTTCAGAGTTCATGGTGTGGCTAATTCAGCTAATAGGTAAAATACTGTGGGATATGCCCCTTGTGACCTCTAATGGTGAACTGGGCCCCAGAACTTGGCACTGGACCCCCATTAGTCCAGAATACCCATATTGAGAAAAAACCCTTTCCCTTTTAAAAATTCAACTAAGCTGTCCTGCCTGCTGATCATTCTGCCAGGTACAATGGTTTATAGAATATTGGGGATTTTAATCAAGAAGTCTGTAAAAATCAGCTGGAAACCACGTATATTTCATCATGATTAAAATGCCTGAGACTGTAACAGTAAGTGACACTATGAAACAGCAATTACACATTATTGGTTAGATCTTCTGCTAATGTAATTTCAAATAACTGTGTTTGAGGCCATGTTTCTCTAAGTCACTCTGTAAAGATTTCAAGTAAGAGAGATCAATTTTAATTAAGCACATGTTTTAGAGATCATATAAAAGTGGAAAGAAAAAATAATTTTTTTACTAGACGGTTATTAAGTATATTGTAGAAGATTAATGTTCTGCATTTGTTAATTAGGCTTTTTTATGATGTTAAAGAATTTGAAATTTAAAAAGATCAGGGAAAAGCTGTTATCTGAGAAAATTTATCAGAGTAAAAAAATCAAAGATTATATATTAAATGCAGATACAGAGGTAAAGCTACGTTTGTTCAATGATAACTGTTACAGCAAATATCTATGTGAAATAATTTTTTGTCCAAACTTGCCAATGTAAAACAGCTCATTAAACTATTCTTTGAGTAGACAGCAAAATATTCAGATGGCAAAGCTCAGTTTCTTCTAGACTGACTCAGCAGTTTAGTATAACTGACTTTCATTGGGCATCATTTTTTATCTGCTGTAGTTATTCCATCAAAAAAATTGATTCTTCCTTTCCTGACTAGAGCATAGTATAGTAGTATCAAAAATCACTGAGGAAAAAAAGAAGGAAAAAAAGAGACTTCTATTGAGTAAAGCACATTTTCAAAGAAGGAAAGAAGAAAAAAACCAACAACAGGAACCATAAATTGGCTACCTACAGCATGCAGATGGCAGCAGGTTGAGCAGTTACCTCTCTTCCTGTACAGCCTCTCTTTCTGTACAGTTCTTGAGTGCTTCATTGCCTGCCTGCCAACGGAAATGGATCATCCCAGGTTGCTTGCTCTGTAGGTTTATTAATGACCTTGGTGTCTCAATGGGCTTCCAACAGCTTGTAAATGGATAGGCTGGAGAATGTCTTCTAGCATGTGGACATCAGCAGCAAAGCATCCCCCAGCCTTCCCTTCTCACCTGAAATGTCTCAGGCCAGCTTACCACAAATTCCCTGTGAAGCTCAGCTTGGTAGTCCCTGGGCCCTCTGCCTCTTGCTTTTGCTTTCTGGATCATGTTCATGATCAGAGGTTTTTGTGGGCCATAGTTAAAGTGTAGTACAGGGTCCTTGCTTATGAAAGGAGAACCTTTCATTAATAGTCTTCTGTATTGTTACAAAAGTTGGAATTAGTGAATATCAAGAGAGAGGCAATTTCTAACATAAGGAGGTCGCGAGAATGAAAAAAATCCAAGGTATGCAAAGTTAATGCACTTCCTCCAGAAAGAAGTGGAAGGGCAATTTCAATGCACTTTAATTCATCAGGTTTCAGTTGCTGCTGTAGCTATTTGACATTATATATGTGGCCACACTGAACAGCCTGGTCACTAAAGGTCACTAGGTTAAGGAAATGTTTTGTACCATATTGTGAGGAAGCTGTGTATATCTTATTGTTAGTAGATGTGCTCCTGCTGCTATATTTTGATTTGGAATTTATCATATCTTTTTCTCAGAAGACCTGAAACAGAGATACAGAGATACTTTTTGTGATGACAGGCCAAATTTGCCTCTTCACTATAGATAATCACTGTAAGAAAATTAAGGTGCAAAGCCATGCCTGCTGTAATTGTTGCATACTTATTAGCAGCTTTCCCTTTCCAGATTCTCTGGGTATTTGTTGCCCATGATAATGTGAATACTTAAGGGGAAAGTGTAATTAACGACTGTGTAGTTCATTCAGTAAACATTTCTGAGCTGTTTGATGTGACTGAACTGAGCGTCACATATAATTTTACACTTTTATCCTACCAAGCAACTGACAGGTCTCTAATCTCAGTCTCAGAGCTTTCACTCTGCTTGAACTTTGCTTCATAGAGGTCATTTTCCAACCACTTGGGAGCAGGAGCCACATCCATTAAATCCCACAGAGTCGATAGATGCGATAATAGCTTTAGGCACATTTTCTTGGAACTCAGGGGGAAAAGACAATTTCAATAAATGTAAAGCTACACTATCTACAATCCACAGAATATGTAAGCAAATCTCATAGGAACATGTATTTCTTTTACCTCCTGGCAAGAATCTCTTTAATAATAAGATCTATTTGTTTAGTTTCAATATCAACCCTTGATAAGGGCTGAAAAGTCACACAAGATGCTTTAAGAAGACAATAAAGAGGAGGAGAATGCACAAAGTGAAATGACCAGCAAAACATTTCCTCAGGTTTGGATTTTGCAGACTATTGAATAGTCTAATGCATATTTCTCCCCTCAGAGAAAGGCAGATGGCAATAGTGTGTGTGCATGGTGATGTGACCTTCATATTGCAAATATGAAGCCAAGTTTTAGCTCAACATACAAACTGTTGATAGGAGAAAAGTAGAGACCAAGCATCTATAAATGCATGCTACTAGCATGCTAAGTAGGTTTGTACACATTATGCTTTGATATATTTTACGTTGTGTAGATCACAGCTCATCAAAACAAACTTGCAGGTTGTATCTGTCAAGATAATTAACAGACAGTTCCTCTGTAGCAAGAGACAAGTAGGAAGAACAGTTCTTCCCTTGACGTGGCATCAAAGGAGAAACAACTAATATTAAAATAAAATCATGTGAGATATAACAGTTTGATCATAGCTGCCTAACATAAAACCCCCCTCCACGATAAAACAAACAATCCCCATTTGACTGTCAAACTCTCACACTGAGACTGAAAATAAACTTTCCAGATCTTTCAACATTTTTGCTATTGTCTTTGATTTTTTTTTCCTTGATATATTTGTGGTGCAAAGGAATAAATCTTGAAAGTAAAGTATCCCCTCCAGCAAAATATTTTACTCCATTTGCCTTGGAGAATTCACTGCAGGGAAGAGAAAAGGAAGAAAAGAAAAGCCTTGCAGAGTAGCTGCAACAGCTTCAAATTCAATAGCCTCTGAGATTTTCCTTGAAATGATCTTTCTAAATATAACAGTTCAATAGATCAGTGGTCAATATGAATGTTATTTGCAAGCTGGAGCTATTCATTTCTGCTACACTGTTCTGATGCCAAATGTTAGCCTGGTGCTTTATGCGCCAGCACCCTCACGCATACACTGACAGGAACATTAGGCAAAACAACTGGGCAAGTGGGGCTTGTGTTGCCATATTAAAAGGAAAAATAGCTGCTGGATCACAATACAGAATTTTTAATTTGTTTCTTTTTTCTGTAAAAGGTCCTTTGAAGAGTGGTCAACCTGAGCAGAAGAATGTTTCTGAAGGTGAGGTGAGAATTTGTATGGTGTCCTGACAAAGGTGAGATAAACACAGAAAAGAGTTTTGTAGAATTCAACTCCATTCAAAACTCATAATCAGATATGGCAAATGTACTGAATGTCTGCACAATAACACACGGTTGAAAGCTTTTAGCAAGTAAATTTCAAAGTGGAAAATGTATTAGACCCTGTGAGAAGAATATGAATTAGGAGCTGACCCCTGCTTTAGTGGATGTTCTGACAGAGCCAGTGTTGCAAAGAGCTTTGCTCTGGTCCAGGCTCACAGGGTTGAGTGGAGGCTGATGCAGGGGCTGCAGGAGGATTGCAACAGTCCATGTAGCATGGACCCCTGAGACTTGCTGGTGGCAGAAAAGGGAGGTGACCTCCTTTCCTAATTCTGAGACATGTTGGGCTTGGGTGAGGATGCAGGACACAGCATTTGCGAGACTGGACGACACAACTGCCCGGATTTTTCCACACTTTATTTTGGAAAGTAGCAGCCTGCAAGTGTTGCAGCATTTGAAAGTGACACAGACAACAGAGCTGACTCACTTGCCACATCCCATTTTCCCATCCTAGATGTGTAGACTGTGGGCCACTGCCCTGCTATGTCCTGGTTTAAAACACGCTTAAAATACTTGGCCTCCCTTCCAATTTCTGCTCACCACTCTGAGCACCCTTTTCTGTGCACAGTTCATACTCCCAAGGAAGAGTTTTATAAGCTCTCTCTTTGGCCTCAGAGTAGCGTTTGTTCTTGCAAGTTCATCTGTGGCTGTCCAGTAACTGGAGGCCACTGGGAGTTGTGACACCTGTTTCAGACTTGATCACAACATGGAAAGTGTAAACACAGCAGTCTGTTCACAGCCTGACATCTCACTGGGTTACTTTTCACTTTCAGATGCATCACATGGGAATGCACAGAAGCAGCAATTCAGTTTTTATCTTGTAAACAGCACAAGGTGACATTTTTTATTTTCTCCTAAATTTTCTAAGCAAGAAAAGTCAATTGTGTCCTCCAGAAATTCACTGTGTTGTTGTTGTTTGAGTGCAAGGTGCTAACCTGTTGAGTGGGCTTGAAATTGGTATTTCCTTGGGGAACTGAAGCTGGACAGCTAGTTCTGGGATATGATTGGCTCAACACTTACTTTATGTGTTTCAGTGGTGCTGCAAGAACCTAGAGAAAACTTCTGGGAGAAAACATCAGAGAATCACTATGGACAGAGGGAAAACACTGCCAAAGAAACTAATTAAGCAGAGGGAAAGAGCTCAAAAGGTTTGCTCCTGTTGTACTAAAGCTGGTTATTCTGTTTCAAACCATGAGTGCTGAGCTGATTTTTCTGTTACAACATTTGTTGTTGCAGTTAGGCCAGAAGTGCATATTCACACTCAGAGAACCTTATTCTTGTCTTTATTTCTGTCTTTTGAGTGACAATTGTATTTAACGAAGCTGCCACCTCTACCTCATTACCCTGGATCTGTTTTCTTCTATTCAAGCTAGTACCTTGGCCAGTCATTTTCCCATTTCCCTCCTACATGCTTTGTCATCCCCTCTGGCTCAAAGATTTATAATAACTTCTCTTTCCTCTTGCCGCTGCCTCCCGTTTTAGTCACTGTAAGCAAGACAGGTCAGTCTAACTTTTCAATAGGCCGTCAGTCAATTCTACTCACCCCACTCATCTTTGACGAGCTTTTCTCACCCAAGGTCCTCTCACCCAAGCTATGTCCAAACCTAGGAGATAATATTCTTTCTGATGTTATAAGCTTGGTTCTTTCCTACACTCATCCACCTACCTAGATGTAGTTCTCTTCATCTGCCAGTTTGATGGCCTTCTTTTCTAGCTACATGTGTTTCTATCTTTTATGCATACAAACTTTGACAGTGCTGTCCTAGAAATTACTTCACCTTTCACACTCCATGTCCTGTATGGAATAGCGCAAGACAGTAAAAGCAGATTTTTTCAAGTTTGTTATGTACTTAAGCACTTTACATGTTGGGGAAACCTAGTGTGGGTGATTTATTTATTAATATCACTTTGCCAATACATGTCCAGATTTTATTTTTCCACAATCTGTCCCATGTATGAATAATAAATATAACTAAAATAATAACAGATTTACTATTTTTATGATCAGTTTATGTCCCCATATGATTCTAATAAGAAGAACCCATGTTGGAAAAGAAACCATGAAGTTTTATTATGTCTGTACTCTAATCCTAATCCTCTGGTGCAGAGCAAAATCTATCTACGCCAGAAAATATCATATGGAAACCAGAGACCTTTCAGTTTTTACTGCTGCTGTCCCAAACAGAGGTATATATGTGAACACTGCTGAACTCAGAATTATGGTCCATGACCAGAAGTGACATATGCAGTGCCAGAAGACCTTATTCATTACAGAGACAGGTTTAGCATGTTTATGCTTTACTTGAAAGTATGGCTGATGATGGCTCCCAAGGATTGCACTGGTACTTGGGGATTGCTGGGAAGAAAGTCTCTCTTTTACTTTTGCCAAATTCTCCCTAGGAAGAGAAATAGAGAAGGAGGATGCTTTCTTGGTCCTGTGCTGTTCACCATTTCTCCCAGGCATTTTCATTTACAGGGTCCATTGCATTTCTGCTAACTTGCTCTTGTGAATGGGTACAAAATGGTATCTGTATAACATGGAGTCTGAGAGAATAGTTTCCTTTTTAGAGCTTTAAAATGCTTTAAAGAATAAAGCACACTAATTATTTCTATAGCAAAATTTAACAGCTCTTTTGGACTTGTACTGCATTAGATAAGCAACCCTCTTACACAAGAGTTTCTAAACAGTAATTTACTTAGTAGAATATATTGATGGTCTAGAAGAGCTTGTTTCCAAAATGCGTTTAAACAAATCCCTATTTAATATGAAATCACAAAAAAAAAATTGAAACATTTGAAGCAATTAGTGAATTTACTGAATTATTGAATTCTACTCCATTTTAAGTTGATCAGCTCCTTGAAATGGCCTAAGATATGCTTTTATATCTGTGAATCCAAAATGACCTCTGAGAAAAGCATTTTCTCTCTTAAAAGCTAGACAGAGAAAAGGAGTTGAAAAATGTAAAAATGTATAGTGTAAAAGCTGAGAGAAAAAGCTACAAATGGGATCAATCTGCCTTGCTCCTTCTGCCTTAATCCAGCACCTCAGGAATCAATGTCTCAAGTCAATCCTTCCAGATGAGGTGCTGATTGAGTTCTAGGCACTTGCCTAGGATGGAGGTTGCTTTTGAAAAAAAAAAAAAAAAACCAAACCGAAACAAAACAAAAAAAACACCTTTATCTAATGTAAGATCCCAACAGAGCCATTTTCTGCCACGGGAAAATGTGGTGCACTGGGTGTCTGTTCACAGTGCAGGACAGAGCTCAGCATTGTCACCTCCTCAGCCAAATCTTACTGTCTTCAGTCATACAAAATTGTTGATGATTTTATGAGAGAGTAAAAGGCAGAGTTGAGTAATGTGTCTCTGTTTTCCATCCTGGTTCATCTGACTCTCTCATCAAGGAAATACTACAAAATGCTAGTTCTTGGAGATCCAGCACTGGGGATGTTGGTAAGGTTGGTCAACTAGCAGGAAAGAAAGCAAAAAAGGCCAGGAAAAGAGAAGATATGTATCTGATGCACTTCTAAAATATACAAGTCAGGGATTTAAGAATTGGGAACACTTTTTCCTGATCCATTAAAGCTTTCTGCTTCTGGCGATAAACAGCCATATATTGCTGGTAAACAGCCCTTTGAAAGATATGTGATGATCCTGCCATTTTTCTTTTCTGCTGGTTGTGCAGATCCATCTTGTGCTAGAGTACATTTCCCAGGGGCTGTGGACTGTGACTATCATCTGAAAAATACTGGCATCTACAATGAAGCCACTGGGGCCATAGTAATGCTGTCGTTCTGATATAGTATGTATCTGTTAGCCCATTTGCAAGAAAAGCTGCATACGTACTAATGGAACAAATCCCAGATTTAGTTGAAGCTTTTTGATCTCTTTAGAGAAGGTGGGACAGGCTTGCAGTGGAGAATTAATCATTAGAAATGTTTTTCATCTGTGGAATAACCTACATGTATATTCATGTAAAGATCAAAGTGATGCCAACACAATCTTGAGATGTGAATTGGTGTGGTCTCTGTGGAAAGGTTGGGTAGATGGTGTGTTTAGAGACTACATAAAATAGTTGGGGTTTACTATTTCACACTAGTAGACTGTGCTAAATATGCTAGGAAGGCAAACTTTATGTTGGCAAAATGCAGAGCCAGTTTAGTGCCATGCCTCTCCTCAGGTATCATGTCCTGCCCTCTCAGCAGACCTAAAGAGGTCAAACATGGAAGATCAGGATGTCAGGAAAGTAACTTTTTTGTGCTGCTCTCCCCTGCTGACAAGGAAGATTCTCAGCTGTCATGCTTCCACCGCTGTTATTTGTGAAGTGCAATAACAAGTTGGTTGCTTCTTTCCTTTCTGCTTATGTTTTGGGGTAAAAGAGTCAAGCCTATCCCCTGCCCTTTGCTGTACATATCTTCCTGGAGTGGACAAGGTACTTCAAAGCTCAGCATGGCTGAGGAAGCCTTTGGATGTCTGTATGAGGCTCCACAGAGAAATTTCTTTCATTAGCATGCCTGAAAGTAAAACAAAGGAAATCCATTCAGAGCTTTCCCCAATCCTGCTCAAAGAGCACAAAGCCTTCAAAAACCCCTACGGTTGAAAAAAATGTTATGGTCGTTGCCAAGTCAGTCACTAAGAAGTTAGTAAATATTAAAATGGAGTCTTCTTTAATAATACTGTTCTTTCATGCATGTAACTTGGGACTTAACTTTCAACTGAATAAGCAATTGAGAATTCAAAATGTTATTATAATTGTTATCTCATTATAGTAATATGGTGGTCAAGAACTTTTAATCATGCAGTGTGTGGGATGTATTTCACTTTGGGACACATAGAAAATATGACAAGAAGGATCTTGGCCAGAGGTCCCTTGGTTCATTTCAGGCAGAAGTTGACCCAGTGCTTTGAAGCTGTCTGATGTCTGATGGAGTGCTCACTCCAGAAAAACCAAAGAGTAAATTAGGAAAACTCTTTTTTCAGAGCAAGGTTTGAATGCTTCTCAGCATTCTTTTAATAGTATATAATTCTTTATTATAGTTCTGTAATATTTCTGTAAGATGTGAATCAAGAACCTATCATTCTAGATACCCCAGCTGGAGGGATTGATGTGAGACTGGTACAGATGACACAGGATGGATGGGAGGTCTGAGCCCTTCTGCAATAACTGGATGAAAGGGATATCCCAGGTAGCCGAAGTGACTCTCAATATCTGTGTTTATGCAGGTCGTAGTTACTCTGATGATTACTATTTTGCTTCAGGAAAGGAATATGTGAATGGAAAAAGTTACTATGAATAGTTTGATTGTTTTAAATTTAAAGAGAGCACTTAATTATGCGATTGAGTTTTCATGATGAAACGACTGATTTTATCAGTCTGAATACATCTAGAGGTCTTTAGCCAAGCCCTTAAATATGGGCTGCTCTTATTCACTGCAAAAAAGATTTATAAAATGTCTTCATCTTCCTTTGTTTGCCCTCATGTAATCCAAGCTGTGGTTTCAAAAGGAATCAATTTGGTAACTTGTTCATACATACACACTGTACCCATCAAACCATCTCACAGACTAGTGACAGATAGTCACCATGGCAGAATAAGTTAGTTTATATTTATACCCACTTTACCTTGCTCTTGGTTTTGGTGGTCCATGGATAGATAATATTAGATTTTCTGTTCTCTTTATAAATTTGATCATTTATGCCAACATGAACAGCATAACATTACAAAATGGGGGTTTTTTATGGTTACTAGGATGCATTAAAAGCCATAGTTTAATTTTGTAAGCTTGATAGCCATAGGCTTTAACTAACTTTCAAATCTAGACAAAGATATTTCAGGCTTTCATGGATAGTAGTATTTGTTAAATTGGGGGTTTTTCTTAAATAACAGCCTCCCATCGCGGTTCTACAATTCCAGACTAGCCAAAATATTGGAAAACAGGGTGCAAGGACAGAAGGATGATTCCCCACTTCTGTATTAAAAGAACTGAAGAAACTATTTCATTTTTCTGTGCTGTTACCTGTTTTCACATGAATTCTTGCTCTAAGTTTCTGTTTTCTCACAAGCAAAGACCTTAATCTATTTCAAGTAAAACCCAACACATTTAAATGAATCACAGAGCATTTCCAGTGGTTTCATTTTGCTTTGAGTCAGGATTCAGATCAAATTCATCAGCACTGGGCAACACTGGGAAGAGCATATCCTTTGAGAATGGGAAAACGTTGATTTATTTTATATGTCCAGTTAGTTCCATGAGTTAAGCAACTGTGTTCAGGTATGTAATACAGCACTCCTCCTTTCAAAGCTGAGGAACCTGTAAAATCTTGTAGGAACAGGACTGTCATATGAAAAAAAGTGTCCTGATTTGAGGTGATTAAAAGCCACTGGAAAGATTCTCATTGATGCTGGGGCAAGCTTTTTGCAAAGGATCACATATTTCTCTTTCAACAGAAATGAAACCTTTGGGGTTTGGTTTGGTTGTTGTTTTGTTTTTTTAACTCCAAGAAGAAACTTTTTTGTTGGTTTTCATAGTCGGTTCATTTTAAATGGAGCTGTAACTTGACCCTGTCTCATTAAGTTGCTGGAAAACATCAACATCAAACAATTAACACTGTAACAAGAGGCAGCATTAGAGGTCTAAAAATGTACTCCACCTTAAATATTGGGTTTTTCCATTCGTGGAGAACTTGTGGGTAAAAACATTCCCCTGGTTGAAGATCAAGCCACTCAGCCTCCTCCTTGTAAGGGTGAGGGTTGCCACGCCAAGCACAAGCAATTAGCTGTGCGGCGCTTGGGCGACTGGCGGCCCATTCCCGGCTGATTGCCCAGAGCTCCACTGCTGCTCATAATGCAAATTGTATCTGGTCCCCCGGTAATCGGGATCAGCGCTGCCTTGTCTGTCCACTCGCTGCTCATGCCCCCTCCACACTGCAATAATGGTTTTGGTGGGCAATCAGGGAAGATGCCTTCTTGACTCATCTCTCATAATAGATTGTCCTCCTCAGGCAAAATTGAATAACCCCCGACATGGCCTGAAGGCAAGCAGTACGAATTCAATAAGTCTGCAGGGTCAGTGTCCTCTCATTTTTGGCAAGCAAGTAATTATTCTGCACTAACATTCAGTAATAGGAGTAGGAAACTGCTGGAGATACCTTCCTCTGTACCCAGAATAGCCACCTTAATAGGATATTCCTCTAATAAGTAATTCTGCCTCATTCTGATGCCCCTTGCCTTCAGATTCTCTTTTCATGCACATTTCATGTACGAATTCTGCAGAGGTTTTCTACCAACAGCATCTGTGGGAAAGTTTAACAACTTCACTGTCTGTTGTTTAATATTTTCCACTTTTATGGGTTACAGTTGTGCTGTCTATTTGCTTTTACTGATTTGTGAAAGATTTATTATAAACCAAATACAGCTGTTCTCTCCTTTCATAAACTGAAACTATTTTGGCAAAACCTATTTTCCACTATGAAAATAAATTTTAAATTGCTTCCCTCACCCAGCTTTCCAAGCATGAGCATCCAGTTGTTATTTAGTGTTGCAGAATAGGTGCCAGAGTGGTTGTAAGCTCACGTAAGGGAAAGAAAATGCTTATTTTCAAAAATAAACAGCAGAAATGTTTTTTCTCCTTCCATGCCCCTCCTTTTCCAGGGGATTTAGTACTATTATCTGCAGATCTCAAGAGTTATGAATTTGAATATAAGAACTTTGTCCAATTCAAACCACTTTTGCACTCTGATTTTGAATTTATTTTGAGGATTGCATGCATTTTATTTAAATACTTGACCTTTACCTTAAACTAATATTATTATCAACATTCTAATATAATTCAATATGTTTTCCATTGCTTAAAATAGCCTTCTGCTTACTCTGAAAGAGCACACATTTCACTGAATCAGTTTCCACTGACAAAATTTGGATCAGTACAGTATTTCCTGTCATTTTGAAAGGGAAAATTAAGTTCTAAATTCTTCAAGAATATTTTGGTATGGATTATAATATTCTTTCCCTTTTCCTAAAATAGAAAATTTATGATGCTGCATTTTTTAAAATGAAGTAAGAAATAGAAGAAGGAATCCTATTACTGTTCCTTCAATCTACATAGTTTGGTATTTTTTCTCCTGCTTGGGGATGGTTTTGTTTTGTATTTTCCTAGATTTAAATGTGTCTACTGCATGGAAACTATTGCTTTAATCATTGAAAGAAAGCTTTATCTCTTATCTCTTGAAAAAAAATGCACATATATTAATGAAGATTGTTGTATAATGGCAGAATAAGCACTTTCTATGACTGATCAATGATTGATTATTGTAGGGCTGTAGGTGCACATCACAGTGCTTTTTGATGAGCAGCATTCATTCCCGCTATGAGAAAATTGTTTTGGTCTGTACTGGTCCAATTTACTAGCTGGGTCAAAACTTGGGCTAGTATTGCTCATGTTCATCTGTCAACATCGATTTAAAGTGCAAGTATAAGAAAATACTGTGCTAATAATAGGCCCAAATTTTTGTGAAATGCTGGTCGTTATCGGTGCTGCTTAGCATCTTGCACTAATAGTGATTGTTTTTTCTCTCTTCGATGCTTTTAAAATCCTATTTGCAGTACAGATTCAATATGATTTAATTTTACCATTGGAATGTTCTTACAGCGTTGACAGCCCCGTGTAAGATCCATCTTGATTTGTTTGTTTGCCAGCTTGTCTCCATAACACACACTGCTTCAGCCTTTGGCTCATAGAGGGATTTAGTGATTCTTTTTTTTCATTAGTACAAAGTTACCTTTCCCAGTGCTCCAGCCAAAGTTCCCAAGATTCATCGTGCTTGTACTGGAAGCTTACAAATGCACATACTTGATCCATGAAAAAGTTTCTTTGTGTGTCACTTCATTGCAAAAGAAGAATGATTTTCTAAGAGATCTGGATTATTGGGAACTGCAACCAAGGAGGGGTGTAATTAATGGAAATAAAGTCATGGAATCATTCTGGACTACTATGATGACTCTTTTAGATGTAGTTCCGTGTGTGTGTCTTGGACCCCTCTGTATGTAATACAAAAGCCACTGATTTTTTTAGGCAGAACAAATCATTGATTTCAACTTCTGCTCAAAAACTGCTGAATAAAAACTGAATTCACACAGTTCGTGTGGTTTTATCTTTAGTCAGTGCATAAGCATTACTGACAGTAGCAAAAAGATTCTTTTATTTGAATAGAGAATAAAGAAAGTAGGCTTGTAAAAACTGTACTTTATCATTTGTTGGCACAAGTTTCAAGCCTTCCTGTTCACTTCTCCCAGCTGTCTCTCCTTATTTCTGCTTTTATTTAGTCCAAAATTCCTCCTGTTTCTTAAATGTGTGTTTGTACATCAAATATTAATGTCCTTCAAATTGTTTGGGTTTGCCTTCTTTTGTCATATTAATGCTACTGTGAAACATTCCAGTTTTGAACCTAAAGGCAAGACACCATTCTAGAAATCTGTTAGTGAGCCTGACTTTTTTATTATTTATTATTTTAATCTTTTACCAGCTTTATTTTTTCTTTTTCTTTTTTTTTTTTTTTTTTTTTTTTTTTTTTTGTAACAGACAAGATTACAAAAAGACTCAGCAGAGGAACAAACCCCCAAACTCCAAAATTAATGCATTCAAATATGAGTATGAATTCCACAAGACTTGGTCGTGAAAAAAACATCACCTGCTCTGATGGACAGATACAAGGGACACACAAAGCTGCAGGGTAAGTACCAAAGATGCCAGCAAAGCCAAAAGAGCCTCATTCAAGTCAAGCATTCAAAGATGGGTTCTCATCTCTCTCTGTCCCTCTTGTGTGGGTGCAGAGAAAAGCTACAGAGAGACGTCTGCATCACCAACTTCCTAGCTTAAGGGGATGTTGGTCAGGAGTGTAACATTATTTTCTGGCATAGATTTTTTCTCACAGATGTATTTGGGTAGTTACACAGATGGTTATTTCCCATTGATATCAGAGATGAGGAGGTGAAAGGCAATAAAGTGAGCTAGTTCTTCACAGAGACAGCATTCACCTTAAAGAAGTAATTGCTGAAAGATGTGTTTTTCTTAAGCTCTGCAAATGGAAATTATAGAAAAATGAAGAAAGATAAATATAAAAAAATAACACTATAGCATGCATCACAGTTAACTATCCAAACGATACTGGAGGATGGGGTAAGCATGAATGTGGGCCAAAGACATCACTAGGGGACAACAATTTCCTGGCTTTGTATTATTGTTTCTGTCTGACATGCTGTGTGTCATCTGCATTTCTCCCTCTCATTTCCTATGACTGTTTCTTTCCTCCCTGCTTTTAGCTCTTGCTTGTTTGTTTGGCTTGGGGACAAACGGGGATTTTTTTGAGGCTTTTTTTGTAATTTATTTTTATTTTTCTGTGACCAGAATTAGTATAAAAAGAAGGTATAAAATATTATCTTAAGACACAATTTTTATTTCATTTGGCTTTGCTTCCATGCCTCTCCCCCCACCCCCCCATTTTCTTACCCTTGCTAGTGCTTTTTTAATATAGTGTTCCAGAAAACTGCAATGAGGTGTGTTTAGTATTAAATACCTAAAGCCTTCCTAGGTTCTTTTATTATTGATGTTCCTGTTATTATTACCGTTTCTCATTGTTGTTTCTTTTTTCTACCATCATGAATCAGAGACGAGTCATGGGTCAGGAACCTGTCTGACTACTTGCTGTACCAAGAGAGCAAGAGTCCCTGCAGTCAAGCATTTCCAGCACCCACGTACCAGAACAGAGGAAGCAGGCAGATGCTGACAGAGGAGGGAGCACTGGAGAACAACGATCAGCACCCTTTGCAGTGGTAAAGCAGATTGCCAAAGTGATTGCTGTCAGGTAGAGCTCTGAAAAGGGATTGGAGAGTTAAGGAAGTAATTTCATAGGTGTTTATGGGTAACTTTATGTACAGCATGGTAGAAAGTACGAAGATATGTATTTCTATGCGCAAGAGGAATATTAGAGTCTGGAGCTGTGTGCAGGCTGAAGACCCAAGGCAGATATCAGTCATTTGATAATGAATAGACATGGGTGGTGGTAAAGAGCTCTGAAAGTGAAGAAAAATAGCTTATGTTTCACACTGCAGAGAAGATAAATGCACAGAGAAAGTGGCCATTGGCAGAGCAATGAGCTAAGAAAAATATCCTAGTAGCAGTACTTTTCTGGGCAGATATTTGTTGGTCAAACTCACATTTGCTTTGTCCAAGGATGTGGTTGATACCCAAGTTTCATTGTACAGGCAGATCAGGAAGTCTGCATCCTAAGTATGTGTTGTAGAAAGCAGGCACAAGGATTGAATGTAAAGAAGAGATATCTAGGAAAATATACCCTGCTCAAAGCTAAGAGCTGGGAGATTGAAAAAAATAGGAGGGAGGAGGGTGTCTTTATTTTAGTCATATTGAGATGATGGCTTGTCACTTCAAAGACAATGCTGGAACAACAAAATTAAATCTCAGTTTGGCTGGCAGCTCTGAAGCAGAAACATAGATGCGTGTGTCAACAGCCTGGAGAGATTACATGCATTTCTTTTAAAAGGAAGGATAAAATCAGCCAGTGGTAGGGTGTAAAATAGAGGAAATTCAAGGATAACTTTTACTAGGCTCTCCAAAGAAAGCTGAGAAAAGGGATGAGAAAGCTCCTGCCAAAAAGGACAACCAAAGGAAAACATGAAGAGAGAAAAAAAGAACCAGGTGTAGAAGAATTACTCAGGATCAACGGAGCCAAAAGCTGAAGAACTGGTGCCATCTTGCTGAGTCCAAGGTTGGGTTGGGCAACACTCACAGTTGCAATACATGAGTTTTACAACACATGTAGAAAACCACTTATCTGGCATTTATTACTCCTCAAGAACATGCATACGCTGCCAAACAGACAAGTTATATGAACAGGTGGTGCTAAACTCCTTGCTCTTATGGGTGGCTAAGGTCCATACTTCAGGGGCTTGTGCTAAGCAGTTTAAATCAAACTTAGTCATTTCTGTTATGCTCTCAACTTACTTCTATGATTGTAATATCCTATGGCTTCCAATTGGGATGGTCAAAGAGATCACACAGAGGTTGGTCGTTGCAATGTACAACAAGCCAGAAGAATTGATCCTGACAAGGGTAGATAGAGTGCTGTCTCCCCTATTTTATCTCAGTGATGAATAATAATGCCAAAGGAAAATAATTAAATGCCACAAAACCCAATTATTTTCTCAATATTTGGCATCCTCCCTGCATTTTTGCCTTTTCATTTCCTATCTGTACAACCTCAATCCATTTTTTCATCAATTGCTCTTCTCCATAACTGACTCTTCAACAATTTATTTCATCAATCTGTTTTCACCATATCTTTCCAAATACTGGTCTTGAACTGAGTCTAGGAATTAAACATGAGGTAAGGATGAACGTTAAATACTCAGAACATAATTTTGAAGCTTATCTAGGCTCCTAACTGTCATTTTGCAATGAGATGGGAATTTGGGAATTTGGATTAGAGATGTGTAGTGAAGAAGAGCATAAAACGTGATGGCAGAACTACAGAGACAGCCTTTGTTCTTCAACTCTCTGCAATGCCGTGCAGTTCTTCCCACTTCCTCCTGCTGGAAACAAAGCAAGGAGGTCATCAAGCAGGAGCCATGCATTTAAACAGGTATTTACCCCTTTTTGCAGAGACTAAATTTCAATTGTTATAGTGAGGTGTAGTGATTCAGACATCTGATCCATTGTACCAGGTCAAGTAACTAATTTTTTATTCCAAAACTAAATGTGTTTCTCTGTGAGAGGAAAAAAATTACTCTTGCAAAACTTATTCTTAAGAGGAGTTAGCTTCCTTTTGGAGGAGGAGTAAAGTACACATGAGCAATATCATAAATCTGGTAGGTTCTCTTATTTTTAAAACTACACTCAGTGGCACAATGACTTTCTATTGACAGATTTTCCCCTAATTTCTTAGAAAATACTTTAGTGTGTGTTTCTTTAGAAATTTTGTGGATTCTTGTTCTACTTTAATAATTTAAATGTACCAACATTAATGGTGAAAAAATAAGACAAAAACCTTCCTGTCTTCACAGCTACATATCTAAGATATGAGAGTCCCATGCAAATTCACAGTATTACAAACTTAGCTTGTGGGAAAAGGGGAGGGTTACTATATGCAACACTGTCATTAAAGTGTCTGTCACTTTTTTTTTTAAACTGTAACTGTAGTGTACATGATCTGCGTGATTTCTAGTTCTCTCATATTCTCAGAAAAGCTAAAATGGATATAATGTCCTTTAAGTCTCAGTGAGAATGCAGATTCAGCAACACTGAAGCTGTAAGAGAAGGGGTAGTTAATACAGATATTGCATAGGAGCTCATTTGGAAGCTACAAGGTTGGAGTGAGTGCATACAGGTCTGGACTAAGTACATTTCTGGTGTAAACACTGTGGACTCGACTCAACTTCACACTTTTGACTCTTAGTGACTTATTTCAGGTTATTCTCTTTCAACTGCTGACCTAAGATGAGGATAATGTAAAATTCTCTGACTTCTTAAAATTTGAAAATGTGAATCCAGTATAACATAAACTTAATGAGTTTAATTGTCACAAGTGGTGAAGAGCTTAATTGTCATAAGTGGTGGAGAGCTGTAGTACTGGTCACTTGCCTGTTCAACTCTGTTCCTCTTTACAAAAAGTGGTTTTCTGTCCTGAAGTAAAGTATAATATTAATTATATTATATAATGCAATTATTCCACTGCACTGGAAGGTATAGGTTAGGAATGTGTAAGTCTATGGAAGCATTTTCCAGCTTTTGAAATCTGCACTTCGATAACTTTATACAAACAAAGCTCTCCTTGCTGAATAGTCGTGCATGGGTCCAAGAGAGAAACAGTCAAAAACTTCCTCCACCAAACTTATAGGCAAGAAAGGGGGTTTGTCTGTTCTCCCACACGCTTCCAAGTCCTACACTACAACCACATATTTTCTCCTTTGTTGTTTTTAAGAAGGTACTGCTTATTGCTTTCAGTGTGCGACTACAGAGAGGGAGTCATAGCCTCCAATTCAGCTGTTCTGCCTGCCCCTCCAACACCAGATCCCTTGCAAGAAAGAGCATTTGCTATCCTTATTCATGTCTCATTCTCATGGCATAGATCTCTGTTCTCCTCCTTTACATCCTGATGTGGTTTTTACTAGTTTGTTTGGCTTGTTTATATGACAGCTTATTCATTGGTTTGATATTTCGCTATGTGCTTTATTTATGCAGTTGCCTGTTGGGGTCTGGAAAGGATTTCCCATAATGGCAGATTGGCTGGTCAGACTGGATTTTTCAGATTCCTCATAGTAGTGGTACTAAATGTTAGTGATTAAGTATAACCTTATGTCAGATATCAATAACAGTAACCAAGGCTGGTTCAATAATATGTCTAGGGGACCCTTCCTAAAATAAATAAAACATGTGGCTCAAGCCCATACCTAAAGCTCCCAGGCTTTAGGGACTTAAAATTTAAGCCCTGTAGTCACCTTTACAGGTATTTCTTCCCCAGTCTCACTCTTGGGAATATGAAACCACAGGCACACAGTGTAACACAGATATTTATAATAAAAATGAAATGAAGCATACCTTGAATATTGCCATGGAGGGCAATACCAACCTCTGAATCACACGTATTATTTGCCCCACTGACAGAGCCCCAGTCAGCATTTTTTATATCCACAGGACTCTGTGCGCTCTTCTACTTCATCTACCACTCTTTTCACTGTATATTTTAACAGGTTCTGGGATGGGTGTCTGACCACACTTTAAGGGCTCTCCTCCAGCCCACTGAGTCTATGGACCCTTGGGGAATCCCCCCCAGTGCAGTGTCCCGACTTTGACTTCACAGCCTGCCTGCTGCGTTAGCTGGCCCTGGCAGCATCTCTTGCTGGGGATGCTGCTCCACCACTGCCCTGGATGGCAGCAAGGGGGGCAGATTTAGTCCCATCAGGAACAGCCCCATCTTGACCACACCAGTTCTGCACAGGGTTGGATCCTCATCCAGAGTAGAAGAGGGGATCAGTCGACTGAAGTAATTTCATGACTTGTCCATGTGGGCAGCTTTTACAGGGTATGTGTCTTTTAAAAATTACTGTCCCTTGCCTGCAGCTACCATACCATACAGTGTTAGCTCAATGGTTTTAAACCACAGAAACATACAAATACATGTAAGCTCTGTTTTGTTTGCAAAGACAAGTGCTCAGTAAGTAGCAAATGACAGAATTAAATTTTCCTATTGTGCAATATCTTTAAATATATGACCATTCACTACGTTGTTTTTTTCTCCTAGGGGATTCCCATTTAGTTCATGGGTTCCAGTACTGGAGTGATGAATTGTCTAAAAGCTATTTACAATGAATCACCTTTCTTTAAATGTATCTGGTGAACTTGAAAGCATTTAGTATTTCTTGCATTCTGGAACACAAAATGTAAGTCAGTCAATTAAGGTAATTAAAAGGAGTTTTTTGAATGCTGACTGGGCTTTGTATTGAAGATATTAATTTCTGTCACAGTAGATTTTAGAAGGAAAGACAACTTATGGAACAGCCACTTAAAACATACTTTGACTAAGTAATGGCCTAATAATAAGCCTAATTGTAAATGAATAATAGTAGAAAAAAGGTTATTTATCATCATGACTATCACTTATTCCTTCCTTTCAACCTTCACAGAATAATAGGAAGACTGCAAAACATTGCCATACAACACATCTTTACCACTAAAATGATGGCACTGTTTGTGAAGTTTCTGACAGTAAACTATATAACTAATTCAGTCTTAATTGGAGTTAATATCCTATCTGAAAGATTTCCTAAGCCTGTTTATTACTTTCCTGATAAGCAAACATATTGACAGAGGGTATTTTGTGTACTTTGTGTATTTTGTGTACTTTACTTATTCTAAAATAAACCTATTGTTGTGGTTTGTATAAAGCCTAAATTGTATACAAACACAAACATGCAAACACAGCTCTTGAAAACGTATTATCTGCATTGGATACCTAAACAGGTATTTTCTCTGTTGGCATTATTTTGGGTACAGTGTATAGTGAGTAAAAGAAAAATGGAAAAACTACTTTCAGGTATCTCAAAGCAACATTATTCACTTTTCAAATACAAACCCTGCTAGTATTCAGTATTGAAAAATGGACCTTTTTACAAAACATGGCTGTATCATTCAGCATTTTCAGAAAGAACTGCAAGTTGGATGCAGCAAATTATAATTATTCTTGAAATATATAATCATGCTAAACATTTATAAATGAGCCATTGCTATGATAAGTCAGCCAAAGTAGAAGAGGGGTTTTTTTGTTTTGTGGCAAAATCTTGTGATTTTAAATACTTCTGCCTACTTATTTTTTGATTCTCTGACTTAACTAATTTGCAGTGAGCCTCCAGACCTTTGCTAAAGAGTGAATGTGCAAACTTATTTATATGTCTTGGCAACATCACCATCGTAAATTGCTTGAGCCATTGAAAAACAATAAACTGAACATGCTTCACGAGGAACTAGTGCCTCTCATTGGTATTACCTTTTTTCAAGATGACAGGAGACCTCAAGAGGCCTGAGAGTTCTTGGTTGTATGAGTTTGTGACTAATAGGTGGTTTGATAGGACGAGTGCTCACTACCTAGGGAAATTGAAGCATCTTTGAGCTCAATACCCTTTGTGTCTCATTCTTTTGTAGGTTATCGTTGGGAGGCCTGTGGGGACCTCTTTTACAGTTTGCATCCACAGACAATATGCGATCAGCAAAATCTTCTTTGTTTTACTGTTGCTATTGATCTGATGTTATTCCATGCCTTGGCTGATTTGCTTATTAGCAGTAATTTAAAAAGGTAATCACAGTTTTATAGTCTGTCCAACTCTCATATATTTATTTCTTGCCTAATTAAAAGTTACAAGCTTAGCAGTGAAAGGCCTACTTTTCAGCAAATAAGGGACAGTTTGTTTCCTGATTTTTCATTTCTCTCTTAATCTAAAGATTGCTCTGAGGGTAGATGGAGACAACTGCACAGTTTACCCAGACATTTGCATTTAAGAAACCCAGGTTGTACAAGGTTGTAAATAACATAGTGACTTCCCAAAGGTACACAAGAAACTTATGCTCATGCTAAAACAGAGTAATAGCTTGCGAGAGATTTCGTACTAGCAGAGATGGCAGACAAGAGGAACACATCATTAGAATCTGCCTATGTGTCTTGTACATTTTTCTTGACATCACATAAGCATGAGAGAAAAAGAGGAAGAAATATGATGGCCAAATTACATGCACTGTAAATTGAATTAAGCTCATCTGAATGTCTGACTACATCCCCAGTCTTAAAACTGAGCTGGGTTTCTCACTGAATTTGTCTTTCTAATGGAGCTAAAGAGCTGTTTGATTTCAGTATGACCAGAAACATACAGAAGTGAAGCACATTTTAGAAAGCATATGAAGGGGTATTTTGAGAGGTTTCACACAGGTTTCACACAGATTTAATTTTTCTAAGACCCTCAGCCAACCTCAGTGTAAAAGGGGCTGAAGGGACAAAAGCAGCTTCCGCTGTTCACAAGAGAGGAAATGCAAGATTAATTTTTTTTTGTTTTTACTCTTACCAGTCCAGTTCAGCTTGAGAGGCAAAGTTTTGTCCTGTAATTTCTGTAATTGTCTTCCATGAAATTCCAATTCCAATATCTACCTCCAACAACAGTGTTTATTATTTAAAATAATTAAAAAAAAAATCAACCTGAGTTGCACCTAGGATTTGGGAGCACTTGTATATCACCATGTTTTCCCAGTCCCTTAGATAATACCCTACCCTTGAGCAGCTTCACAGCCCAAGCCTCTGCCTGGAAAGGCACTATTTCAGCTGCTTGAGATTATCAGCACCAATGGTTTGAAATAATACACATTTTTCTTATTTTGCTGTATTCACCCCAAGATTGACAAAACTCCAGCCTTGCTCCTCAAAACAGGTATCCCAAGAAATTCCTGTGACCACATGCACTGAGCACACTACAAAGCTGTGGGCTCCAGATGGAAAGCTGTGGCGTTGATCACTGCCTTCAGGTGATCCGTGTATTTTTCATAGCTGGTCCTGTTAAAAGCTGTTTAGATGTAATTCTCCACAGATTTACCACAAACTGGTAAATTTTACTTGCCCAGGGGCCTGTCATAAAACATTTTGCTAGGTAGGCTTGCTAAAGACTGGAAAAAAGTGATGATCCAAGTGATGTGCCTGAGCACTGTTTCACATGGCACATGCAGTAATCATCAGCAGATAACAAAGTCCATTGTAACACTGGTCAGACTTGAGGTACCACTAAAATGCCGGATTATTGTATCATGTATTTACAACTCTCTTAACATGACTGTCAGATTGAGGATTCCCATAAGTGAAGCAAAAAGCCTCCAAAAGTGGCATTTCTGCCTCTTCTGGTGGATAAGAAAATCCCAAGTGTCTTTTGGATATCCTCTGGTGGGAAGCCAGCAAACTGAACCAGTCTTGCATCCTGCTGCTGCATCTGCCCTGGAACCAATGAGGAGCTCCAAAGTACAGATGAGAAAAATGCTATTTCATGGCATTAAGCCAGCATCAGGAACAACCATGAGCCCCTCTGA
Organism: Platyrinchus mystaceus; assembly: GCA_035041135.1. Classification (NCBI taxonomy): domain Eukaryota; kingdom Metazoa; phylum Chordata; class Aves; order Passeriformes; family Tyrannidae; genus Platyrinchus; species Platyrinchus mystaceus. The sequence goes on from JAWWLV010000144.1 coordinate 26,861,691, forward strand.
GCACAGCAGCAGCTAAATTAATCTTAATCAACCTAGAGGGCTAGATGACAACCTTACAGCCTTCTAAGGGTAATAGTCAGCATGTTGACTGCATTGCCTCTGAAACAATGTACAAGGCAGATGAGGGCTTAGGGAAGCTGATTCCCTTACATAAGAGGGATGTGGTTCTCAAACCTCATGTTGCCATACTCTATAAGCTGTGGTTCACTCCCAGGTCCTTGTTTGCTTCCTGAGCAGTTGCCTTTTATAGCAGATTTTCATTAATGGCCAAATCCAGGTAATACTCAAATAGATATGGGTTAAAATAAGACTTGAAAATGTATAGGCTCATGGAGACCTCTTTGATTAACTGGACCCTGACAGTCACACTGGCAGATTTCCTGGCTCTAGCATATGTGTTTTTACAACTAAAGTAATGAAGAAGTTTAAAAATAGACACAACAAAAAAAAAAAGGAGACAAACAAGCACGAGTAGCCATGTTTAATTACTTTCTATAGCTATGTTATTTGTTTTCAGTCCTTATCAGTCAGCTGGGGCTTATTAAGCCTATAACGAGCCACTGCTAAAAGTGTCTGGCAGGCACAAGAGAGTTACCGGTGACTTCCCACCAGCACTTTTTTAATAATTAAAATAAAGAGGGAAGAATAGTGCAGATCTATCTTTTCAATAATGTTTTTCTTATTATTTTTGCATTAAATGAAAATTTTTAGTATTGTCTTTCTTCCACGTTCCTCTGACAGTATTCCCAGTTTCTTGATACCTTCTTCTTTGTTAGTTCATATATAGGCTAGAACTGAAGTCAGTGGAAATGCAAACTATTTCAAAACAAGTAATATTCAGGAAGCATAAAATGGTCTTCAGTAAGACTTCAGATATTTTTGTTAAAGTGAGATCTTGAGTATTCTGTTAATTGGATCCTAAGAAATTTGTGAAAATTCTGAATTTCATAAATGTTTCATTCCTATATCAGTTTCTATCTTCACAGCCATTAATCAAATGAACAGCTTTGGCGGTTTCTGTTGACTGCTTGGACTGCAGCTGTACAAGGAATTGTCTATCTCTTCTTTGAAGGATTACCTTTTTTACTCCTGTGTTCTGGTACTGTCTTGATGAAGAAGTGCTAATAGAGCAATTAAAATACATACAATACTGTTCTTTCATATATTTGAGACATGCATTTCCCATTATCCCAAATTTCAAAGCACTACATAAAGATTCAGCCACTCAGCTCTTATTAAAGTCAATGAGTCAAAGGACATGTAAGATTTTGGCAATCTTATCCCAAATAAATTTATCCCTGGATAAATTTTTAGCATGGAAGTTGCTCAGGTGTTTTTGAGACCAGGATAACCTTTGTCTTTAAAAAAAAAAAAAAAATCTTTGGTTTATATCAGATTTAATGAGATGCAACATAGGTTGCTTTAATTGCATATCTGACAGCTAATTGACTCTTCAACATAACAAGCCACAATTTCAAGTAATAGATGTTAGAACAACCCTTGATTGCCTTTTGGCCTCACTCACATCCCAAAGGACTTTTATGCTCTAATGGGTAGAGCGAAGACCTCTGGGTGAAATCCTTATAGAGGACATGGGTCTACTGAGGAAAGCTCCGTGGAGGGTGGAAACTAGAAGAGGATGGAACAGATCCGTAAGAAGCTGCCAGGAGTATAATCCAGCATCTGTAAATGTTCAAAGTCTAACACTACTCCAGTGAAATCAATAGGATTTTCTTGGGATGAATAATAGCCAGTCTGATGATATTATTATGCTGATTAAGAGAATAGTCCTAGGAAACAGAATCAGAACAATTGCTTGCATCAGTGCACTAACACTGATGTTTTCAAATATAACAGCTTGTTGTATTTGAACAGCCATGAAAAGATCTGGTAAAGCTAATAGTGTCTGGATCTTGTTAATTCAGATTATGAAATAAAAAAATCTCACAGAAGGATTTTTAAAAAGAAAGGATTTTAAAAAGAAAGTACATGGTATCTAAAATGAGTTTTCTCACACATATTTGTAATGTTTACATACACTCTGCTATATATAAACCATAAGCTTTCTTGCTTGTGTAACCATAAACATTTTTATTTACATTTAGGATGGTATTATTTTTTAATTTTAAAATCCTTCACTGAATTTCAGTAAACCACTTGTTGAACCTTACTCACTTACTTCCTCCATGAAGTTCAGAGGTAGGTCAGAGCAACTCCAGTTTCTGAGGAAATTTGTGTTGATACTCTGTTTTTGTGAAACCTTGTGGAGATGAACCAAAGCCACAAATGCCAGCCCACATCTAATTCCCCCGAAGTCCAAAGAGATTCAGATCTGCTACCTAGAACAATTCTGCTCAAAATCCAAGCTGATCTTTTATTCATATCACACTCCATGAATTTAAGTCACAATGGTAATTTCAGTGTACTTAAGTTGCATATAATTGGTTCCTAAACCTGCGTGCCACTGAGAACAAGCATATTAAATTCAGATTTACAAAATTCTTTATGTCCAATCGCCATTTATGTGGGGTGGGTTTTTTGTTTGTTTCTCCCTTAGAAACTGTGCTGATGTTGGTTTCCTTTTCAGCATAACTAATAAAAGGAATATTTTAGAAGTCCAGGTCATTAAGCTGTCAGAAAATCTATAAAATTAATTTCTTGTTGTAAATCAGATTTAAAAAGAATTAAAATGGAAAATTTCATAATGACTCTTGGAACCTCTGAGTAGTTAAAAAATAAGGAAAAAAAAAAAAAAGAAAAAAAGATACTACAGGGAAGTATTTTTTTTAGGCATCAGTAGGAAAACTAACATTTTTTGCACTCCTGTCTGAAATTTAGTAGTTATTAAAAAAAAAAATATAAGTAATGGAGAACACTAAAACTACTAGAAAACCTTATCAGATCAAATGCTCTACATGTTTTGTAAAAGATACATTAAGCTCATCTCACAGAAGCTGTCAGTGTTACAACTAACCCTGGAGCTGTAAAATGAGCTGTAAAATGAATTTGATTCCAGAATATTACAAGTTCTGTCATTATGGGTAAGATTAACAACATAGGCTGATGGAGGTCTACTGTTCTTAGTGATGCAAGGATGTCTAGGGCAAGAAACAGCTACATAATTATATCTGTCTTAGTGGAAAGAAAAGGGCAAAAGGGAGCACATTGAAATAATTATGGGTAATAGAAAGATGAATGCTCTGAGCAAGGTAGTACTGAAATAATTTCATGGGGACAGGTTATAGAAAAGGTTATGTCCAAATTAAGTTAGCGGCTTTCATACTGTAATGAAGTTGTAATGTCTGTATGACTGGACAATGTGGTAGAGCATTGCATAATCTGTGAGATTTATCTTCACAGCTTTTAGCAGGATTATTGTACAGGCTCCTGAATATGTTCTGTTGTCATCCATGCCTTTGGGATGTAAATACCAAAGTACTCATGTGTGAAAACAACAGGAAGTGCATCGCATGCTGGGATTTTTTAAGAAATGTTGTTTTCTGCAGTTTCTTTGCAGGCTGTAAACCTGGATTCTCAGCTTTGAACTGGTGCCCTCAATACAGCGGGGAATTTTGTCTTTGACTTCAGCAGTAGGGACATCTCTGTGCTGGTTCTTGGTGGGCATCATTAGCAATCACAGGGACATCAGCTGGGGAATAGGAAATACCTCCATTTAACAGTGGCCTCTATAGTGTCTGTTGCATTCCCCAAACCTCCAGTTTTGCTTCCAGTTATGCACCCATGCAGCACATTTACTGACACAGCTGTGTGTTCAGCACTGCCACGAGAAAATGCTGTGCAAGCAGGATGTAGCATGTCAGGATGCTTACAAGTGCCAGCCTCCATTCAGCCACTCAAGGACTGGGACAGAGAGGTAGGTCCCCACAGTGAAATTATTTTGGGAGGGGAAGTGGCAGTGAGAGGTTGAATTGGACATGGTGTGGAGGAAGTAGGACCACACAAGGTCCTCCCAGGAATGGGATCAAGAATTGGAGGCAGAGTATTTCAGAACTGTGTTTTGTATGTGTGAGCGGTGGGAAAGAACAAAGACGCAAACCAACAGAAAGTATGAAAAATATGTTTGGGGGTTTTTTCCCTTTCCTGAGTGGTTTGAAAGTACAAGCCAAAGTCTGAGTTGTCATTGTATTTCTTTATTCTTAATTCTCCCATTAGAGGGACATATTACAAACCTTGGAGGACCAGAGAGCAGACAATAATGCAACTTGGAACTCTACTACAGGTTAAACAGTGCTAAAACTTAAGCATGTGGATGTTTTACCAAAATTTCAATTTCTTGTTTGTGCTATACCAGAAAGACAGGGAGTAGGATTAAATACAGAACACTTTATTATCTCCACTTAACCATACACATGGCATTCATATGTTAGGCCTTTTCCTCTAATTGCATTTTTGTTTCTTCCTTCAGAAATAACAATATCTCAATAAAATGAAACAGAACTTAAGAAACAACATTTTCCTAAGACATACAGTGTTCTTTTTCTCTTGCTGACTTTCTCGTCTAGTGTTCATCAGTTTAGTCAGTGTGGTAGCTGTGATAATGTGGTTCATTTGTCTCCATATACTTACACACTTACACATGTTGCAACTGCAGAAACCACAAGTGTGTGGTGGGATAGAAAAATGTGTTAGCCTTAACGCCACCAGGATCAGGTCCAAGGATGCAGTTTGGTTCTACTTTTGAAGATGAAGAGATGATAGTAAATGTGAGAACATAGTCACATTCCCACTCTAAGATGCCCAGATCATAACAAGGAATCCTGGAGGGAGGTTCATCTTAGATATGCCCCTGGGCCATGGCTTTTTGAAAGAGCAATTCACATCTAAGTAGCTGGTATTGCCTCAAAATACAGTATGGTTTCTTGAATGTAAAAGAGACCTAGGCCACATTGGCATCAGTAGCCTGTGTCCCTGTCTTTCATGAGTCTGGGTTAGTCTTTAAACAGCAAGTTTGTTAGTACAGAAAGCCTGTTACTTTAAAATTACTCCTTAGGGTGCCACGTTTGATTTTCAGTTTTCTGTAGACTGACCAACATTACAAATAGTTGGGGAAACATGGCAATGTCAGGAGTGACACAGAGCAAGAAAAGACAATGGAAGGCAGAAAAATCTTCCACTGAAGAAAAAGAATGATTTTTCACATGCATATGTTGGTTTATCACAAAGGATCACAGAGAGAGAATATATTGGGGTTAATCTGTACCTTAAAGCAGTGACTACTGGGAACAGTTAATAACATTTTTTCTGAGACTTGTTTCTGCAGTCCATTCAAGTTGGTGTCTAGTAGCAGGGCTGTGATCTCTAAGAGCTTGCAATCATTACATCTGAGTTCAGCTTCTCAATCTGTATTGGTGTTAACAGGGATCAAGCAGCTTAAGAGCCAAGGCAGCATTTTAGAAATGAAGGAGTGTCGGATCACTGAGTGCATCCCTTGCCAGTTCTCAACAGTAAGTTGTTATGTTTTTAATTGTCAGCTGTGACACCACTGCTGCTGGAGGTTCGTTATGGCACTGGAATTGGAATGGACCACCAAGTCAGTCCTATTTGTTGATCTGCCAGACCCAAGAACAAAAGAAAATGTGGCATCTGAATACCAAGAAAACATCAGAATTAAGGAGAAACGTAAGAATTCTTCATGCACAGTATGTCATGCAATGTTGGAATTATTTCTCTAGCAAAATAACTCTGATCTCAGGTTCATAATTTTTTCTGTTAATGTAAATATATCTCATTAACACATTGGTATTTTGTTTCTGGGGATATATTTCTCTTTGGCCATAAAAAATGCATATGTCCTGATATAAAATGTGGATGAAAGACAGGAGAATAGAATTCAGTTTAATTCTAATACCACTGGGTCTTTGTTAGACTACTAACTACTTCTAGGTCCCTTCATTGCATGAGAAGCTCCAACAAGTATTAGTATGCACCAAAGGTTTTTGAGATATAGTGAAAACACTGATGCTGCCCTGCTGTGGTAATTTACACACAGTATATGGTGTAATAGACTTTGATTATGTATACACCTAATTCCCTCCCTGTGATGGACTGTGATCTGATATACTTTCATAATCCTTTTGTAATGCAGTCTGTGGTTGCTGAAGGTTAATTGATAGCAATTGACTAATAAGGTATTTTGCTATTGGAAACAGGTGGCACTCATTTGGAACAAAAGCAGTACAGAAGGATCTGAAAACAGCAAAGCAAAGATACCATTTATAATTAGATACATGGTCTGAAGTGTGTCCTCAGAGGCAACTTATAAGGAGAGATAGGACATCTTCAGAAATCTAGCTGGCTTGTTTTTTTTCTGCAGACCTTTTCAAGGCACAGGTCGTGTTAAGAACAACATTGTGTCAGAAAGAAACACCACCAGTGACCACAAAAATGCAGAAAAGTAGTGGGGACTAACTTAAATTCATATTAAAGAAATTAAATGAGCCCAAGTTATATACACATTACATCAATTAACTACTCTGGTGGTTTTTTTTCTCCTACTACTCTATCAAGTATGTTGTGTATGCAAATTGTAGTGTTATCAGAAAAAAAGTGTATGTCCAGTGAACATGCTCAGTCTGACTCTTGGATTGCTGTAGATCAAGCTAGCATTGATGTTTAAAACAACCCTATCTAAAACACAAGGAATACATAATTGTGTTTTATCACACTCAGCATCAGCATCTTAACCCTCTGCTTTATATTTTAAGCTGTGAGTTTATTGTAGAATCAGGTGAGCAATTAGTCTGAGCATGTGAGTATTACAGCAAAGTGATTTTTGTGTGCTAGCCAAATTACTTTAAACACTTTGTGCTTTTATTCGCTGCATTAATGTTTGGTGTTGAATAATTATATGGGTATACTTCTCTTTTTTGATGTCATGCTCTCAGACTCTTTAGATTTTTCTTTTTGTGATATCTTGACTAGGCTTAATGTGTACTGCTTAGATGACTTTAATTTAGTTAGCAATTCCTTAATTATTAGAAATATTGATACAAATGTATCACAGCATTACAGATATTTTTGAGTAATTAATAATTTATGGCTATAAAAATATTTTTGTTTTTAAGCCTAAATAATAGTAACTTGAATAATTTAAAATCTTAATCCTAATTACTACAGAGTCAGGAGACCATGTCTTTATACAACACAAGAGGTACAAATTACAGAAGCGAGACCAATAAAACACTGGTTTTGTATTTGTGAGCATTTTTAGCTCATTCAGAAGACCTCAAAGATTGCTTCTTGAAAATATTCCCTGTAAAACATTTTAAAGCTTCCATGTCAGTGCTTCCAATTTTCTGTGTAACGCCCAAAGTCTGACTGTCATAGGAATTTAATCAGCCACTCTTCAGCTGTGGTCCAAAGTTTGTGTTGGAAACAATTTTGACTTCAAATGCTGGAAAAGAAATCGCCAAAATCACTAGAGATCAGTGTCTATGCACAGTCACACAACACAGACTGGCTGAAACTTTTAAGAGAGTGGTTTGGGGAGATGGAAGTTTAAGGTGGAAGATCATGGTACGGTTGCTTCTCATCTCATCACTGGCAAGGGATTTCCAAAGGCTGCTGTGCCTTTGCTAGGGACAACATGGTCTTCCCATGCCCCAAACAGAAACTCAAGATATTATTCTTAAATTAAATGCCCAACACAAAAGCAATTGCATCAGAAATAGAGATCTCTCAAATATATTATGCATGGACTAATTAAACTGTGGACTGGAATTAACATGCAGAGGGCTAGAGTATGTCACATGCTGTATACTATTCACAAGTGGTATACAAGGGCAAATATTACTAGAGTAGCCCATGTTAATCTTATTAATTTGTACCTGGTTTAACTAAGGGAAGGGCTCTCTGCTCCAGAAGCAGTGCAGTACTGTCAAAAGGCGTGTGTGTAACTGGTATCTTATGTTCTTATGGTCACTGGGATATTTGAAATTTTGACCGTTTATAGTCACGTTTCTTTTAGCATCATTGGCACCTGAGCAACTGATATTTAAGTGTTTATTAATGGAACAATTAAAACACCACCTGTCTTGGGGAACTAGGTTGTATACAAGATTTAGAGTTCTCCACAGGAAAATGTGAAACCCTTTTGTACAACTGGCAATGTTATTGTAAGAGTGCTGTTGGTGGTCTGAGTGTTTTTTGGCAAGGATCTGACCTGGAACGATGGTCAGGATCCACTGCACTAGCGCAGACCCCATTGTATCTGTGCAGTCCCTGCAATCTCAGACCTTTGGTCTGTTTGCACAAACAGAGCCTTATCTGGATGGGCATATGATTTTTCTCCCAACAGATCAAGATGTCAAGATGGAAGGAATCTGTGCATAGGAAAAGAGAAGTGACCTTATTTATGTTTGTCTACCTGTCACTGACCTTCTCTCTGCATACATCCCAGAAATGCTTTTCAGGTGGATCTGCACCAGCACTGCAGCTCTCGCTGAAACTAATTCCTCTTCGGTAAGGGGGCAAAGTACTGACATTTAGGTAATTTGATTTTAGATAACTTGGCCTTATCTCATTCATTCTAGCCTGCCTGATATTTTCTATTACAAGCATTCTTTTTCTTTGGATTTTGGATTGCAAGAAATATCTGTAATACTCAAATGCTTTTCAAAGCAGAAATCTACAAACAAACTGCAATCGTTCCTAACACCATGGGCCTCTGTAAGTAACTGAACACCTAATCACTCCAAATAAAACTAATTGCTACTAAGCAATACTATACTGAAACATCACACTGCCATAAATTGATATGTAAACTTTGGCAGTGCCAACAACAGCTGCTTTATTAGAGTTATTGTGACTATCTATCAAGGCTCAGCGTCTGAATGCTCCTAGTGGATCATTTTTCCCTGGTCAATCCAGTCAAAAATTTCTGTCCTAGCATGAAGGAAGTGCTTTGTTTTAAAAAAAACTGAGGAGCATTAAATTTCTTTTCCACCTGTCCAGATTTCTTTAGGGAAGTGCTTTAAGGATAGACTGTTTCAAGAGCTCTCTGGCCTTGCTGGTTCAGATGGCATAGGTAAAATGAATGAAGACTGTCTTGATAAACTATTGACTGGTTCTAACTCTAGAAAAAACAGACATGCTTCACTGAAAATTTAAACTTCTCTTTTGAAACATAGAAAAGTTGGGAGTTTTTGAGTGACAAGTTGGACATCTCAGTTTTGGAAGTAAAACACATGCATTGAGATAAAAAAAAAATTAATAGGATGGAAAAGGAAGGGAAAATTATAATAACGATAAAAGAATATACAGGACAAGTGATTCACAATGCAATTGCTCACCACCCGTTGACTGATGCCCAGTCTGTCTCCAAGCAGGAATTGGCACATCTCAGCCAACTCCCCACAGTTTCATTGTTCAGCATGGTGCTATATGGTATGGAATATCCCTTGGGTCAGCTGGGATCAGCTGTCCTGGCTGTACCCCCTCCCAACTTCTTGTGCAATCCCAGCTGGCAGGGCAGTATGAGAAGCTGCAAAGTGCTTGATTTAGTGTAACCACTGCTCAGTAAAACCAAAACATCAGTGTGTTATCAACATTATTCTCAGCCCAAATCCAAACCACAGTACTGTACCATATACTAAGGAGAAAATTAACTCTATCCCAGCTGAAACCAGGACACTTGTCCATTTTTTTTTACTGTCCTACACCTTTTTCTTTGCTTATAACAGCCATCATGAAAAAAAAGTTCCCTCCTTCTGACACTGCTTAGAAACTCCCCAAGAGAGGCACTGATGACTCTGTTTCAGGTCAGTTTATTCAAATTCTCCATTAGGACTTCATTTTTAGAACACACCTGTGCGATTTCCTATTTAGCTGCAGTGCAGGCGGCTGCTGCTGAGCACAACACCAAGGAAGACTTTGAGCAAATTCAGCAAGGAAATTAATTACAGACCTACCTAGGTTGAATTCTGTGACCTGGAAATAGCATCCAACCACACTTTATTAATAAACTCTGCAGGAGCCCTAATTTGCTTTGTCTTTGTTCTCTGCTGTTCCAGCGCAAATCAAATAAGCTTCAAAAGGGGGGAGATAACGTTCCCAGGTCTCCGCTGACTTGGACACACAGAATTGGATACATGAGCTGTGAACTGGGACCACTGTCTCTACCACACTGACTGTGTCAGGATGCTGAATGAAGTCTCGCTGCCTTCATCTCCTGCTTTAGTTTGTTTGACAGCCTCATGAGCTGGTGGGTTGGTTTGTTTGTTTATTTTTGCTTTTTAGCACTGTGCTTCTTCCAGTGAGGTAAATAACAGGGAGGCCTATGATAAATTTCACATGTCTCCAGCGTGATTGCAGAGGCCTATGGTCAATTCTCCATCTTAAGGTATTTATTGGCACTTATTCTTGGGTAAACCAGATGTCACTCTTAAGAATCATCATAACCTTTCCTCCAAAAATACACCATCACTTTCCATCCCGTATTGTTTCTGGTCCACTCAGCTCCACAGAAGTCAGTTCAAAAACTTGCATTATTTTGGTTAAATTTTAAACTAATTTGTGTTTAAAGTTGCTGTGTTCCATACTACTGCCCTATTTCTGTCCAGAGCACTTCAAGTCTGTCAGGATCTTTTGTAAAGAGAGAAAATGTGGAGGAGAATCTTGGTTTTGGCAATTAAAACTCGTAGCTTCATAAGATCAGTGAATTCTGAGGTATCGTTTTTCCATGGTATTTTCAGGGAGCTTATAGGGTAACATTGAGATAATGATGATGGAAATAATGCAGTTGTCAAGAATTGCAGATATGCCTGACTCTTCTCATGTTATTAGGAGATTCCTTCTTTTTTATCTCTTCTCTTTTTTTCACTTATCTTTCCCCCAGGAATATTCTTATCCAATGAATGCTCAAACATGTAATTTTAGATTGTGGGCTTTTGGTATGTGAGCATGCACTGGTGGTAGGGTTTCTGTATAATGACTTGATAAACCTGTCAGGATTTTACTAGTAATGCATAATAAATGTGGTTATTATAGAAGATATCCCTTTTCCAACAGTGGCTATTTGGTCTTTAGCAGGTTAGGAATCTTAATTCTTCTGTAATTCTCCTTCTGTCTTTTCTCCTCACCTTTTCTCTTCCTCTTCATTGATTAAGGACTTCAGTAGATTGTGGTTTCATATCTTTCAGTCTTTGGGTAAGAAAAAGCAGTGATGATAGACATGCAGTTTCTTGTAAAAATTAATTCTATTTCTCTTTGCTAAAATTATTTAAACTACAGACATTGTGAACTGTTTAGAATGAAGTTCAATATTTTAATATGACTGTTAATCCAGCTTGTTTTTATATCACATAACTTCCTCCAAAGCATCAGTCCAAACCTATACCTCACCTTTCAGCCACCACTGTTTTCCAGGGGAAACACAATGCTGTAGAAGAATTTTGGAAGCTGCCTGTACTTTCTTTCAAATGTCTCTATTGATGTGGCTGCCGAAATCAGGCAGAAAGCCCCAAGGTTTCACGCCAAAGACGTTCAATACCACAAGAGCACATATTTCCTGGAAACCTCCGCTACAGTAATCTTCTGAAGAGGATTATGCATTTTAAACAGCCAATTAGGTGTGATTAGGAAGAAAACCTCCAACGATCCCAATGACGAGAGGGAAGGAATGCAGGGAAACTGACAGCTGTTCATAGATGAATAAAGCACCATAAATAGTCAAGAAGTTACAAGCAAAGCGAAAAGAATGGGCCTGTAAAGGGAGAGGAAGAAATGACTGGTTTAGGGTCAGAGCTTTGAACCAGCAGCAAAACCCCACTAATCTTGGTCCCAGACCAGGGCATTAAACTCCACTGTCTTCTCTGAAATTGCAGGAAAATTGCCTGCTTTGCAGGGAGATAAGAATTACTTACTACTGAGACCTATGGGAACATTTTGAGTAACTCATGACAAATCACAAAATATATACTTTTAAAAAATCTTTCTACCTTTTCAACTATGACTTTTGTCCCATTTCATTTCCTTTATGCATCTTGAAGTTGTGAAATACCAGCCAAGAGTGCAAAATATTGCAGCTGTCACATCTTCCCTTTTTCACTGTACAGCAACCCACATAAAGTGGTGATTCTTCCATGCCTTTTACAGCTATCACTTACCATTTGAATATTCTAATGGGAATGTGTCAGTCTGTTTATCGAGTACTACTTGAAGTTTTCATGTTAAAAGGCAAGATTTCCTTTTTTTTTTCTGCTTAATTTCTGGATAGAGAACACAGCTGAAATTATGCATAGCTTCAAACGGTCCTTTGAATAATTTAACTATCTGAAGAACGGCACAATTTTTGCAATGATATAATTACAGTCTTTTTCATATTGTTTGTAAAGCAGCTTGTGGTGTTTGTGTTTGATTTTGTTTGGTTTCTTTCTTCTTTTTTTTTTATTTATGGAAGCTAATTTGTGGCTGGGATAGAGACATCATTCTTCCTGCTGCTGCTTGCCTGCTCTGCAAGCAGTGGAGATGACATCTTTTAGTTTGTCTTTAAGACCTTGAATGTTTCAACTGAATGCAATATCTGTGTCTTGTGGTATTGCAACTAACTTCTGTTTTCTCTTACTATTACAAAAAGAAAAATAAAAAAAAATCAAGTTTTGATTTTTAGGAGTTTACATAGAAGAGCATGATCTGGTCCAGGTATGTAATTTCTTACATTTCTTTTAAATTTCTTACATTTCTCTTAGATTTCTGCTGGAAGCCAGGAACCAAAGCTGCTCCATTTGCAACTTGCTTTAGGTTTGGGGTTTTGCTTGTTTTTAGGCAATTCATGCATCCACAATTTTGTGTGAATTTTTGGCTCCTAATTATTACCTGGATTTTGCCATTCCTTAAAGTAAGCTGCTTGAAAACTATGGTAACTGTGAGCAAACAGACTAGGCAAATAGAGCTGTGCTAATGTGTGTTTTTCAGTAGGTTTTTCAGTGAATCATAGTGAAATGTACAAAAAACAAAAGTTATGTCCAGGAGCAAGCTCATGAGTAATAAATAAATGTCTTTAATCATTGAAACTTAATTTTCAGAATGTGCCATACTGTTCACCTTTCAGTTGAGAAAACTGTAATTAAATCCATGTCTCTGTTGAAGTGCTGGTTGACAGACATGATCCTCCAAAATCTATTCAAGATACTTTCTTTCTTCTCTTTATGAGTAAATGTAAGCTTGATTGCTAATGCAGATTCAATGGCAAACATCTATTTCTAAATAAATCCCACACTTGATTTCTGTTTGTCTCCTCTCTGGCTACATTTCAACTTACACAATTTTATGACGTGGCACACGTATTGTAAACTGCCAGGATGAAAGTCTGAGGTTCTCCAGCTCAGACCATCGCACCACCGAGAGTGGGCTAACACTGAATGCAGCAAATACTCTCTGCAGTGTTTGTCCATTTTTGAGTGTTCTTTAAACAGTGAAGATAAAAGTAGGATTGTGGGTTTGCCTCATTGTCCTTTTGCACCTCTGCAGTTAGAAGGGGTTCTCACTGGGCCTCAACCATGTAAATTTCTCAGTGTAATGTTGGAAAAGGGATCTAGTCACTTTAGTCTGCTAATCTACTGCATCATCATCAATATTGTTTTTGCCGTAGTGCTGTAAATTTGGTCAAAAAATTTTTTTTTGCCTGCTTATGAACTCCATTAACCTGATGCAAGTCCGATGTAACTGAACTAAACACAAGTCATTCTTCTTTAGCCACCAAGTAGGAGCCATATCTCACCCACTCTGTTGCTGTGGGTCAGCCAAGACCTAACAGTGTATGCAAAAGACATGAAAATAAATAACCTTTGCATGCTTGTGAAATAGCCATGAACTGATCATCATTCTGTAAGACTGATTATATTATTTTTAATAAATAAGATTAATTTGTTATTAAGGTGACTAAATCTTGTCAAGCACAAAGAATGTTCTGTTCTTCAAAAAACTGGGGTAGCAGAGACTCGAGTTTTGGCATTTGTCATTGTTGTGATGGGTTTTCTCTTTTTCTATGTAGAACTAAAATAATATGTATTGCACATTACCTTACAGCATTAGTTTCCAACAGCCTAGTCAGGAAAACATTTATATTCTCTTACCAAACAAATGTACAAGGAAATTTATTTGAAAAGGTGCATGCCAAAAAAATGGAAAATATAGTTGGCAGAGTTCTGCACTATGCAGCAGCTACTATTTGAGATATAGATAACTAACAATTTTAATCTTGAATGAAACAACGGACTTCTGTTTCATTCCTGGCCAACAGATGAGCTCACGGTGTACACAAGTGTGGTGAACCCAAGGGATTTACAGAGCATCATAAATGCATTTTATTGTGTGCTCCAATGCTGTCATCTACAGCTAGCTAACAAATAAGATAGGTTTTTAATATAATCCACCATGTCCCTGCCAGTGCTCCTCGCCTGTTACGTCATCTCGCTTTGGGCCAAGCGTTTGTTTTCCCCAGATGGCCATTGCAGAGCTGCTGACAGCTCTCCTGACTGAGAAGCTGTAGCACAGTGATCTTCCAATTCATTTAGCACTACTGACAAAGGAAAAGCTGTTGATGTCCTGATGCTAAAGCACTCTATCAGGCATTACATAGTGTCTGTGTTCTCAACATGTTTGGAGCGTTATAAGTCATAGCATATGCTTTCTGACATCTTTCCGCCTTTCACTGCAGTGTAGGATTTCTTGGAATTGGAATTCAGGTGGCAGAAAAGATGTAAAAAGCCAAGAGTGATATCATCAGCAACTGGTAGCGGTCATGGAATCATAAATAATATTTTTAGGCTTGGGTGAAAAATAAATCCTCTTAAAGATGTGCACTGCAGTTCTTGCCTCAACTTTTGCCCTCCTGAGCTGCCTGAGTTGCATAGACTTTTGAAACAGATACCTAGCAGAACTATTAATGTCTAGGGAAGCCTTTTTTTCTCAGACTGCATAAAAAAGGCCTTTCTTAGTCAATAATTATTTTCTGTCCTATCTAATTGTATCCATGGAGTATGGGTGGATTAGGAAGTCGCTAAGTGCCCTTATTTCTGTTACAGCCTCACTCCCGAGCTAGTTGGATGTGTGGGAAATGCTAAATTCCCACTCCACGTGAGAGGGGCTTGGTAGGGTGTGGGACATGCTGTAAGGTTGCTCTGTCCTGTGCATGGGATGGCTGGGGTGGCAGGAGCTGTGCCTGCCCTGGGCCTCACCTTCCTATGGGGGGCAGCTGAAGCAATCTGCTCCCTTTTATGAAAATTAAATGCAGCTGTTGGGCTCCTGGCAGCTTGTTAATACAGCATTTACTTAGAGAAACTCTGCATGCCTAAACTTCAGCATTTTGCTGTCAATATTTATTTTATAACATCATTATTTTTTAAAAACAATATATAGTAGATAATTTTCTTTAGGGTACCACAATCAATTTTTTAAAAAGTTTAAAAAAGTCCAGGGAATTTTTTTCCTCTAATTTGTTCAGATACATGAATGTACTGATGGTGATTGTAACTAATATAAAAATGTTCTATTTGTCATCAGTTACTGGCAGACTGAGCAGGATACAAGCAAGGCTATTCAGGTGCTCCACAAAAGGTCAAAGAGTCACTCTGGCACCAGCAGTGAGTGGTCCTCCCACTGGTAATCTGCCCACCACAGTCATTAGGTAGTTTAAATTGTGTCCATCAGTGCCTGTAGAAGCTCTGAGTAAGTGCAATTATTTCATCTGTGTTATTTCAAGTGGGATGAATCTCAGTGCCTGAGTTCAAATTGGGTTTAAAATGTAGAGCAAAAATGTAAAAATCAAGTAACCCTTCCACTTCCTGATTTTCCAGCTTCCAAAATACTCCCAGTTTCTCCAGCTCTCCAGCTAATGCTTCCATGGCCGAAACAGAAAGATCGTTGAAAGTTACTTTATTACATCTCAGAAACTGCTGTAGTGGAGCTGGCATACCTTCTAGTTGCCAGGTAAAAGAACTGGTAAACCTGTAGAATAATCGACAGCCTCAGGTCTTTCTTCCTAATGCTGCTTTTCCCTCTGCTCTTTCAAGAGTAGGGTTTCTTGTATTACAGTTTGTCATTTTGGAGGAAAATGGTTAAGATGATTATAGAAGAAAACAAAACAAAATGTGATTAAGTTAATAGGGAACACTGAATTCTTGGATAACAACAGCAATACTATTACAGTAGGGTTCAAAAGAAGATTAGCAAAAATTTCTATGTCAGTAACAAAGCATGAAATGTAACCCTTTGTATCTCACTCTAGGTCTGTCTGTATCTGCTAAATATTCCCCTTTTTCTGCTGTTTGGTTTTCCTCTGTTCTGTTCCTGTCATGTGTGTATTGGGACAGTCTGGTGTATTTATCACTCAAATTCATCTTAAAATTGTCAACATATTCCTGCTTTTCTCTCCAATCTTCTCTTATGGCACAGTCAAGAGGATAATGGTTTACTATACTGATTTTATGATACAGAAGCTCCAGCGTAGTTACCCTAAGAAAGCCCACAGGATAGTTGTGGAAAGGCAAATTGTAAAAAAAAAAGTAAATTTATATATATGTGTGTGTATATATCCATAAAGGAACAAAAAGATCAAGTTCCAAAATGAAAGAGTTCAGCTGCAAACACTATTTTTTTCTTTTTGCTTCCAAACTTGATTTATGAAAATGTATGAGCAAACAGAACTGCTTCGTGTTGAACACATTGTATTTTTAGACTATGTTTCTAAAGAAATGTGTTTGTTTCTGAAGCGCATAAACCAGCCAGTAAACAGTACACATGGCATTAAGCTCTTTATTCCAGTTGAGTGGCTGCTGTAAAATAGCAGAAGTTTTTTGGGAAACTAGGGGAAGACATATGTATGCTTTTCCTTATTCTAATGAAGTTCCCAATTTAGAATAGCAGCCCATACTTGGTTATTAATTCCTCTCACATGACACACAGTGCAATGTGGAATCTTAGCCAAGAAAGTGTGGGCTCGAGATGTTACCTTGTAAAGTTGTTACTCATGTGAGATTGAAGATGTTTCTATTCATAGCATACCTTATTAAAAGTGGAATTGTTTTGGAAGTGTAACCCTCTGGTGGCTAAAGGTTAGATTGTTTGCAATGTAAACCCTTTTATTTTACATGATGGCTTATATAAATGCATTGCATAGAACAGCTGAAGTATTATGCATATAGCTTTTGTTTTCCAGGATTGACAGATATTACCTGAAATGTGCAATGTTACATGAACATCATCTTTTGTTCGTAAGGTTTGAATTTTGAAAAGTCTGTTGTTCCTGGGTGGTCACTGTAGAGATAGCTTCAAGCATACAAAATATAAAAAGTATGCATGAAATATGCCAGTATATTAAATTAACATCCTGCAAAAGCTCCCTTTTTAAAATCCAGATGCTTATATTGCTTTTGACAGACTCTAGGCGGTAAAGTTTTAACTTTAAAGAAGGGGCTTTCTGTTTCTGTTTTCAAGTTAAAAATAATGAAAGGAAAACACACTGAAATTCCCACATTATTAAATAAAACATTTAAGTGGCATGGGGCCAATCATTGTCACGCCATGAACAAATGCCTTACGGTAATATGTTCCATAACTGTTTGCTAAAAACTACCAATTTTAACACATTTGCACATGATTAGACACAATAAAAAGTTACTTATTGAAGTCAGTGACACAGTAGTGTTACTTAGGCCCAAGGGGAGGGAAACCTGAACAAGTGGGGTGGTGTGAAATGGGTTCCATGCTGTGAAAACAGATCTTCAGGAGAGTCCCTCAGTGATGGACTTGGCTCCCATGGCCAGGAGTTCACAGGGCTGCCCCTGCGCCAGGGAGCAGGGCTGGGTAGATGTGTAAGGGGGAAGACATGGTGATGGGACTGATGGACTCAAGAAGCAACTATCAAAAGTAGTTTTGAAACACCCCTGGTTACCCTGGGACTGGGCCACCAAAAGTGTTCATTTCATAATGGTTGGGCTGTAATGTTGTTCTTGCAAGATTTCTGGGCATTTTCCTCTTTTTCTTAATAATCAAGGAAAGAGCTTCAAAGGTCTGTGTTTATGGCTGCCAACCCATTAGGATGTGTTTATTTCACTGAATCTGATCATCCAGAATAAGAAAGGGGTGTCTGTCTCTATTGTAATGGAAAGAGTTCAGCTTTGTTACTTATGCCTGCCTGACTGAAGTAGTGGAATAGCATTTTCGTAATTTCAGAGTAGTTTAATTGCTGTACAGTTCTGCATAAATGTTCATTTAGATTTCAGATATTTTTGCTGAAGGAAATAACAAAATTTAGACCAGTCAATTTCTTTGTATCACCCTCATGGTCCACTTCAATTTTGATTTTATTTTTCTCTCACACAGCCTTTGGATTAAGAACTTGTTGATATGCTTCAGCTTTTTAGAAAGCATGGCACTTCACGTCCTCCACATTCATGTGAAAAGAGTTATCAAAACTGGCCTGAATTAATTAAAGTAGGTGTAATCTGCACAAACATGTGGAAGCCAGTAAATTAAAAAAAAAAAAAAAAAAAAAAAAAAAAAAAAAAAAAGATAAATCTGCAGGGGAAATTTTGAGTATGAGTTAATGGTTGCATTAGCAGAGATAATTTTTGCTTCGTGGTGTCTGCACATTTTGATTCACAAGGGAGGTTTTAGCTACTTGGGACTTTACACATCTATCAGCTATTGCAGATCTGAGAAACCCATGGAAATATTATATGACTCTGAGACACACCCTCGAGGGTTTTGGACCCTGAAAATAATTTATGCATTGCAACTGGGGATAAACATTTGCTTTCACAGAGATCTTCCCAAGTTTTCCCATCCTGCAGGGACTGAGCCAAATTCAGAAGATAAATAGGGTTATGAAATCATTTCATAGTGACCTCTCTACCTCCAGAAAGTGATGGGGCTCTCCATCCCAGTTTTGTGATGCTCCCACTGGCTGTAGTTTTCTTCCTGTCCCCAGCATACACATTTTTCAAAGTAGTCAAGACACTGCACCCACCAGGCTCCTGGGGAGCAGAGGCAGATGTAATGCCCGCAGACCATGGCAAGAACAAACAGGAAGTTGTAGTGCATGTTGCTTGTACCACTCAGTAAAATGAGTCACCTGCACAGTGCTGTTTGCATGCTCCCCCTCTTCACCTAACATGCTGACAGGACTTAGGACTGCTAGTTTCTCCAGTGCTCCCACGGTGCATAGGATAAGGTGCCCCTGTAAACAAAATCTTCTCCCCAGTCCCCAGGAATTGATAGTGAGACTGCCACTACTGATCTCTTGACATGTAGGGCGAATTACATGTTCATTAGCCATGCTCTTCTGGCCTGAGCACATACAACAAGAAAACACGCCACCAATAAAAAGTAAACAGAGCATTAATATGAAGAAAGATTAAATTAACAGCTCTTCATAGTACTTCACAGTTTTCTGTGCTGGGAAAAATACTGCCAGTAAGGCAGGAGATGAGCAGGCAACCTGTGCTTCATCTCCTGAAACTTGAGTTAAGGACAAATTAGGTCTTCGATCTTTACACAACTTTTTGCACCCCCTGATTTCCACCACTGTTTTATTTCCATGTGGGAAAGAGAGGTTTTGGATTCATCTGTTTCTTGGATAGCAGAGGGGTTGAGGACTCAATGTCTGATGTCAAGCATATGAATAGCAGGCGTTTGCTTTCATGTCACAGGAGGCAGCCTTCATGTACAGCACTTGGCTCCGGGTGCCTCTCACAGGGAGGTTGTGTTCCTTGCACCAGAGCCGCACCCTGGGTTTCCATAGGGCGCCTTGTCTATACGTAGCCAGGAGGTTTTATCCAGAGGGCGTGATGCTGAAGTGGAAAGGAGTGGATGATTTCCAAAACTGGGTGTGTGCAAACTCTTTCTCAGCACTTAAACTTCCCCCTTCTCTTGCTTTCATTTTGTTGGCAGCAGCAAGGAGGAGAAGGAGGGGTAATAAACCCAGCTCCTTCCCCTACTTGCTCCAGCACTGGACTTACTTCATACTGTGTCACTTAAATGAAAATATACCTCTTCCCCCACTGTCCCATAACTAATTTGTCTCAAAAAGTCACAAAATAGGACAACAGTGTGACTGTCATCTTACAGGACGTGTGAGAGAGGCAGAGGAAGGAAAATGGTTGCCCTCTTTATGTTGTAACAGGACTCTTCATCTCCTTAGTCTGAGCATGGCAAAGCATAGCAAGGCTTGAATTCAGTGCTGCATTTTCTGAAAGCTGTTATGAGACACAGACCTGGTAAATACCTTCTTTACAGTTATTTCCCACAGGTATGTATGGAACATTGAAAGGTAGAAAGCTCTCCTACCACAAATGTAGCTGTACACAACGCTGGCAGCTGAGGGGCATGTTGAAGAAGTGGGTGTCATAAAACCAACAAAACCAACCTTGTGTCTTTTCAATTTGTGACAGGAATAACGACAGCACTGAAATTTTTGGTATATTAAGAACAGAAAAAAAAAGGAAAATTAAGAGATTACTGGAATGATGCATTTTTATCCACCCTTATGAAGCTCCCTCACCCAGGTGCCTAGTGACACTTTAGGAATTTTTTTTTTCTAAATTTGAAACTTGAAGTTGAGCTCCAACTGGACAATGCAGTGTTGACAATGAGTAAAAATGCAGATTAGAGTGCTATTAATGGCTTTCTGGTTAGAAAATCTGACATTGATTCAAGAACTTCCTCTACCAGTTTCCATCAATATGACCTTTTGGGTTAGCATCAAAATTGTAGCAAAGACTTGCTTGTCAGAGGTAGCTCTTAGCTATTCATGTTGCTCGTGAATATAAAAAAGAGGAGAACAAAGTCTAAGATGGGGTTATGATGGAGAAACTTTATTGCAAGCTATAAACTGCATTGCTTTTATAACAAATGAAGCAAGACGCAACAAATTTTAAGTCATTTTCCTATCTTGGCACTTGTCTCATTTTGGTGTTTATTAGCATAGGGGATAAGGAGTCCTCCCAAGACAAATCAGGAAGTTTGTCTCTGTTCATCATGACATTTGAGAGCCAGGTTATTCTTATTTTTCCACAGATTAAGAGGAGAAGCATCCTTCTGTTGTTCTTGGATCGTCTGCAAGGATTAGGTACTTTTAGTGGGCACATGAAGGTTTGATATGTTTGACATTTTATTCCACAGGCAGGATTTTCCCGGAAGTTTAATTTTTTTTCTTTTTTTTTTTAATTATAAAGAAAATTTAAGTAGTTGCATATTACCCATTACTGAGTCTGAAGAAAGTCTGAAAGGGAGGGAGTGTTGATCATTTTCTTGTGACCTGCTTCAAAGACCTCTACAGTCAAAACAGCTGACAGATCAAATTATTCATGTGATTTAGAATCATCTTTGAATCAGTAGGACATCTGCTTGCCACCAAGAAGAGATGAGCCATAAGTTAAGGAAAATCTCACAGCAGTGATTGTTAACTAATAAGTTGATGTGAAAGATGGCTTTTATCCAGGATTTGCATGTGTGACTGTCATTTAGTTACTGCATGAAAAGTACAGAAAAACATGCAATCTCAAATTAGCAGGAACAGCTGGAGTCAGAGAAGGTTTCTTTTCAAACAGCAGTAGATACTTGAGATATATAAATGTACGTGTGTGTGATAGGTAGGCCTGGTGACAGGGCTGTGAGGCCTCATCTCTGGCCTTGAATAATTTTCACAGTTTGGAAAGACCATTAGTGTTGCATTGGAAGTGTGGATGCCCTGAGACCATCTCCCTGGCAGCCTACGGGCACAACTGCCTTTAAATAGCCCAGTGTGTGCCTTTGGCTCAGAAGTATATCTGGTTCAGTACGCTTGGTGCCTCTCTCTGCATTTAAACCCTTATGAGCTTCAATTGAAGAAGTAAATAGTATTTTCAACTTCATTGTAGCCTTATTGAAATCTTCATTGTCTCTTCTGCTGTTCCCCTGCAAAAATTCCAAATGGTAAATTTCACCTTTATGGGCTATATATTAATGTTTCTATGAATTGCTATTTCTATAAAATGCTACAATTATTACTCCTTAGCTCATTTTCTTGATCTTAAGATAGAGCTCGGTGCTCAATAAAGCCAAATTTATTTGAAACATTTGAAAAAGTTCACCTTGATACTCTCCATCTTTCTGTGACAGCTCATTATAATGAGACCATAGATTATTATAGTTGTACTTGAAGCTTACATATTTCTTCTTCAGTTTTCCCCAAATGACTGAAGAAACACCAGCTGGTATTAGGTAACTAATCTTGATTCCCGTTTTCTTATTCATGCTGGGGAGCTGCTTAGTGTGGAAATAATTCCTGTTTTTATTAGGATTGTTTGTGAAGTTATAAATCTACAAAGCAGCATGCGTCAGGAAACAAAGCTGCACTTTGTCTGATTGATATGCTCTGACATTTCCTCTCTGACACAGTCTGGCTGTACCCTAGAACCTCTGAGGGCCATCTCACTCCAGATGTGCCCCCTGACCAGCCTCCATCTCCCTGTTTGGACAAGGCTCGGATGACTTTCCCTCCCTTGTTTCCATGGCAAGGAAACACAAGTGAATTGACTGAGAGGAAGAGAGCCTCGCCATGCTCCAGCTGATCCCTCAGTCCAGGTAACGGAAGCAACACCATGACAAGAGGGTTGTCTGCAGACCAGGGACAGCCCAAGTGTTCAAGTGTCTCTTTACTCAAGTTTGTGGGTATTTCCTAGACTATGATGTGAGGACAGCTTACTCATTAAGAAACGAGTCTTTTTTAAGGCCTCAGTTCCAAAGGGCTGTCTCTCAGCTTTCAGCAGTACTGAGCTCTGAGGCGTCATTGTGAGAGGGGAGTGCTCAAAACTTGTGATCAAGTTGTCTTATACTGAATCCTCACAAGAAGAGGCACATTAAACAGTGGTGGTTTGGGAAAGCTTGGCTCTGTTTCAGGCAGCACCATCCTGCTGCAACCAGACACTATCAATCATGCTCCACTTTTTGGAGGACAAGTACCCTTAACCTTAGTGGTTGCTTAAGAAGAAGTTTACGAAGCTTATTTTTCTCCTGTGTTTTCTGCAATAATATCTGCCTCCTCCCTGCTTTGTGTACACAAAGCCTGTGATTACTTTGAGAGAGATTGTTGGAGGGAAGAAACTCAAGCAGGAAAATACAACATATGACCTTGATTTCCAAATGAACAGCAAAACCCCACAAATCATTTCTGAAGACAAGGCTACCGCTGCCTCCAGCTTGCTTGTCTGCGAGGACTGCTCCTGCTTCTTCCTCAGCTAGAAATGTCTCATTCTGGGTAGATCCCAAGCTGAGGCCAAGAACTCCTTTACTGTGAAACCCTCCCCACCTTCACGTCCTGGTTTATTTTCTTTAAAACAGGATGAAGTGGATAAAAAAAGTGAAAAATGTAATCTCCCGCCCAGTTTGTCTTAAAAAACTGTTGTGAAATATCATTTATCTGGAAATGCTTCTGATGTAAACCAATTAGTTTGAATCTTTCTGTCTTTAATCTTGATTCTACATTTTTCAAATGATAAATGTTAATACCACAATCATAGTTTTTTTGAGGGAAAAAAAAAAAACAAAAAAAAAAAAAACCAAACCAAACCAGAGGAAACTTGTTTTTTTCCTGCAACTAGGAATTCAAATTTCTCAATCACCTGTTCTGATCTGATATTGATTTCCTTTAGTATTTCTTCTTCCTCCTTAGGGAAATAAATCTGTTTCTGGTATCTATCAGCCATTCTTCCCTTTGATAAAAAGAATTCATATAATTCTTAAGTAATGCTAAATCTTCTGTCAACAAATTAGTCTTGTCATCAGCCATAAGGGGCCTCATGATCTTCTTGGTGACCTCTTGCTTCTAAAAAACTTGAGAAAAAAAATCCATGCATAATAACTCCTGGCTATTCCTGTAATGTTTTTACTTTTATTTACAACTGTTTATGATATTTTGGAGCAAATTGGCTAATTTATTTTTTTTAACAAAACTGGAAACTACATAAAATATCCTGTTTGTGGATGTGATGGCAGGGGTTTATGACAGCAAATGAATATATGTGTAAGGTTAATTCAATATGGGCAAGTTAATTCAGTAAAATCAATAATCTAGTGGCTAGAGCACTCGTTGGAGATCTATGGATGTATGAGAGATGGGATCAAGTTTCTCTGCCCCATCCCAGAAAAGTGCCCCAAAATTACTAGATTGTATGATCAGTCTATCTTTTTCTAGTCAAATAATTATTTATCCAGTGTTCTTCACCAATAAAGAGAAATTTTTAATCTTCAAATGATTAAAAAGGTTTTAAAACTTTCTAATGTAACATGGTTCTATTGAAAAATGCAAATTTTTCCAGTCTCCTCCACCCTGTGACATTACTGAATGTTTTGCTGTTTACATTTAGTAGGCTCAGGATTTCAGTTTTATTGTTTAAAATCTGGCAAGTTGCTTTGCATGGCTAGAGGCATAAATGTGAGGTACAGGCTCTGTGACTAAAGTCATAGTCCGTTCCAGTGCTATAGTGTACTTAAAAAATGTGTTCCCTTCTCAGCTTTAATGGTGTTTTCCTTTCTTTCCTCTGATTTCGTATAAACTTAGCTGCTACTTCACACACTCTTCAAACTCTGACATATTTGAAAAATGATCTTTTTGCATATGGTATTTTCCTTTCTATTTTTAATTATTTTTAAAAATCATTTGTCATTTTTCACCAATGCATTTTCCATGAAAAAGTACTGTTTGCTTCTAGTTAACATTTAACTGGAACTGTCATACCTAATGCCTTAGTAATCTCTGGATGCACCATGTTGGCCTGACGCTGCTTAAACTCAGCCCTTATGCTGTTGTCAGGCTTTCCAGATTTTCAGTGGTGTGGGTTTGCAGATTTACCTCTTCATCTCCAATATGTGTCCAGCTGATTCTTAAAAACTCTGTCAAAAACTGCTATCATTTCACAAATTATAAAGGAAAACACAGCTCTATACCATGTGCTCAAAGCTATTGCTTGATTTATTTCTTCCACTTAATATGCCCCAGATTATATCCAGCACTTGAATACTCCCATTTCTACTTAGCTTTCTGTCTCTTTTCAAAACAATATTAGTTTATCGTTGCCTCCTGCACAGTTCCATCTACCATCTTACTTCTTTTAACTCGGGTTTTGAACCTTGGTAATTGTAACCAGCTGGTAATGTCTCCTGGGGTTCCTGCCTCTGTAAATTTTACTGCCATTTAGAACCTGACACATTCTCCACCTTGCCCACTCTCTGAAGAGCAGAGATTTGAAAGGGGCGGGACAGGAGAGTAACTACTGCACTGTCTTTTGAACTGGAAGTTCCCATGATCAAAAATAAGTGCAAAGCAATTGTATTGTGTGATCTGTATACAGTATCAGACACAAGTCAGAAGAAAATTTTATTGTTAGATATTTCCTCCTTTATGCAGTCACCATATTGGTAGGTTTAATTTTTCTGAGTTTTGCCCTAAATAAACAAATGGCTTCTGTTGGTGTAAGGTGAACACATTGTCTCTTTTGTTTTCTTTGATGGGATTTCCTCTGGTGAAATTCAAAGTGGTTTCCATGTGATAGCACTTCTGAAAACTGCTAATTTACCTTGATTTACAAATTTCTGTTGTTTCTGCATCTTTTGCTTACTTGAAAACTACTGTAGGGCAGAGGAGTATTGTCAGCGTCATCCTGAGTATACAGAAACAGTGACCTGCCAATCTATATTATACCTCTTGTGCTTTTTTTATCTCTAACTACAAGCTTCAACCATATTTTTTTCTCCTATAAATAAATAAATAGCAGAAAGCAGGAGTTAAAGAGCTGTGAATTTTATTTTTAATAGTATTGCCCATGTTGATTGAAGACTTGTGTAATCATACATCCACCAAGCAACTGGCTAGTATGGAAGCACAATTTCATAGGCTTGTCACCTAAAAAAAAATTATTAAGTTCAGAATCTGTGAACTTAGAATATAACTTTTCAGATATATTTGAAAGTGTGCATTAGTTATAGCTAATAAATGTAAAACATTAATCCTATCTGATTAACTTTGTCCATATGGGAAAACTTTCATATTAAACACTTGTCTTTTCCTGCTGTGATTCCTGTCTGTGATGTCATAAGTACGAATTATGAGCTGGACATGGCATGGAAATTTAGATCAGGAATTTAAATTAACTGAAGAAAAATTTCTTCTATTTGTCTTTTTTATTTCCCCAGGAGAATATTCCCCATGATCTCAGGCAACTCAGGCAGGAGTGGGAAGTACAACCAGGTACAGGAAATCTGCTGTGGACTGGGCTCTACGTAGAAGAAAAGACCACAAAACAGTGCTAGACCATGGATGAAGAAGGATGCCTATGCCTAAAACATGAGCACAGCCTGGAGAGCTGGTAGTATTCAGGTAGGCTCTTGCCTTCCCGTTCCCTCTAAGGTTCCTGAGCATATGAGCAAACTAAACCTGACTGTTTTGCCAATGGGAGGAGAGGCATTTTCCAGACTCATACTGGGTTTTTTATGGAAGAAGCTTTCACCAAGCAGCTCAGATTGCTCACTGTTACAGGCACAAGAGGGCTGTGGGCTTGTTTCCAAAGGGGCTTGGTGGTCAGTATGGATAAGGCAGCACCTGCTCAGATGTAACTCACCTGGAGGCAGGTTGGACATCATGCTGGGACAGCTTCTGGAGGGTACATATGATTCCAGTGATGCACCAGGAAGATCATCTAGGCATAGATGTAGTGAAATCTGAGCCATCAGAAATCAATTTGCCAAATAAAACCCTCTGAAAGAGGTGAGTACTCAATGAACACAAAATAGTGTCTATATTTTGTTGTTCTCGTGTAGTCTAGATAGTAATTACATTTTGTAAGGCTAAAATGTATCAAGAATCCCACTGAAGGTCCAGTAACAGTGTTTATAGCTGTCAAGTTTATTAACTACAAACACTGATTGCCATCTCCAGCGCTACCAAGCCACTTGGGGTCTCCAGTCAAATCATTACAGAAAAGGAATGCAATGATCACAAGCACTTGGCAGACTGTGGTTGGAGAAGGGGCATTTTTCCCTTCTTTTTGAACTGATTAGCCTTAAACCTGTAGCTTGGGTATGGACCTGCGGACCTCAGGTTAACCATTTCTTTCTCATCCACAACAGAGGTGAGCTCTATGAACATTCTTTCAGAAAAATAATATTTTGAAACCATATGAATGTTTACACAGAACAAAAGGAAAGGGTGCATACATTGTAAAGGGAGTTTGTAACTCCTTTGCTGCTGCTTTTTGGAAGGCTGTGCTTGGATTTTGCAGCATTTTCCCTGCTCTGATTATGCTTTAATATTTCAGTGTGGGGAAAATAAGTCTAATGTAGAAATGCAGCACTCAAGTGCTCTTTCCTCAACATACACATACACACATAAATATGTATAAAATAAAGGAAACCTTACTTTTCATTAAGAGAAAAGATATTCTTGGCAACTTAAATTGGAAGGTTATGGGGGGAAAATAGCTCTTTTTAAGAAAAGTAAGTAAAGTAGGTGCAGGCAGTGACTTTAAATTGGACATTAAACTAATCCAGGGCTACACTTTAATAAAGGCTAGTGCTGGGAATTCTTATGGATTTTCTAGCTCATTGCTGGGATGATAGAGAAATACAATAAATGTTCTATTACTTACACAAGCTGCTGGTTTTCAGAAAATTAGTCACCAGTGACCTTTTACCCTTTGTCTTGCTCTCTTTCTCAGTAAAGGTACCTGATCAGAATCAAATGCAGCCCTGCTGTATGATGGCATCCCTCCAGGCTGCACAGGGCATCACTGTGAGTACAACTTTTAACACAGCGCAAGATCAGCTTATTTTTCTCATTGTGTAACTGTAATATGGGGGGGAGGGGGAGGACAGGAGGGGAGAGGGAAGGGACAGAGGAAGAACATAATCTTTTCATCATTGGTTGTTCTATTTAACCATAGAAGAAGGCACAATTCTACATTTCTTACTAAGGAAAGAAGACCAAACCATAAAACATAACCAATCAAACTGCTCAGAATGAAATTTTGAGAACTGCAATATGACTTGGTGATATCCCCAACCTCACAAAGTATACCCTTTGTGTTTGGTTGATATTTTCCCTTTTCCATGAGTATCAAAATGTGATGTTTATATTCTTTACAATGAGGCACAGACTTCTGCTGAGGGGGAGGGAACTATATTACTTGGTGAATACCAGCCCTTTGGTAGAATTATATTGATTAGTTTTCCAGTTAGCAGTGAGACCTCCTTCTGACCCTATTTTCAGGGTCAGTAGATCATAATGCAGAAGCACTAAGAGACCAGCATCCCTCCCCACATTGCTCCTTGAAGAGTGTTTGGACCAGAAAATCATCATTTTATAGATATAAAAAAAAAATATATATATAATGTGTGCGTATATAAAATCTATATATGTATAAAAAGAGTGAGGTTGGACTCTGCTCTGCAAATGCAGGTATAAGTTATCCATCAATCAGAACAACATTTTGCTGTGAAAAGGAAATACATCCAACCTCTACTAAGCAGTTTTAAAACAGAATTTTTTCATAACTTGTTGGGGTTTTTGAAATAGAAGAATACTTCATGATTCAGCACAGTAAGGACAGATGTGAAAGAGGAACATGCATTTTTATTTGAAATATAATTATTTTTGTCAGGTCTTTAATCTGAGACCTCTCAGAAATGGACATGTAAAACAAAGATCTACAAGCTTGACCCTGTTATGGGCACTTTGAGGATGTTCTATGAGCAATTTATTGACTTCCATCTTGTATTGTATGTCAACCATACATACCTCTAATAAACAAAAAATCATTTGTCAGAACCTGCTGCACTTTTCATATCCAACATGTTCCATGGCAGGTGTATAACAAACAAAGAACAAGGACAACACGAAATACCTAAAGAATGCTTTTAGTTGCTATTTTTAATTGCTATTTGAAGTTTATATTTGAAATCCTTGGTCCTGTAAAAGGATAAGGACTGGAGTCAAGGACTCAAATATCCTCACCCTAACACCAGGACCTTGCAGAATGCTTTTGAACTCTGGTGTTCCCCGAGCATGCTGTAACTGTAGGAGACTGTGCTACTGCCCCGGTAAGAGCCAGTCCGCTCTTATCATATTAAGAAAAAGGAGCTTGACTTCTACCAGCTGCTGCCTCTGGTTTTCTCTATTTCCTTAACTGAACTACAGACTGCAAGGAGCTAATTAATATGTTCCATGTTAATAATGAAATCACCATCTGGGGAAATACATATTTCCAGGACTGGAAATAACTCTGGGGGGAAAAAAGTGAGCCGAGTTGTTAGAGGCCCCAGAGGCCTTACACTGCAGTGAGTATCTCAGCCCCTCAGCAGACATCATATGGACAACACTTTGCTTGCAGCTCTTTTGCTGGAAATTCCTTCTTAGGGTTATCCCTGTTTTTCTCCTGAGGCACCTGATAAAATCAGCTTCCCAGCCCTTGTTGGGAAAGGCTCAACAGGTCTTTTGAAGAACGTGCCAACATAGCAGCCTGCCTACTGCTTCATATATTCCTGGTTATTCCTGATTTTTGCAATTCTGGACATAGTATGTAGAAAATAATTAGTGAATAGATGCTATTCTTACATGGGCTTTTTAGTTGTGTTCAGATTTTAGTGTGGTACAGCAGAGATGGCAAAGAGAGTATCCATGTGCTCTCTCTTTACTTCCTTATCTCTTATTTTGACAGGCTTAAAGTCTGATTCTCCAGTGTGATATGAAGCTCTTAGATTTGAAATTGAGACACAATGCCTTATTTATTTCTCATAACAATATGTCACAGGATTTCAGCATCCTGGTTTATGAACATAAGACATTCATAAATCCACCCTTAAATGACAAAGATTATCTTTTCTACTTGTTTCCCTGATGAAACAAAGGCAACTTCTTTTTCCTACTAGTATCTTAACATACCTGGTTTCTTCAGGAAGGTTTTCTAGGATTCCTAAAGTTTCCTAGTCATGGCTAAACAATTTCCATTGTGCCCTCCTTGCACCTGCATGCCAATCAGATCAAATAACTTCCAGGGAGGGTCAGATTCCAACAGAAGTGAGCTGACTCCAAAGGACTTGGGTGCTGGAGTGAACAGCTGGTCCTTCTCCAAATATTCTGGAGCACAGGTATCACCAAGCAGGCTGTCATTACATACAGCATGTGCAACGTCAGTGTTGAAAACAGGCAAACAGCTGCTATGTGGATAAGAGTGACCGTATTCCATGCACACACACTGCTTCATTTCTTCATCAGATAGTATCTGAGGGACCCTTCAATTTCATGATGGTCAATAGCCCACAGTGTGTCACAGAGTACATTCATATGGCCGTAGTCGCATGCAAAAATGGTGTGATTTTCCGATGTGTTCCTCTGCTGCATTTTTCTCTGCAAGAATCATGCAAATATGCCCTTTTAGTTCTTAAAGGGGTCTTATGAAAAAGAGGGAGAGTGACTTTTTACACTGGAAGATAGTGATATGACAAGGGTGAACTGTTTTAACCTAAAAGAAAGGAGATTTAGATTAGATGTTAGTAAGACATTCTTCCCTGTGAAGGTGGTGAGGCACTGAAACAGGTTGCCCAAAGAAGCTGTGGATGCCCGATCTCTGGAAATGTTCAAGGCCTGGCTGGATAGGGCTTTGAGTAACCTGATCTAGTGGAAGTTGTCCCTGCCCATGGCAGGGGAATTGGAATTAGATGATCTTTAATGTCCCTTCTAACCCAAGCCACTCTATGAAATATTACTGAAAATGTAAGTGAACTTACCCTTTTTGCCTCCATGTCTGTTAGCAGTAAGGAATTGATCTGAGCCTGTCCTTGGTGTGTTGGTTGAATTTGTTCCAAAAATTTTCATTTAGCATCTCACTCTCTGGGCATTTTTCTTTCTTTCTTTTCCTGTCAGGGCCTTATGAACCATTTGACTAACTGGTAATTCAATTGCTATCAAGTACAGTCCCCTTTGGAGGAAGATGAGTGGCCCTAATACTTTCTGTCTCAGAGCTGTGCCAGTTGAGCTATCCCCACAGCTGGCACAGCTGGGTAGGTGCTTCTGCACTAGAACATGTAAAATTAGAAATTCATGTGAAGCTCACCTAATAAAAACATTCCTTAATAGCCAACTAAATAAGCAAAGCAAGTAGTGTTTCTTACCCTACTTCAGGCAAATTATCTCATTTCATTTCACTGTCCTTTCGTGTTCCTTCCTGGACCTTTGAATAAGTTTGCTAACAATTTATCTTAAAACTTCACAGTGCTTCATTTTTTTCAGTTTCAGCAAAAAATATTCTTAATTAAGGGCCATATATATTAATAGAACTGTAAAGCAGGAATGTTTCTAACGCTGAATTATGCAAAAGGCAAAATATTATTTTTTTCCTTTAAAGAAAAATGCATTTTGTTTTCTTCTGTGACTCATCACCCTGGAAAAATTGACTGAGAGGGTAATATCCAGTCTCCCCTTCTTCTTTTGTCATACCTCTTTTCCACACTTACACGGGGCAGTTACAATAAATTTGATAAATTGGAATAAGACTAGGAAGAATGTACCCATCAGTAAGGTTTAAGCAACTCAAAGCAGCCACTCTAGCACTATTTTTAAACAGCATATCCTCTCTATAATGCACTATCCCTCATCAATCCTTACCTAGGCAACTGCAGATCAGGATTCTAACAGCATCCTGCCACAGCTGTAAAATAAAAAAATTAGGCTCAATAACATATTCTTTCCGGTATGTCTTCTGTTCACAGAAGATAATCCAGAGCAGAATTCTAATACTGGATGTTTCAGTTTTCTGTTTGGAGGGGTCCTTCCTACTCCAGCATTTGTCCCAAAGATAAATTTGCTCTCTGGGCAAAAATTGATCTTTATGATGAATCTTCATGCTGTGGAGATTTAGTATGAAGAGTTTCATTTCTACTATTTACCCTACAGTATTTTATTGTGTTAATTTAATTATTGGAATTTAATTATTGCTATCTGAAAGTGAGTATAGTTGCTCCTGAGTGAGGAAAAGATCCTTATCATAAATCCTGAGTAATAACAACTCTCTTCACCTTTCTCTTTTCTCTAACTCCGTAGGTAGAAGAGTGGCAATTATGGTTATTTAGGACCTAAGCTTGAAAACCCTTAATCATGTGGAAATTCATTGCTCCCATGGTCTACCTATTTCATTGATTGTGCTAGTTTATTTTTTGTAGGATCAAGTGAGCAATTACAAAACAAGAAAAAACAAGGAAAAATGACAGTCAATTTAGAGTACAGAGAAGCGCTTACATCTTATGCCTTGTGGCACTTACCCTAAGTAAGAGATACTCAGTCATAATCATTAAAAAGGGTTAGTCCTTGCACAGCTTGAAATGAGTATTTTTTCTTTACTTCAGAGGTATTTTGTGACATGTCTCACACTGACTCGTTTGCTGAACATTTTGCTGGCGAGTGTCATGGGGATGGATCCCGCCAGCAGTAGCACAGGTAGGGACTGCTGCAGGCCACCCAGGAGATTTGTTAAATCAGCTGGCCTTATCAAGCATGGGATTGGGCTCCTGCTGCTTAAGTCCTGCTAGTGACTTGTTTTAATTTTTTACCTGGGAGTCATCATCCCCTCTAGCCCAGGCACTTGTGTGCTCCTCCATATCAGAAAGATGACTCTTTGTTTTGATTCCACTTGACCCTTTTGGAGAGGATGGAAAGACAAGGCACCTCTGGAGGATAGAGCCAGCAGAGGCTCAGCTGGGGGGAGCCAACATTCTGCTAAATCCCATCCAAGCCTAAGGCAGAGGAAGGGCTTCCTCCCCATCAGAGCTTCTTCTGGCAGAGGAAAAGTGGGAACAGGGCACCACACACGTGAGGTGATCCCCTCCACCCTTCCCAGCACTACCCTTGGGCCAGTGGGAAAGGCAGGGACCTCCCCTGCACATGCAGGCAGCTCCAGCCAGGAGTGCCATGGCTCTGGCTCCTGCTTCGCAGGAAGAAGGGGCCTGGCTGGTGGCCCAAGGGGGGGTTGCGGGGCTGCCAGTTCGATGTCCTGCTTTGTGCAAGATGAATTAAACAAGGTAGCACATGGGCATGTAAACCAAGCAGAATTAGAAGTGGGTCCCAGCCAGAAAAATATGGGTTTGAGCCTAAATCACAAAAAAACTTTGCCAACGGGAATGTTTACATTCAGGGCCATCTTTTAAAATAAAAAATGAATAAATAAGGTCCGATATAGATTTCTAACTATGTCACTTTATTAACATTATAGATTTTTCAAGCACAGAGGGGTTGTAAGAATTGCATATACATTTCATTAGTAGGAAATTTATGATTACAAGATTGCACTTAAGGTTTGCACTAACGCTTTAGGCACCCTTTTGACCCAGTCCCTTAACTATATTCTGCCCCAATATTATTTTTCATAAGTCAGGAAACGTTTTCCATATGTTTTGTAGCATTATCCAAAGGGAGTTTGCAGCTGTACTGTTCATACTTTATCATGTTCGTACTGACTGAAGTGCAGACCCCTCCTAGTGACAGTACCCATCTGAAAGATCATAACAACGCATTTTTGGCACATTATTGTTCTACTTTTGTGTCAAGCCTCCCCAACAGAACAAAATTGTTTCACAGTTTTTATTAAAATTTACTATAAATGAACAGCTGAAAAAATAAACAGAAAAGTCTGTGTGTATCTTATTTACTGTCATCACAAAAAGAATATCTCTGCTGGAACATTATAACATAACCTAACAGCCAAAACTAACTTACAGAAATAAGCAGAGACATTAGAAAGGTTGAAGGCCAGGAGAGTTCATTATTTTCAGTAAGCTTAAAAGGCAACAAATGGGGTGGGGGAGAAGAAAAAAAAAAAGGCAGAAGGAAAGTTATGAAGGTACGTGGGAGGAGCAGAGCTGCAGGAGGGGAAAACTGAACCAGGAACCTATGTGGCACAAGGGAAAAAAGGGGATAAATGTACCAATATTTTAGCTACCATGTCTCTCTGCAGCAAAGAAAAGTCTCTGTGTTAGGCTTTCCTTTGGAAAAATAAATATATTGACTTTAAAAGCCCTAAATAAAAACCCATCTGTGAGTTATTTGAGCTGATTATGGCACTCCACTGCTGGTTTGCAATATCTGAGCTCTGATATCGTAAGTTATTCTGTAGGGGCATGAGTTTGCTCCTGCAGGATGACTTTCAGAAACTTTGTTTGTACTTAAAATTTAGGGTTTGGGGGAAATTTTTTTACTGATGTGCCATGGTCCAAGTCAAGATGGGACGTAACAAGCTGCACCTTTGCTGACGGCTTCTTTGCCTCTCTGTGCTCGATGCTTTCACCAGATCTGAATTTGATCTCCTTGATATGCTTCAGTGGAAAGAGGTTTCTAATCGTAACTGGAAGCAGATATGGCCAAAGAATCAGTTTGAGTAAATCCCACTGAACTCTGGAATGGCAGAGAGACAGTATAAATGCTCCCCATGAGTCTGCTAATGAAATGCCTGGCAAAGCCAAAAAGGGCAAAGAAAAAAATAGAATTCACAGCTGCAATATCAGCTTGAATAATAGAGCTAGGAACTGGAGAGTAATAAAAGATGAGCAAGAGGTCAGAAATAACACAATATGAAGGGAAAAGGAAGGACAAGAATGCTTTCCGAAAAGTGAGGCAGAGAAGAAAGAAAAAGAGCTCTGGGTCCTATGAAGTGTTCACATAAAATGATTTAAAAGAGGAAAACTAAAAAACACTGTGAAGGCAAAAGTTAATTAGTTACATGAATTTCATGAACTGTAATATTTAACCCATCTCAGCTTCATTCTGGGATTATTCCCAGTAGAATCTATGCTAGAGGTGAGATCCTCGACATCAAGTCCCTAAAGTCTCCCTGAAGAGACACGTAACTTCTATGTGATACCAATTACTATTTTAAAGGCTCATCCACCTCTTTTCTTTTTCTTCTTTTTCTTTTTCTTTTTCTTTTTCTTTTTCTTTTTCTTTTTCTTTTTCTTTTTCTTTTTCTTTTTCTTTTTCTT
>JAWWLV010000144.1:26896806-26993009 GCA_035041135.1 Platyrinchus mystaceus
TTTTTCTTTTTCTTTTTCTTTTTCTTTTTCTTTTTCTTTTTCTTTTTCTTTTTCTTTTTCTTTTTCTTTTTCTTTTTTTTGGTTGTCCTGTTTGGGAATTTTGGCACACAACTTCCTATTTAATTGAGTCTTAATCTCTTTGCTGAGAAATAATTGGTAAAGTTCATTTTAAGGGTTTTATTCATCACTGAATGTACAGGCAAAGGAGCAGATACTCCCTTTCCCACCCCTAGGTTGATGAGAATGGGAAGGAGCCAAGGGGCACCCAGCAGAGGGCCCTTGGAAGTACAAATGGTGGGAAAGGCACTGCGTTAGCTGGCACTGACTGAGGCTGTTTTCCTCCATGAGCTTCCTCTGCATAAAGGCAAATTAATCAGGCTTTCTGTGAGATAACTGCATTCCATTCAAAATGCAGGTTTTCCTACATTTCAAAGAAGAAAACAATGTTCCTCTACAAGTCTTCCAGGGGATGGCTTGAGTTCCCTAGATTTTGGTCCTTCTTGTTATCCATGCTTCTAAGTACTAAATCAGGCATCAGTTGCTGAGGTTTAGTATTTGTATAAAGACTTGTAGCATATTCCTGTAAAAGCATGTTGCAGACAAAGTAAAAAGAAAACTCCTTTATTTAACAATTTGAAGCTAGAGTGATAATTATTTACTCTAAGTAAGCATGGTCTCGATTTTCTCCCTCAACAATGAAAGCAATATTCCTGGTGATTGGAATGAGCATTGTTAAAGAACTGGATTGTATTTCATTTTCTGTGATGAGCTCATCCATTCTTCATATTTAATATACAATTATAGTTGAATTTTTGGTGTTTGGGGAAAACATGGGAAAAAGCATAGAACTTAAGGTTTTAATGTTAATTTAACCTTACAATCAGGAATGTAAGGGAAATTATTACTGGAGCATTCACTTTTTTAATGGGAATACAGTGATGAAGGCCATTACAGAGAAGAATGAAAGAAAGCACTTTTAAACAGCTAGAAACCTTCTGGGCTTGAGGCATAAAATTAAAAGAAATACAAAATATTTTATAAATATGAATATTGAAATATATACTTTCTAATACTATCTGAATGTGATTGCTATTAAAACACATTTTAGCATTAAAAAATTACAGATTTTAAACCAAATTTAGATTTCCAGCCACAGATACCTGCAACATAAGGAGAATGTATAGGCTCATCTCAGGTGGACAATCCTCCATGTCACAGTTCAAAATATCCATTGTACAGCCAGGCTGCTACATAAACATGTACATGCATTTACATACAAACATGCCATGGCCATGGCCTGGTTGTGTCCAGGGAGGACAGGAGTGGTCCCGCACTGTCCTGCTTCATGTGCAGCCCAGAAGTCAGGTGTGCTGTTTTTTGCTGCTCTGTGGGCCATTGAAATATTGGGTATCTTCTGATGATGCATTAGTTTGCATTTCCCTGTTTAAACACGAGTGGTTTCACACTTTCTCAACAGGATTGGCCAAACAGCCCTACTGGCATGCTGCCTGTTACCTGCCTGTACCTCTGTGCAAATTAAAAACCAGTCATGACATATTGGCTAACAATATTATCTCACTAGCCTTGGGGAAACCACTGGAGAAGGAAAAGGGGTTAAACCAGGAATGTCTTATTAAGATAGCTATTTCTGGAAACAGTGGGGCAGGAGTGCTCCTGGTGTAGGTAAACTCCATATCATTCCAAAACAGAGATGAAGACAAAACATGTGAAGTGATTGTTTTGGGTAACAGTAGCTGACAGGAGTTTTACCGTGTATTAACCAACCTTTTCCACAGGGAACATCATATTCTTTTGCCACTTGTTGCCGATGTATTTTCTTTTAATTGTAGACAGATACAAACATACATTTAGGGTAAAGCTACTAATTATTTTGAGGAAGACA
Source organism: Platyrinchus mystaceus (assembly GCA_035041135.1). Classification (NCBI taxonomy): domain Eukaryota; kingdom Metazoa; phylum Chordata; class Aves; order Passeriformes; family Tyrannidae; genus Platyrinchus; species Platyrinchus mystaceus. Next base: position 26,898,710 of record JAWWLV010000144.1, read on the forward strand.
AGATTTGCCCTTTAGGTATTTTTGTATACTCTTTTTATGAGCCCTCTTGACATTTAATTAGTGCAAATTGCCATGTCTTTGTACTGGATAGCTAAGGTAAATGCTTGATACATAGACTATAAAGTACATGAAGCTTTATTTTTCTCATCTAGCATGCTTTGCACCTGGACATTTGTGATTGGTCTTTTCTTTTTTCCAGGTTTGTTTTTTTTTGTGATATTTAGAACTGATCTAGAAAAGCTTATTTGTCTTTTATGTGGCATAACTGCAAAACTGCAAAGCCAAGCTACCACACATGCTAGTGTCTGTTCTGCCCTATGTTAATAGTTACCCTGTGCTTTTCTCTCTCAGTATAAATGTTTGCACATATAAAAATGTTAACATATCTATAAAAGACTGATACACTGTATGCAATTCTGAATGCTATAAAATTTGAAGTCTCAATAAAGTGCTTTAAAATCAAATCATGATGCCTTTCAGGAAGCTTTGCCAAACCAGGTCCTGGTATTTTTATTCCCCCCTAATATTAACCATGCGTCTTTCAGTGGTTCTCCCTGCCTCCCAGGAGCGCTGGCTGCTAGGCACAGCAGGCACGGTCCTACCATGACCACGCCGTAAGGGTTGTGATAACCTGCAAGTAGGTTATCAGAAAGCTGATGTGCCAGAGTAGGTGTCAGGTCCACACCTGTTTTTAAAGAGCCAAGTAGACAGCCTTTAAAAAAAAGATTATCTGCAGAAACCTACTGTTGAATGTTAAGCATGCCATGGAAATGTAGTAAAAATGGAAAGGCAAAATTACCCAGAAAATCTTGAGCCAAAAAGGGAAGGGAAAATAAAAGTTTACTTAGTGGTTATGAGTCAATGCAGCCTGTATGAATAAAAATGTAAGAGACCTTTATTAGATGAGAGAAATATGACATGGTTTTAATGCTTAGACTCTAAATAATAATTTGAAAGCAAATACAGTATCCGATCCAAGAAAAGTATTTTTTATTGCTTTGAGGTGAATAATTTTAAACTTAAGGAATGAAAACCTATTCCTAAATTAGATAAATAAATATCTGATCAATGCCAATTATCAGAAAACTATTTTGACATTTTGTTATGTTTGCATGAAAAATGAGTGTTATGAATGCAGTGAAAATTGTGGGGTTTTTTTTTTTTGGCAGATGCAGACTGTCTTTAACAAGTATTATAAAGCAGTTACTGTTTAGTATAAACATATTTAAAAGTAATCAGAACAATAGAAAAAGGCACAATCAGGAGAATATACCCATAATTGAGTCACAGCTGAAAACTTTTTACACTATCTTGAAAGCTCACCTGAAAGTCCCAGCTTGCATGTCCTGTACATTTATGAAAGCAAGTAGAGAAGACAAAAAGATATTAATTTTTTCTCTCAAATTTTATGTATTTATTTTAGGAAGCAGAAAAGCTGGAATACCAGAGACTTCATGGCCTCATTACAGAGCCTGGAGGTCAGTGACTCAGTGCCAGGGCCAATACATAAAAATGACTACTTGATAGATGAGAACCAGACTGAAGAAAAGAAGCTTTTTTCATATGTAAGAGAATTGATCAACCTTCTCTGGTGCTCTCTTTCGTCTAATAGTGTATCTCTGCCAGTGAAGAGTAAAGATGATACTATGACAGGAGGGAGAAGAAGATGATGATACCTGGAGAGCAGCAATATCTTTGCTTTTTCGCTAAATGTACTATCTCAACAATGGGTTCATCAGAACCAGTTTTTCAGTGTGATGGTTTAGCCAGACCTTGAAAACAGCCTCCCTCTTCATCTGAATCGCATACAGTGTAATTTCTTGTTTTCAGGGACTTTTTCTTGCCTGCTGGCAAAACAAAATTGGAGCTTCATTATTCTCCTATGTTGTTTTCCTCTTTCAATAATAAGACATGACTGAGGGGGGATCAGGACAGTAGTAATTTTTTCTAGTGAAACAAACACGGGATTCAATATTATTATTTTTTCTTAGGTTTTCTTTTGTAGGCAAGAGACATGTATGTTCTATTCTGAAAAAGCTCCCTGCCATGTTCCTGACAATGTCCTAGACATATCATCGTAGCTGAAACCAAGCAACGTTGAAAGACACTGATTCCATTGTGTCAGTTAACTCCTGAATCTTCATAGAGCTCGATACAGTCTGCTTGGGTAAGTTCAGTATTTGACAGTGATACAAAGTATAGTGATTTTCAACTCTTCATACTGCTTAAAGGAATTTACTTTACTATTTATTGGGTCTGTAAAATGGAGTACATGCACATGTTTTTGCCTTCACAACAGAGGACACATGCTATTGAAAAAAATTATGCTGCTGGAGAGAACAGCAAATCCCTTATTTACTTCTTGTTTCTGGAGGATGACTTGGGGAACTTAAGTGTTTTATGCCCACAGATCAGGTTACATGTACAAGGAGCTGTACAGTTTGCAGAATTCTTCTGCTCAGCCAACAGATGAATTATTCCCACCATAAGGTGGAATAAGCCAGCAATAACCTACTACTGCCTTTGTTTTGGCTTTGCTTTCTCAGTTACTAGGCAGGGCAATGAAAGACAAATGGTCTCCACTGACCTGGGCTGGCTGAAAGAACGCTGGGAGGAATAGTTGGGAATAGTCAGGTCTAGCAAGGAAAATTTTCACTGTTTTTTAGGTCCTTTAGTCCACAATTCCTATCTCCCAACATTGAGCAGACAATCAACCACTGTTCTTTACCCTGCTTTAGGATTAGAACCTGTAGCATAAATTTGGATATATTATTGTACCCACCAGTATTACAATAGAGGATTATCAGTATATACACTAAGACAAGTTAAATGGAGAGAACATAAACTATGATTTTTAAAGCTGCATATACATCCTGTAAGCCCAGTGGAATATGTTAATATTTCACTTGAGCTCTTCAAACGATTTTCATAGGTAGCCTAAGATCATGAATGAAGCTGGGAATTAACTTACAGGATAAGTAAGTAAGTTGTTAAACCAAGGTAGAAGGGTGACAATGGTTATGTCATCTTTTTGCCATAAATGCGAACATACCTATGTATAACGTGTTGGATTTGCACTTAGTATAATTTGCTGTATCATTAATTGTTTAAGTCTGGCTCTATAGGAGTTAAAGTAACTATTTTCTATTTTTATAATTAACGTATAAGCACGTTTAAAAGTACTGTGTGTACTTTCACATCATGCAAAAAAAGCCCCATTCTACAAAAGGGACTGCAGCTCAGAGAATTTCTCCCTGTAGAAGAGATGATTATTTGACACCCACCTATATTAGGAGCTACAGTCATTCAGAAGAATGAAACGGTTTCTACACAGTGTTGTAGATTAAGATGGTTTTACTGAGTATTACACATTATAGAATAGCTGGGTGTTTTAACAAGCTGGTGATACTTTAAGGATGTAAAACCCTATACCAAAACTGCTAAAGCAAAATATACAACAAGCATTATTATATTAAATATTATATTTATATTATATATAAAATATACAACTGGCGTTATTTTCTGAGTGCCTGAAATGAATAACTGGGCTTACAAACTAAAATGTCTGTAACTCTGGTGAAAGGATTGACTGCACTAATTGATCATTTTTTAAATTTTTTTTTTCCACTGAGTGATCTTTATTTATCATCGATGGTGCAATTCTTTGGTACTTCTTCTGGAACTACTGCTGTGTGTCTTTTATTACTCAAAGCTACAAAAATACACCTTTTATTGTGGAGAATTTTTATTTTTAACTACCGTTACAGTTTTCTTTCAGTTAAAGGATAATGCTATAGATACCTCTGATACCAAGAAAAAAGAAAGAAGGGAAAATCACAAAAGCAAGCCCTTCAGCAGTTCTCAGGAAAAAAAAAAAAGTTCTTCATTTGTACACACCAGTCAGTGAATCCTTGGGTTTTTTTCAGGTGTGTATATTAAGAAATGTATCTATACAGAAAATACGTCAAAGAATTGCTAACTAGTTACAGGATAGCATGTTGGCTTAATCCCATACTGTTTATACAATGATTTCATTGGGAGATATGTTTGTGTAAAAGACATTAAATTAGGCCCAAGATTTGACGCACATCCACAGACATAATTACTAGTTTACAACACTAAATATCTCTGCTAATATGCTCACTTCACAAACCTTGCTGCTGTTACCGTGTCAGGGATTTTTTAGCAAGAGAAAATAGTACAGCAGTCTTAATTTCTAATCTTAGATGTATAATTTTTATGAGAGATACATAAATCAAGCTTTTTCTTAATTAAATGTAGTTAGGAAGCAGAAGTCCCATTCTTATTTCTTGCACTTCTCCTATACTCTCGATTCCTCACATACAGATAGCAATACTTAATGACTTAAGAAATAAATAGCAATAAGAATTTGACAGCCCACAAAACCAATTAAATTTATTGAAGCCTAAAATTGCGGACAGATGCCTTGGCTTGCATTACATCACTTTGCTTAGTCAAAATAGATTCTTAATGCAAAAATCAGAAGTTACACAAGATCAGCATATATCAGCATGACCAGTTTCCAATGTTTTGCAAGGGACTTTTTTACTTCACCGTATTTGAAGTGGTTTTATGACTTCAGAGCAAGAAGAGGTCTATTGGCAAGGATTTCTGGTAGACTGGGTACAATTTCATCAGGTCAGTTTTCAGGACAATAATATGTTACTATATATTTCTGTAGCACCCGTAAATCACACCCACAGCAACAGGACCAGCTCTGTCAGCGAAAAAGATCCCACCAAAATACTACGACAGCAGCAAAACCAGTAGAAAGCGGGAGCTGAAAATAAACCTTGGACAGCCTGAGAGACCCATGCTGGCATTTTTCCTGTCAGGTCAGAGGCTGCAGCCAGGCTCCAATTCATAACTCAAACTTGGGGAGCTTGACCTAAGCCAATCCAAGCTTCCTACAACAGTCATTGCTCAAATCAGGGTTTCATAAGACAGGATTTGGGAACAAACCATGCTGGTTCATCATTTGCCAATTATATTTAAAGCATGATGAGGCAGTCCCTCATCCTCCCCAGTGATGCCTGTGCCATTTCCCTCTTCCCATGTCCCCGCACAGGGAAGGATGTTTCTGCTGTTTTCTGCTGATGCCAACTGACACCTGTGACTGACAGACAGAAAACGCTGTAGTCATTTCTGTGGTGCTCCCAGAAAGACCTAGAGGAAAATGCAGGAAAGGTTCCCAGCAGTCCAAAAGGAATCCTGTTTCCACTCCACGGCAGAGATCAGGAGCCCTTCTTTAAACCGATAAAAGGTTCAAAATAATGACGTAAATTCAGGAGGAAAGCCAAGATGAGTATTACAACAACATAATACAGCTTCTTTGCTTCTTCCAAAATCCTGTAATCAAAAAGTTTGGTCCTGAAATTAGTTTCAAGGGGATTCAAGATCAAAAATACAGGTGATAGGCTGAGCAACTCCAAGTAAAAGGTATGTTCAGCCGAGACAGTATCTATCAGTAGTAGTCTGATGATTGACAGATGCAGGGAAGCCTGGATAAAGGAGTGAGCACAACTGGCTGCAGTGCTTGCCAGCATCCAGATGCTCTTTTTGGGAAATATCTTTCAAAAGTTTGGCATCTCTGCTCTGGGGTGGTTCAGAGAGCAATGAGCTGAACAGGTGTCTCAGGACAAATCACTTCTTATCACACATTTTTAATTAATGTGTAATTTTTTTATTGTGTTGTGGTTTTGTAATTGGCCATATCTATCTTTATCCTTCGTACTGCTAAAAGACAACACAACTATGCACACAGACAGATTTTCAGAAGTATGGAGCAATTCCTATAATATGACATTTTTTTATGGGTAGATTTTCAAAACATCTCATTATGGTGACAAACTTTTTGAAATGTGTGTATTCTACTCAGGTACCCAAATAAGACCTGAAAATCTGAACTCAGCTATGATTATTGTGGCATCCTAAAAACTCTCACCATACTATGCAGCAGCCTTGCAACCCTGTTTGGACACATAATTTCCCTCCCAGTCCTTTATCAGTATCAATAATGTGAAAACTAACAACAATTTATTTTCCTATCAGCTAAAATATGTCTCTGGGGACGGTAAAACAGGCCCATTGAATGTTGCAACACACATCTTGTTCTGGCTTCTGATATTACTCTGTACTTGAGTTTCCTAACTCTCTATTGCAGTAATAATACCACTTGATTAGCCTAGCAATTGCATTTAGAAGAATCATGTCAAGAAATAATCTATCAAAGTCTTCAAGATGACTAATGTGAACTTTTAGAAAGCTCTTTGGGTTTCCAACCACAAATGCACCCAGAGAAGTTACTGAAAAGCTTAATTATAGATATACTTGACATCTACTTTGTGCTTCCTGGAAGACAGCAGGTTAGAAAAATAGAGTCCTTTTTGATAATTTATGGAGAATCATTTTAGAATTTTATCACATCATAGTACAGCTTTTCTTTTTTGTCCTTCATCCCTCTTTCTCCTTCTCCTCCTTCTCCTTCTTCTCCCTCTTCCTCCCTCTTTCTCTCTTCCTTCTGTTGCATCTGTGTGAATAAAAATCTTGCATAACAAAGATTATTGTTTCTGCAATACACTAGCAAGGTACTACTCTTGATGTCCTTATGGAAACAACAACACTGAAGAGGTAAAGGAAAGGCTGAGCACTGGACATGTATTAATGTGTCTTAACCTTTGGCAGAAGTTCTACCCTTACTTGGGTATATTAGTAAACATAGACTCTGCTTGATTATAAGAAATCGATATCCTCCATATGCAATATAAATAACATATAAATATATATATATACACATATATATGAGTGTATGGGCTACCCAAGTGTTTGTTTTGTAAATGAGTACTAAACCTTCAAACAGCAGCCCAGCGTGATTTTAGACAAGACACGCATGATGCATTAAGTGTTTAAGTGCATTAAATACCTTTTTTCCTGTTTACATAATGATGTGCTATGTTTATCTTACAAGCGCTGTAAAAATATTAGTTAGCAGTCATAAATATAGTTCTGATAAAATGATACTACTTTCCAGAACTGCTAATCTGTGTTAATGCCGCTTTGGTACAGGTCCTGTAACAGCTGTTAGAATTTTGTCCCCTGTAGGTCAGAGAGAGAAGATGGGAAAATCCTTAATAAAATGTTGTTAGAAGCTACAGGTGGGAAATAAAGAAGCTCTTGTGACCTGTAATCTTATTCCCTCATAAAGTCATGGAGTGCACAGCAGCTTCTGTGGCTGAAATTAGACAACACGCTAGCGGCTTTTCAATCTCAACTTTTGCAGTTCAGTTATATCATTTTCAGTGAAGAACAAATGAAGGATACAGCAAGCACTGCCCCTGACCTTCCTTGCTGTTTTTAATAAGCACATTCAACAGCATGAGCTTCTCTGTCTTAAATGAATTACTATATATCCATGTATTGGAAAGAAAATACAGTAGTGTTTATCTTCTGTATGCATTGTACTGTCAGATTTTAATTAACATTCAGGCTCAGGTAAAGAAAATATGCTAATTTTAATAGTCTTATAATTACTGTGGGGCAGATTCCACCTTTCAAATGAAGACAGGTACCCAGTCTTGCACAGAGCCTCCCCACCTTCAGTTGAGCTAATGAGAGAGGAAGGGGTTACCACCATGCCATTTTCCAGGACCATAGGAAGATAAAAATGGAAAGGTAGAAGAGGTAGAAATCAGGAATAAAGCAGTAAATGGGTCATCTATTACCAAAACCAGATTATGTTACAAGTACATTTTTATGTTTCAGATATTTTACAATCAGCCTCCTATACGGATTTCATTTTTCTCTTTTGATGATGGGTATATTTCACGTGTTTTTATATAGACAATACAGACTCTTTGGATATTACGAGTCTTGCAGGCCTCACCTTTGCATCCTCCCTTTCTTCACCTTTGATATCTCAGCTGTCTTGTTAGACTACAGTACCACAGAGTAAAATTAATATTTTTTTCCATTGCCTTTATTAAACAACAACAAAAAAACCCACAGTGCAGGGTAATACGTAGCTGTCTAAATTTCTATGGTGAATCTTATTCATTCATCTGAGAGAGAATCATCTTCTAATTTAAACATTTAAGCTATCTGAATGAAATAGAGCCACAGATAGAGTGTGCTTTCTTTTTACACTATTTTTATCAAAAGTACAAACAAACCTGTTTAAAAATATTCAGTTAATACACTATAATGCAATCAAATATTTGCAGCTTTAAAGTCACAATAATTTAACATAATTATTTCTAAACAATTCTTAGTAAAATGGTGAAAGATTGCTGAAATATGACACAAAATGGTATAAATAATTGGCTCCTGATACAATGAGTTGTCATTTCTGAAAATTTAATGTCATCAAAGCTCTTTTTCCAATAGCACAAGGAGCACTATTGCTAATAGACTTCAGAGCTTGAAATAAATAAATCTTTGGAATCCTGTTGCATCTCTTGGGGTGTGACATTTGACAGTCTTTTATAGCGCAGAACGAAACAAGTTTGTGAGCTGGAATTCAATTGTGGTGTATTGATTCCTTGCATCAGTCATTATTCCCTGCTGATTGACAGCTGAAAATTGGTTACGTTAAGTATTTCATATGTTATATTGGCTGACATTTGCTTGCCTGCTCCTGTGTCAATATTGTTGTAAAGATCTCCAGCTCTATGAGATAGCAATATACACTGACTGTGGCTTTTGTGTGATGTTCCAGTGTTTTTCCTGACATAATTTAAGACATATTAAAAACCAGCAGCATCTTCCCTCTTGAGAAGCTTAATGCCAATATTATTGTCTTCCAAGGGAAGATCATGTATGCTCATAATCGGGTGCTAATTTCCACCCATACGCTCATGTTTAGGCATTAGGCACTATAACTGTAAAATTGAGCCTGCTTGATTGATTCATGTCAAGCCTCATCTCGGCTCCTGCAGTGGAAGTCATCCAGCTGACCCTTTTCACACTAAAAGAAGAGATTTGTGTTTCTTTCTTTCACCTGGAACCATCAAATTGACTGAATAATCTGTAATACATTAGTGCTGACATTTGTTAGGCAAGAATTAAACAAGACACAGTAATCATTCCCCTGAATAAAAATTGTGTTTGATTTCCAGCAGAGTTCTATTAAAAGGACGGCACAGCCCATCTCCCCCAAAGTGGGAAATGGTGAATATTTTCTATGTTAATGAATAGAATTAACACTTTAATGACAGACGAATGATCCCTAGCTGCTCCTCACAAAAGCTGCTGAGGACTTTTGGAGGGGGATGTGATTCCTGTTCTTGCCATGAGAACTACTTATGGGCTCTGTGGAAATCCTTCATGCTGAATATTTAAGGGTGACCATGGTAAAGTTTGAAAAACTTACATAAGAAGAGACAAAAGGGAGAATGATGGTTTTCCTACAACTAGAGCTGGGCAATCCCAGGAAAAACAGTTTGACCAGAACTCAATAGGGCAGAATTCTCTATTCACAGTCAACCTTAGTAAATGTGGTGCTCTAAAAGGGTGGAATCAGTGGTATTGATTTCTGTGACAATATAACATTCTGCCCAAAGTTAATGTCAATACCACAGCATACACCTGGGATGACCAGACTCTGACCTGATGCCTTTGAGGTCCCAGTGTTACTACTGCATTTGGCAATGTAAAACTAGGTAGCTGTAGTGATGGCCAGTGCTTGTCTGGCTGTACTGTACACTCTCAGTCAAGGCCAGGCTGTAGTGGTGTTACAGCTGTACTGTATGTGTGCTTTCAGGGATAACCCTGAAGGTAAGATATGAAAAATATCATTTGAAGAAGTACCTGCTGGCTATGTAGATGGCCTGACCAGTTTGCACCTCAGCAGTGCACTTAGAAACAGGTTTTTCCCTTGTTCTGGTGCTGAGGATAGACTTTTTTCCATCTGGGTTCCTGGGGCAAGCAAAAGTGAAGATGGGTTGCAGGGAAAGCACACTCTGGAAATAGGCTTTTTCCCTTGATTACCCCTTGTGAGAGAGTATGGGAGCATCATCATTGTGCTGACGTGCCTCTGACTGCATCAAGAACAACAGCACTGCCTTGGCACATAGGTGTATAAAACTCTACCAAAAAATTAGATCTGAAGCAGCTTTCTCCTGCCCTAAGCAAAGCAGATTTTTTCCAGCCAGCCAGGATCCTTCCAACTGCTACTGCAGCACAGTTGTGTTTTCCCTTTCTCTTAGTGCTGAGTAGCACCAGCCTAACCAAAACCTCATAGGGATTGCAATTCATTAAGAGCATAAGGTTTACTGGCATCTGAAGCCTTTCAAGGAGCAGGTAAAGTGGGACTGGTTTATGCAGTCAGTCTTCCTGGTGGCAGGTGCTGCCTATTGCTTTAGGGCAGCTGCCAGGTGGGGGAAGGAGAGGTGGTGGATGGTTTTTATAAGTGGCTGGAGAGGGTGCTTCCCTGGGAAACACTTCAGTGGGTGAATGTAAAACTTGAAGGTGCACCTAAGAAACTTGCAAAGGGGGTTGCAATGTAAAAAGGGATTACCTGGACCCTGGGTGGACATGCCAAGCCTTGAATGGTGTGAGGTCTGTGGGGATGTGCCTGATCCAGCCAGGAGGGCTGCAGCTGCTGGTGAGTGTCTTTGGGATCTTGCTGCTAGAGGATGTTGGATGCTGTGGTGAGAAATTTATCCTGGTGTCCTTGCACTTGGTCTGGGTTGTCCTTCCGGAGGGAGGGTGGCTTTTGGCCCGGCCACAGTGCTTCTCCTTGCCTTTTGTTTTAGCAAGTGGTACCCCTTCCAGCAGTGCTTCCTTGTAGCCTGCCCCAAACACTGCCTCTGCTGTGGGGTGGGTTTCTTCTGGCCAGGTGTTTGTACCCAGCTCTTATTCTGGCTCTGCCCCAGGAGAGCCGCGGAATTGTGTGTTTCTTGCTATCTTGCTCTGAGGTTTGGACTGTTCCACTTGTAACTCTGCTTCTAGCTGCACATGGTAGCTCCTATAGCAGTGTCTGTTGAATGTCATCCTGGAGCTTACACTGTAGGAGAACGATTTTTTTAGCCTTCATATTAAATATTAGAAAACCTTGGAGGCATGCAGCACAACAAAGTGTTATGAACATCTAAAAAATATTCAGTTTCTCAACACTGGCACTAACTTCTGAGCATGTGACTTGTTTGAGTCTATCTGGGGTACAAAAGTATCTGTTGAAATGATTCCCAAAACATAAAATTTTGAGCGTTACTTGCTCTCAGACTTGTAATTTCCCCATCTAATTTTCAATTATGGCACAAACAAGTGCACTCTCATTCCTTGTGCCATACAACTCATTAAATGTTTTGAATATTTCATAGCCCCAAACTGTTCATGTTAATCTGTGAATATATTGTTATAAATAACTAATAGGTGTATAATGAATCATAGCAATGGTTTATGGAAGATTTATAGATAGGAAAAAAAGTATGTCAAAAAATACTTTACAAGGGATAATACTGAAGCATTAGCTCTTTCATCCAAGGCAAACAAACATTGTTCATCCTCTACATGCCACTCCTTCTGATTTTGCACTACATTCAGAATGCTAAAGGGTTTTTATGGGGGACTGTACTTAAAAAGCTTTGAAACAAACTTGTTTGATGTCAGCCGATGCACAATACTGCGATGTTTTAGAATGTATGCGTTGAACAATAAGGGTATTTGCAGCTTCTTGAGAGGTCAATTATAAAAGGATACAGGGGGAAGAAAAAGCCTACAGAAAGTAGTGTGAGAAATTACAGTCAAATATCTTCCCTGGATCCAAACTCGAGGTCTTCTGCTGGTGTCCCCACATTATTGAGTGTCCCATCTGTGTGTTTGCATCTGGTAAAGGACAGGGAGGTAAAAGGCATTCAAAGTCGTAGAAATTCTTATTATGAAACAATTTTATGGTTAAGTAGAAGAGTTAGATGAAATGGTTAGAAGAATGTGAAGAATTCTGTACTTGATATTTTAAAAAAATCCAAAAAGGTAAAAGAAATAGTATTTTGGCTTCAGCTAGGATGAAGGTATCAAAGGTTTGATGGGCTAATTAAAAGTTCCATAGGATCCTAATCCCAGCAGTAGTCTGTTCTTTCTTTCTTTTGAAATATCCTGACTAATCTCCACCAAAAAATAGATTCTACCAGATTAGAAAGACCATATAATTGCAGCTGAGCCATCAGGGAAATAATTGTTGCCAGGTATTACAAGCCTGCTGGCAAACCCAAGCTGTAGCAAAACTGCCAGGCCATCTTCCAATCAGGTCTGCAGCAGGCATCACAGGGCTACATGCAGAGCAGGCTCCACAAAACCTTAGGCCTCTAGAAAAAAATGCAAAAAAATGAAAGGCAATGCAGAACAATGTGTTCATAGCTCACTGGTGATAGGTATCTTCAGGTGGCCCAGGTAGCCAAGAAGGCCAAAGGCATCCTGGCCTGTATCAGAAATAGCATGGCCTGCAGGACCAGGAAAGTGATTCTTCCCCTGTACTTGACACTGGTGAGGCTGCACCTCGAATCCTGTGTTCAGTCCTGGACCCCTCCATTAGGAAGGACATTGAGGTGCTGGAGTGGGTCCTGAAAAGGGCAATGAAGCTAGTGAAGGGTCTGGAGCGCATATGCTATGGGGAGCTGGGAGTGTTCAGCCTGAAGAAAAGGAGGCTCAGGGGTGACCTTATCACCCTTTACAACTACCTAAAGGCGGTTGTAGCCAGGTAGGGACTGGCTTCTTCTCCCAGGCAACCAGTGGTAGGGTGAGAGAATATAGTCTGAACCAGGAGATAGGTTTAAGTTGGGTGTTAAGAAGAATTTCTTCACAGAAAGGGTGACTAGATATTGGAATGGGCTGCCCGGGGAGGTGGTGGAGTCACTGTCCTTGGAGGTGTTTAAGGAAAGACTGGATGTGGCACTTAGTGCCATTGTCTAATTGACATGGTGATGATCAGTCATAGGTTGGACTCGGAGGTCTTTTCCAATCTAATTGATTCTGTGTGATTCTGTAATGTTACAAAGATGGTGAAGACAATGCCAGTTGCTCAGACAATTCTGTCTTGGTATTTTGTTCAATGTCAGCAAAATGGGAATTTCTAAGTGTTAAATGTCAAAAGAATAAATGTTTGTTGAAGTAGTAGGGTAAATTATGAAAAATGGCTGTGGATGCAGTTAAACTGCATAAAGGAATTGGTCCTTGCCATGGAGATTCTTTTATATATATATATATATGATAAAATATACTTGCTTTCTTGATAGTATACAACAATGGTTTTAAAGCAGCAAGAAAAATTATGTATTCTGGTGATGTCTGCTGGTTGCCTGTCATGTAACCAGCACTGTACATGTTGGCCTTGAAAAGCTTGCAGTGCCTCCTAGGTTTCTTGTGACAAATGGGAGTTGATACAAGAACAAGACAAATAGTGCAGAAAAATAGCAAGTGGTGAACTCACCTCAGTAACATTTTCTGTAAGCATTTATGTCAGTGTTTTTGTTTGCAAGAAAGTCCGTGTAGAGTGGCATATCCCTGGATGTATGCAAGGGTTCATGCCATGAACCTTTGCAAGACAATCTTGAGTTCCCTACTCCTGTTTATAAAAGGTTCAGTCAATCGATCTGGGAACAAAAGCAATAGTGTGTGTCTTAGGTGAAGAGTTAGCTGCCAAACAGCACACAGCAAACAGGGCAGCAGGTCTGCCTCACAAGGCAGTGTCAGTCTTTGGTTACATTGGGTTGGATTATCAGGGCATGGACTTGGGCAATGCAGAAGAGCAGATCAGAGGGGTGGACAAGTGAAAGATATCTGGCAGAGTTGGGAGTAATGTGCTAGTAGAGAAAACTCTAGGTTAATTGCTTTGAGTTTTCTTTTTTTCTTCTGCTCAAAGGATAAGATTCTTTTTTATTTTATTTTATTTTTAAATTTATTTTTTTCAAAAGGTCTGCTTTTCACATTCTGATAAAATTATGCCCTTTCATACAGCACTCAGCTGACTTGGAGAATGCATCCTGAGCTATGTAATCAAGGGGAGGTACTTTGGAGACTGCTCACTTTCTTGACCTATCTGAAACCAATGATAGGACTTTCATACTTCCAATCAAGATGCAGAGCAAGTGGGTTCCTCTGATCCAAAGTCAACTCCTGTCACTTGGGGGAAGAAAAAGAGGAAAATTAGAAGGGTAGGATGTTAAGTCCTACAAATGTGTTTTTGCTGATGTAGTAGAACCAACTCTGTGCCTTCAGGACAGAAACTTACTTGGTTTCCTGCAAGAGCAGCCAGTACAGTCCAGTGCATTCACTTTATTTCCAGTATTAAAACCAATTCTTTAAAGAAATGATCCATGACACAGAGTCTGTTTAGACAGTCTGCAGGCTTGCCTCAAGTTATGGGCCCTGCTTGAGGACCAAGAACCTGGGAGTTAAGCAAGTAGTTACAGGTCACACTTAGTACTATGATATTTTGATTCTTTTATATAATTAGCCCCAACCATGCAAAACTTGATCTTCCAAACACTATGAAGGTCAAATTAATTTACATTTGCACTTTCTTTTTGAAAAGCAAGAATTACATGGTGCAATATTCTAGTGTGGATAGATGTAGTTACTGGTGCCTAATTTGACTATAATGTACTATAAACCTATTGCAACAGATCACAGTCAGGCAGAGGAGGATGCTGATAACTGTGAGTCCCACATCCAGTTTCATATCTCAATAGACAAGTAGCCATTATGGCCCCATTTATGCTCCTTAAATCTTAGAGCATCCAAGCATAAAACCCCTGTGTGCAACAATACAAAGCTGGCTCCGAGGAGACCCATCTTAGAGCTGATGTAAAGCTCTGGGTGCCTGTTTCACAGTACTCACTAGGCAACATATTTGCCCAGTAAGGCTGCTGGCACAGACTTGATTAGATTAAAGCTTGAGGACTGCCATGGAACAAAGTCAGCTCTGTAACTGCATTTGCACACATACCATTGCCTCACTGTATTCCCTCCACCAGCTGCAGCTCAGGATGTGCCAGATACTTTTAGTACAGAAGTTTGAGTAAGGGCAGAAGCAGGACATTTGGGAGAGGCTGTAGTGCAAGGGCAGAGGCAGGATATGGGGAAAATGGTAGTGGTGGGAGGTAGCATGATAAATTTGACTGTACTTTTGCTGCCTATGGCTATGGGGTGGTGATGATTTACAGGCATCCTTACAGCAGCACTGAGTATTTTGGCACACCACGTACATGTGACTTTTACGTTCCACTTTGCTATCCTGAGAGATGTCTGCTTGATGTGTGTGTTTACAGTGGATGCAATATCCCAGAGAAATCTCTGTGCTGTAGGAAGAGCATGTGTTTAAATATAATTCTATGAGCAATATGTGAGACAATATACTTAGTCCAATCCAGGTTCATTAGATGTGTGTTTTTAGTTGCATGATTAATACTTATTCATTAAAAAAAGCTGAATTTTGATGCTCATTTTCTCCTAGAAATATTAGAAGCTGTTAGTAACTTAGGTCACTCTAGCCTTTAAAGATTGCAGTATGGCATCACTTTTCTTCATGTTTTTGTCAAACGAGACAGAACCCATCCACTCAGTTAAACAGGAAAATGATTTATTGTCACAGGCTACACGTACTACTTGTACTAAAGCTTTATCTTGTTGTCGGCCTGAAAGACTATTCCAGTTAATGCCCATTTGCACTTGCCATGTAAGCTGCTGAGGGTGATGGGCCTCAATTTCCGTAGCTGCTGATAGCCAGTGCCCGTCACTGAAAATTTAACAGGTCATTCAATACTAGTCAACAAAAGACCCATGAAGCCTCATTTCACACCAATTACTATTTAGCATATGTATACAAATTGATTTTTAAAAATTCGTGGGGACTCCTCTATGCTATAATCTGGCCCCACGTGCCCCTGCAGCCTAGTCAGATACACTAGTCTGATAGCATCCCTCCCTAGCACGTCCTGTCCATCATAGAAATCAGTGCCCCTGCTTGCCATCACAGCTCTGCCATCAGACCAGGTCTGCCCCAGCCCTATTCAAACCCTGTTTCCAAAGGAGTGGTTTGGATTTTTGGCTGGAAAACCTTGGGTTTGCAAAGTGGGGTCCTGGCCAAGCTCCAGCTGTAGGTGCTACTGGGTGACATATCTGGGGGCTGCCCTGTTCTTCCTGTTGCCATCCTCACCCTTTCCAAAGATATGATCCCCTTCCTCTTTATTTTTCTGCCTCTTTCAGACACTGATGCTTTGTTAGATTTCACAATATTTCTTACCACTTTCCTGATTGAACTGTTATGATTATCATCTCAGGTGTTTTCTTTGCAGTAGGAGAATGGGCATTTATTTTTTATTGCTAGTGATTTTGACTATAACAAATTCTTAGTGCCAAACTAAGGAGGTCTTAAACTTCCATCTAAACTATTCTCTCATTCTATAGTTTGTACAGATAATTTGTAGAGAGTGAGATTTTTTTAAAAGGGAATTTTCTTTATCAGTAGAAACAAACAAAAATCTTCAAGACAAAACATCACGAAAACGTGGTTTTGGATCAGCAGCGTAACTTTTTAAAAGATCTCTGGAAAATTGGGACAACTGCAGGTGCAAATAATACTTTGTTCTTACACGGGGAGAATCTGTGCTTTTTTCTTGGGTCGTTTTTTCCATTTCTAAATTGCCATGAGAGCAAAGTTGCCTGCAGCAACCAGTGGGCTAAGTATTCCCTGTCCATCTCCTGGGTGTCACCTGCTAAGGTAAGGAGTCTGAAAAAGCCTGGACACATTATGTATGGGTGGCCTTTTGTTTATGACAGACAAAGGCAAAATCCTCTGGATTACTGGAAGATATCATATAACACACAAGATGGAGTTACTATTATTCTTTTCTAAGGCATATTGTGTTTCCCTTGGGCAGAGAAAAGAAAGTGCAGCCAATCCTGGGAGGGTAGCTCCTATTAAAGATTTATGCAAGCCTGAATTATTTGGCTTTAAACTTTTTTCTCTTTTTAATAAGAGGGATGCTTTCTTTAGGCACAGCATACTGAAGGAGATGGTATCACTGGTAATCCTTGGCTTAGGCACAGAGCTCCTAAATGTTTTGAATTAGGTAGATGATGAGACTGATTTATTTTTTTTTCCTTCCCCTTTCTTTTCTTGTTTCTGCATTTAAAGTTTCACTGCAAAATTTCCCACTGAACTAGTAATTTGGTGGGGTTTTGCCCCCTGTCTCTAAGTCTTTTTTTGGTGTATTCATTCAGCGAAACATCTTTGAAGCTGTTGAACTGTGTAAATGTTATATTAACATTTTCTTCTGCAATTACAGACATTTACTTGCTCTTGTTGAAATAGCTCTTTCAAGGAGAAGGAGAGAAAGCAGGAAGTGAAAGTACATAAAGAAATGGAAAAGTAGCCATGTGCTTGATTTCATTTCAGAAATAAGTCATTTCAACTTCTAATTTACATTTCTCTAAGCTAATAGTTAAGGATAGACAAACAAAGAATATTGGAAGAAATAATTTAATTTTGTTCCTTTTGTTACATTAAATCACTTAATTTTCACCTGTTTGGTTTGCATATGGAGATTTGTCCAATGAGCCCTGCTTTTTTGAATTTAAGAAACACAGAGGAAAGCTCTGGGAGGCTCGTATTCATCAGCCTGCAATTCACAAATTACAAAATGGCAAGCAATTGCCCGAAATAAAGATGACAAACAATGTGAATTAGCTATTAGTCCAGAGGGTTTCAAGCTCCTGTGGCTTGATTAAATTAAGTCTAGTGTGCTTAACTCAAAGTGGCAACTGATCCTTTAGGCAAAAGCCCTACATAATCTAATACAAATTGTGATCTTTTTTATGGGTTATTTAAAACATCCAGTGCACTTAATGGAAGAATTAATTTTTTTTTTGTGGCATTCTACTGGGTCATGTCATAATTTCTAGGTAAAAAAGTAATTTCTGCGGATAACTTCCACAGAACTCAGATTAATCTCTCCTCATTTATTCTCACAACTCTTTATTTCATGTTATTCATACCAGTGGTATTTGTCCTCTGAATACACTTTGCCATGAGACTATTGTATCTATAGCAGGATTACAGATGGAAAGTGCAGCTAATATTTCAGTGTTAACACAGTTTGTGTGATCTGGCTCCTTCTCTCTTCTATCAGTAGTTATTATTTCAACAGATTATTTTTTTCTGCTGCCAAGCCAATGCCAGGAGCATATTTGTGTTGTTACTGTTGCTCAGCAACTGTGATCTCTTCACTAGGTCTGACAGTTGCTTTCTCTCCAGGAGAGCAGAGATGCAAGAAGGACAGATGCATTGATCCTCAACGCATTATCAGATCTTGTCACACACTCGCTTTGAAAAGCTGATAGCATCTAATAATCTTACTCAAGGCTCATTTTACACATCATTGGGCTTTTACAGTTAAACTTACAAAAATGTATTGTCTTGTTCTGTCAAGGCAGGGAGGTGAATAATTAGACCACTTTTCATTAAAAAAGAAGCACAAAACTATATACTTTTATAGAGGCTTGGTCCATAAAGAACAGTATTTTATCCCAGTTAGAAGCTGCAGACACATTAATTTCTGTATCAGCCCTCACCAGTGATCTGTGTGTTGATTCTATAGACCTTTGGGTGATGCAGCTTCTGCTTAACAATATAAGCCATGGTATCAATCAGAAAATGAGTCATATTGTTGTATTTTAATCCAGGATAACTAGGAACAGTAATTGCACTATCCTCATAGGAATCTATTACAGGTGAAAAGATACTCCTTAAACTGAAGAAGGGATGTCCAAAAGAGAAAAATACAAAGGAGTCTTAATTATATAAAATTAAAATGCTAGCCAGCAGTGAAGTAGACTAAAGAACTGGTTGAGTGACTGAATATAGCTAATAATAAATTACTTCAAACCCAATAACATAAAAACTTGCAGAGCAGTCTAAGCCTGATGAATAAAGGAAGAGTAAGATGTGGATTTAAGATATGGAAGGCCATAAAGAAAGTTGATGAAAGGCAGGTTGATGATTTGACAGAAAGTAGGACTTGCTCTGGAGGTGCTTTGTGATGCTCTGACCTCGAACCTTTGTATCATGGGGAACACACCAGGTCAAAATGCCAGAAAAAGATATTTGGGATCAAATCTGTAAAATGGCTACTACTAATCAGCAGGGCCAGACAGAAGTTACCCACAGCTTAAAGGGACTCCACACAAACTTTTTGACCTGTGAACTGTGGCTTCAGGCTGGCCTTGCAAGCAGGAGACAGGAAGGTGGCGAGCACAGCCTGACCCTTCTGGAAAGGATTCAGGAACTACCATGGGCATGGCAGCTGTTTAAGCATGATTCTAGCAATAAAATAAAAATTAAAAAAAAGTATGATTATAATAAGGAAACTCATGATCACCTTGAATCTGATACATTAATAATCAGTATTGCTCCTGCAGACGAGGGAAGCAATGAACTACAATTCCCATGGGGGTTTTTGGAAAGTGCCATCAGTGGTGGCTGCTACAGGCTGTAACTGGCAGGTGTATCTCCTGGTGATCCAGACTGGAGATAACTCTCACATATCTCCAGCCCCAATACTCAAGTTCCCTTTCATGGAAGGCAAATGCGAACACCTACATTGCCAAGGCAGAGAGTCAGACTCGGTGATCACCTCCCTTTAGGCCTGAGCTGGGCCAAGTTTGCAGATCTCAGTAATTTAAGCACTGTTCTAGTTACTGAAGGGTGGGAGGTGGCCTTCTCATACAGTCAGTGAAAGGGCAGAGTAACAAAACACAAAGGCACCCTATAAAACACAGAAGGAATTTAAGTTATTATAATACCAGTGGAGAAAATACTTTCATGGGATTGGAAAGAAAGCAAATGAAGAATGAGGTTAAAGGATGAGAGGTACAGAACAATCTCTGAAAAAGCTTAGCTGATTTTAATTTTTCAACTTAAAACGTACAAATTGGGAAAGATGTTCACAGAAGCCAGGACAGACACCGATTGTGAGGAAGATTAGATGAAAAGCAATAGCATTGACTGTAATGCGTGAAATAGGGCGTGTTACTTAAAAAATCACCAAGCAGTGAGTTTGAAATAGCTATCAGGAGTGGGTTTTTGTACCCATGGTAAATCATGGGTTTTGATTAAGTTGTGGAACTTAATGTTAAAGCATGCATGCATTGGGTGCTGAGATTATAAAGATGTTCATATTGTGATTTGACAGAGTAACAGAAAAAGGGTTAATTTTTAAAATTTTTATATTTTTATGTGTTTCTTTATATATATATATTTATATATTATAGATATATAAAGCCACTTAAATGGCTTTAAATGCAGTGGGGTGACCACAGTCCTCTGCAATTAAAGAGTATATGTAGTAATCCCCCACTCGTTTCTGGGAACTGCAAAGGGGAAAGAGTGTCTTGAAGCAAGCCAAGTGTGTGCCAGGGCTATTGCAGCCAAATAGCATCTCAGTTCAGTGCCTACATACATTCCTGCATGTCTTAATTTACTTTATATATATTTAGTTACAGATAAGCAGATTTTTTGCAAAATTTCATAATCTCTTTGCGAGGTGTTGGCCAATTACTGCACATAGATAAAAAGCAAAGATATTTGACAGTCAAACACAGAATAGTGTGCATTAAGTGGAACCTGGCTTTTAAAGCAGGTCTCCAAATTATCAATGCTATTTCAAGGACCTTTGTCAATTTAACACTGTAGACACCAAGAGATGGTCTTCTCAAATGAGACTCTTGAATGAGTGTACAGCACAGCTGGAGAAGCAGCAGCAGTCTTTTATAGTCTCTTGGTATGTGGGTACATGCACAGGAGCCAGAAATGCTCTGTAAATCTAGAAAATATTTTTCTGCTATGAACAAATGCTGCGTATGTGCAATGAGACTTATAGCAGGAGTTATTGGTTTTTCCTCAATATACAAATTAATTCCATTTATTTAAAAACTCTAAGTTCTCTACATGTTTTTCTGAAGAATCAGAGATGGCAATCTTGTGTTCACTAAGGCAACTTGAATATGCTGAGTGTGTTCATTATTAGTTAAGTAATCAAAAGCCAAGCTCACTAGTTTGTAGTCAAAATGCTGTTAAACTGCCCAAAAGATTCTGGCACTCCAAGGGAGAGGTTTTCCCTAAACTATTTCTATTTGTTATCTGCATTGCTCCGAAGATGCTATATTTGTTTTACTTACACAGGTATCTTTCCATAGTTGAACCCAGAACTCAAGTGTCTAGAATCAGCTGGTAGTTGTAGAACAGATGAAGTTTTATAGTTTTGTGTTTTTTTTAATACAATATCTGTCATAAATAGTGTATTAACATCTAGTTATTGGAAGACGTGCAGCTACCTGGGTAACAAAGCTGCAATAGCCCTTCTGCTTGAAGCACAGTTCTCAAATATTTCTAAAGTCTCATGTTCTTTTCTTTTTTAATTCCTATTGTCTTTAACCACGGTGTGTCCAATGCAACATGGGTATTATCTGTGGCATCTAGTTAATTCTTTACATCCTGGGGATGTTTTAAACTGTTATTGAAGTTCAAAGGAGAAAGCTTAAAACATTCAGGGCCCTTTGTTCAAGGAAGGCATCTTTCAGCGACTCAATCAGCAAACTATTTCACTTTTCTTGTTTATGTTGTTTCCCTGTGATGAGACAGAAGCAGCCCCACATCACAGGGTAACTGGGAGGTCACATGTGTTCATGTGTAATACCTACAAACAAATCTAAAAGAACAGATACTGGCCCCAGTTTCCATCTATGAAACCAAACTGTGAGGCCTTCTGGATTTCATTTGCTGTTTTAGGGGGTTGCTTAAGAGTTCATTGCCAGCAGGATAAAGCAGCCCCTTCTTTTGTTAGCATAAAGAAAGGATGGGTAGTCAACTGGCACAGTTTTAGAGACACTTGAAGGGATGTCTGTCTTTGAAAGTTCACGGAAACAAAATCGAATAAGTGTGAATTTCCCTGCCTGACAAAGCAAACTGACTCCCAATGCTCACCAAAGCTGAGAAGCTGGGTGAGAATAAACTTTAAAAGGAGTTTGTGTAACAGACTGACTCTAAGGGGTCAATTTTCAATGGCTGAAAGCATACATCCCTAGAACTTGTCTCAGTCGACATGGTAAATATTGCTAATTAGTAGGGAAGTTAACAGATGAGGAAACATCCCTTAGGTGTTGCACAAAATATATATAGCATTACTTACTGCATTTATGCTTAAATTACAGATGACAGCCCTGAGAAAAAATATCTGTTCACTGGAAATGCTTGCCTTTTGCTACCTTTTTTATTTTTATCCTTAGCTTTTACTATTTAGCCAGTTTTGTATCTGTTGGGTCACTTTAACTCACGCAGAAGCTTGCACTGGCCCACATTCATTCTGTACCACTGAATTAGTATGGCTGAAAGGACAGTAGTGGCCTCTCCTCCTCTCTTATGGATGTATCATACAAATTTTTTTCATCAATTTGGCCTATAGTGATGTTTCCATTATGTAAGCTAGCTGGTGCCTTGCAGACTTTACAAAGGGGAAAACACTGTTCCCATGTGAGCATTATTGTGGAAACTATTAGATAAGAGTCCTTGCTTTGACATCAAGGGCAGAACTGCTCAATCCCTCCCTTACGTTGCTCTGTAATGGTTCCACATGTGGCCAAAAGACTTAATACTTCAGGGAACCAAACTCACAATTATTAAAATGATTATGTGTATTTATCGGTAGCATTCCTTATGAAACACTGAAAGCTGTGTGGGTTCCTAGTCAGGGAACAAAGCATAATACATGATTATTGCCAGTATTCTGTTTCTTGATTGGTCATTTATGTCTCAAGTCTTCTACATCCATATACAAATATTTACAAAGTTAAAGGAAAATAGATATTTCATAACAACAACAAAACCCTAGAATGCTGCTTGTGTAAAATTAAATTTTTTTGTTGAGATATCTGGAAGGCTGTGCCTGAAATCCCTGCTGCCTGCCTTGCTCCACACAAGGAGTATTTTGTTTATTACAGTTTAAGCAATGATAAAGTAGCCCATGATTGAGCTCTGGTGTTTGTTTATCTGTGTTATAATTTGAGGCATGATGTCATTAGGCTTAAAGGCTATGCTTAATCTATGTTTATTCTTCTTATGACTTGATGTATTACTCAATACCTCAGTGTATTATTAGCTGATCTTAATGGAGCTTTTTATTACTCTTTGAGCTTTTTCATGTTTCAGGTGACTTGTCTGTGTTTCAGGCAGGGCTTCTACTGCACCACAGAAGCTGCTTTTAATTCATTGAAACTATGTCACTGGAGAAAACCTTATGCAGAATGACACAAAAGAGACATATAATTTGTATCACAGAAATTCTAATTGGAGATAAATGGGTGAAAATCCCATGTTGTTGTATTTTTTGGTTTTGGTTTGTTGTTTGTTTTATGGGTGTTTTTTTAAAGGTAAGAGAGTACGTGACAAAAATGAGTGAAACCATACCTAAAAAAAATGTGGCACATTGCAGAAAGGTCCTCAAAGCATTTAAAACAGATCTCTGATGCTCAGAAACTTCCATCTAAAAGCAGATTTTTTTTTTTCTAATCAAGAGTGAAGAGGGAAACAAAGAAAAACTACTGTGTAATGAACACTGTTTTTTTAATCCTTCTATCTATTCCTAATGCCTAATAAGGAATGACACTGGAGTACTGAAGCAGTAGTGCTCATTCACATCACTGTGAAGACAATTTATGCAGCCGTGACTATGTATATACCTTTCCTATATGCATTTCTATCTCTAGCTTTATTTCCTAAGCACCTTGCAAATCACGTTGAATGATTCTATATGTGGTATTTCTGATTCATAATTACATATTTCCCTATTTTAATGTAATTTTCAACTCTCCTTGTAATTTTCCTCCCCCTCCTCTGATACACACAGTGGTATAATATTTTTGTACACTAATTCCTTTCAAGGAAACAAAAATATTTTGACAGCTGAGCTGGCCTATTTATTATGTATAATAGGCAAAATGTTTCCCCAACTGTTTAAATCTCACACACAATGTTTTCGGTGGGAGATGCAGAGCAAAACTACTGAAAATGAGGCTTTTATGGTTTGTAGAAAAACTAGAAATGAACAGCAACTTTTTTTTCACCAACCACTGGGAGTCAACCAGCGTGGAGCCAAGATAGCATTTTCTTCCTCTGCACTTCATTTCTTTGAAACCTGTGAGATCCTAGGGAGGGTTAGATATACCCTCAGAGCAGCAAGGGTTTGTGCTTATAGCACAAAGTCTTGTGATAGTGTTGGGCTCTGCCAATTCATTTAGGTTAAAGTCCTTTTTTTGTTGAAACAAAGGAGAAAATATTGACAGAATTTCTCATCAAACTAGTCAAAATCTGAAAAAAAATAGTAAAAATAAATGTTATTAATAATCTTAACAAAAGGTGGGGCTATTCAGCGGGCTTAAATGAGCCAAATAATGGCATAACTGATGTTTGTCAGATGCTTGTTTTCTTGGTATGGTCATGTGAATCCCACAGATATGTCCCTGTAATTACAAACAGGCTCCTGTTATAAAGGTACCATAAAGTAATGGGTGGGTTAGTTTGTTATAGTTCTTTCCTTTTTAATAGCAGGTGTTAGCATTGCATATTAACAAAAATCCCATCAATTCTTTTAAAAGACACTTACCAATGCAACACAAATTTTCAAATAAAAAATCTTGACAAAGCAAACCACAAAGAAGATTGGCTGGTTCATTGCTTTTTTGTTCAAAACTTTGGGATCGTGTTAATTAGGTGCAGATAATCATCAGCATACAGATGCCTAGGATATCCATGGAAATGAAAAAGGGACAAAATTCTTTTGTGAGCAAATTCATATTGAGCACCTACAGCTATGTGCATCTACATTTACAATGTGAATGAATTCTTGTAAGTTTTATTGTTGTAAATGTTAGTGCTAGCCAACTAGTTTTTTAGCAGATGTCTATGCTAATTGCAAGTTATACATAAACACATTATTTTCCCCAATCCTTATGCGGTCTGTTTTGGATTGTTTTTGGTCTTTTGAAGCAGTGGCTGGTTTTTTTTTTCTTGATGAAATTATATAATAAAAAGTAACTTGTATGTGCAGAAACAGCTGTTTACTCATTTAACTTTTATCCTTTTAACTGCTTGTCTGAGGTCATTGGCTTTGCTGTGATTTCCTGTTCACTGCCAAATACATGATGATATCAGAAAAGAATGAATTCACTCAAATAAATTAAGCATGGATTTGCATAATAGTATTTGGTCATCTATACAAAACTGTTGGTCTTATAGAATCATTTTAATTCAGATTTCCTGCCAATGCAAATATCCATGTCTCACCTGGATGAGCTTGTTGCATGGAAGAAAAGCTTTGGAAATATTGCTAGGCATTCCAGTAAGTGAGAAAAGCAGTACATGAAAAATGTCATTTATCTGACATCTTACATCACTGAGATCTCTTGTTTGTCCATTTCTGTGATTCTAGTACCAGAAAAAACACCCCTTCCTGCACTGAAATTCCAAGGAAAAGACCTGATCTAACTTTTTGTGCACTTCCTCAGCCCAATTTCAAAGGGCCTTCTTATCGTTCTCAGAAGGTCAGTGTGTAGTCCAGAAAAGAAAGTCTTGGTTACATTTGATGCATTGGATGCTTTATGCACCTGTGACTGAGAAGTTTCTTCCTGAATTTAATCTCTGTACCTGGTAATTTTGCGAGTATCTACCATCTTGCTTGATTTTGAAAGCTGCATCAGGCTGTCTGACTTTACTGAAAGACGAGTGAAGCATTTGTAATGCTATGACTCCTGCTGGGGTTTGGAGGCAGCAAACGGTTGTGTGATAGGCACTTAGTGCCACTGCTATGTCATCACCAGCCAAGAGTACAGAGAGGGGGGAAGGCACCTGTTGGAAAAATTACAGTTGAACGTAAGTATGTGTCAGGAGGTTTTGTTTGGGCATATACCAAAGCCATTGATTATGAGGAGATTTGCTGTTCAAGGCTCTTTATTTACAATATAACCGAAGTCAACTATTGCAGTCCTAAAGCAAGGACTGTGATTTTTAGAGGGTTTTTTAGAGACTTCCATGGAGTCTCAAGCACAAACTTTGAAATAACATTGGATAAGAAAGGCAATATTCTTTCCTTTCCACATATTTGTTGTGTTGCATTCTGCTCTCTATTACACATGGTAGAAATCTGGAGTTAGCTCTGCAATGTTCAAAGCATTGATCCCCCATATACACCAGTGTAACCAACAGCAGAAATGGGGCTAGGCAACTTATTAAACTCTTCAGAGGTTCAGTCTATTCTACCCACTGCCTTTTTTCAAAGATACCTTATTATTGGCTAGTTTCAGCAGAGCCTCACATGTCATTTTAAGTGCAATCTTTACTCATTTTTTCCCTTAGTCTATTTTCCTCTTCTAGACTGTAAAAGTAGATTTTGCAACATCAAACACCAGAAAAATGCACCAGGCTCTCCAGATTGATGCTAGGGAGGACAATGATGTTACTCTGCAAACATCAAAATATATAAATTCATGTCACCATTCTTTCAGTTTGCACTCTTTGCTTTTTGAGGAGGAAGGGTAGCAGGGGGAGGGAAGATGTGTGGATTAAAAAGCATGGTCAAGAGGCTGTTCCAAAATAGTATCACTGGAAGGTAGAGTATCAATGAATTGAAAGGAGTAACAGGCTTCAACATGATCTAATCTCACTAGGGAAGAAAGATAATGGAAAAACACTCAAAAATGCATTACAAAAGGAAAAAAAAAAAAACCCAAGTGAAATCATGCATGCATATCCAGAGTCTTTCAGTCATCAAACAGGGTGCTAATTATACCTTGAAAGTTGTGTTTCTATCAGTTTGGGTAAGTAATTTTTGTAAGTTCATGCATGGTTTTAAGGAATTGAAATTGTATTAATATAATTTTTTGACTAGGTAGACTGCCATAAAAGCTTTTTTTTTTTTTAATAATATATATTATATTACATATATTATATATATATGTGTGTGTCAGTAAAATATTGACAGTTAATACATTTTGGTAGGAAGGAGAGGCCTGTACCTTGTCTCCCTCACATGCCAGAATTGACTAGCACAGAAAGATGTCTGTAAAATATACTACCCCCTGGCAGATGGATGGCATACACATGAAAGTATACTACCAGGTATAGCTGACACTGCCTTAAATACTTCTAGTATTTCTCTACCATAACATTAGCAGTTGGTGGTGTAGCAGTAGGGCATTCATTCTCAGGTTCACAAGATAAAGTGCCAGAGTTTACTTTTTGCTGAGGCTTTTGTCATTCTCTCATGTACAGAATTACATAAACTCATGGATGGAAAACATCTTTAACATCCCCTTATCTACAAGTGCATATTACATAGTTGACGATACAGACAAGAACAGAAAGGAAGGACACTCTAATGAGGCAGCCCTTTCTGCTGATATTAGTATTTGAAATAATTTAATTAAAATACTATACCCTGAGATTAACTGAGTAGTACAGGTAGTACAGGTAACTGCTAATTTTATTTCATTCCAATTTAAAAATGGCAGCAAATGCTGAGCCAAGTGCTGGAGAGTTGGATCTTACCAGCAAAGAAAAGTTTCTGATAAGAAGTCAGGTGTGTGTAAGTGCTCTTCCCACAGAGTTGTAGTTATGCTCTGAACCAATTATCTGTAACCTGTTGCTAATGATGGCAGTGCATTACATAAAGTGTTATCAGTGTCTACAGCTTATTATGTTGGTATCTTCTCTAATTTGTTACACTCTACAAAATTTACTGAGTCTGTACTAAGTGGGAGGAATGGGTTATCAATTTTGAGCAAAACTGAATTGTTCAGTTCTGACAAGTTGCATGATTTTTCCAAACAGGCAACGTGTTCCCCTTTTAGTGAATTAAAAAAGTTTGAGTTTTGGACTTTATAAAAGGCTAAGTTATATCAGGTCTTAGAAGAAGGAAATATTGCCAGTGAGGCTGTAAATATGTAAGAAGCTGCCCTTGAAAAGAAGAAAGGACAATTAATTGTTCTCCTTTGCAAAAGAATGAATGAGAAAAAAAAAGACAAGAGATGGGAGCTTAATAGATGCAAAAGCATAGTACAGCCTGGGGGGGGGGGGGAATTGAGTGACCATTTGAATTTGCGTTTACTTTCTTAATCTGTCTCTTTAAATACTACTTTTTTTTCTGATATGGATTTCTATACAGTATTAACCAGCCTTGTTAACTGGTTTCAGTATAGGGAAAAAAATTCCTTTTATCTTTTTAGTAGGTTAGAGGTTCAGGAGGTTACTTGGGTCAGTTCACTGGTGACAATTAGTTTTAACAGAGAAACTCTTAACCTCAGCCTGATGCAAGATGTGGAGAACTTAATCCATTTCAAAAAGTCATTTTTCACTGTAGGGTGACTTTGACAGTTACAGCAGAATTCCTGGCAAAACCCTGGAATCTTCTGGTCAACAGTAAAGTCCTGGTTGCTTTCAGGGTGCCAGAAGTGCGTGTCACAGGCTGAATTATATAGACTAGGGAAATCTGAAGTAACCTTTGAACTCCAGAAGAGTTTCCTTGTAGGAGAAAAAAGTTCAAGGCATTTTGGAGCAACAGTTCAGGTTAGCTTGCTCTGCTGTCATCTTTATGGTCCACAAATGAAGACTTCATGCTGTTAATTTGATTTCTCTCAAAATAATTAAGCTTTATTCTCACCATTGAGCATGCAGCAAAGCAAAGAGAACAAATTGTACTAAAGTGACAAAGCAATGGGTGGAAATGGCAATACTTAATCATTCTGCATTCACTGTAGGTTTTGATGACAGTCCACAAAAAAATGAAGAACTAGGTCAACAGGAATGATGACAGCTTTCTGCTGTGGTGTGCTGCTAATCATCCTCATGGCAATCATCTTATTGATGTTAGAGACAGTTTAAACATTGGCTATTCAACGCTGAAGTGAAGCTAATTAACCATCCGCTCTCCTGTGGTTATGCAGGGCCAGTAGATTCCTGCACAACTTGAAACTTCAAAAGAAGAAACAGGTCCTTTTCAACTGTGACTTAAGGAAACAAAAATAGCTTAAGTAAAAAAACAAACCCAAAAATATTCAGAGATTTCCAAATAAAACCCTGTAATGGCTGCAAGGAGGAGTCCTGCTACTCTAGTAAAAACAAGAATATATGTTCCAGCACATATTATAATATCATTGTGTGCTAAAATATAGGATGCTTTCACTTTGATTACCTAAAAATTAAAAGCTTGTGACTTACACAAGCATGAATATTGCTCTCCCCTCCCCCAAGGTTTGAGAATAAATAGTCCTGTTCAATCATTTATTAATATTTTTTGATCACAAGTAGTCATACGTACTAGAGTTGCAATATGCTGCTACAGACTTGACTAATTAATAAAAAAGTTAAGTATACCATCTCTTCAACTTCATCCCTGTAAACTGGTGTTGAATTTCTGTCAGTGTACATAAAAAGTCAGTTTACTAATAAATTTGTAAGTCCAACTCATTTGGGAAAACAGGAGTTCTTTCCCAAGCTGAGTAAATAAGATTTGTCTTAAAAACACTAAGAGAGGAGTAACAAAGTGTTTAATTTAAAAAAAAAAAAATCAGATATAGAAAAGGGATAGGACTGTTTAGTGGACAATGATTGTAAGTCAAGAACAAGTGGGCATACATTGAAAAGGAAAACAGTTAGAGAAAGATTCGCTAGTAAGATCCTGCAGCTCATTTCTGGTAATGCAGTCTGGCCATAAACTCAGTTTTAACACTCCAAGTAATTCAGGCTTGCAAGTGCACTACATCATCTGCATGCTGCAAAGAGTTGCAGCATACCCATGAATTAAGGCTCTTGAGTGGTTATTCAGATAATGCTTTTCCACACAATAAAAGGGTAGTGTTAATACAAATGTGCAAGTGAAAGCTTGAGAAATTAGCGCAGTCGTCTCATCTTTTCATAAATTGTGCATGTTTCTGCTTGCAATGGAGAGCAGAAAGAGAATGCTTTTGGGCACTGCACTTTTATTGGGATTTTTTTCTCTGTCCTTCCAGGGAAGCTTGTTCTGTCTCAGTCTCTCTCTCCTGTATAAAGACTGGCATGTAAACACATGCCAGACTGTATGCCGTAGTTATGTTATAGGCAAATATTCAAAAAGGATCCCAACAAGACCATCACACTACTCTTGTATAACTTGTAGAAGGCTGAATTCACATTAGAGTCCTATATACTAATACAGCATGCCCTACTGTCAAGGGGTTTGGCTTTTCTTGGGTTTGGATTTTCTTGGGGTTTTTTAGCTTTTTAAAACTTATTTTTAGCAGAATGACATTTGCCTGTCCTTGCCAGTTCCCTTTGTTTCTGAGCTATACACAATTTTGCACCCGCACATTTTGTCCTAAACTGTCAAAGAGCTGAAGGTCTCAGAGACGACGCTTGCACAAGCTTTATCAAAGAAATGAAATGCAAAAAAGCATTGTATTTCCACACCTGTCCAGGCCATAACATGTGTGTCACTTGCCCACTTGAAAGCTACAGCTCTTGAAAGGGAAGTGGTACTAGGGGTCAATGCTAAGTGGGAATCACCTAAGATGTAGTGCACAAATTTGATGGAAACCAGGCTATGCCAGTACTGTATGTTATGTAAGAGTTTGATTTACCCAATACCTAAAACAGTCTATGTTTTCCCATAGCATTTTAATCTAAATTAACTTTCCTCAGCTGGCAAGATTAACTGTAATGACTGCAGATATATAGATATCATCCTTCCTACCTCATGGCTATTTCTGTGACTGCAAGTTCTACATTGTGTCATTCATTGCCAAGCACAGAGATGCAGGCATGTGAAATACCAATGGCAGAGCTTCCTAAAAGCATTGCCAAGACAGTGGCACCTTGTTCTTTGCAAAGGGCAAGATTGTGTTGACTTTACTTCAGTTTATGAGCACAGTGCTTGACAAGTCACACAGCATTATAGATGTAAGCAATCTTCAGATTCGCTGCTGTTTGTGTGACAGCACTGTAGAGACTGGCATTGCCTCAAGTGACTTGTGTAAAGCAACAAACAGACTGTTGGTTTTTTGGTGTTACTGTATACACCATGCTGACTGGCATGTGTAGCATCTACTAGGCCAGACTGTACATAAGCATTCTCATTACATAGTTATCTTAAAGTGCACTTAAATAGCCTTACCTGTAGCATCTAATGTGTTAACCTTACCATTTATTAAATGATGTGGTGTTTTCCCGTTAGCTTATGTTTGAACGTGGCACAGATCATTTCCTCAATGGTATAAGCTGAACAGAGACTAAAAATGTGTCTGCTGTGGATACTTTTTAAATGGGAGGATTTTTCTTTGCAGCACAGACATACCTGTGCAGATATTGCTCACAGAGTGAGCCCCATGCTATCCTGTAAACACCCAGGGCAGTAGATCATATGCCAGGGCAAAAGGGTGGGAGTGATTAAGACAATATGTGATTTGACTGTCCTCACCTGGTAATAGGTCTCTAGGGAAGGATACACAGTTTTCTTTACCCTGAAGTGGTGCTGAGCCTGTGTCAGGAGTGGACAGATGTTATTGGCATGGTGACAAAATCCTGCACTTCCTATAAACACAATGAAACCTGGAGGCACTCTGTGTTCCACCTCTGCAACGCTAATGTACTGCTGGACTTGGGTTATCTCATGTGAGTTTTTAAAACTGCAACAATCGTGTACAAACTCCAGTGGGCTTGGACTGTGAAGGAAAAGCCACGGAAGCATGGAGAATCATTAATTTTTCCCATGGTGTTTGACTCAGCATGTGATCTTTTGGCCAGGAAAATACTTGAGGCAGTGCAGTTAGTAACACTTCTCCCAGAGGCTGTCATAACTATGCTTTAGACACTGAGTCACAGATGTTTACTCAATCATCATTGCACACTCTGGTTTCTAAGAATTACACAGAGATGGGTTCAGAAAGACTCATTTCGTGAATGGCCCTTTCTGATAGCAGGCACCCCGTGTATAAATTCTCCCCATACATTTTCCTGCAGTTCAAATTACAGTGCTTGATTAATTGATTTGACTGAAGAGAATGCACCAAGTAAAGTTCAAATGGAAAGAGTAAGCAGCTGGACACATGTTCGCTTTCTTTCACAGTCTTGTTAGTTAATTTTGGCAGATGATTTCATGCAAACTGTGGTACTGAAGTGTATTCATAGTGTTGTCTCACTGAATATAGATAAAGTTCCCGAGCTGTTGAAAGTGTGAAATACATTTCATATAGGGCCAAATTCTAGTCCTGTTGATATCTGTGGGAGAATTACTTTCCTTCCAGAGGATCGGTATTTGGCCCCTGATGTTCTCTTTGAAAGTTGTTGACTTGGGGTTGGGTTTTTTTATTATTATCTTTTTTACTAGAAATGGCTGTTTGAAAAATATCTAGTGCATCAGAAATGCTTTGTTGTTGCATATATAAAATTCCTCTCACCAGGCTGATTTTAGCAAGCCTGTTGGATGAGTTTTCTAAATCATTCATATAGAACACGTGCTTTAAAATGGTGGCTTATGCTCTTTAGAGGAAGTTGATATCATCAAAATTTCAAGGGAGTAGGAGATTAGCTGCCTTTAAGCCTATAAGCAAGCTTCCTCCTAGAAGTCCCAAACCTAAAACTGGCAAAGCCTGTGATATATACACAATAGCTCTTTGGTTTGAGTTTTTATTGTGTGGCATCAATAGGCACACAGAAGGTCATCTTAGCGATTCAGGATTCTGACTAGTTCTGTAGCAGTATTTTATATCCTTCCCCCCAGCAAAATTTTGCATTCAGTGCAGCTTACTAGTAAATGAAAATAATCTTCTGCTTCAGAAAAGATTTAGACACTGTGTAATTATTATTATTATTCTTTCCATACATGTAAGAATGATGCCTGAGCAGCAACAGCCCATAGCCGTGTTTCAAGGGACCAAGCTTACCACCACCTAAGAAGAAAGGCAATGGTAGGAAGTGTCACTGTGGGAGCAAGCAGTGGGCTGCCAGGGACACACGGTCTGTCACGCTGCTGCTGCTCTGCCTGCAGAGGTGAGACAGACACATGGAAAACGTCTAGGCTCTTCCTCGTGTGGATTGCACAAAACCTGTGTGAAACAGGATCGGTATTAATTACTATTCTCTAGCAAAGTTACGAGATCTAAGTAGAGTTTTAAAGAGCAAAGAGAGAAAGCAGTAAAGGCTGGAAAAGCAGTTATGGGTGCTCCAATCATGCTCTGAAACTATCAACCTACCCTTCAGATGCGTGAAATGCTTTTTCCCTCCAGTCTCACCAAGTTTTCCTTCATTGTCAGAGATGGTGTTCCTTCCTGGGCACTTTTTGTGGAAAGATAAAGGACTGTTTTGCTTTGAAAGGAGATCACAGATGTTAAGATTCATCTTTGGAAATGAGATGTGGTGAAAGATATTTAGTAGACCACACCAGCTCTAAATTAATGGCTAAGTTAAAGTCTACCTTGGTGAAATTTTAACAAACAACATATGGCCTTTCCCTTGAACTTTCTCTCTCTTTCCAACCCCGTCTTGGATGACAATGTGAATGCAACTTGGGTTTCTAGATCAGCAAATCAGTTTAATAAAAATGTTTTTGTCTTTCTAAACAAATAGTGTGAAATACTGTGTAACACTCTGTTAGGGAATTGCAGCATAGCTGATGTGATAGCTGCTTGGAAGGGGTTTTCTTGAAGCTGTTACTCCCTCTGTACTATACTTTTATGTTTTGTGACAGAAATGGTCAATAGGGATGGGAAGGTTTAGATTTCACCTTCAAGTACTTACACTGGTTGCAAAGGAGAAAAACTCCAGATTCTGAAAAGGTAAAAAATTAGCAAGAACTTCTCAATGTGAATTTTGGAGGCATAAAAATAGCCGATGAATCAATGTTGGAAAAGCCCACCTTCTGCACTGTTACCACTGCAGCTACACCTGAACTGCACGGTGGACTTCAGCCAGCCCCTCTCTGAGTATTAGGGCATCTTAAACAGACTAGGTACAGGGATATCACCCTTATGGCACTGCTGCACCTTTCCTACAGGGTAACCATGTCTCCAGAACATAGTTCATTGCACTTAGGACATGCATTTAGATTAAACAAGTCATCCTTTCTTCTTCATAAATTGAGTCAAACGCCATAGGAATTATGCTAATATGGTCTCTTATGTGTTCATGGCTGGGATGATGCACCTGGAGATGTGGCTGCTGTGAAGCTGTAGGATTTACAGCAGCCCAAGGCTGAACCTGGTCTAGACTGCAATAGGGTAGTGTAATACATGAAGATAAAGCAATCAGGAATTTGTATCCAATGTGGCATGTTACATCAGATTTCACTCCTAACGTGGGTTTCAAAAATCACTGGGCAATTCCTTTGAAACATCTGAGCACTTTCAGTGGTGCTGAGAAGTGTGTGTGGGGTGCAGGCAGTGGGTCAGCTGTTCCTCCCACAGACCGCAACGCCACGGGAGGACTGGCAGCAACAAAAAAGCTGGTGTCAACCTGGACAGATTGATACAAGGGATTTGACCTCTTTAAGTGCTAGAAAAGGGAAACCAAAACTCAAACATAGCATGCTTGTTAGTCTTTGTGTCAGATCAAATAATATGTTCCTCTATAGGTTGAAGTATATTAATGGAGCTGTGTGGTTAAGAAAAAAAAAAACTTAAAAAAAGAAGGATGACTAAAATATGTATATGGAGCTTGACAGTATATTTTCTTTTAAGAAAATCTGGAATAAAAGCAACATTTATGCACACTAAGCAGATGTTTATGATTAGTTCTTAGTTAACATCACCCAGCTGGCCATGGATGGCTTTATGGTGGGGAGAGCATTTGAGAATGTCACATGTTTATATTAATGAGAACATGGCAGTCATGATAACAGGGGAAAAAGTGCTACATTTCCCATTTTAGGTAACTCTTTCAAATCACATCACAGGACAGTGAAGTAGACTGTTGTCAGCAACAGAGTGTTTCCAGTTTATTCTGAGGATTAGACATAGACAAGTGGTATATGCATCTATCTGTAAACATCTTTTATCACATTTGAGGAAATCAATAGGCAATAAAGCATCTGAGGTGTTCTTCTATTTTATGAACTGTATTATTTTGGAAAAAAACTTAATTGTAAATACATTGGCTTGAATATAATCTACTACTGATAATGCAAAATTTTGATTTCTGTTTTTTCCACATTTTCTGGGTGGGTCAGGACTATGACATTTTAGGGATATGAAATGACCTTAAACTGTTTTCCTGTTTATGGAAAACATGCCTTTATAGGAAGAGTAGCTGCATGGGCAACATTCTCATTTGGGAACGTAAAAAATAATTTTGTGCACAATATATTTGCTGTATCCCAAGTCATAATGTTGTTATGAATTAGGACATATATGCAGAAATATATAGAAAGCATTTAGCTCCTAGTTAATAAAAAATATTCAGTCAAAAGTGCTCCTGCTGGGTGAGAAGGATGAAAGGCTAAAAAAATCTTAATGAAATTTTATTCTTCATTCAAAAAAGTTTCGTAAATTTTTGCTCTCTATTAAGTATATAGATGTTGGTAATGCAAATTCCAGCTCAGAAAAAAAGTCCCATTTGTTTCTCAGTCTCTTTGGAGAAAATTTGGAGGAGAGCACTCATCTACCAATCTGAATCAAGGCTATTTAACTTCTTCCATAACTGACCTTGGCTGTAGTATTTGAAATTTTTTTCCATTCTGAGGTGTCTTTCTAGTATGAAACATGTTTCAGAAATATTCAAAAAGGTTGATATGTGCTTCTAATTTAAATAAAGCACTTCAAAAATTTTCTTTGTAGAACTGAACCTTAAAAAATCAAAGAAAAAAGGGAGGAGTCAGCATTTTCATTTATTAAGTAATAGGCTTTATTTTTTTGTATCT
This sequence comes from Platyrinchus mystaceus, assembly GCA_035041135.1. Lineage (NCBI taxonomy): Eukaryota > Metazoa > Chordata > Aves > Passeriformes > Tyrannidae > Platyrinchus > Platyrinchus mystaceus. The sequence continues at coordinate 26,934,655 of JAWWLV010000144.1, forward strand.
GATTTCCATTCCCTGAACTTCATGGACAATCAATCACTGTGCCTTGTTTTACAAACTTGGATGCAGAACTAAAGCAGAGAGGCTTTGGAAGAGAAAACAGTTCTGGCAAAACAAACCCAATGAGCAGCCACAGAGTTTGCCAGAGCTCTTGCTTGGCATTGTTGCTGTGATCACAGGAATGTGTGGGAGCAGGGCTGGTGGGAGCTGCTCAGACAACCCCATGGGTGTGCAAAGAAGCAGCTTTGCACCCAGAGTGCAGCCCCAGCTGCACTGTGCCCAGTGCTGGTAAATAATACAGCTCCTGCTGCAGAATTGCTCCTTGATGTGATGTCTAATTTCGTCTGCCCCTGCATTTGTTGGGAAGGTGATTCCTGTTCAAAGGTGTTTCACAACAACCCTCTCAGCAAGGAGTGACATGTGCATGTGACATGCGGACAGGTGAAAAAGATGTGTCCCCATAGCCTTCCAAAGGCATGGTGCATCTAGGTCCACAAATGGGACACTTTTGAGGGGTTGGACACACAGCTAACTGCAGTAAGCAACAGCTCTAAACCTACACATCCTGCCAATGATAAGGAAAAGAAAAAGTGTTTCTTCCTTATTTTTTTAATCATACCTCAATCGGTTTTAAGTATTTTGACTACCTTGTAATACAGTAACGTCCCCTAGTAAAATTTCCAATACAAGTGTGCCTTTCATTAAAGTGCTATTCTAAAATGATGTGCTCACCCAGGACCATTGGGCTGCAGAGCTGCCCAGAGTTCGAGTGAAAGAGCTCTTCTGTACAGATGTTATTGGGACTCTGGAAGCAGTCCTGTTGGATGAAACCAGTAAAGAACTTGTTTTGCTTTTCATTACTTTACTATTATTCACTGTGAATCAAAAGCTGCCTGTAACCATTAACCTCTCTTCCAAGGAATAGAGTTGACACATAAAGTATTTCAGATGAAGAACCAAGTCATGGTGCTTTATCTGAAACTTTCCCTGGAAAAAAAGTTATAAACAAGTACTGTTGTCTACAAATAATAGGCCTTTTTTTCTGGCTTCAAATAAACAATATATTTAAGTTTACTTTTTTTTTTTTGTTCATATTTCATAGATAATATAGCTGTCTACCTGGTACCTTTCAGGAAACAGGTTTTACCTGTGATGTAGTTCTCAAGGCATGTAAATGATGCAAAAAAAAAATCTCAGAATTTGAACCATGCACATTTTTGTAATGTGGTGTGAGCTACAGTTAAACCATAGCATGTGCATTAGTTTTGTGCTACATGGAAAGGCAGTGCTAAAATTGCTATTGTTATATTCTGTGGCACAAGTCAACTGGTTGTTATTCCAGACAGCTTATATTGTGGACATTAGGGGAATATTTATTTCCAGAATGATAGGGTGTCTTTTTCTGGTCTCATTCTACTAGCTTGTCTTATGTAGAAGAACATCAATGCACCTCCATGTGCAGACATGAATGAAGCTTTGGAGGATGAGTACAGTGATGTTTCCTGTGCAATTATTACAATTAAATCAGAGCATAAATGAATGATTCCAGAAATGAGTCCTTCTGTAATACAAGTAGCATATCTCCATTATATCACTACACTTGGTTATGGAAGAATGCAATACACTCTCTGGTCTGCAGAAACGTGTAACTGATAGATGTGCTTTTACATCTTAACTTGGCAAAAACTGTTTAGGTTTGTGTACTAAACAAAAGCATAGTAAATTAAAGCAGGTATTTCAAATCTGTAAACTTTGGTAAGCATATAGTTGCAAGACTAAGGAATGAATGAAATACAGTAATCTGGAAAAATAAAGGCATCTACACTGGCTTCTGTTGCCTTTCAGAAACTTTCAAGGAAAGGTACATGCATACACCCACCACCATTGTTTTTTAGAGCAAGTAATCAACAAACCCACCCAAGTGCAAAATTACCAAGAACTAGCAGTAAGACCCCTGTAAGTTTTGAACCCTTTCTTGCACCTGCAAAAGCTATGGCACAGGAATCCAAAATTGATGCCTGTTTTTGGAGTCATCCTTGTCCCCTTTAGTGTAATAGTTCCCAAAAAGATGGGGCAATTTTTTTGGAATTTATTTCCATTCAAGCTGTGGATATGGAGAATACCAGAGATCTGCAATGTCTCAATTCTTGCCATGAATTTGGGGCTTCATAATCTTCTAGCTTGCTTTGCTATTAGTCTGCTATATAACTTCTTTCCACATTTGTAAGGTCTCTTCCTGTCAATGTTAACATTTGCATAGGCTCTTCTGTCAAAAAAAAGAATTACTAAGATGCTCTGTGAGTCTTACCCCGTTATATACCCAAATTGTAATCAACAGGCTGAGCAATTAATCATTCTTAAATTTCTAGCCCCTTATGTTCAGCCAGCCAGGTATTATCCAGCATGCAGAAAACAGGGTATGGATCATAAAAAACATATAGTTAAACTGAGAAATGCCAGTGATTTTTGTTTAGTGCACAAATGTATTTTCCTTTTGTACAGAAGTACTTGCTTTGACACCATTAACCTGGATTAGTATTAGGGCACTGAAATGAATGTCCACATAGTAAGGTGGTTTAGAATTATTTTTTTAACTATATTGCTGAAAATTACAACTTACTTCTCTAAAGTTCAAAAATGTATACATTTAAATTTAGTTGGCTAATTTTGTATATAAAATAAAAAAAGAACAGAATGACCTTTTGACTGTCAGGTATAAAGATCATTAAGTTCAGCCTGATTTTTGCCAGGTGTTATTTGTTTGGTTTGGGGGTTTTTTTCTGCTTAGTCAAAGAACCTCATGTCCTCCCTCTGTTAAAATGTTGGAGAGTTTTGGCTGTTCATTTCAGTGGTGGCAGGACCAGACCTCTCATTATTGATGGTTTCTTCAGGCATTCAGAAAGAAAAGTGTTTGAAATGTCCAGATTCTGTTGGAGATATAACCTTTAGGAAAGTTTGTCTATATCATAAATATTAATCACAGTGCAGTGGTTGGTCTATAATGTTCAACAGATGGGATTTAAATGTCTGGAAGGAGTCTGCTGTTATCAGTTATGAACAACTAATTGCTGTCCATATTAGAGCATTTACTTTAGTTTATGGTAATTAGGTTTTAACACTCTGGCATCAGAGGTCCTGTGGTATATTTATACTTAGTAGAACTTTGCCATTGCTGCATGGGAGCTCAGCCCTGGCTCCTGTTACTACATCGGTGCCTGTGTGTTGGGTGGCCCTGCAGTGGGGACCTGATTTCTTCCTCTGCCTCTGCAGGCCACCTTCCTGGAAAGACTTGAAGTGTTGCTAGCAGTTTGGTGAAGGGTCGTCACAACAGACCTTCAGCCATGTGGGCTCGAAAAACCCTCATGTTCTGTTCAGTAAACAGCAGACACATGGGAAGTTGATTCTTCATTGAGACATAAACCTGTTCCCCCTGCTGTAACCCAACCAGAAGCTGGGGTGACTTCCCCCAAGGTCACATGCTTCTACCAGCAGCCCTGAACAGGGTAGTTTACATTTTATTCAGCAGTGTTAAAAGCAGCATATCCTGATGCAGTACAGGATATGATGGGGAAAGAAACTTGATTTTTACAGTGGGTTTCTGTGCTGCTTTTCTCCTTTCTTTTTTTTTAATCTCGATATGAAGTATTAAGATAGCACTGAATAGTTTAGCTTAAAGCCCAGACCTTGCCCCCTATATTTCAGCAGATGTAGAAATTATATCATCTCCAATGCTGTGTGAAACTCATGAATATATGAATGTGTTTGACTGTAGAAGCCATTTTGTATGAGCTCCATAAACTCCATGTGTAAGTTCAGTGTCCCAGTCTGTTTTAATTGCTTAGTCCAGTATGTTGAGCAATGTCTCTGTTTCCATCTTGGGCCAGCAGTTCACATCAGAGTCTGGATAAATCAAAGCTATCAGAAAAAGACTGGTGAATTCAGGAGTTTTCTTCAAAATTAGCACTGACAATCAGTCTACAAAGGATTTCTCTTGTCTTAAAATGTTAAACTATGAATTCATATTGACTTTGCTGAATAGTTTATTTCTTTTAGTTTCCTTTGTGGGTGTGTATGAATACATGTCACCAAACAGCTCTAGCTAAAGTGGTAGCAGCACTTAGTGCCGATGGTTTTAAGAAGTGATTCATCAGCTCAACAGGGAGATTTTCAAGTGACAGTTTTCTTTCAAAATCATCTTTCCTGATACAAGAAATTATAGTTCTTCCTATGGGCTCCTGTGTTTGTAGGGAGGATGAACCATTACCTAGAACAAATCAGTCTGAGTATAAAATACATAGGAGTATAATACTGCACTACTTTTAGTTTTAGAGAAACTATACGAATAAAAGTGGTTTAGGTGCCCGAAATTAAGTTATGTAAACCTAACACTCTGGGTTTGGGAACCATTTGTTGTATATTCTTTACGTCACTAATAGAGTTCTCTCCACAATGCCTAACATACTAGTTGTAGCGTCACAGGCAGGACAGTAGACAGGTAAGCTTCAATGAGAAATCAGAATTGTTTAAATACATGCCCTTGTTGCTATTGAATTACATTAATGAAGAGGAGAAATCAATTTACTAACATGCTAGATGTGTTTTTTCACGAGCCAGGTTATACCTCTGGAACTCAAACTCTTTGAAAGAGAAGCTGCACAGATGGTTTGCAGACTTTAAGTACTTGTCTGCAACAAAAATCTCTGTGGGTTTTGCAGTTCTCTGTTTTTTCCCAAAACATTCTAACATCCTATGACGTTTTTAGATAATTGATGTCACTTCCATCAGGGTGTAATATGCTTTCCCAAGAGAAGTGGTGAAAGCTCCAGATTTTGAATCATTTAAATTGGTATTGGGGGAGTTCAGTCATAAAAAGCCCAAACCCGTTCACGGTTAAGTTGATGTTCAGTTTTGCCTAGCATCATCCTACTGCTGGCAGGTCCTGTGATTCTGACACAATGAGTTGCGCTGCTCTCAAAATGAACATAAAAAAATATATAACTATCAAATAGACAGGCACCATCTCCTTGGCTGTAGCAAACACAAAAGGTTCAAACTTTAATATTCCTCTCAAAAAGACATTCCTCAGGTAAAAGCTCCACTGAGTACCTGGGTATACCACTTTCTTTAAAGCAGGAATAATAATAAAATCATTAATTATAAACTGAGAAAGGGGTCTATGCAGCATCAGAAACTGTGTCTGGGAGCAATTATTAATGACTGTTAAGCAGCTTCTTTTGGGTATTACAACTGATGAACTTGACTATATATGCCATTACTGCCACTGAGTGTCTGGTGCCAGCAGTTCTGTGCCTGGTTTGCATTTCATTGCTACCCATTTGACCCCTGAAAGCTAACATATGCTAATATTTAATTCTTATCAGTGCTTACTCTATCCCAAAATATGACTGTGAGAGAGTATGGCTAAAATGGCTTAAATAAATCACTGAACCATGAACTGAGTCGTAGCCTTGTAGGAATGGGAACTTTTTTGCCCCAGGTGAAATACAAAATATATGTTTCTCATAGGTATATCTACATATGGGCTAGCTGCATTTATGGGTAAAAGAAAAACTTAAAGAAACTTCTATGGCAGCAATAGTTACATACTTTTCAGAAGTACAAACAAATGACCCAAGTTATTTAGTTTTTTGTACTCCTTAGTTGTACAAAATATGTACTATAACTGTAATATGTAACAATTGCGGTTGCCAGAGAACAAGAATTTCACGCATCAATGGGGTTTGTAATTTTGTTTTCTTCTTTCAGAACCAGAAGCTTTGAATACAGGTCTAGATAGGGTTTTAAGTCACATGTTTTCATCCATGTGAAAGTAAGGAGTTGCTAATGAACTGGGTGCTCATTACCCTCATTGACACTAGGCTGAAGGGTTGTAGGAAGGATGATTTATGTCCAGTACACATCAAATAATCTATGTCAAAGCCTTTGGTATAGTGATGGTTAGAGAACATACACTAACAGAATTCTTTGTGATGAACGTCCCAATGATATACGACAGTTTGCTGCCAGATTAAAATGACAGAAATTTGTCACTAACTGTGAGTATAGGAGAGAAAGCAATTTTCACTAACAGTTATTGTCCACATAACTAAAATAATGACTGATGAAAACAGCATTCTGCAAAACACTTTGCCAAACAGCTTTATATTCCTGTTTAAATATGAATAAGCATATTACTATTTTAACCTTATATTTGCAATAATTCCTTTGAACTTTGAGATTCCCAGAAAAACATTCCAAATCTAGATAAGTTTTCTTGCTAAATTTTATAAAGAATAGAGGGATCTTTTCACACCATGCTGGACTTAACCTTAACCATGTAAAATGAAGAAATATGTTGTCTGGCTCAATGAATATCTGCAGTTTCAGGAAGATATTGGAGAGATTATATTCTTCTGGAAGTGACATCCAGAATTTTATGTTTCTTAGAGTACATTTTCTTGATATAGGTCTGACTCAGAAATTTTAACAGAAATCATAAGGAGTCATCACAGAGGAAAACTATGTTGTTATTGATGCAGGTTCTCAATCTTGGACAGACTGGTGTCATAATTTACTTTTAAATACAAAAGATCTTGAGTATTTCTTCTACTGTTGTCTAGAGGTTATTCCAAGCATTAGAATTAGACATGTGATACACACTTTTTTTAAAGCTAAATGTATGGCAATTTTAAATTCTTCTGTTCATGTTAATTTTTTTTTTTAAATTTTTGATAAAAAATTCAAAGGTAATCATAGTAAGGTATCTGTTTCCTGCTCTCCAGAGAAAATTCTATTCTAATTCAGGCAGTTGTCATATTTATATTTGGGTGTGGTGGAAAGGATATGGCATAAACGTGTATGAGTTGTCTGTGCAAAGGCAGGAGCATAAAGCCTTAAAGTATCGGTAAGAAACAAGAGGCTTCTCAAAGCACTTCTGCAGCACCTCAGGTCACAATGGCAAGCTCTCTCTGCTATTCCAGCTCTTGGGAAGATGTTGCCATGCCAAATCACTGTGATGCGTTAGACCCTTTCGTAGCTCAGTGCAAAGTTGGTGGATGCTCACTGGCCACTTGGCTGGTGCTAAAGAATTATTTTACTCATGACTGGAGCAGTGCTTGAACCCCCACTGTCACTTCCTAGCTCTGCTGACATCAGTGAGACTTTGCTGTGGACTTCAACAGAACCAGTGTTTCACCTCAGGTCTCCAGATGTGAAAGGTTAATGCATTAACCCACTGCAGCATTTAAGCTCCATGGGCTTGATACTTATTTCAATATACTTTAGTGCAAGTCTGTAAATACGACATTCAGAGGTGGTTCCCAAGAGAACAGGATACCTGGTAATCAGAAATGGCGCTAGCGTGAATAATGTATATCACAGGGATTTGCGAGACTGTCAAAAGGGAGATATGACTTACCCAGAGCTTGTGTTTGAGGCAGTACTTTAGGAATTGTAAGTTGACAGAGCCTTTAAGAATTTCTATATGCATAAAACATATTTGTATGGTGGTGATATCTGGAGTACGCAGTAGATTACCCAAACCCCATTGTGCCAGGCACTATACAAATACAGTCTTTCTCCACAGAACTTGCAATATAAGCATTTAAGATGTGTAAAGTATCGGATAATGAAGTCTTGTTATTCTTATTTTACAAACTGGGAACCAGGGCCTCGAAAGGTTAAGTGATTTGCCCAGGAGCACATAGGATTTCTGTGGTAGAGCTATGGTTTGAATCCAGATTAGCAACTTCCTTGATCCAATTCCTTAATGAAATAAGTGCTTAATAAAGCATAATCAAAGCTATCCTTACTTAAATACCTATATTGACATCACAAGGAAAAATGAACCTGAGAGTTCTTCCAATAGCATCGTGATTATCCTTTGAAAGGATTAATATATCTGCATATAACTTTAGCTTTTGTCAGGAAAAAAAAAAGTGTTGTTTTTTCCATGAAATTGAACAGAAGTTATAATACTCTCTATTTCACTGACTGGTTATCCCATAAATGCTAAAGTTCTATAGCACACAGAGTACTACGCTAATGCAGCAGAAATGTGTAAAATCTTGTGTGCATTCAAGGATGCGCATCTAAACCAGAAAAAAATGAGGCTTCACCTTGGACTTACTGTTCAGTGAACTATTTTCACTAGAGTGTGTGTGTATTTTATATGGTAAACTTCACCTTCTTTGCACATCATAGGGTAGCTCTTTTTCAGAGCTTGGGAAGCTGCAACGCTTCAGGGATGGAACTTTTCAAGATTGTTAAATCCTGGGATCTAGTTTCTAATCTCTCCGGTGTCCTGTTGTTTCCTTATTTTCCAAGGTGAAGAAAAAAGACAATATTAACTATTCCAGTGCCTGCTGTCAGTGTAAATTGCAGAAACAGGTCCAGTCTTACTTGCATAGCTACTGTCAAGATGAAAAAAATTATACTTTCCAGTGAAATTTTTATCCATTAGTGTTTCAGTAACATCAGAGGCTTATAAAGAAGCTTTTGCAGCCAAGAAAATGTGGATCTATTTTTCAGATCATTGACTTTGCTTATTTAAAAATTTTTCTTTCCCTAAATAATTTCAGTTCCAACTTTCCATCTCTTCTATTTTTTTTTCAGTGAAAAAGACCATGCAGAGGAAAAATTTTAAAAACTTTTTAAAATAGAAAAAAAAGGTGACTGCAAAATCATGAAAAGCACTTTGGTAATTTTAAAAGTCTGAAACCACTTTTTTCCATGTTTCATTAAACTCTAGATCTCAGGTTGACAAGTTTCTGCAACAGAATTCACTGACAATTGTTTGGTTTTATAGCTAGAAAAATAACTAAATAAAACCAGTGAGAGCTGAGGGGTTAAACACATGATTTTAGCTCTAACATCACAAAATTCAAAATAGCTAACAAGTTTACAAGAGGATCCAGTTTTGCAAACTTTAAACTCACTCCAGCAAAACTAGTGACTTATGATGAAGAAGCAGAGAAAGCTACAGACTAATGGAAAGCCTAAAGAAGGCAATTTGTGTTTCATCAATAGTAGAACACCACCTAAAATAGGGCTTTAGAGACAGTGAAAATTCAGAGTAGACATTTTAAAGTGCTTTAAGAAGTTCAAACTCTAGTAGTATAACAAACTGCACCTTTGCTAAACTTCTAAGAGAGGCAGAAAAGCTGTTATTTAAAACATCTTCAATGCAACTGTTTGTGTGATGTTAATATTTAAGGACAAACTTTGGTGTCAAATTTACACTGTTTTGGAAATTGCTGTAATATGAAATTTACATTCACACTGTCAGACTTTTAGGTTACAAGCATAAACACACACACACATATTGAAATTATTCCCATAAAGTCCAATTCAAACACCAAAAGATCACTTTTTTCAAGCTTCCAACTTTCAGCTGCCACTCTCTTTGTTCACTAGACAATGACGAAAAAGGCACACACATATATCAGGTGCAGTCCCGGCCTGAAAAATCAAGTCATTCTACAAATTATGTTCCCTTGCTCCAGAAACCTGATTGCTGTGTAGATAGCTATACCTGACTTCTGTGAGAAAATCAATTCTTACTACCCCTTTAATCCTGCTCACTCTGCAAAGCCAAGGCAGTGATTTGAAAGGGAGTTCAGACCTTCTGTATCATCCATGCAGTTTTCTGATTTTTATCTGTCCATGCCAGCCATGGGTGGCAATAACATTATGAAGGGGTTAACTATAGCCTTGCTTGGCCTTTGAAATAGCAACTAGTAGCAGCAATAAAAAGGAACAACAAACATTTGAGGAAATCTGCAGAGCTGAGAGGGAAAAGGACATTTTCTACTGAGTATTTTCCACTTAAAACTGGAAATCAACAGAGGTGGTGCAGTGGGATCCTGCTACACTGGGATCCTGCAACACTGTTTTTACAGAGGTGGGAGCAGAGCTCTGCTTTGTGAGTTGCTTAAGGTAAGAGAGAAAATATCTGGTAACTCCCTACTGAGGTAAATTTTGGGTTATCTTCCCTGAATTGTACTTCTCTACTGGAAGGGGAAACTAGATCTTTAGCGGGTATCTTGACTTGGTTCTCATGATAAGGGCCATGCAAATTCCAAAGTGTCTTACCTAATACTTTCAGCTGCAGCTTGCTTCCAAATCCAAGAAAAAAAATTGTAGTTGGTTGTTTCTCAGCTGTAAACTCAAGATACAATTTATGCTTAAAGGAGATCCTCAGGAGTGTTTAAGTGTAAAAGTGTTAAGTGAATTTGGATAGGAATTTGAACTGTTTTGAGAAACTTGCTGCAATGCTTTGTGAAATCCAGGTACACAATTCAGACTGAAACCTCTTTCTCAGAGTCAGTGAATCACACCTCTGAAAACCTGACACTAGGCCAAAGTAGATGGAAGTTTTTTAGCTAGCTTACAGTTGCATAATGCATAATAGTCTTTTGACTTACTGTCTTGGAACTTGTAGCCATTTGTCTTGTTTTAGTGCAGGGTTGATATTTGATGATTAGTAAATCCAGGAGATATCAACACAGTTTGAAAATGAAGTTCACAGTGCATTTACTGCTCGACTGCCAAAAAAAAAAAATAAATTCAAGTGCATGGTTCTATTCTCTCAGATGAAAAGAAAATGGCTAGGGTTACTGGCTGGCTCTGTGCAGCATGTGGAGTACTGTAGTTTTACTGTGTGATAATCAGTGCTTCAGAACCTGTTTTCAATTACCAGCAAGCCCTAAGTCTGCTGCTGACTCTGTCCCAGATATACAATGTTTAGCATGATTTGGAGCATTGCATAATACAGAATGGAAGGTAAACCAAGCCCTCTGAAAAGACATTTTCCCAAACATTTTTAGTCTTCTAATCTGTGAGAAAATTCTCTTATTCTGAGAACTTAAGTGTTGAGATAGCCTCCAACTTGAAGTCATTAGGCTCTATTTTATTAATTCGGTCTATGTGATGCTGATCTCTACCATTTGTTTTTCTTAATTTATGTGCATTAAAGCATTGCCCAGAGGCTTGAGAGATGCAGAGAGTGCTTTCAGAAGGACAGAATGTCAATGCCTATCAGTGAATGAAATACTTAATAGGAGCAAGAGTTCATTCCTTGCCTTAAATGGGCAACTGAATTCTTCAAAGGATATGTCTATGGAAGCCAGTCTCCAAACAGTATAAATGAAAATGGAGTTGGCTAAGGAGAAAGGAAGGTAATAATGACCGTGAGGAGTAAGAATGAGAGGAGTAGCTGGGAAAGACATATAAAAACATGGGGAGAAGTACCAGTGATCAGCAGCGGCATATACTATATATATATGTGTGTGTATGTGTACTTTTTTCCTAAATGACTGATGTGCAGATTGAGGATCTGAGGTATAATTCAGTTATAAAGGCTTCACTACTCTACTGTAAGCAATGCTCCATCCAGTTGCTCTAACCCTGCTGTGACTGCAAGATCACATGACTTACTAAAAGCTAAGCAATACTATATTGCAGTTATAGAATCCTAGAATGGTTTGGGTTGGAAGGGACCTTAAAGATTGTCTAGTTCCAACTTCACTGCCATGGGCAGTGACACCTTCCACTAGACCAGGTTGTTCAAAGCCCCATCCAATCTCGCCTTGAACACTTCCATGTTGAGGTGGACAAAGAGTTTACAAATGACTTGTCAGCTGCTGTTACCTGTTTCATTGCTGTAAACTAGACAGCCAGGCCCTAGGGGACAAATAGAGGCACAACTCATTGGTATGGATGAGACTTTTCAGGAAAGGTAGACTAGTTTTGCATATTCTCATCTCCTTACATGTCTAATGCTGCTGTTGGTTCTGGTATTACAAATCTGAACACTTCATAGGCAAACAAATCTTATTCTGTGTTCTATTACAAGTGCTTTCTTGTTTGTGCAACCTCTGTAAGAACTGTTTGGAGCTAGGGTGTAGGGGGGCATTCTGGCTGGGACTATTTCATTTATTATACCAGCATGCATGCTAACCAGTATATCTAACAATGATATGGCTAGTATTGCTAACATAAGTATTTCTACCTTTTCTTCTGGACAACTTTGGATTTAAGGAGTTCTCAAGCTTTGACAAATTTTGGCAACAGCTAGAAATCAACTTCATTTAATACCCAGTATTTCCCTAAGGCATTCACTTTCAAAGGCTCTTAGGCTCCTTTCTGTACTTTTGGTAAATTTCCAGCTTTTATGTCCTTGCAATAAAATGGAAATAACATAGTTGGGTCTATATAAATGGCCATATAGTAATAATATATCAACACAAACTTTGCTAAGAGAGGACCCTGTAAAATGTAGTTGTAATAGAGCTTACAGGCAGAATGTACTAGACAGAAAAAACAAGTAGAGTGAGATCAAGAATATTCTTCATTTCAGATGTGAATGTTGGCAACTGGATCTGGTCTACCTCTACACAAACCAACTGAAGCAGATGAAAAATTATATAGACACAGCTCACATACTAAGCTAATATCAGATGTACAGTATACTGCACAGCATCCCAAAGTAGGTTAGATAGAATGTAGGGTAATTTAAATGGCAAGAGGGACATGGGGATGCAACCACACTAAAATATTTCATGTTTCCAGGAAGAATCAAGGGCTGGATGTGGCAGGTAGTAAGTTGATCACTAGGCACATGGCAACAGAAATCTCTGAGCCAGCAGGCTTGGCTTTATAATTGTAAGGGGAGTTCAGGTAATACAAAGAAGATTCAGCACTCTCCCGTTTTGGGAGATTAGAGTTAGTTATTTCTGAATTAATAGGGTATTAGACAAGTATGAACACACTATAATTGATTCAGTTATTTCCAATTGACTCTTTGTCAGGAACTTCTAAAACTAAAGTATATCCATAAAATTACCTCCAGGAAACATTGGTATTATTTAACCATAAAAAGGCATCAGCTTTTTTTTAAACTCAAGTATGAGAAAACGCAACTAGTAAGAGACTTTTTTTTAGCACCTGAAAAAAAAAAATCCAACAGATGGTTTCCATTTGCAAAAGAAAAGTAGTGACCAAAAATCTGATTGCTTAAAATCAAAATTAATCTATATCTATATATAGTTAATAGCAGTGAGAATTCTTCAACCTTGGACTAAGAAAATGGTTTTTTATAATAATGGAGTAAATTACTTTATCAAATAGATTTTTTTTTTCAGTCTGAACTGGTATTTATAATCACTGTAAGCCTTAAGCAGTGAATGAGTGTTGCTATGCACCAGTTCATATTTACCTTGTTTAAGATGAATCATTGCCACTGAAGTTTAGGGCACAATGCTCAGGAGTGGCTAAGGAGCTAGGATTGTATACCCTGGAGAAAAGGAGGCTCAAAGGAGACCTTATCGCTCTCTACAACTACCTGAAAGGAGGTTGTTGTGAGGTGGGAGTTGGTCTCTTCTCCCACATAACAAGCAATAGGACAAGAGGAAATGGCCTCAGGTTGCATCAGGGGAAGTTCAGATTTTATATTAGGATAAATTACTAGATATTATTCATTGGACAGACTGCCTGGGGAAGTGGTTGAGTCACCACCCCCAGAGGTATTTAAAAGGTGTGTAGGTGTTGCACATAGGGACATAGTTTAGTGGTGGTGTTGGCAGTGCCAAGTTAACAGTTGGACTTGATTCGAGGTCTTTTCTGCTCTAAATAGTTCTATGATTTCTTATGTCAAATTATGGTCTTTATGTCTGGCTTTTCTTGCCCTTATCTGGGGGAAAAGGCAACTGGCACAGTGGTTTTGATCATTCTCTGAAGCACAATGTAACTAGGATCCTACAGGAGTCTTTCTGAATCATGACTTCTGCCTAAGTCTTCAAGCTAGAAGAGGTGTGACCAAGACTTGGATTCTTATCCAATCTGAAAAAAATCTGTATTTTTGGAAGTTCATGTTGCAGGCCCACTTGCAACCAAAATTAATCATAATCTATCCTGCTCTCTCCCCTTTAGAAACTTGTTGCAATTCACCTTGAGCATCTTGGCTAAGCTAAATATGCAGCATATTAGTTATTCCTTCTATGAAGTGAAACTTTCATCATGCAAGGACAAAACAAAAATGAAATTTGTATATTTTCATGCAAATACATCATCATGAATATTTGCTATCAAAGTTAAAAGCCAATTGATTTCATCATTTCCAGACAGAGTTAATTGAGGACTATTACATCAATATTTATGTAAGCAGAGCCTAGAGATTTTGATTGTCAATAACTTTTTAAAATCAGATTCTTTGATATCATATTTAAAAGGAAAATCTGAAGAAAGAAATATTCAGTTGGTTATATGCATTCTTTTAGTCCTTCAAATGGCAAGCCAAGAAATATGAATAAAGCAAATTCCCTTCTAGCTCACCAGTCCATAAGTGCTCATATTTTCATCCCATTTCTCTTGGAGCTTGAGGTCAGGGATGTTTCTGTGGTTGCGTTTTTAACTAATTTTTTGTTGTTACATTCAATCTTCACATAAGTAGGCTCCTGGTCTTTTGCTTGCTTGGTTTTGTTTAGTTTTTTAGGCTTCACTAAAGCTGCAAGGGTCTTGTTCAGAAAAACATATATATTATTCAAGCAACATCTAACTATTGCTGTTACCTTTGAAAGTGTGGAATTTGTTTGGATATCACCAGATGTGATTTGTAGTTCACTTAATCACACTTCCCTTAGTAGAAGTGAGAACCTATTCGTTACTCAGAGAATGTATTATTCTAGTAAGAATTAGATAAAAAGAGGCACTGAAGTTCAAAACAGAAATATTTGAAAACTATCAAGAGATACCACCCCTTTCTTTTTGTTTTTTACACAAACAGAAGAGCACAAATTGAAAACCTAGACTGGGAATAAACTGCACATAAGCAAATAACAAGAGACATGAATTAATTTGCTTAGCAACTGAAATAAGATCTCCTAGGTTTGTCTTACTTTCATTTTAACCTATACTAAATGCCTTTGAAGAAAATTCAAACAATGTATCTCCAATTCTGTAAATATGCTATATATTGAGGAGGAGCTCTACTGTTTCAAGCAATCCCCACAAGCTTGTCATGTAAAACTGGTGTAGGCAAACCAATTCAGTCCTCTGAACATTTATATTCTTTCACATGATGCAAGTCAGGGATAATTGTACTGAAACAATCTTGTGCTGGTACAATTTCAATCAAGGTGACATTGAGAATAATTAATTCCAGGATGAAAAAGATGTGCAAGCCGTTGGAACATTTAATAGAGAACGTGATTGATACTGCTCCCACCCTGTCAATGCTTGGGAATAAGGCCTTATAGTAAGCCTTATAAGGGCTTAAGCTTTTCTTCACACTTGTTCATAGGATATCCAAAACTTCTGTAGTTGCTTCAGACCCACCTCTGATTTAAGCACATGAAAGAATGGTGGCACAGAATCCACAAGATCAGGGAGAACTCTTCTCTCCTGTAGATGTTGTGGAGCATAATATCATAGAGTCATAGAATGGCTTGGGTTGAAAGGGACCTTAAAGATCACCTAATTTCAACCTCCCTGCCATGGACAGGGACATCTTTCACTATACCAGGTTGCCTAGACTTCCATCCAAACTGGCCTTGAACACTTGCAGGGATGAGGCATCCACAACTTCTCTGCGGAACCTGTTTCAGTGCCTCACCACCCTCTCACTTGAGGATTTCTTCATATTATCTAATCTAAATCTACTCTCATGTTCTGCACAGAGATAGGAATCTGAGTTTTGTGCAATATTTGGCAATAATAGGTTGACAATAGTAAACGGGCTTCTTTAAATAATTATAAATATGTTTGACTTATGAGATATATGTTGGATAAATTTTCTTGTATCTTAAAAATAATTTTTTTCTTATTGAACATCACTAATGTCACATTAGCTCCACTCACAGATACCTGAAAACTCATTGGCAGTTATCCTCTCTTCTTAATTATAATTTCTTGTGCAAAAGCTTCATGTCTCTAGATCATATTCTTACAATGTTTAAATTTTGCATGAAAAATGCTGAGGCAAGGCTAGGTCATCTCTATTTTTGTTTAAGAATTTAGCAATCTCTAGACACTAAGTGATACTGGTGTAGTCTAGTCTGTGTTGCTGTCAGCACATTTAAAATGGTGTTGAAAAACTGAAGAGGTCAAAGAGGACATAAAAATGAGTTAAGGACAAAGGGAGAAAATGTACTGTGGTAAGGGAATTAAAAGGAATACAGATATAATTGAATTACAATGTTGAATGGCTTTATGGGGAGAAGAGGGATGGATAGTAAAAGGGTTTTTCCATCTAGTAGAGAAGAATGACAAGAAACTGGCCTTCTAGTTAAAAAAGAATTACAAAGGTTTGAGAGAGAATGACCAACTAAGGGGGGAAACCTCAGCAGTAACAAAGGAGTCCATTCTCCATCTTTTACTTTCTTCATATTTAAGATGAAATACATTTCTACAACAAATCTTGTACTCAAAAATTAAATTTATGATTGCATGTAGACACACTTCAGTTACTTTTATTGCTTTTGTAGGACAGTGTAAAAGACTGATCTTTTCTAGATCATTAATCTTTTGTGATGGGTTTTGTTGTTTGGGGTTTTTTTGTTTGGTTGTATTTTGGTTTTATTCATAAAAAACCCTAAGACCATGGGATGCCTTATATGCATACTGGATTTCCAAGTACCCCTAATACACTTTATCAATATCTTGGACCACCTCACAATAAGCTTAGGTAGTTTTAGAGGTTCTCCAAACTGCTTAAGTAACCTGTTTTGTCTCTCTGTGTTGGTTACAAGTCATATTTCTTAGAGTTAAGATATAGTAGGCACTAGCTTTTTCTTTCATGTGTTTCTTGCAGAAAGAGATGCTCATGTGAAAAAATAAACCTCAGCCTATTGTTCTTCTTTTACCTCAAATCTTAATAGATCTTTTTTTTGGTCCTGAACTTTGCCTCAAGATTGCCAAGTCTCTAGTGCTGTTCTTCCAGTCTGCCCAAAAGGCAAATGTCAATTAGGTGCACAGCTGGCCTGAATCGGTGTTGAAATTGAGTTTTTTGGCTGCATCATGGCAGACTCCTTTCCTCTCTGGAGCTGCTTTCTCTTATACTTCACTCATTCAGCATGGTGTATAAATAGAGAAACTGAGTGTATCTGTGTTTTTTTGCTGTTCTTTTCTAAAGAGAGTGCCCAAAACAGCACAGTGGTTCATAAAATAGTTGTGATGTGCTCTATCATCACAGTATACAAGCCAGTACACTTGCACTGGAATTATATTATGACCCTGACACTACTCAGCTGCTCGGATAAAAGGAGAATTGGACTTGATTGTATCATTGAGAGGAGACTGGTTGTAGGCTTGTACATGTAAGTTTCTTCGTAATTAGTTCTCCCCTTTTGATGGGAAGAATTTCTCTGACAGACTCATTTTGTAGCTGAAGCTCCAGCACACTGCGATGCTGGGAGAAATAACCTGGCTTATTTTATTCAGAAGGTAAGATATATTACAACTGCCTGATCTTACAGTGTTTGTAGCTTATTCAGTAGGACTAATACAACAACACAGGAACTACAGACTTTGGGGTCTAACATGGACTTTTCCCTCTCTTTTTCTTTTCTTTTTTTATCCTCTTTTTCACTAGCAGTTTGAGATCTACTACCACAGTTCCATCCTGACTCTGAACAAAATGTCCAATGTGAGAAAACTCCTTACTTCTACTTAATTCTGGCATTTTGCTGGGGTAGAGGACAGGAAAGATGTAGTGTATCCTGACTGGAACCTTCTTGCCTGCCTTACTAGAGCAAATGGCCTAGCAGAGCTAGATAGCAGGCTAAGAGATTGGGCAGGATTTGGACAGGAAAATGGGAGGTTACTGACTAAGAAAACAGTATAGCAGAGAAAGACTGGGAGCACCACGCTATGCATTTAGTGCAGAACTGGTAATATTTATGTCAGTAATAATGATGTCCTTTTAGCTCAGTAAAAATTATATTAACATCAGACAAAAAAAAAAAATCCAAACAGGCTAGAAAGTGGGACACAGCAGAGATTCTCTGCTAAATAAGGACTTGCTTCCAGCTATCCACTCCTGCTAAAACTGGCTACACAATTCCTGTAAAGTATATATTCAGTTTGAAGCATATGTTAGAATAGGGTTAGTCTGAGAAACAAGTATCATTATGGCTTGACAAAACACAGGTGTACCAAATGCTGGCCGGCTTTTAGATGTTTTGATAGCTTGTGTCACACCAGAAGCCCCGGTTTTCTTCTACTTTTGGCTAAATTACTCTTCCTTTGAAGTACAAGGGGTATTGATAGGGCTGCATTTCTGTAAATAGTCTATACATATGTACCTACAGTTCTCTAGACTTTCCCAAAAATGTAATTAATTCTGTTTCACATTCACTTTCTTAACCCTTAAAAGTCAGTAGATAAAATCACTTTATAGTATGTTTTTCCTGAAAGGCTACTACTATTTCTTGTATAGCATATACTGTAAGAAGCAATACCTTTTTAAATTCAAAATTTGCCAAATGTGCAGTTATTGCAGCAACATATTTTTCGATATAAAGGCCAAAATACATGTTTCTTAATTTTGTTTTTCTCAGATTCTTATTTTTAATCAGAAAATTTTCAGAGAAAAATTTACATAGCATTAATTAGCTGCAAAAATGATACATATCTTACAAACAATATTTTATGAGAATACTACATACTTAAGAAAAGTCTTAAGGATTAAAATTGTTTCTACACATAAGTTTCATGAGGAACAAGTCCTCCTGCTCAGTTTAAGCTCTAGTGAAAAGAGCACTACTAACAAGCAAAAAGAAAAATGTACCCTTTTTCATTTATGCTTAATGTTTAGATATTTATTACTTCTGCAAAATGCTTTAAAAATGCTCTGGGTATTGCAATAGCCTTAGACTACTAAACAACATTATTGATTAGTTTTAAAAATTGCTATATAGCATAATATCAGTCAGCAGTTGCTTAAAAAAACAACAGCAGAGAATTATACCTAGTCACATCAGAGTGCAAGGTTTAATTTAATTTCTAGTGTTTCTGACCCATTATCCACTACTGAGAGCATATTGTGATACAGTCTGTATTGCCACGTAGCTACAAGACTCGTTTTCATCAGCACCTGAGACTGGAGGCAGAGGGGAAAGAGAGAGGGTCTGGGAATTATAATGCCTCATCTGCTCAGGTCATTCAGTGCCTTGCAAGTTTAATCAGGCTTTCTTCATCCTCCATTAAACTCATTAGGTCCTGTTAGGTTAGTGCTCAATGTTGATCTGTATCTTGGTGAAGACAATTGCTGCTGATTAACTATAATTACCAGTAATGGTTCCAACCTGCTTTCAAGCAGACTGTTGCTGTCATCTTGTCCAGGCCTCTGCTCTGTGATGAGCAGTCCAAATCTGCTAACTGTTTGCTTGCTTGCTGTTTGAACCAACAAGTTGCTTCTTGTGTGGGCTCATACCCTCACCCTTGTACCTGCCATCTGTAAACATCCCAGCTCTGCTCCAGGTATGCAAAAATGTATAGGTAAAGAAAACAGGAATGACTGGTATGGGGAGGGGGAAACAGCAGAAGCAAGGAATTAAAAATAAAATACAAAATAGGACAAATAACTAAGGATTAAAAAGGCTATAAAGCTCAATGCTAACAAAGGAATGTAATACTTTGTGCTTTGAAGTCCAAAGTAATAAAAGTAGGGCCCAATCTTTAAATGTATCCATGTGTGAATAATCTTAGTTTGAGTCTGCTCTCTTATGTATTTCTATCAGATTATTTTGAGAATAGCTGTCCTTAGCATCAAACCCTCTATACTGCAAATACTGCTTAAGGCAATTTTAAGTTGCGGATGGGTTTCTGCTTTGCCTTGTGAAAGCGCCTCTATATGCTTACACTTCACAAAGACCATAAATAATCATGAGTCGGGTCAGAATTTATAGTTAATTGTGGTGTGAATGCCAAGGTCATATAAATGTTTATGTTCCCAATTCATAGTTACAAATAATGCCTGCTAAATTTCTAGCAGACTGTAAGTAAAAATAATCTAGGGAGTGAAACTCAACCCTAGTTATTTATGCCTGTTTTCTGCAAGCATCAAAAGAATTATTATCTTCAAACAAAAACAACAACAAAAAGCACTGCCACAGTCTGGACATACAGGCAGTGTGTAATGCTACCCTAGGCAGCCAACAAAATGGGCAAACTCTCATAAAGCCCAGAATTCAAACATGCACCTAATATTCAATCTGATGGGGCAAAATCAGCTAATTGTACCAGAGGGCAGAGTCTCACAGAGAATCCTTTGGGCTAATGCTCTTTTGTGTGTTTGTAGACAAGCCTGTAATTGCACTTGCTGGTAGCAGTTCTCACGGTGAGATGAGCAGAGTGGGTGGTGCAAGTGTGAGCTCCCTCACCCGAAGCTGCAATAAGCAGAAGTGGTCATGTAGAATCTGGCAGAATCTGGGTCTTGCCTGGCCATCCTACAGTGTGAAGGCAGACCGTGTGTGCAGTGGTGTGTACCTGGCAGATCTGACATAGCCAAGAACTGGGGAATACTGGAATTTGACACAGGCTGTAGCAACTCCATTGTCACAGAATCACAGAATATGCTGAGCTGGAAGGGACCCACCAAGGATCATCAAGTCCAACCCTACTCTGGACTGTGGACTTAGTGTGATCTTCAAAAGAGTAATTTAAGGCAAGAAATTTATGAGTAGGGAGAATACAGTGAAGAAATCCCAATATTTACGTATTTACTCAATATGTATCTCAAAAATTCTTGAGGATAAAAGAAAGCCATTTAGGTTGCAAAGTTAAAGTCTTAAATATTGCATCTGTTTGTCCAGCATTAATTGCATTAGGAGCTGATCTCCCTCAAAGCACTGAATAAAGCAATGAAAATTAATATTCTCATGTAATTAAAGACTATAGTAGTTGGGGGTTTTTAATATATGTATGTAAGATCAGAAGTCGAATTGACTGGCAGTTCTAAATGTAACATTTTCTTGCTTCCAAATACTTGGATTTTGCATTCGAGGTGATGCTTTTTTAACATATCCAACATTTACTATGCTACATTTAAAGAAAGGAAAAATATTTTTTTCTCCTGATTTAGCAGGCCTTACTATGGGTACAACCTTATTGAAGTTTCTAAGACACATATTTTACTGATACCAGAATGCATCCAGAAAAATTGCCATTTTTAAAGATGACTTTGTGCCTACCATTTTATGTTTCTTTATGTGGTAAAATGTAATGGCAATCGATATTGGTTTACAATTGCTTTATGTCTCTACAAAAGATTCATATCTTTCAACACAGCAAAGTATAAAAGAATAAGTTTCTTTGTTTTTAAATAAACATCTGCAAAAAATTATTTTTCCCTAGTACATACAGTCCCTGCAAAAAGGATCTGATAAATTGGAATAACACCCATTAACTACTCAATACTGAGATGAGCTAGATAGGTATTTTCTACATAGTTTTCCTTGAAACACATGCGTTTCAAATTTCATCATAAAAGAATCTTTTGTATCACACTAAAGCACCTTCAATGTATAATACACACAAGGCTTATCTATATTTACGTATTGTAGTCATACTTGTATAAACAAATACACACTGCATGTGTTCCACTTCTGGGAGTATTTATGGTTCTAAAGCATATGTGCTTTCAGAATCTGCACATTTATATACCTAAATATTTGTGCATGACATGTATGTGTTTTACAGACACAGACATAAACCACACTACATGCTCTGTGTAGTTTAATTTTTCTGTCAAGTGTTTTCATTCCACATTGAAGTGAATATTTGGCCTGTAAAATTAAGTCAATTTCTAGGAAAGAAATAGTAAAACTTTAGCATAAAGAAATGTAATGGACATGATATATAGCAAATGTATTCACATTCTGACTGCCAAATTGCATTTAATCAAGACTGGTCCATGTTTTTTTAAACACTGGCAATAGCTTTAAAGAGGATTCTCTTATATGCTTTATATATATATGTTTGTGGGTTTATATCTTTCTCTCTCTAAAGACATACATATACATACTTATAAAAACTACTACTTTTTTCTTTTTTTTAACCCAAAATCACTAACTCTTTGCAGTTTTTGCAAGGAAATGGAGACTTCTGGCCAGGAAATCACATCCTAGAAAGATCACGTTCTTGTGACAATTTATCATGGAAAAAGCCATGTCTTTCAATTGAGATGTAAAGCTGTGGTCTTGCAGTTTTGTGGTCAATGAAGATGCTTGGGGATTTTTTTGCTATCTTTTGCAAGAAAAGCATTATTAGCCCCTGAAGTCTTGGTTGCATTCCAATTTTAATAACTATATTTTGCCTGCATAATTCCCACTGTAGCTTCAGGTGGATTGTGGAATTTTCTTCACTTCCTGTCATAAACTACTCTGTGGTGTTGCTGTGTGCTGTGTAACAGCTGCTGTGCTCCTCTGCTACTGTTCAGTGCTTCTCCCCAAACTTCTGACCCTCTTTATTTAATCCTACATCATCTTTTGTTGAGTTTGTACCAGTATTTCAAACAGAACATATTACAAACCATTACCAAATGGGACTTAATACAAAAGCTTAATGTAGTATTTTTCAGTTGCATCTCCTGTATCTGCTTGACACTCTACGCATGGCGTATCAAGAATTTTAAAAAAAATTATATGCAAGCAATACAGACTTTGGGGGGCCCCACTTGCTCTGTGAGTCTCATCCATTAGTGATAAATGGGGATTAAACAGCAATTAAATGTATTTCAGACAGGCTGCACCCATGTAGTGTCATGAGCACATAACTTTCTTGCAGAAGATGCTGAGGCAGCAGGGGGAAAGGAAGGTGTTAGTTGATTTTTCTTTTTTCTCCTCCCTCCCTTCCTGCCTGACAAAATAATACTTTTACTGGAATTTTGGTCAAAAAATATTTAGGATTTTTGCTCTTTTCTGCTTCAGTTTTAGGGATCTTGTTGAGAGAAAAGACTTACATTTTTTTCTCCAATAATTTATTTCTTGATTGACCTATGGTTTTTATAATTTTTTTACTATTTGTTTCATCGTAACTTCTTAATTCATACATATTCTTGTTTTTATTTAATAGCCAGAGCAGTGTCTTCTTCTGTTTAGGACTGATTGACAGTGGAATATTCTGGCTAAGAGCTATAGAGCCAAACCACATACCGAGACACTGTACAGACTGTACATCCTCAGAGTCTGCCAGCAAACTGTTCCTCACAAAATATTACCAAGTCTAACTATGAATTCTGGAATAACACTTTCTTGGCTATTTGTAAAGACAATGCAGAGTACAGTTAGTATGTTTACATTTCTTGCCAGAAAACCATAATCCAATGCATGCGCTGATACATGAAAAACCTTTTCTATGATTATTTTTCAGCAGTTGTGCACATAAGAATCGTGTTCTTTCATTCATCGGCATTCTCTGTGCTTGTACATCCTCTTGGCCTTGTTGTTCCCATTTTGATGAAGTAGGGAGGACTGGAAATCTCAGCACCTTGCAGTGATGCATTCCTCATAGCGGTACTGTGTGGGTGCTGGTTTCTGGGTAGTTACCTTCTTGCTTGTCCTTCCTTCTAGCAGCACTTGTGTGAGTTATACCTGCACAAGACAGAATTCCAGTGACTGTCCTCTGGATGGCCAATGCTCTGAAACAAAGGAATAAAACCTAATGGATTCTGCCTATAACTGTTTTTGCAAGGGGGGTGGTGTGTTGGGAGAGCTGCTACAGGGTAACAGGCTCGATTGGTGCTCTTGCCCTGTCCCTGCCATGCCTCCAGAAGGCCAGAGTGGCAGCAGCTGAGAGCCCCTTGCTTACATGGTAGATCACAAATTTTATGGCTTGCCCATTTGTTTGCAAGACAGTTTTACATACAGGTTATTTCATGTGCATTAACTTCCTATCTTTTTAAAGCAGTGTAGAGATGGAAAACTCTGTAAACCAGTAATTGTTTGTGCTAGTTGTATTGTTCTATGTCATCAAAAATCTACAAAATGAACTAAACCAAACTATACACAAAATATGAACAAACTTGGATCACCTGTTAAGAGCTCTCATTTCCTTACGATTGTCATCATCCCTAAATAAATATGATTGAAGCTGTATTTTACCCATCATTTCGAAGGACTTATCTTTGCTGCCGTTTGACACTGCAAATAAGTTGCAAAAAAATAATTTGTCTAATGAAAAAAATGTTTTATAAAAAATAATATAGCACAAGAGCAACACTGTGAAAAAATCTATTGCCCCACTTCTTAGACCTCAACCCTGCTGCTACTGAGGTGAACAGAGAAAATCCCATCCTCTTCCCCAGCAGTAGGCAATACATAAATATTTATCTTCTTCTGAAATGGTAGATAGACTCCATATTATTTCTGTCAATTTTGAGGAGGTGGTTTTCTTTCCAGTCCGAGTCTCACTCTGTTTGGGAGTATAATATTTATGATTGTTGTTATTGTTATTCTTACTACTCTGTGTACCCTCATGCGCACTTGCGGGTGTTGTTGCAAAGGCGTACCGCCCCAGCCCTGCGGTGAAGTTCAAAGCCGGTCCCTGACCCCCAGGCCGTGTGGCAGCAGCCGCCGCCTCCCGCTCCGCCATTTCCCGGCATTCCGCAAGCGGGTGCTGCCATCTAGTGCCAAGGCCGGCGCTGCGCCGGAGCCGGCGGGAGCGGCTCTCCGCCAGCCCTCGGGGTGTTCGGGAAGCGGCGCGGCGCTGCCGCCGAAGCCCGGCCGTGCCGGTGGGCGCGCATCGCGGGGGGAGCCCGCCGGCTTCGTCCCGGGGCCGCCCGGGCCCCTCCGGCAGCAGAACCGTCTTGTCCGAGCGACCCGCGGGCCGGGAAAGCGGCGTCCCGTCCCCGGGCTGAGCCGCGCGGCCGCAGCGGGGCTGGCACGGGCAGCGCCGCGCCGGCCAGGAGCGCTCTGCCGGCACGGGGCTGCGGGACCGCTCCCGGGAAAGGCTCGTCCGCTGTGCCAGGGGCGAAGCCTCGAGGTTCTGCTAATCTGCTTTGGTTTTGTTTTGGTTGTTTTTTGGGGTTTTGTTTCCTTTTTTTTTTTTTTTTTTTTTTACCAATCTGACACACTCGGGTACTTTCAGTAACAAAATCGGCTTTAGAACACCTGGCATAAATAGACGTTTTGTAGTTTGCTTTTCAGTGCAGGGAAGTAGGGTTTAGTTTTAATTCGGTTTAGAAATTTTGCTGCAGTTTTCCAAAGCCAGATCCTGAACCAGGGTGCTCCCAGCAAAGGCAGCTACAAACTTAATATAACCAAACAAAGCACACACGTTTTCCCTTTAGTTACAGTGAGTGACATACACTAAGGTAAATGAAAACTAAAGAACTCCAGCATTAATTATTTATATATACCCTTAAAACGTGATTCCTAAGAAGTAAGTATATTGTGCAGTTTTTACACATACGTAGTTAACATCACATTGATGAAGTTGTAAGTGTGCTTATTATGAAAGTGCTGCATCTCAACCTTGCACTAACACTTCTGCCTGGCCAAGCACCTCTGGTTGTCGTGATCAGGCGTTAAAAAAGCAAAAAAAATATTTTCTGAGATCCGTGCGGCAGCAATCTTCTCTAACATCCTGCTCTCCTGAATTTCCAATGAGAACAGAGAAAACAATTTTACCCTTCATATTTAAAGGAAAAAAACATTCTTCCCATCATAAACGCTGAAGTATATTTTCTCCCTTCTATAAAATTGTATTTTGAATCTGGGAAATACTTTGAATAATTTGTAGCATGGCTTTTTCAGGGTTGAGAAGCCAGTTTCAAGAGTCTATTTTTAAGTTTGCCTCTTCAATTTTGAAATCTGGTGTGTGATGTTTTTGAGAAATTTCAGGAACAATACTCTGATCTCATCTTGATCTCTCCTCTCTCTTTTCCAGCTCGAATGGTGGGGTGCTGAGAAGCAAGAAACCAGTGGAAGGTCAAAGAGGAAAATTTTGGGGAGAAGCTGCGGTAAGTGAGGAGCAATGCTGGGAGAGGGATGAAGTGAGTCAGCATGACACAGATGTGTCCACTTGGAAACCACAGCAAGGTCTTCCCACTGCACTGTGTGAGCCTCTTAAAAGGAAAATCCAGACACAGTCTGTTTCTCTATAAATCTTTCCCTGCTTTACATTACTAGTTGGGTATTGTTGGCTTTAAGCCACCTGATTTTACTATGATTTATTAACTGCTATGCATTATATATGAGATTCAGGTTTACTGAAGAGTTACCCTTACGGTCAATGTTGCATACAAATCAGCTACTGTTAGAGAGGTTTATTGCATCTTTTTATGCAGCTAGGAGTTTTGTTAGGCAGTGTTAGAATTTCTGACTTGTAGAACAATACCTACAAAAAAAAAAAGTCCTCATCTGTATTTCACATGGTTTGTGTATTACCTGGAGTTCACCATATAGTGCTGTTTGGTTTATGATCATTGCTAAAAGCCTGAGTACCTGGGGATGGGAGGACAGGATGGGACAGACTGATATTTCACAAAATTCCCAATAAGCGTATAAAATTACATAAATTGGTGTTTTGTATCAAAAGAAAAAATGTTCTTCTGTGTGGAAATATGACTTGCAAAAGTATCTGTGATTTAAATGGCGATTTGGCACATTTGAGAGATGCTGCTGCCTGAAGACATTAGGCTGTTATGAATTGCTTATTGCTGTTCTTTCTCACTTGACTTGGTGGAAGCTCTGCAGAAGAGTTTTGTCTTTGGTCATATCCTTGTCTGTGATGACCAGTGTCTCTGTTTCAACACCAAGTATTGCTTTATGGCATCTTTGTTTTTTCATTTTCTGCATGCATATTAAATGTGCTCTAAGGATAAGTAAATCCAGAGAGGGGGAAAAAAAAAAAAAAAGGAACAAAAAAGTTGATTTTAAATTCACCATAAAATAATTTAAAATGTGAGCATTTTTCAACCATTTGGGGAATTTAGTGCAAAAGGTTAGGGAGAAGGGCAGGAAGAAGAAAGTGTGTTCCCTTTTTAATAAAATAGTACAGCAAGTTGCAGAGGCAGAAATTACCATAGGGATGTCAAAAGGATGCAGGTGGGATAAAATGTAGAATACAGTTTCACCATGCCTGAAATTTTGCTGTTATATTCAAACCACAAGCATTGCAATCTGTTTCAGACTGGTATGTGTTATGAAGTGTTAGTGAAGAAAGCAGTTATTGCTAGGTAACAGCATTTGGTAGTAAACCAGAATTAAGAAAATATTTCTTATCTCCCTGTGAAAGATATTCCCAGCAAACTACAAAAAAGTTTACAGACATTATCTTTTTATGTAAATGTTCCTTATATTACACTCCGTTATTTTAAATTTATTTACTAGTGGAAAAAATTGAAAGAATTAGTGACTTAAATTAACTTTTTCCTAAATTGCGTGGGAAATTTAGACACTGTTCCTAGAAGGCAGTTTATAGAGAGCCATGTTATGAGAATATGAATGACAGGAAAAAGATTTTTGCTTCTCAGGATATGAATTTGGTGTCATTTCATGTGTTCCAGATATGTATATCCTGAAAGCTTCAGGTAACATATAATTGACTCTCCTAACACTATTTACTCATCATTACACTGTTTTATTTTGGTTTGTTCTTTCTTTTCCCCAAAAAGAATGTTGGAAGAGAAAACTTTGGGCTCTGCTGGGATGATATCACATTAAAGATATTTAACTGGGCAGAGATTACTGAGGAAAGATTTCAGATTACCTTTTCAGACTTCTTTTGAGTTGATTTACTTAGGGCATTTTATAAATAATACAAGCTTCTGCATTTGAAATATGTTTGAACATATAAGAGCTGTCTTAAGAAGCCTGTTTTATTTTTATGTACGGATGAAATGGAAGATATATTAAAAAAAAAAAAAACACAACAAAACAGATGCTTTGAGTTTATCTAAATGCAGGGCTAATGTTGAAACACATTTTGTTTCTCTCTCATTGACACTTGGAACTGACCCAAAGTCCTCTATCCTTGCAAAGCAGACAGCATTCTACAGACAAAAACCTAATTGAACTGAGTGCTACCTGTGGCAAGGACATTTAGAGAATCAGAGAGTTCAAGCAAACAAAACAAAGCATTGGTTTTCAGCTTTCAGATCTGGTCTTGATAAAGTGCTGCATAGTTTTCTTTTTCTAATATGTTTTAGTGGGAGTTTTTTTGAGAACTGTGGTCTTACAAGCCAAAAATGAGGCAATTTTAATAGTAGCAAATATTCTCATTGTGTGTCACTGTTTCTGTTTGTTTATCATGTGCTGCTTTCCCTGTGTAAAATAATACTCTTTCATAAGGGAAAATTGGTGCAGAGAAATCAGATAAATAAAAGTGAAACATTTAACAGATGACTAGGACTATATTATTAGCTACTGGAATGATACGGCTTGATGAAATCATAGCACTGAGGCAATGTTTTGACTGACTTTTTGAGTTTCCTGTGTGAGTGACACAGCAAAAATTTCTTGTCTTCTTACATTGGCATTTCAAACACTCCTTGTCAAAGTTAGTTGAAACATAGCATTCTCTTATGCCCTGCCATTTGAGTATAAAATGCAAGGCAACTCACTAGTTCAACTCTAATCTGCTTGCAATCCTCATCAACTCATTTGTGAGTTTTTCTACTTTATCAGTGCCAAAGTGTAGAAAATGATCCCTACCAAAATATACTGAAAAGAACATTTTGAGGACAGAGCTAACATTATGAGAAACCTCCTACCTGTGCTGGGAGGATTGAAATAGAAATCTTTTTTTCTTGAATGAAATATATAGTTATATAGTTCTCACTGTGTTACTGACTGAACAGGACAAAGAAGGAAGGAATGGGTAAATATTGTGATATTGATATGTATCTGATTATACTTCTATTGAATATACAGTTTTCAGCTCACAACATAATTGTGAAGCATTCCAAGATAATCTGAAGAGATGGTGATTTTCTTAAAGCAAAGATATTGGCATCTGATACGGTGATCTTGTGCCATATTGTCATGAGAGAGGTTACTATGTAGCAACAATTCAATATCATCCTTTGGACTTTTCTGAAAGACTACTTAACTATATCAGCTTTTCCAGTGATCATCTCATTTATCTAGGATTATTGCAGTGAATTTACTGTTTGGTTTTCTTCCAGAACTGAAATGTCAAGGCCGGTGTCATGTATGCAGTAGCTTTGTGCTGCGAGAGCTCAACAGATCCACAAAAAGCTGCTAGTAGTTGATCTTTGGATAGAGCTAGAAATAAATAAATCCTCTTTAGCAGATCAATATTCATCCCATTTAATGCTTGATGTGAAACTTGTGGATTTGAAGTAGTAATGCTGATGTACAGCTAATCGTTGAAATGGGCATTAGGGTTTTTATAGCATGGCAACATATTGTCAGACAGGAAGGAGGAAAGTGTTGAGTGCATCCTAAGGGGAGGGGGAACCTGTAAAAATATTTAATTTAATGCACATTAGTAATCCACACAATGTCCTACATTGCAATGATCTGCTAGGTTGCAGACTAATACTGTACATCCGGTGTTTATTCCAGGAGTTTACTTAGTAAAGCAGATGATTCCCCTCTTCAGTGGATCTTTCAGAGTCTAAATATAATCACCCAGTCATATTTCAAGCCATAATTTTCCTCTTTAGTACTCTCCACTCGTTGCTTATCTATCCACTGTACAAGTACATGGAATGTGTACTTCCCATAACACAAAATATATAAGTATTAAAGTATATAGTAGTGAACATATGTATACATTTGTGTAGGTCTGTATTACCTGTTTATTAGACTTCTGTCTAGAACTTGTATTGTACATATTTCAGAGAAACATAAGGAGAATTTCCAGAGAAAGGATAAAATATCAGTAAAAAAGCTCTGGGAGAGTTTAAGAGCACATTTGAAAAGGTTTTGTGGGTTGGCTTCTTTTTTTTTTTTTTCTTTTTTTAAGATGTGGTTTAAGAATTTTTTTTTCCTCTTTAGGCTGCTCTGATCTTTATTTTCATATGTATCATTGTAAATAGCTTTCTAATATTTTGCCACAATGAACTCTGGCATTCAGTTTCAGCTGCAGAGTTTCCAGATGCTGTGCTGGCCAGTACATACCTTGGTGGATTGTTACTGTAAGGTGATGCAAGCAAAATGAGCCTCTTTGGCAGACCTTAGTCCTTTGGCAACTGTAGGAAATAGCCCATTTCCTTTTCAGCAGAGAGAATAACTTCCACAAAATTGAGAAGTCTCATTATCTTTAAAGGTGAAGTAAAAAATGCACTTACTTCATTCTCCCCTTACATAAGAGATAGTGGTGTAAAACACATGTTTATGAATACTATGCAACATGACAGGATATGTTTGTATCATAGTCTTTTGCCATTATCATAATGTGTTTTGCTAAGGAGTACTTTAATCTTAAAACTACAAGAAATGTACAGAGCACTACCTGCTGTTGCAATGTCTAGTGAACTTCTACCCCTCTGAAGCCAAGTTAAGGGGCAGTAGGGCTGTTACCTTCCTTTATAGTAGCAAATCTGTATGCCTTTTAGTATATCTTTCCTGGGTCCAAGGTTTTGCAGAAAAAATATATGTGAGACTGTGGGGAGGATTAAAAACAGTAAATCACTGGGAAGGGAAGGAAAGAAATGTCTAGTTGTATTTCATACCGTGGAATGGAGGTGGTTTGGAGGGCATAGGTAGTGACAGAATGGGAACTTTTTGGGTTACTGTGTCTTCTGTCAGTGAAGGTTAGATGGTCTGGTTAAGCACTCTTCTAATCCTGCTTCGGTGCCCATGATAAAAAGTGGTATGGGCAGTAGATGTTTCCTGTGTTGTGAGGAAGGAATGCTGATCAGACTTTTTCATATTCACCAGCCTATTTTTTCTGCTACTTTTTTGCATTACCTGCAGCAATATTACATGTTCTTTATTATTAAGAAAATGTAATCAAAATAAAAGCTGTTCTATTTGTAAACACTGTTGTAAGCTTAAAACACTTCAGAACATGGCAAGAATAACTGATTGTCTTCCTATCATGAAAAACAAAAAAGGTCAAGAAATGTACATCTGCTTTTTTTCCAAAGAATAATGAAGGAAAACCTATGCTGCCATGGGAGTTAAATAGAGTGTTCTGAGCTTCACACACCCCATTTAGGAAGCAAAAGTGTGTCTTGGCATACTATTTAAAAACAACCCAAACAAACAGAACAAACCCAAACACAACCAAATTAAAAAATCCCCAACACAAGAAAAAAAAAACCCACCTTTATTCTTGACACACCATAAATTGATATAAAGGGAGCACGTACCACTTGTTTGTGGAAATGTGTGGTCTGGTCAGTGCCCTACTGTCGTATTCTCTTTCTGTAGTGGGAGAAAGAGCAAGCTAATAATAGGTGTTCTGTTAGAAAAGCTAAAATTGACATCCTGTGGATGTTAGTGACTTCTGAGGCACTGTTGTGTTTTCTGTAGTGCTTTTACTGGGGGTGGGAAGTTTGCAATGTTGTGGCAGAGGTTGTCAGATCAGTGTGCATGGGTAGATCATAAATTCAGAGGGAGAGAAAAATCTTCTGGCCTATCCATCATAAGAGGGTGCTTCACAGGAGTGCTCACAAAGTGACAGTCATTTGATCACTTCTATGTAAAGGCCTACTTACCTAAACACAGCATGTGACCTGTAGAGGTAATCGCCTGCTGAATGCTTTGAAGGCTTTGCATTTGTCATTTATAGCAGTCTGAAGTTAAAACAGGGGACAAGATGGAGGTATAGGTTCACACATCCTTGCTTACACTGCTGCCCATACGTGCAGATGATCTCAATCAGTTGAAATTTGCAAACATGAAGTTCTTGACTGTGTGTAAGAGATGGTTAGTCTGGTCCTAGATTTTGATCTGTTACTAATTGGTCTTAGTAAATGTGGTTCTTACATCTTTTATTCACTACTACTGTATTTTAAATAGATACAGTGAAGAATCATATTTTTTAAATAACTTACTGATGATTTTAACTAAGAAAAAATAGCTTTTTCGCTTATTTTATGGATATCCAAATCAACTCTTGCTCATAAGGAAAAATAATCAGACCCCTAGCCTTGCTTCAGTGAAGTTTTTTGAATTGTGATGATACAAACCCTGCAGTTTCTTCCAATGCTGTAAAGAGTTTGGGGTTTCCCACTATTGAGGGCTCAAACCTGATCCTAGAAAATACCCTTCCACTGTATGATGAAGCCAAGGAATAACTAGGATTCTGCATTGTTCTTTTTTTTTTTTTTTAAACATTCTTTGAAGTTCGACCTGCATAGCAAATGTTTTGATATTTTTTTAAATGGCTCTTTGCCAAATTTTTGGGTTTTTTTTCTTTCTGCTTTCAGAACGAATAGGCGGGTTCAGACAGGAAGCGTAGCCTGAAAGGCTAGGCCAAATCCGGAGGGATTAGCTGCAGCAAAAGGCTGCTCTGTGATCCTGAGTTACTTTCTTAGTAGTATGGCAGAAAAAGAAAACACATGCATTCTTGTATGTGTCCAGATCTTTATGCAAAGCAAATCCAGCAGACAGATGGAAAATTAAATCACCCTGATAAGACATTTAGGAACATTCTTGTCAATATAAATGCTGATAGTGGTGTCCTTTTCTTCTGGGTTTTAAAAAGCAGGTGATTTTTATGAAACAAAGTCAGAGTTTCTATTTAACTATAGTTTCCAATGACGGCAGGCAATTATTTTCTTCTACTGTAGCATTTGGAAAAGCTTTATGCTTAAAGGGGAAATTAATACTTTTTGCTTAAGGTAGAAGTTCAAGGGTAAGTTTTCACATACTTGAAGATGTGTTGAAAATGGATAGAAAGTATTTCTCCCTTTTTTTTTTTTCCTTTGTTTCACTTTCCTTTGTGGCCAGTGAAAGAAATTTATTCAAAGTGCAAAGACTTTAAACTTTTACATCCAGTTACTTAAGTGAAAAAAGGAAGTCCTGACCCTCTCTTTACATTAACACTTGGGGGTTTTTTTACTGTTTTGTACCTCCTTGTAATGAATGTAGATAAGTCCTTGGACTTGACTTTAGATAATTCTTTATATGGTCTAAAGATTTTAAAAGATTCTAGGTTTATGTTTTTGCATGAAAATTTATCTGAAACTTTAAAAATAGCAAAAGAAAGACATAAAGTTTTAGAAGGCTGCTTTAGATGGTCACCAAAACACCCTTATACAGAAATAAGGAGAAAGCTTTGGTTATTTTAGGGGTGGGGAGTGCTGCTGATGTGCTGCTGTTCTTTTTTCCATGTCTAAAAAATAGAGGAGAGATCATTGCATTCTTTCACTGTAAGATGTTCTTTCTTTGTACTCTTCAAGATGTGGAGGTGTGAAGGGAACATCCATAGAGGTTTCACAATTAGCATTGATTGTAAAAACTTTAAGTTTCTTCCATCAAGCTGCTCAAATGTAATTCCTAGTAAAACCTATAAAAATAAGACATGGTTTGAAACCACCAGCGCTCATGCAGAATATTAGCTAACTGGCATTTTTGCTGAAGGTCTTTTAAGTCCCTTCAGTATAGCCAAGTTATTTTCTTATGTTTTCACAGTCCAAAGAAGACATCTGCTATGTAAATACTTCTATATAAATACCATATATTTGCCTGAAATAATGATCTCCTATTCAGAGGTCTAATATTGAGGCCAACAGACTGAGCTGGCACAGAGGAGCAAGGAAGATAATTTGTCATGTACTGGAAGCATGTCAAAAGGCTCTCTCCCATCCTCCTCCTCCTTTTCCGCAAAAGGAAAGTGGCAGAGGAGTGGGCTGGGGTTTTTTTCACCTTTTGTAGTTCGGAAAACAAAAGGAACAGCAGAGGTCGCCCCTGCATGGCTTAAATCGTTGGGTTTAGGGGGCGTGGAGCGAGTGCTGGCAGAGGGTGACGCACCTTTTCCGCCCTTGCGGAGCCTCCAGCGCGGCCCCGCGGCATCCCCGACAGCATCATCGCGGCTTGGGGCTCGGTGTTACCGGCAAAACGCCCTTGTGGATCACTAGGGTATTTGTTTAATTAGCCTTCTAAATAGATTTGGAATTTGGAACGGACTGCCCAGGGAGGTGGTGGAGTCATCATCCCTGGAGGTGTTCAGGGAAAGAATGGATGTGGCAATTAGTGCTATGGTCTAGTTGACGTGATAGTGTTTGGTCACAGGTTGGACTCAATGGTCTCAGAGGTCTTTTCTGACCTAATTGATTCTGTAACTCAGTGACTTGAATGTGTGGTATACTAAGTAAGCATTTATCACACCCACGCATTTATATTTAGATATATAATGTGCTAATAAAATATTTACCCTATGTATGTCAGTACATAGAATCCTGTCTTTTAGGCATCTGTCTTCTGTCAGCATCATTTGCAGAGATATTCAATATTTTCCATCAATGTTATGTTGTACTGTATTCTCACACGCAGTTTAAACCCAAATGCACTGGTTGCTTCACTTTGGATGGCTTTTGTAAGTATCTGGTTGAACATGGCAGACAGTGCTACTGCAAACCTGAGAAACAGATCTCGCATGAAAATATCCAAAAGTTTCAGTCTTTAAAGATGTGTGGAAACAGCCTTATTTTTTTAATTCTAGTTCATCAAAACTTCCAGTGTGCTGTTCAAGAAACTACAGTACACTGAAGTTGTAACTGGTCACTTATTTGTGGAAAAAGCTTTTCTATTGCAGAATGACTCATCTGTCTGTATACTCATCTGAATATATTTATTTTGAGATGGTTCATAATAGGTGTTCTGTACTGCGTTAGACAACTCAGAACAGCAGGTTGCCTATAGAGGTTCCCATATGTTTATAAAAGAAACAGAATCCAAATGTGGTAACAGTTAACACTGGACTATTAGTTTTGTTTTTATCTTTCCCCCTCCTAAAATGTTTGAAAGGGCTTGGAATAAGGGGAAATTGTTAAAGTATGAAAAATATGCTAAGATGGGAAAGCTACTGCTTTTCCTAATCCATATATAATAATAATGAAAGATCATATGCAACCAGCCACCCCTATTGCCTCCTTCTTAATCTGAGTGAAAAACATGGGAGTCTTAAAGGCCATGAAAGAGTTAGGATCCAAAGTATGATGAGATTCCTACACTTGTACCTGTGTTTAGTACCTGTTTGGACAGAAACATATGAGAATTTTTTGTGTGAACAGGTGAGCTTGTTATTTATGCAGAGGACTATGAGCAGATCAACCTCCAGGCTGTTCCCTGCAGGCAAGTGCGTTCCTCCACCGAGCTCCACAAGTCTTACTACATCTTTCCATTTAACAATTTTCATTGCTGTGTGAGCACGGGATTTGCCAGGATCAGAGGTTACTAGCACACTGCCTATACTGCTATTTCACTGTGGCCTGAGAGAGCCAGTCTTGAAATCTGTCTTTTATTTCTCTTTTGTGTTATTGTTGGTGGGAGATTTATTTTTATCCTGTTCCTGCTGTCGTTATTTTGTTAGTCTTTTGTGTTTTTCATTTCCAGTCTCAGGGCAGTTTAGGTCCTTTGATTCTAAATCCTCCTTGCTTCAAATGTAAGTGTGTTCACCTCTACTTCTGTCCTAAAACTGTAATTACATCAGAAAAATCGTGTAATAATGTAACCAGCATTGGTTGGAGTTGGATTTGCTCACTGTCCTTATTCCCAAACTGAAGCAGATGGTCCACTTTTGAGTCATATTTAATGCAAGGACCTGTTACTTCAGCAGGTCTTGGAATTAACTTATCTGGACTTGTTGTATAGGCACCCAGCAGGTCAAAGCAGCATTAAGTCTCAACTGTACTGTGTAATGAAGCAGTTGGTCTCTCTCTATCCCTCCACCACCTAATGCTGTGTCCTATAGAGATGTAAAGAAATAGGTTTCTGTATTTTGTATAAAAGTATCTTATCCAATTCAGTTCTCAGATGTGCTGCAACCATGCTGCATGTTCACCCAACCTAATGAACCGTGCTTTCCTCCTTGACATCAGCTGGGAGTAAACCCACACAGAGATCTTGTGTTGGTTTTGCACAGTTGTAAGATGATAGGGATTTGTGCATGTGCTTAGTAGTCACTGAAGCCAGTGGAACTGTTCATGTGTTTGACTTTAAACATGTTTGAAAGATCAGATCCCTGGAGGCCAATTCTGTTTCCTGATGAACAAGCAGATATAAAATCCAGTCTCCATGTCAGAGCTGTAGGACCAGTTAAATACATATTGTTTTCACTAAAGTTGGTAAGCCTTTTAGCTTGGAGTGACTTAAAAATAATAATAAAAAAAAGGTACCTTTTGTGCAGACCAGTTTTATGAGTAGGATTAAATATTAAATTAATTTACACAATTTCAGACTTACTGGTGAAAATATTAAATAAAGTTGCAAGCCTTGAAAGAAACTTCTCAGCTATCTGATATAATTTTTTCAGCTTTGCTGATCAACTCACTTCTCTCTTTGGAAGCAGTGAGGAGACAAAATTCCATATTTCATAAGAGAGAAGTTAAAAAAAATTTTTTCCAGATATGTATTTCCTTACAGTTGATTCCTTTTTTGCTTGGTAAATTTGTACCATGCTTTAGATGTATTTTATGGTGGTCCTAAGGGTCCAGCCTGCTTTTCTGTCCTGTAATATCACTAATAGTAATGATTCACCAAGGCAAATTGTCTTTGAATCCATGCAAGCTGGATTTTATTCTGCATCCACCCTATCAGAGTCCGTGTCTCTGCCACAATGGATGATAGAGGAGATATAAAATAGTCCAAATAAAGGTATGATTGTCTCAATACCCACCAGCTCCACAGTTTTCAGGAAATAATAAATAATAAGTAATAAATTGAAAGAACTCCTGGAACAACAGTTCTGATTATGGTGTGGCACAAGAAGTCCATGTAAGGCTGTTCTAACTCATACTTGCCCATCTTTTGTCCATCTCTGTCCCATTTCCAGAAACAACAAAATTGAAACCCAAGCCTATTTTGTTGGATTTGTCTGATGTAACAGCACTGGGCAGACACTTGTAGTTGAAGGGAATGCAAAATATAGCCACATGAGCTGGTTTCATAGGACTTAAAACCAACAATTCTGAAAAGATGTTTTTGTCCTGAGTATGCAAAAATATTTTTGTACTCCCAATAAAAACCCAAAGACTATTTCAAAGTACTGCTGTTTGATTTGGGTATATTTCCTATGTCGTACTACCTTTTCCAAGAAACAAAAATCCCACTTACTTTTTTTCTTTTTTTTTTTTACTATTTTAACTTTACTATGGAAAACATTCAGTTTAATAAAAATATGGATTATAATTTATGGAGTGGACTGAGATTAACTTTTATCAAGCTAAAATACTCCTAAAAACAAAAAAATAGTACTTAATAATTTAAGCTGAAGCCTTTGCATCGCTATGCTTGTGACTGAAAGTTCAACGTGATGCACCGAGTGAAAGTTTTGATTTCTACATCTTATCTGCTACATCAGGAAACAAAATAATCTGAATCTTAGGTGTGAAAATATAAAGCTTCAAAAAAACCCACAAAGCAGTAGAGGAGGGATAGAGGTTCATTTTGCATTATAGCCATTTGTATCTTGTTTGAGTTTTTCACTGAAGAAAATGCTATTCAAATACAATTTGCAACCACTGTAAAATACATACTAGGGCTTGTAAGCTCTTATATTTTTTATCGTGGTTCTAAGAACTTTTCCCAGCCCCTCTCAGGAAATGGTTACTTGGGTCCTACTGCCAAGGAGTAGATTGACAGCCAGAGAGCTGAGTCCAGTAAGCTCTGTGTGATTCTCATAGCCCCTCTGTTTCATTTTGATTGCAAAAATCTGTCCTCATGCCTGCTGCAGTGCAGACTGGATCAGTGTACATGTTCTTTCTGACCATTTCTTGTGTAAAAAAAAGCTGTGTAGTCCATCCAAATATGCTTTGTAGAGTCATACAAGCCTCACTACTCTGTATCTAGGCAGAGGGACAAAATTCATGTTTTTTTTCCCAACCTTCAATATCTTTCAAGTCTTATTCTAATTCATTTGCCATTCTCTAGGACACAGCCAGCTAAGTGACTTTCCAAGTTGCTATAACTTGCTTTGATTCTAATTTTATTATTATTTCTTTTTATAATCTCTTGAATATTAGGGGGAGAAAACCAAAAATGCCAGGTTGTAAACGTCATTTGGGCCTTTCTTCCTTACCAGATATTCTATCAGAAGCCACACTTCTTCAGATACTGATATTAAACTGGCAAAATACTAAAAAACACATAGATAATATTTTCTCCTTTTGAATTTCACAGTTGTTCTAGCTTATTCATACTTCACCTTTATTTTTATTCTCTATTTTTCTTTCCCCCTCTGTATCACAGATGGTCTACCATCAGCAGTAGTGCTTTTGTAAATCACTGCAGCTCAGCAGATCTAGTCCTGGTACAGGTGGTATCAAAGCATTCTTCCTAATAGGCTGAATTGTAGTTTAATTCCATCACTGTATATATCCACATGATTCATTGTCTGGTTTGAATGTATGTGAATTTCAATTCAATTGTTTAGAACCTGATTAGTAGGACAAGTTAGCATATGTGATACTGATCTACAGGAAGGGCTGGAAGGAGAATTTGGGGAACTACAGGTCTGTTTGACCTAAGTTCTGGGAAAAGTTATGTAACAGATCGTGTTGAGTGCTGTCACATGGCACATGCAAGACAACCAGGGGATCAGATACAGCCAGTATGAATTAATGGAAGACAGGTCCTACTTGACCAACCTGATCTCCTTCTGTGTATTAGTTAGTGGATGAGGGAAAGACTGTGGATGTAGTCTACCTAGGTTTTACTAAACCCTCTGACACTGTTTCCTACAGCATTTTCCTGAAGAAACTGGATGATCGTGGCTTGGAACTGTTCGCTGAGTAAAAAACTGGCTGGATGGCTGGGCCCAGAGAGTGGTGGTGAGGGGAGTTACATTTAGCTGGCAGCTGGTCACTAGTGGAGTTCCCCAGGCCTCATTGTTGGGGCCAGTTGTATTTAATATCTTTATCAATGATCTGGACAAGGAGATTGAGTGCACCCTCAGTCAATTCACAGATGGCACTAAGTTGGTTGGGAGTGTTGATCTGCTGGAGGGTAGGAAGGGGTCAGCAGAGGAATCTGGACAGGCTGGATTGATGAGCTGTGGCCAGTTGTATGAGGTTCAGTAAGGTGAAGTACCAAGTCCTGCCCTTGGGTCCCAACCACTCCAGGCAGCACAACAGACTTGAAGCAGAGTGGTTGGAAAGCTGCCCAGCAGAAAAGGACTTGAGCTTGTTGGCTGACAGCTGCTGAACAGGAGCCAGCAATGTGCCCAGGTGGCCAAGAAGGTCAATGGCATCCAGGCTTGGATCAGAAATAGTGTGGCCAGCAGGACCAGAGCAGTGATTGTCTTCCCATACACAGCACCTCAAACCCTGTGTTCAGCTTTGGCCTCTCACTACAAGAAGGACATTGAGGTGGCAGAGTAAGTCCAGAGAAGTGAGGGATCTGGTTCACAAGTCTTGTGAGGAGTGACTGAGAGAGCTGGTGTTGTTTAGTATGGAGAAAAGGAGGCTCAGGGGATACTCTCTACAACAACCTGAAAGAAGCTTGAAGTGAGATGAGTATTCATCTCTTCTCCAAAGTAATAAGCCATTTAACAAGAGCAAACAGCCCCAAGTTATGCTAGTCTTATATTGATTATTAAGAAAAAATTCTTCACTGAAAGTATTACCAAGCATTGGAAAAGGCTGCCCAGGGAAGTGGTGGAGTCGCTATCCCTGGAAGTATTCAAAAGGTGTATAGATGTTGTGCTTAGAGGCATGGCTTAGTGATGGGTTAACAGTTGGTCTTGATGGTCTTCAGGGTCTTTTCCAACCTAATGATTCTATGAATCTATGATTAGATCTGTAGGGTACCACAGTCACTGTAAAATAATTTCTAATGATGAGATAAGGCGCAACAGCAGAATGATCTGATTTATTCTCTCCATGCACATGACTGATGGTTTTCTTTGGTTCAGTTTGTTGAGCCAGACCATAATTCACACAGCAAAATCTGTTTTGCTTGGGTGCTTTTGAAGTGCTGGCTGCTGAGGTTGTACCTACTAACAGCCCAGTCTTCCTGCATGGGCCAGCTATTTGGGCAGAATAGCAAGGAGTCTGTCCTCCAGGATCTACATTTGCTTTGCCTTTTTTGTAAAGGTATGCTGACAGTGAAAAAGCCGTCTCTAAGATGAGCTTACTCTGTTTTAGGAACGTACTACTCCTTTGAGGGTGTGTTTGTTCCTAGTGAAGTTTTATTATAGCCATAATCCCTCACTGTTAGAAGTTATGCTCTCATTCAAGTCCTTTAAGGTTTTATTTTACAAACTACATCTGCAGACTTGCAGTTGTCCTCTTACAAAAGTGAAAATATGAGTTTAGGGAAAAGGAAAGTTCCTTTTTTTTTTTTTGTCTTTCTAAGAAGTGATTAAAAAATCTAGAACAGAGAGGGAACTTCATCTGATAAAGTGAAGTGCCCACCTTTCTTTGGGCTTCACACCAGTACTGCTAATGACAGCAGACTGATTGATCTTTCTGAGTATGCACACTTGGAAAAATTAAATATATCTCATTTTGATGTAATCCACTAGAGAAATCAGTCATGCAAGAACAATTTCTGTCCAGAAGATGAGTATGCAGATCAGGCCTGTGGTCAAGCTTTTTTTTAATTCTTTAATGAATTTTTTTCATATTTAAATCATTATATTTAATGGAATTACCACTTCATTTGTATTCCCAGAAAGAGTGATGTTCACTGCTGGTCTCAAGCTCTGTGAAGAAAAATAATCCTGTTTTAAATCAAACACTTGTTTATATGATCTAATAGAAAACACCAGGCTCTATATCAAATTCAAATGGAAAACAGATGTATTAAATTGACAGTAAGAATAAATTTGTCACAGCTATAAATGCTTATTGAGATATATGTTTATATACATATGTGTATGTTCATATATAATTTCTTCTTTCTTGAGGCTTGGTGGAGAGGACAGAAAAAGAACATTCCTTCAGAAAACATCACCAAAGGGATGCAGTGTAGTTGCTTCAGATTTAAAATTATCTTTAAAGAGACTATGGAAACAGAGACTAGGCACATATGAAATTTTAATTTAAGGGTTTGAAGATTTAATTTCAGGGTTGGAGAGGTTTAATTTTCTTAAGTAGTCCAAAATGTGTTTTGCAAAATTTCTCAAACTACAAAGAATGTGGTAAGCCCAAAGTACTTGGGAAAAATATTGCGTTGAACTGATACAAGACACTCCAGTTTGGGAAAGAAACATCCCTACAATGTTTCATAGCCAGCTGTCAGCTAGCAGTTTTTTAGTTTAGATTATGGCCCAAAACTTGTAATAAATGGACATGTAAGTCTTCATTTCTATACACCTTTCCTTCCTGAACACACTCTTAAAAACAGGTCTCAAATGCTTTACACACTTTTAAATATAATTGTCAAATTAGTTCAGTCCTGAAGCACGTGAGTCCTTTCCTGTCCCTGTCCTGTGTCAGGTTCTGGCTCAGTCCTTTAGTATCACCAGGCTTCATTTCACTGTGAACTACCTATGCAATGCAATTTTGTCACCTTTAAAAAAGCTGGGGCACCCTATACCTTTCTTCCACTATTCAGAAAAATTTAGATAGCTTCTTTTTGATTTGCCATGCCTAGAATTTTTTCTGATCCTTTCAGAGCACATCTGACATTAGGACAGCAGGTTAACTAAATGTTTTAAAACCTGTTTTGTATGACATGGTATATGACTTGGGTGATAGAGAATGTGTGAATGGTACCCCTAATGTCTAAGCCCTCGCCGAGCAGGAGGAATCCTGGACTGACAGGTGAACCTTCCTGATACGGGTCTTTTCACCAGGGGAGCTACTCAGCATCATCTGAGCCTTGGAGATGCTCCTGCACTCACGGTTACTCGGCCATAAATCCAGCTAGTTCTACTGCAGTGCCAATAAAGATTCAGCTATTGATTTTCACCCACTGCCACCCTTGGTGGATTTATAGAGCAAAATTTATCAGTCTTGGCTGGTCACCTGTCATACATACCATCAAAACCGCCTTTTCCTGATGCCTGTTTCATCATCTAGTCTTTTCCTGGATCATTATGAGCTAGGTGTTCACTGCAATACAGTCTGTTGTGTTAAAACACCTAGAATTAAGCTCTAAATTTCATGTCCTCCTTAATGTTTAAAATTTTGGGAAGTGGGAGACTATGCACATTGTGA
Organism: Platyrinchus mystaceus; assembly: GCA_035041135.1. Taxonomy (NCBI): domain Eukaryota; kingdom Metazoa; phylum Chordata; class Aves; order Passeriformes; family Tyrannidae; genus Platyrinchus; species Platyrinchus mystaceus. The sequence goes on from JAWWLV010000144.1 coordinate 26,976,893, forward strand.
GCATTAGTGACTTACAGAATGCATACTGGAGAATACGGTTCACTCTAACCTTATTGATTACATAGCAGGATGGTGTTCATATTTTTGGTGGTACATGAAGAGAGATTGGGCAATGACAGTTATGTAATTGTTTCTAAAATCCCTGAATTTTCTTTTTAGAGGATAATTATCTGTTTAGAAATGCATCTGCATGGTCAGTGCTTATCTGTGCACACTGGAATAATCAAGAAGAGTTAGAGAAATTTTAGGATAGGATCTTCTTAACTACATATGCAGCCCACTTTTTTTCTTTTTTTTCCCCTGGGGATGGCCTAGTGAAAAAGTAGTGACACACTCTCCTCAGTTGGAAGAGAGCAGAGACACCCCTGCACAAACAGACCTGTTTCCAGCTTCCTGATTTGTGCAGAATGAGCATTTTGTCCCTGTTTATTGGCAGAGTTAGCCTAGATACTAAGTGGACACTTCACATCGAAGTAACCCTGAATATGCTTGTTGCATGTTCAGTACTTACTTGTTCTGAAATCTGAATTCATAGGCCTAAGTCCAAATGCTGCATACTGCTGTTGTAATGTATCTTTCTTAAGGAAATGAAGGCATGTGAAGTGGTGTGCCCAGGGATGCAGACAGGGTCATGAAGGAAGTGCAGGAGACTGATTCCTGACCCCTCATGTTAAAACACAAGTAGCAAGACCATGAATTACAAACACATGGGCAACTGCACAATATCCTTTTAGATTGATATTTAAAATAATAATGCAAACGAAAAATTCCAGACATCTTTCCTGTCTGACGATTATACTCTCTCACTTCCTCCAAACCCTAGCACTCTCTTCTTGTTGATTTTATTTCAGTACCTACTATCTATTTCTGTAACCTGGTCTTCTTTCTTGATTAGCTTTATTTTTTCTCGCTTGACTTCAGTGTACTACATCCTCTTACAGCTATCCCATTGCTTTGCTTCATGATCCTAGTTATACAGGGATGTCAGTGACCCTTTGGCATATTTAAAACCTTTACATTTAAGGAATATGTAAAGAAGGAGTAGGGAGGAGGAGAGGGGAGACAGTCACAGTGCCAAGCCTGCCAGACTTCAAGAGTTTAGACAACGCTCTCAGGAACATTGTGTGATTCTTGGGTCTGTTCTGGTGGGCCAACAGTTGGACTTCGATGATCCTTGTGAGTCCCTTCCAACTCAGGATATTCTCTGATTCTATTATTCTAATATTGGGAACTCGGATATCTTATAACAATTCTTGTTATAAAACATTATAAACAGATTATTGTCACCTTTGATTTTGTTTCCTTGCCTACTCTATCTACAGCATTCTGTTATTTTGAGATTAACCCTCTATATTTGTTCCAAGTTTAGGCCCCCAGTGTGTTTAATAGTAATTAATAAATAACACTAGTTACTCATAACTAGTGCTAATTAAGCATAGTAAAGATGTAGCGAGTACATGCACGTAGATCAGTTTGTGCACCTCTCTTGCTTTGCAGCCTGCTTATCTTAGTTGGAAGCAGGCAGAAGAAGAAACGCTCAACACAAATCCAGATGTGCACAAACAGGACATCTGTCACAAGTATGCATAACATGCATGCCCTTATTTAAGGGCAGTTGACCACTGAGGTTTTCTGTCTGTCAATTATGTTTTATGAGTGCTCCTTCTATAGGTTTTGCAGGGAGCAAGCTTTTTCAAAGAAATGAAATTTTACATGGAACAGGAGGCATCCACGGCAAACAGACTGAGAAATTTGAGCAAGTGAGGGAAGTCTTTCCATAGCTGAACCAGTAAAAACCAGTATGACTTAGAGCTGGAGCTTCTTTTTGAGAGGAGTATCTCACATGGCTGTGTAGTACTTGAGCCTAAAGAGACCTTTAGAAAATTAGAATTTAGAAAATGTCATGAAAACAAAAGGGAAATTCTGTCAGAATATCAACCTAATTGCCTCTATAGACAAAGTTATTATTTAAAAGCAGTAGCATTAAACAAACTGGATGGAAGTTAATAACCAAGAGCAGTAATCATTTTCTGAAGTTATATATCTGGAAACCATTGATCCCATTACACTAATGTTGCAAAAATCACTGAATGATTTCTATTACTTGCATCAGCCAGTGTAAAGTTCAACTAGCTCATTCATGTTCTACTCCTACACTGTCATAAAGGCCCTTGCCCTCATATCAACAATCCCGTTATCAGAGCATACTGTTATTTATTGAATGGGGCCAGTTGCACTGTTTGCTGTAGTTGTTATTTAAATTTTTATTACTTATTTATCTATTAAGTTGGAAAACAGAGGCTTATTACTACTCATGAGGAGCTTCTCTATGAGTCATGTCAGTACAATGGTGTACACATAACACAAAAGGTGTAGAAGATGCAGAGTTGATTGTTAGCCTCCTCAGCCATGCTATAATATTAAAAAAAAAGAAAACACAACCTTCCCCCCAAAAAACCAACCGAACAAAAAAAACTCACAACAAAACCCGAAGAAACAAACAAAAAAACCCACCCAACCAAAAAAAAAAAAACCCACCAAAGCAAAAAAAAAAAACCAAGTCATTAAGTACATCATTAAGCTTTGAAAAGTTGCTAAAGCAGTGGATTTAGTTATATTATGTAGTGTTTACATTTTCAGAATATCATAAATTTTCCCAAAGTGTTCAAAATGAGGTAACTATATTTTTTCTCTCGGTATCTGTTAACAATTTTAAAAGATATTTATAGGATTTTTTTTTCCCCTATAACATGTTATAGAAAAACTTTCAAAATTACCTCTCTGGACAGTAAACAGGTATTGCTAATTTTTAGGCCAGCTTACAAATTTGGTGATATATGAATACGGAAGCTTTGAAATATTGACAGGATATTACAGATTAATTTCTGTTTGCACCGTTAGGTTCAAAACATCGCAAAATTCTGTGTGAAAGAAAATAAAGATGGCTTTGTGCAGTGTCTCTTGTCATATTTTTAACATTTTTACAGTAAGTGAGGCATTTCTAAATTACTATGTGTATTGAATTTACAGCTATGTAGTTGTATTTTACTTATTGTCTGTATATCTTGAGGCATTTTTAGTATTTGATTTTCAAGAAGGTAAAAATTATATCATTTGTTTGCTTAAACTGAGCTTTGTACTTCATAATAATCTTCGAGTTGTGCCTATACCTTTTTCTTCATCAGTATTCAGTAAAATATAGTATTCATAGAATTAGCATGCTTCAGAGTGCAAGAGAATGTCTTTCTTTTAAAGATCAGAGATGATTCTTATTCTCCATCTCATGGGCAAGTTGAACAAGAGAGAGACAAAGATTAATCCTAGTGTTTCCATCTCACTTTTCAGATTATGCTGCTTTAGCACTAGAGTACTCAGTACTGTGTATTTCATATCCAAAAATTGTATTAATTAATGTTTTAGGAAATAAACAGGAGTTAAAATAAAATCCTCTAGGATATTTTGTTGGTTTGAAATCTAAGGGGCTTTATAATCCTTTAAACCTGTAAACAGTAACAAAGAGACCATTGTCACTAAATCAAATTCATCTTTGTTGAAACAGTATTCTGCAGAGTTCCTCATGCTATTTAGTGAGCGAGCCTCACCTCTGCTATAACTCCAGTCCCTTAGTACTCCAATCAGTGATCAGTTTGGCTAATATCTTGAAAATTAATAAACATTCATGGAACAGTGAGTTGACCACTTCCCAGCTCCCTGATTGAATAGTTTTTCTTTATCATTTCTGTAGACTGTTGCTTTGTTTAACATTTAAGGTTATGTTAGGTCAATTCTTAATACAATAGCATATTTGGCAAGAGTAGGTGAGGATTAATTAGTAATGTTTGAAGAAGACTTTGAAAATGTAAAGTGCTATGGGGATATAAATGAATGTATCTGCTTTCTCTGGCCTAGGAATAGGTGGTACCTGCAGAATGCTTTTTTCATGCTTGGAAAACATTAACTTTTCATGGATTTTACAGTAAGTAAATTCTGAGTTTTGGTTAATTGTTTGTACTTCTAAGCAGCGGCTCATAACTCCAAAAATGTGTGGCCTGCAAAAAATATTCAGATAAGTAGTTGGTTTACAGCAAGCTACACATGTGAAATTCATAAAAGGGCTCGAATAGCCAGTGGAAATATGTTAAGGAGTCTTGAAATACAGATCTTTGAATCCGCTGGATGTATTTTATTACTTGGAGTTTGGCATTTTCAGAGGACATACAGGGCTTCAGAAGTATCAGATTATTTATGAAGCTGATACTGTACAATTTATGAGTTTTCTTACACTGACTTGCAAATGTTACGTCTTCCCTGCAGAGAATGTTCCTCCTTGTTGTGAGATAAAACCAGCTGAGGTGCTGGTAAGCTGGGGTAGGTGGCAGAACTGATATCCAAGTGAGCTATAGAAAAGTCTTCAAAACGTCATCTCTAGTACTTCTAAGTGATCTAGATTTAAACTGCTGTTTCAACTGCTCTATCTCTTGGAGACATTTCATCCCCCACACTTTTACCTTTTCCAGGATGTAGCATATACACTCAAATTTTCAGCAGTACTCCCCTGTACAAGATAGTAAGTTTTCACATCTAAACATTTCTAAAAAAGGCAAATGATGGATTGCACAGTGGGCATTTCCCCATCTTCCTTTCACGCTAGCTTCAATAATTCTGCTTGTAATTCTTGGAGATGAGATACAAGGCTTCAACTGATGACAGCAACAGACAAAAATTTAGAGGCAGTGCAGTTCCTTCAAACAGATGTTTCCCAGACAGACTGATAACACTTCAACTTTCAAGTGACACCTCCTCTTAAAATCTCTCTAACTACAAGAAAAGGTATAATGTCATACAGTGTCAGGTGTGAAGTAAAACTTGATTCATCTTTAGTGTTTGATTATTCCTCGCTTACAGCCTGTGTTTAAACAAATAGTATTTTTTTCAAACCTCTGATTTGACAAAAGTTGTGGATGTCTCATATATCTTCCTATTTTTCTTTTTTGTTAACAAACCCAGCTGTTTGCTGGCAATTAGGGATTTTCTTCCTAACACCTCTTGACATCTGACTATTTTCTGCTTTCTTTAGAAGTAAATATCCCCTGTTTTATGGGCTAGGGCACCATTAAAATTTGCAGTTCATGTTATATGATGAATAAATGAAGTACTTATTTATAAGATTTTTTTTAAAGCAGCACAAAGCAGTTGTAGGGCAAGTGAAGTGGGTAGGGCAATTCACCCACTTGGTATTTCACAGTTAAAAAAAAAGGTGTAAAAAACTAAACTGGAAAAGCATAACTTTAAACCACTTACGTATTTCTCAGAGCAAGGAACTCTGATCCTACCTGTATATCCAATGTTTTGTTGCTGCATGCAACAAATATCCTGTTAGTGGTAAAAGAGCTAATTTGATGTTTCTTTCCCTTTCTCATTTTGTTCTAAAGAAATCTGGCAGTATTTTGTTGTATTTTTTTTTGTGCCCTATTGTAGTGTTTATTTCTCCTCACCTACTATGCAAACTCTTTGATCCACAACTTTTTTTTTTCTTTGAGCTCAGTGATGGAAATATTAACAACTGTAAGGACCAATGATGAATGTTCAATGGGGTGAATCTCTTCCCTTAAACATTAAAAAATTAAAGCTTTGTCTAGAAGGACAGAGGCTCAAGAAGTTCCACTGGTCCCTGCAAACTGAAAAACATTTACTACTTAATAACATTGCATTAACCTAGAAAAGGCTAGCAGTACATGGCTAGACCTGATTCTCTGTTGTACTACATAATTGCCTCCTTCTTACAGTCTTTGCGAAAGTGTAAATGAAATTTCTTCCTTTTGTATACAACCTCCTTTTAAGATAAAACAGAATACCCAGCCATAATGTAAATTCTCCTTTTTTAAAATCTTACCCCCAAAGTTGTACTAAAAATTCCACATAAATTTTCCTTATATGTGTTGGGTTTACCTGGAGTCTCATATATAGAAGGCTGACCTAAATTTGACAGATGTGTGTTCTACTCTTAAAAATTTTTGACGAAAGTTTCTACAAATACTGCCATGTAGGAGTTATGGAGAGTTCTGCAGATTATTGAATGAATACATTTTTAAGACATTGTTTCTCTTTTTAAGATTTGAGATAGAATCTATGCTGCTCTTGAATGGGAGATTGAATAATGAAGTTGATGTCAGGCATGAGCTTTAGCCCTGCTCAACAATGGCCTACCCTGGGCATGTAGGGAGGAGGGAGCAATAAAAACAAAATAGGAGTATTCCCTGTTCTTTTCTTAGCCTTCTCACTTTTATAACCTATTATCGTTCTCTGTTAAGAGCTTAGACACCAAAATAATTATTAACATAAAGCTAATCCCATCTTCGATCCTTCCTGTAGTTTATATTCTTTTCTTGTCCCAAGTTTTAGAATATATTGTACTTTTCTAGGTGAGCTGTTTTCTGAATTCAGGCTTCCCTGGATATGAGTGCCTTGTTGCAGTTTGTTTATAACAACAGAGTTGTTTGCTTATGTGTGCCTGTACTTATTGCTAAACTTGTACTTTTGTTGCCTTCGGATCCTGTGCTGCTGTGTATTTCTGCTAAATTTGATGTAAAGATGATAAGCTTTTCCAAGCCTACTTGGATCTCAGATTTTCACTGTCACTTTGGTAAAGGAAACACATAACAAGACAATTTGATTTTCACTGTCTTAACACTCCTGTAGACTCTTTCATATAACCATATCATCACCACAATTTTTTTGTGCTTTTGTGGTAACCTTACACAAGTATTTGTTATCATGTAAAACAAACCTTTATTCAGCTACACATTGGCAGTTTTAAGAGAAGGTTGTTGATCAGAAAAAGCCTTTTTTTTCCTAATCTCTGGTTCTTTTCTGACAGTTAGGAGGATCAGTGTTTAGATTATTTCCAGAGAGGGGACAGCCCTTTCTGCAATGACTGGAAAATGTCAAGGGGTCATCTGAGAGTGCATTCGCTGTTTGAGCCCAGCAGGAATGTGTTGAGGGTTTTTTGTTGGTTTTTGGTTTAGTTTTTTAAAACTTCCATTTCATCAAGGTCCTCACAACCTGGGAAAAATTAAGGTGTTGCAGAGTGGCTAAAAATGTTTATGAACCTTAATGCTAGAATGTTTATGAAGCTTAGTATTAGAGAAACTGGGAGCCACTACTCTTGAGTCACAAACTGAAATACCCCCAAGGCTAATAGGAGTCTTGTCTGAATTGCAGTCACCTTTCCTTTCTGATTTTGTATCACATAGAACAGCTGGCTCTGCTGACTGAATGCATTGATCATTGAAGTGGTAATCAGAGTATACAAGTGAAGAGACATTGAGTAAAGGAGGTTTGAGGTTGTTTTCTGAATGGTATTACCTACAAATCCTTCCCTCCCCCTCCCCCCGACCCATTCCAATTGATTACTCTTCAGTGAGGAAATGGCACCATGGCAGTATTACACTTCCTAGCTTGACTAGTTGGCAAAATAGTGTTATGAACATAAGGTTCATAACAAAGGTTGCAATTATTTATTTCCAAATCAAAGATAACACAGAGCAGGGAAGGCTGTGAACTTGACTGGTGCTTTTGCTGACCACATGCTTCAAAAACTGGGAGAGCCATTGTTTTCTGTGTAGTCTCAAATCCCCAAAGCATGCAAGTATCTATTGAGTGTTGTTCAGTAAAGGGGAGGTCTCAAAAGCTGAGAAACATGAAGTCAATAGGCTGCAAATGCAGAAATAGCAACTTATGCCCAGCTCTTTGGTGTGCCCAGGAGCTTTCAGGATCCCCCAGTATAGTAAGAGGTGGTGATTAAAACTAAAAGCCTGAGTGAATAAGCCTGCTGCTTCCTCTTCATAAAAACTTTTGAATGCATATATATGCACATATGGGCCTGAATTGCCGTAAAGACTGTAAAGCTAGTAGTGAAGGCCACAGGATAGATTCCCAGGTTGTAAAAATTTGTGTAACTCCAGTGAGATTTTTATTCTAAAATTAATAGAGATAATTTCATACTACCTGGAAATTTGGTCACAAATCACTGTTAAAAGAATCCTGACAGGGTTGCTTCCATATTTTAAGATGTGTAATAGATTACCTGTACAATATACCTTGTTTACAGAGTATAAAACGGAAAAAGTCTATTCTATCTTACACTTTGCACTGTCTTGATGAAAGTTATGGGAATACAGGCCATGTACAAAATGGCTATTTATAGGAAATCCTGTTTTTCTCTCTTTTTGGTTTTACTTTTTCTCTCCAAACAGCAGCAATTTGTCTAAATGAAAGGCTGTGCAGGAGATTCCAGGAACCAATTTGCATGGCCCTGTTGGAAATCATGGTCAAAACTACTAGCTGTTAATAATGTGACTTGTATCTCAGCGGGATACCCTAGGAAGTGGATTAGCAGTGCTCTAAACATCATCAGGGATAAACAACAGGAAACTCGCCCTAGGAGAAAGTGCCAGTAGCTTGACATAAACTCCCATAAAGAGCTTCAGGCAAGACTTGCTCTTAATAAATATCCCAATATTGAATCTAGGGGACTTTAAATTCAGTCTGCAAGATTGCCAACACATGTTGAAGTTCTTCCCAGGGCCTGGCACTGCTGTAACTTCCCTCCAAAGCAAGCAAACAGTAGTGGGCTGGAGAAAAGCTTTAAACATGGATTTAATTTCTGGCAAATGAAACAAATATGTCTCTTTGAAAGCTTTCTCCTTTTATACCGAAAGACAAAGAAGTAAAATTCTGACTGTTTCTTGATTAGCCTGGAGATTTTCTTCTTTAGAATAAGGAAATGTGCTGGTTTTTGTTTAAGGAGCTTCTTAAAGAAGAGAAAAATTATTCAAGGGAGCTCATGCTTTGAGAAAGCACACATTTTGGACTAGTAAAAAAAAACATACTTCTACTTTGCTATGGTCAGTATTGGTTCAAGAGCACCAAGGAAGCATACCCAAATGAGTCATTTTATTTTCCTGCAGTGTTGTTTGCCTGCTTATCCAGTGCATGCATTATTATGGCTTCTAGACCATAATGCCAAAGAGAGAAACCACAATTCTGTTCAGTTTGAATTTTTGATGGGGGCATAATACTTGTGAGGGATGAAGCTGCAGGTGAATTACGTAAGGGATATGCAAGCTGGTAAAACCATTGCCTTGAATCACTATACCACGTATTTTGTATACTCAGCTTAGGAAAACTATATAAGGAATGATTTTTAAAAAGTAAAATATTTGTGACTGTTTTGCACATCTTTCCATCCTAAGTAAGCCATTCTAGCTGCTCTGACTCCAAGGAGACAGGGTTTGGGGAAAACCCCCATTTTGAAGTCCTCAGTCTTGAGATCAAGGAGTTAATGGCAGGTGCTCTGTGTGCAGATAGGAGCTCTCACATTTCCAAAGTTTGGTAGCATTTAGGTGTGTATAAATGGAAGTGATTACCGTAAGGCAATAATTAATTTTGCTCCATGGTGAATTCCATAAGAGTTGGTTTAAATTTTATGAAAGGCATTTCAAGTAATCTCTTATCTCTTTGCTGATCATCCCCAGCCCTACCTGTCAGTGTGGAATGGCAAGCTGTCCCTTTGACAGAAATCCTATGAAAGGACATCTGTGCTGTGTGACAATGTCATATGGAAGGATTACTGGTTTAATAGAGTTGAATTTTGTTCTTGCTCAAGCAGATGCATCTGTCAGTCAGGCTAAAAAAAGGAACCAATTATGGCAGTAATTTTCACTTTGAAATTTCCATGCAAATACAGTAATAAAAGGAACAAAAAATTATAAACAATTTTTGCCAGAAGTATGGTTCATGTAGCTGTTGAAAAACAGCAGTAACTGTGCTTGGAGTATCACATGCATGATATTAATCAAGTGTGACAAGGAAACGTTAGTACAACAGATATAATCTTATTTGGCTGTATTTTGGACAGCTTTTAAGCACAGCTTGAAAAAGAGTATTTAAAAGATCACTTTCCAGTATGGCATCTCCCCATTTTTTTCCAAGCAATTTTTTTCCTCCTTTCCTTTTTTATTTCTCTTTCCTGACTTCCAAACCAATCCTCTCTTTGGATCCTGCCTCTTTTTTATATGTGTGTGTGTGTATGCACAACACTTTCTTTTTTTTTAAAACAAACTGAAGAAAAAAAATTTAAAGAGTGTTACCACTAAGGAATTGTGTGACTTCTGAATTTTTTTGTCTATGCTAAGTATTTCATTTCAATTGTTAACAATATTGCATGTCCACAGGGGAGAATATGATGATTGTCTCATGCACATGAAGGCCTTGTGTGTGGTAAAAGGCTGGTTTGTAGCCAGGTCTTCAGCTCAACTGAACTTAATACGAAGACCATAATATCAAGGAGCTGGATCCTTAGAAACATTCATATAAACACAATGATAGTGGAAAACAGATGCCTCAGCATCTACTGCAGCTGCGAATGTTCTTTTTTCTTTTTTTTTTAACAGGGGGATGAAAAAGAAAGTTTCCATGGTTTTAAGATAGTAATTTTTTCGGTAAAGTATATCAAAGTTTGCCTCCAATAGTCTGTAGTTGTTATTTATATCTGCCAAGGAGAGCTATAAATTCAGCCTTGACATGGTTTCAATAGTGTGAACCTCCAGATCTGCTCTAATCCCAAGATTAGATACTGAAGTGCTGCTTCAATTGTGCAGTATTATCACGTACTATCACTTGGCCCTATTTCAAACTGTAGTTTTATTGACAATACTTTCAAAGCTGTTGCTAAGTTGTGAGCACTCTCCTTTATCTGTTGCTGCTTTTACAACTCAAGCTAGGTATACTTTCTTGCAGGAAGCACTATGCTAATAATAATCACTAGACAAAACAGTCATCTGTATTTATCATTTTTTCATACAGGAGACTCTGTTCTATTCACAGACTCTTTTGCATCCTTAACAAGTTAAACTGCCTTACAGCCTCTTGTTATTGTCGCTTCTACCTGGGTAGTTCTTCAAAGCAATCCTAAAAAGCTCTATATTTATATCATGGAACTAATTGCTCTGAATTTAATTCACGTTGCTGGTGGTTGTTCTTCCTTTCCCAAGTGTCCTGGCTCATTACTACCTTCAGTCGTAGGACTTTTCCACAAAGTGTGGTTGAATGGGTCTGTTTTAATTCCCATGAGGCATGTAAAGATTATGTGCAAAACAGAGATGACTAAAATAACAGATGCATCCATTAACCAAGGCAGACCAGAGAGCACAGTGAAGTTATATGTGCTTGCCTTTCACAAATGAAGGGGGTGCATCAATAAATTCCTTTGCCATCTATAGAGGAGAAAACTGTATTTTGTTGAATCCTTTGGGATACAAAGGGCCTAAACTAGATTTGAAGAACCTGCTTGGAAGAGACACGGTAAGAAAGCAACTGCTCATCCTAATGTCCGGTGTGAGTGGCTGCCAAAACAGCTGCTGACAAAGCTGTGTTTATTTTGGGAAGGTCTGTTAGCTGTTTTGCTGCCAACGTGCTGAATAGGTTACAGAGAAAAGCAGTGCTGCCCGGTGTGGGGGATATGACACAGATGATCACTTCAGAAGAGAAATGTGGCTGTACAGCTGCTCCTTTGAAGGCTTGGTGGCAGCTCCGTTTCTTTCTCTGTCCCACACCTACATCGTTAACTGGGGGGAGGTCAGCAGTCACCTCTGCTTCTGTTTACTCGCCTGCTTTTTTTCCTTTCTTCTATATCTGTCTGCAGGACTTCAGGGTAGGGACCACTGCCCCTGTTTCATTTCTTTAATACAGTTGGCTCTGTGTTTTACGCAGATAGTGTGAATTAAGAGTGTGAAAATAGAGTTGAATACTGGGTAATCTTGAGCCATCACTGCTATGCTTACAGCGCATCAGTAGGATGGGACACTGCCCTCAGACAGTGCTGAAGTCTGCACAGATGTATGCTTTGACAAAAACTAAAGATTTTAACTGAAATAAAGAGTACTGATGCTGTATTTTCCTATGTCAAATGCTTTAGCTTGATGTGTTCTGCAGCTTAGAAAAGTAAATACTGATTCAGAAAAATGACATCTACACGTGCACTTCTCTCATGTTTTTAAAGGCCAGAAGTCTTAAAACACACATTGTTATGCCTCTGGTCTGCTCAGGGTCAATTTGCATAATGTGGTGTTCTTTTACTACAAGCTTTAGTTACAAGTAAGTAATAGGAACTCAATTTTTAAACTCATTGTGGTTTCACTCCAAGTTAGCACTCATTGACATACATGGTATTGCTTTTATGAGACTTTAAAAAAGCAATTTTTCTCCATAGGCATAATAGCAGGAAGTATTTCTTTTTAGTAATAGCTGAAACCCTCAGTAACAACTGAGAAGTCTACTGTGTTCCCAAATTTATCCTCTGTACTCTCCTACCTGTTGGGAATGTTGTCAATAAGCATAACCTCATATGATGCACACTGGTTTGGTTGGTATACTCAAGACAAAAGCAGTTTTATTTCTCTGATTTCCCTTACGAATTATTGAATTTCTCATACATCTTGGTGAATCTTTCTGTATCCTTGATTTTACAATCTTATTCGTATGCTGCTGTACCACAAAAACTATTTAGTGCACTCTTATAGAAACTTTTCAGAGCAATTGATTCTATGCAGAGTCTGTTCTGTATTTTCTAAAAAGTTTTTTTAAAACAGAGTAGTACAAAAGGGTATGTAAAATTGAGTTGCTTATCAGTGAAAATTATTCCTTTGCATTTTCAGTTTATATAGTATAAATTCTGCGAACACTTGTTTATACATTTACACCCAAATAGATCTAGAACGTAGAGTCTTGAGCAGCCTGTTTTTATACATATCAAAGTGCTTATGGGAAACATGGATCATGGCCAATGGCACAACTTTGCTTCACTTCGTGTCATAGCTAGGGCATACAGTTATATTGCATTACACACATACTGGGATAAAAATATTTTGTATGAAGAATGAGGACTTCCCTCTGAACATACAGCCTGAATTTAGCTGCCCTTCAGACCTGAGAGTTAACTTTCTAGAAGGTATTTATTGAGAATCATAAATATCTTTGTATTTTTAAGTGAGCCTATGCGTATGTCTTTGCTTAATGCATGTGTTTAATCATACCTTTCAAATAGACATTTTTGCTCTTTACTTACATTGTAGTGTGCTTTTACCAGGCTTTCTTTGGGCTGTTCAAGATTGCCAGCTGTGATATTAATCTGGTTTCAAGTTGATCTGGTTTACTGTTTTGAATTTACAGGACTTGAGTGTCTAAGGATACCATGCCATATAAAACAAGTCATTGGGGTTTGTTAGGTGTTGGAAGGACAACAAAAGAAGATAGCTGCATGAATGATACCTGCAGTGCAGGGACCTCAGGTTCACAAATTTCTGCAGAACACTGGCCTGCAGTCTCAAATACTCCTGGCAATCCAGGCCATCTGATAGAGGTAGAGGTGCAATCTAATGTCATTCCATTGGGAACTTCAGCACTGAAGAACAGTGTTTGATGAGAAAAGGTTTTGTCTGCGTTCTGCAGAATGCTTCCGCTGTAATCTGATTTGGGGCTGAGAAAGCTGCAAACAAAAAGCAAGAAAACAGGCAGAGCAGGTGGGCTATGAATGTCCAGGAGATGACCTGTGCATAATCTTAATGCCCTATATGAGTGATAATGACAGTTATAGATGGTTGCAATTGCCTCAGAAATGTTTGTAATGTTCTCACTGCTTTCCTGTAGTGTGGCAAGCATCTACAGACTAGATCTTTTGTGATTCCATTAAGTTATACTGTAAGGGTGTAGTGGTACTTACTCCAAAATTATTTTGCAGTAAATGGGACTAAAACAGATGTTTACACTTAACCTTGTTTCCTGAGTTGCTCTTTTGCAATCATTGGGTTTTGTGGGGTTTTGTTCTTGCTGCAAGAACTCACTATGCACTGTCTGGTTGAATGTGTCAATTTTAAACTGTGGTAGGTGTCAGCAAGTGTCACAGAGGGAGCAGAATAGCTGGAGAACTCATAATAAATATTTTCAAATAGTCAAGTCTACTAAGAGTTAAAAAAAGTAACTTGGCTAGTTGAGCAAAATAATAAAGCTGAAGGGTCTTACAGCAAAAATTACTGTTACTACATCAGATGAAAAACATAGGGGTTTGCATTAGTTCTCCAAGTGGAAAATAAGAACATTAGGCTCTATACTGGCATGATTAAAAGGATTGTCAAGGAGAAGCCTTTTGCTACAGAGGAAAAAGGCAGGAATGAAGTCAGAGTTGCAATAGCATGTTTTCCTGAGAGACTTGGGGAAGTGGCTTGAAGTGGGGATTATGAGCCAAAGCTGAGAGAGAGATAAGGAAAGGATAAAAGAGTGTATATGTGTCTCTGTGTGTGTCTGCGTGGAGCACAGAGGATTGGAAAGAGAACTGAGCACCAATTTCCTGCTCACAGTCCCTGGCTGGAACTTACAGAGCAGGTAGAAAGAAGTCTAGTTTTGAGAAACCCAGTACAGAGATGCTTGCAGAGGAAAAAACTGTAAAACTGCTATGTCTAAAGAGAACAAGCAATTACTGAAATAAATCCCTATTTTTATGAGTTAGAGACACTGAAAAATAAGAGGTTTTATGGTTGGATGTAGTGTGGGGGACTTAGTGTAAGACCCATATGACTGAATTTCACAAAGTAACATAGGTATCAAAAGCACTGTCTATAATAAGGACTTTGTGAAAAAAGGCCTTTGGCTTAAAATGCATATTTCCTGAAGGGATGCTGGAAATTTCTAGTTACATCCTGAAATGATAGATTGTTTAAGATACTGAAATAAGAGCAAGGTGAGACTCTGAGACGGGAAGTAATGAGCTTCATTATAATTCCACTGAAGGTCTGAGAAGTATGTGAGCATTGCAGGCTATGCAACTGGCCTTCGTAGGATTGTTCTTAATTGGTGGAAGAGATCTGCAAACTCTTTTGAAGCCAGATCAGTATAGCCTTAAAGAACACAACCTCGTAAAATAAGGACCTGTTCCTGTGAACACTTCCCAAGAGAGTGGTCATACCTGTTTCCCTGACACAAAAATGAATATTGCATTTGGTAGGTCCCAAAATGGAAACCTAAGCATCTCCCCATCATCATTCAAGATGTCAGTTAGATGGGGGTTTTTTAGAGACTATTGTTCTAGATATTCTTTAATTATAAATTATTAGCAGCATATTAGACTGTTGAACACAAAAGGAAAGCAGGTATTTGCAAGGTATTTCGAAACCGGTATCAACACGTTCACAACAGAGTAGCCCTAGAAGAATGGGACAGTATAGCTTAAAAAGCAATATTAGCTAAACCAGCCGTTAGATATGTCATATGGCTCAGAATAGCTGCTCCATCATCATTCTGTCAGCATGTGAAGGGCTAGGATTTCGCGGGGTCACACAAGAACTTCAGTCAGAAAAAAACCCAACAGCTTCAGTGAGAAAAGCCAATGCAAGAAGCTTCTGGAGCACTTGGTGAAAGTTTTGCTTTCAGGGGAAAATTTCCTTTTTATTTAATTGTTAAAGTCCATAATTAATACAATAGTATGCAGTTAGCAATTACTGTAAGCCTCTGCTGCAAGTGTTGTCTACAGGAAGGATGCTTTTTTTTCTTATAAAAGACAGCCTCAGGTGTCATCTTTGTAGCATGAAGCTCCTCTGCAGGCCACCTCCCCCTTTCTGCTAGATGTCTTTGACCTCTTTTCAAGGGCAGGCCCAGAAACAACACAAATGTATCATTTTCATTTTCTAGTATTACATGTTCACTTTCTGGACATGCAAGTGCCTGTATATGATGAAGGTATAGGAATCCTGGCTTCCATGCATGTAGTCAGATCAATTTGGAGAGAGATCGAGCGTTAGTTGTGTGCCCATTTGTCATGGTTTGAGAGCCCTAAAAATCCAATTCCGAGTTCAGGCCTCCCTCCCCAGTTTTAACCCGGTGTGAGATGGGTTTTCCAGACAAAACACGAGACTCAAAATGGGGGGAAGGGAATATATTACAAGACTGTACAAATAAATGAATATCATAACACATTATATACACAATCCTAAGTTTTCTACCATGATATATATAAGTATTCACAATGGATCAAATCTCTCTCTCCAAAATAAAAGTCCAGGAGAGA
>JAWWLV010000144.1:26993109-27070057 GCA_035041135.1 Platyrinchus mystaceus
CTTACTAATGTTTTGTGGCTCTGTCTCAGTTCTCCAGCACAACTCCAGCAGTAGTGAAGAGTGAAGCCCATCATCCTTGCATTTCATCCTGGTTCAGCCCTCAGGATGATTCTTACAGAGTTCCATGCTCTGTCTCTATGTAACAGCAGTGAGGGGGGGGGGGGCAGAGCCCTCCTCCACATTCTATCGGCCATCCCCATCCACCTTTGGGACGCCTCGAGCTCCTTAGCTCTTCCCTTTTGCAGTGCACGCTGTACCCTATGACTTTCAGAGTCCACCCCCTCCATTATAGGAGGGATTTCAAGGGAGTTTGGGGGTTTTGATCTCAGTTCTTACCCCCAGCTCCTTCCGTAGGAATTTTCTTTGCTTTTTCTCAGCTGCAGTGCTGCTCTGCTGCTTATCACTTGGCTATGTGCCATCCTCTTCGGTCAGTGTTCTTTTGCCGGTGCGTCTTTATTGCTTTCGATGTAGAAGCTTCTCTCAGCTCTCGGTTATGGAGCTGGGTCCAGTTTATATTGTTCTAAGACCCTGTAGCCCCCAGCTGGGGCTGGGGGGGGACTTAGCCCCCAGAGGGGCTCTGGCCCCTTGCTTCTTGTGGCTAAAACATGGCTACTCCTACCACACGACAAAAACTGTAACTCTTCTTTTCCGGTTTTGGGTGATATGTTTATATTTCGACAGAGCGCTCATTGGATTAATTCTAAAGATCACCACCCCCTGGGGGTTTACCATATTCTCACCTTCAGGGGGGGAAAAACTGTTTTCCCCCACCACACCATTTAAGATTTAATACTAGTGTTAAATTTTACATGAAACTGAAATAAGGAGTGGCTGATATGAAGTTGCAGTTGCCTTTAACTCTTGCTCATGCCACCAGATTGGAGCATCTTTTGCCAAATCCCCCAGTAGCCTTTTGCTTATCCTCTCTCAGTAATGAAGATGCTGAAAAGAGATGAAAGCTGATTTGCTTTGGTTTGTCTTTTCTCTGTTGATTGTAGCTCACCTTCCTCTTTTACTTGTTCCTGCCCCTGAGCAGCCTGGGAACTTAAAGTGACCTCTTACATTCAGCAATTCCCTCCATTTTAAAAGTATTATGAAACTCTCCATGAGAGGAAAATGTTGTTTGGTTGGTTTGGTTTTGAGGGGTTTTTTGTTACTCTGAATTTCTCCTATCACTAAAAGCAGTAAGCTAAAACAACTTTGAATGTGGTAAAGTAGAACAGATTTTTGAGTATGCTATAGCTATTTAGGTGTTGGTTACCTATAGTTACTCTAAAAATATAACTTAAGCTTTCTAACTCCAAAAAGAGTTTCATGCTACAATTTAGCTTTGGAATATGACTATGACATTTTATGGCATTTCTTCCTCCCAAATATAATTATATAATGATATCTCTTCTATTTTACTTTTCAAAGTCTCCTTCAGGACTACATGACTTTTTAGGCTTTGGTCTGTAATTTCAGTTTAGGAATTACAAATTGATTTAGAGACTCCAATGTCCATCTGTATATTTTTAAGTGTTGTACTAGCTGAAGTCTGACTGCTGTAACACTATAAGTAACCTACTTACCCTTTAACTTTATTACTTCAAAAAATGGCTAGTGCTCCAGTTTGTGGTATGTTGCATAACACAAGACTCCCTTGTATGATTTATAACATTGACATCACAGTCTGTGCTGGTTAATGTCAGCCCTGGACTGCTGCTTTATATCAGGAACTATCAAGCTTATTCATTATCAATAAATAAGAAACACTGAATAGTTTCATTTAGCTTTTTTAAAAAATATTGTACTGTTTTTTTATTTTGAACTATAGGTATTTAATTATTTGATTATATTAATTACAGAAGGAAGAAAAAGAAAGTTACTCCATTTTCGTAGCATTTGTTCTCATTGGCAAGTTCTCTTTTGCCTTTCTGCCCCCATATACCTTCATTTGAGGCTGAATTCATTCCACACAGATGTGAAGACACATTGATGGTGACTTTTATTTTTTTAGTTCATGAAGTTGCCTTGTGTCCATCTGACCTTCTGCATAAGTTAAAGCACTTATTGAAGGCTTGCAGAGTTGAGGGGCTGGGGTGAAAGACAGTCCGTTCTCCTCCTGTTTTAGAAAGCTCTTACTGCAACTAACTTTGTATCTACAAACATCCCCTTAGTCCTTTGGAGGCAAGCAGGGCAAAGACTTCAGTGTTGCCATGTGCTGGGTCAGCATGTCATCAGTCAGCTTCAATTCATGACAAAGAGAGGTGCAAGATTAGCCGTGCTTAAATGAGCCCCTCTTAGCCCAGCTGTGGTGGTGACTATGGGGTGGCATCTTCACATCTGGTGTCTGTCCATGTACTTGCAGCACTTACTGATGTCCCATATGTTCCTGCTCTGATGTCAGCAGGGTTCTTCTCATAATACAGTTTCATTCTTTTATCTATCTGTGTGTTTGTCTAAAACCTTGCTGTATTGGGAAATAGGAAATCTCTTCAGGGATGAAGGAAATATTCTTGTACAAATTAAAAAATGGCTTGGGGTTTCTTAAAGTTCTCATAAGATTTATTTTTATATAATACAAATTACATTTATTTAGGTAAATGGTGCTGGATCTTTTCACCACTGGCCAAGTAATTAATGGTACTGTGCACATTTTTAATTACTTTGGTTTACTGCTAGAATTTTATATGTTAGAGCAATGGCATGGTACTCATCATGTCATTTCAATTATTACTCTAAATTGGACTAAGATCATTACATTGGGCTATGATCAAAGGTCCTCTTCTAAATCCTATTAAATCTTGAACCTCATTTTGTCTTTTTTTTTATCCTTGAAGTTCTCTGAGGGTGCA
This sequence comes from Platyrinchus mystaceus, assembly GCA_035041135.1. Lineage (NCBI taxonomy): Eukaryota > Metazoa > Chordata > Aves > Passeriformes > Tyrannidae > Platyrinchus > Platyrinchus mystaceus. The sequence continues at coordinate 26,995,947 of JAWWLV010000144.1, forward strand.
TCTCTGTGAGGATTATTTCTGAGAAAGTTCTCGTTTGTTCAAACAAAACTTGTTGGCCCAATGAAGATTATGCAGTTGGAAAACATAAGGAAATTAAATGTGTTATTGTAAGCAGGAGATGTTGGTAGAACTCTGCAGAACAAGAATAGTTATCCCCAAACCCTCACAGCATCCACCGAATCTTTTTTTTTAATTCATGCCACCCAGTTTGTAACTGCAACTTCTTATCTGAAATTCAATATGAAATTAGGTGGTGAAAGTTAATAGTTTTTCTCAGTCTCCTGGGTCCAATGAGGTGTACTATGAAACATAGGACTTGAAAGACTGGCTGTAGTCACATAATTTAAAGCACTGAATATATGCAAATTTCCATATATTTGAACTAGATTGTGAGGTCATTTTTCATGGTTATATTGCAAGTCTCATAGTATCTTTTATTTACCTGACATTCTAAATGTGAGAAAGTGAGAACTTGGTTTCCAGAGCTTTTTAGTGACCTTCTGTGGTTCAAATGTTATTTTAGTTCTCTGCTAGAACATAGTTCAAAGTTTCATAACAAGAGAAGGGAAATCAAAAGAACACAAGATGCTGAGAAGAGGGGAAAGAAAAGAAGGGAGGGAAAAAAAAAGAACAAGAGGAGAAGTAGGCCCCGAGCCGTCTTCCCTGGATGAACCTACCTTAGGTTGGGGGACTGGACTACAGACCTCCAGAAGTGCCTTCCAGCCTCAGACATTCTCTGACTTGCTGTCCACTTCCACACAATGTGGTGGATCACCTTTGCTGGTGACCTTAAAACGTTCGTTTCACGGCAGTAGGGTATCAAAACGTGCCAAGTGTTTCTGTTGGGCTTTTGTTTTCCATTGGTGAACCAGTCACTAACAAACTATCATTGACAAACTAGCCTTACTGCTCTTGAAACTATTAATAAAACAGTTTGGGTGAATACATTTGATTCCTGGAGGTCCATGTAAGTGTTTCTGCTGTGCATTAGTTAATTGTACTGTGTTATGCCCTACCACCTTCTGATTGTACATGTTCCTTGTGATTAATGATTAGAGATCTTTCTGGATACTGTAAATAAACACTGGTCATCTGCTTTCAAATAAGTAACATGCTCCTTGAGTAAAGGATAGAATGAACTTGCCCTATTATTCACAGGTATTTTCTGTTTATTATTTGACTGACTTCATTGTGAGAGTTTTTTATAATGTAGTGGACTAGATCGCTAATTAGATTGTAATATAAAAGACTAGATCATGACAATACTTTATGCATCTGATTGTATTTATGCTAGACCATAGATCTATTAGTGTCAACTCAGATACTTGCAAAAGCCTTTGTGGAACAGCAATGATGGCAAATACTGTCTTGGATTGGAGTCTTGTAATTTATTCAGTTAATAAAAAGAAGATACATTGCTTGCTAACAAAGAGCATGGAGATTGTGTAAAACATGTAAAACTAATGGTGTTGAAGCCTATAGGTTAGTACAGAAAAATAGGAACTGAATTAAAATAGAAAATCTTTCCTGTGTCTTCTTCCATGGTATTGCAGTTTCTCTACACATAGGGAAGTTACTACATAGTTCAGTAAACTGTGAATGTATGAAGTATCAGCTATGCTATATTAGCTTTCCCATATGCACACATAATGATAAAATAAGTTCCAGGTAGGAGGGATTATCCCACTTTCAAAACAGAGCAAAAAGTTCTGCAGAGAGCTGCCTACACAGGAACTGTGTATGTGTTACTGACAACATGGGAAAATTGCACTGAATTCTTGTATTAGTGAGTGCCCCATGGAAACAAAGGCTTAGAGAGTAGCCTCTTTGCAGCAAACACCTGGTTTTGCCTGTGAATTAGTGGGAGCATCTAGCAAAAATTTGCATACCATTGATTTATTGCCCTTTTACTCTACCTGAATTACGCTTCTGTAATTTTTGCCATGTATATACAACTCTTGTATTTCATATACCTATTGGTGATAAAACAATTTCATTCAAAAGCCTTTCACAGAGAAAGATTATTGGTGTTGGCTGTGAGATTAGAGCATTAGCTACAAATGTGTGCTTTGCTGTCACTAGTGATAATATGCAAGTGTGGCTTAAAACTGGGAGCAAACATCTGAAAATTATCCAGTAGATACAGACTAAAGCCAGTTACTCAGTTGCTCTTCATTTATTTGTATAAAAAATATTTTTTTAGAGCTTCAGTTTTCAGCCATAAAGAAGAGGAATCTGTATGTGTAGCTAAATACATATTTAAAATGTATACATTTAAGTCTTGTGTAGCGATATATAGCATTCTTATATATGACAACCGTGTGTCTAGATAACAATACATATATCATTCAAATATGAGAACGGCCAAAACAAATGTAAATATGAATCTGAGCTTCTTGTCCCTCCCTTAGTATGAGAGATCAGTGTGAAAACCTGTCTAAACTTGTCTAGATTTCATGCCATCTTTTTAGGGACACTTAGGACTAGGAAATGGTGCAAAGCAGTGTAGAATTGGACTCCTATTTTTGTTTTAGTCTGTTTTTGATATTCCTTGTCATTACTTTTGTCATTCACAGTTTCCACCTTCAAAGCACAGGTCATTTAGACTTGTTTTGTCTTGTCACCTAAAAGCCGTGTTCTAATTATAAGCCTCCATCCCATACCAGTCTTTTTTTCTGATGAGAGTGAAATACTCTTTTACAGATTGAACCAAACCTGTTTGATTCATGGGTGGCTGTGACCTGGCAGTGCAGTGTTTGACAGAGGCCATAATTCATTCAAGAGCTCATGTAGCTTTTATTTAGAAAGGCTTGGTTTTGAAAGGTATTAAAAGGAGCAACCTTCCTTAATAATTTCTGAAGTACCCCATGATGCACTCCTTTTTTAACATCCAGAAAAATCTTGATTTTTGTTTACATGCTTACTTGATTAGTTTGTTTAGAAAAAAAAGTTGGGTTGCTTCTATGTTTGATTTATCAGTTACCTCTAGCACAAATAGAATTAACTAATATTTTTCAGCCCAAACTAACACTTGATAATTTGTTAGTATTCTTTAATGACTGGATTTTTTTAATAGTGTATTCTGATTTAAATAATAAATTCTAAGTATTATACAATTTACTGGCACAAGTACACTAAAGCCATTGGCAGAACTTGTTTTTGTGAGATAGTTCACATGACATGAGCAATTTGCCTTATCTGGATACTTTGTGAAGCTAGCCAGACTCTCAGAGTAAAATCAGCAAAAATGAGAAGTCAACACAAAAATACTGTTACCACTCCCTTTTATGGCATTTAGATAGATATATAAATTGTGAAGTAATGAAAAATCTACACCCATAAATAAATTCATTCACTTTAAGAAATGAATCGTGAAAAACACTTAGGAATGAGAAAGAAGCTGTGCATCACCTCATTAAAAGCAATATTGCTTATTTAGCTCAGATCTCAGTTGCATTATAAGAAAATTTTTTTGTAAAATGAAATGAATTGGCAGGGCTGAATAAGTTGATCTTTTACATTTACAGACATTTCACAACAGACTTAACACAGTAGTATTTCACAGCAGCTGTTTTTCAGATATGAACAAAAGGCTGTGCAGAGGAAGGATAACCTTTTTATCTTTGTAGTCAAAAAGCCCACAGATTTATTTTTAGACATGATGCATATGGTAAAATAGCCAAAAATTTTCCATAAGTGCCAGGTTGTGAGTGGTTCTGAGGCAGAAGGAAGAATTTTGTAAAAGGAAATATTGTGCTGAATGCATGAAACACTTTACTATAATAAAGATGAGGGGGAGGGTGAAGGGAGGAGAGAGAGAAATGTACAGCTAAATGTCTCTGTCTCCTAAACACTCACAGAAGTGCTGTTTGAAATTGAGCAGAAATGGGCAAGTTCCACATTCCTCCTGTGGTCATAGAGCTTCCCACTCTTCTAATGCACTCCAGTAAACTTGCAGACTTCAGCTGCCACCGCAGAGCTCACATCTGGTATAGAGAGCATGCTTTAATAATCCTAGAAATAATTTAGAAATACCTACTTGTCTTGGAAGCAGTTCTTCTTTGAGACAGGAGGCCATAGTGACCTGCAATGAGGCCCTGCAGTCCTCCACGATCGATTTTCAGTGCACAAGTGCTCTGTCAGACGTGTTGCAGCTACTGTGCATCCCTGTGCACTTGTGTGGGAGTTCTGAATTCTACATCTTAAAGCTGTAGGTATCCAAGCAGGATTGTTCTTCACAGTCCTGGAGATGCTGGGCCCTGCATTTGTCCAGAAAGCTGATCTGCAGTATACCCAGTCTCCATCTCCTGTGTTCAACAATTTGCATGCCTATGTGTTCATATGCTAATTTGGGGGTGTATCATAGAATTATAGAATGACTTATATTGGAAGGGACCTCAAAGATCAGCTGGACACACCACTCTGAATGTGTTCTCATGAGAGTAGAGTAAAGGGACGGAATCCTCCCCCTCAACCTGCTGGCCATGCTGCTTTTGATGCAGCCAGGACACAGTTGGCCTTCTGGACTGCAAGCGCACATTGCTGGTTCATGTTGAGCTTCTTGTCAAACAACCCCCTCAGATCTACCCCCAAGTGTATGTGCAGTAGGTCTAATTTATGCTTGCATATTTCAGACAATAAGATTCTTTTGGCTTCCTAATCTTTCACTGAAGTCAACGAGGGACTGATTCTCCCCCTGCTGAACAAATGCTTTAGCTTAGCTCAAAACCACTGTTGGGAGGCTTCATTTATAGGAGGGGAAGTAGAACCACATGCTGTATTAAGTTCCCTGGACTTGCTTTGTCACCAGCTGAGGCGTGGACATCTGTAAATGGAAACGATATGATTATTAGTATTTTTGTTTTTGTTTTCCTGGTTTATACATTTAGGGTGAAGCTGAAATAGTGAATAAAGATATTCATACTACGCATAGCTGAGAACCAGTTAATTAATATGTATTCTTTCTTTCTACTATTAATTCCTGCTCAAGTCACAAAATATTTAATCCAGAGATAGATTTAGGTTTTTCTGGCCTCAAATATGGAGAGTTTTTGAGGTATAGGTTTGGTATCAGTTTATTCTTGCCTATGATAAAAATGCAGATTATAGTAGGCATCCAAAGTCAATGAATAATCCAGATTTTTAGCAGTATAATAGTGTATTGTGCAATCTAAAATTACTGTCCCATATTCTTCCACTGATCTTTAATGAAATAAATGGGACTCCTTAAGTACAACTGAATAAGAAAGAATTGATTCTTAACTTATAAAATCAGAGATCTTAATATATTTTGCCCGATTTTGCAAGTCGGTTTAAAAAATACAGCTTCATGACTGTCCTTTTAAGATTTGATAAACAACTTCTGGCTACTCAGCAAGACCAGTTTTTCAAAAAGCTTCTGACAGGCTTATGGTGCTTATGATGAAAATAAATAAAAAAGTCTTGCAAGGCCTAGAAGGCAGGGTGGCAAGTTTTTACAGGATTAGAATGATTCCACATTTAAGAAAGAATACATCTGGTAGACAGAAACAAAACCTGCATATATATTTACCCAGGAAGGCATGAACTGAAAGATAAGATATTTTTAGGCCAGTGATGGAGAGTTTGGATGTATGAAGATTTGGCTTTTCTTTATACTTAGAATAAGATAGTTCGGAATGGACTGCTGAATCAGGCTAACGAAAAGTACTTTTCAAACTTCTTATGTGCCAAGAGGAACACATGATCCTTGCACTGGGGGAGGAAGGAATTTTGTTGGCCAACTTGCTGAGCACCAGGGCCATAGCTGCCCCTGTGGGACAGTTTCACGAGGGGTCCGAGAATGGCTCTGGTATGTATGTATGTGAGAGCTCAGAACACTTGGAAAAGGCACACTGAAAGGATGGCTTGCACTTGTTTAGTGAAATTAGACCTGTCTCAAGATGTCTGAGGGTAATTTAGAAGAAATGGTGATCCTTCAGAACCTGTGAATTGGGATTTCCACTGGGATCTTGTCTGGTAAAGATTTAAACTTGGTAAGGAGTCAGAGCACAATCCTTTAACTTTCCTCTTTCTCCAAATCAGTGTGGAGACTTGGCTTTGTTACATGCCAAGGTCATTTTTGTAGGGGTAATGTGCAGTGATGTGAGAACTGGTCAGTCTGACTGTTGCTCACTGGATGGCCTTTGCTCAGTGGAATTTTCCTCCAAAATGGTTTTATAGAAAAAGAGATTATGCCTCTCTACATGGTCATTCTGTGTGACTCTTTCTATTACTAGTAAGTGTCACCTTTACCTAAGAAATTTGTGTTTGTAGTAATAACTGGCCTGGAGAGGACTGCTAGAGAAAGGGTTGGACTGATAAGTTAATGTTACTTGTAGGTAATTTTACTGCTATGTGTGCAACTTCCTTATCTTCCCAGATCTTCCAAATCCCAAAAACAAACCCGAAACTAAAATGGCTTAGTCTCCACCAAATTAAACTGAATAAAAAGTTAATTTCATTGAGTTGTATAAAAAGAGGAAGAAAAAGATGTGGGGGTTTATATACCTTCTGTCAATCAGTAGTGGTTGAGAAACTATTTTACTGCAATCTCAACCTTTTCTTTATCTGTTACTGTTAAATTTATGATCTATACCTATAGAAATCACCTGTAACCTCTGGCAGATTGCAAGGACTGTTTCTTTATTGTGTTGCATCAAATCTCAATTATTTAAATTCCTAACGCCCATGTGTAACTTCATTAAAAATTGGTTACCAGAAAAAATGTTGAGTTTGCACAGATAACTTCTGATAAACTCCACTATCACTTATCATAGTTAAAAACTGTATAAAGAGCTGTAAAAAAATTCATAATTTATCACTGTCCATGACATCAATCAGAGCAGAAAGTTTTATTATTCAGCCATTCAGCATTAATAGTTATTACACTTTGTATTGTTTTTATACTGAAAGAACATTACAAGACTGTCTCCATTAATTGTGGCAAACAGGGCTTAACTTCAGTTGTTTGGAGAGACTGGTACTACCTGAAATTCAATATGATAAATTGGTCTCATCCTGAAATTCAATATGATATATTAGTCTCATCTTAAGGACTCTGTATAATGATCCATGTACTTAGAGATGCAATTTCAGAAGGGCATTTTTAGAGGTTTTTGTTCTAAGAGAGAAAAAATTTAGAAATAGACTAAATTGATATTAGATGATGGGATCTCAAGTCCATCAGTAAATATTATACATATGCAGCTTTTTTTGTAACTTGTATACTACTACAGGATGCATAACCATTTAATACCCATTTCGGGAGAAATCTGACTGTTTTAGTAAAAAGAGTGTGTCATGTGTTGGATTGACGGATCTGAAATGTCTTCTGTTTATATTCTGAATTATTAATGTGACTATATAGAAATTACTCCCACATCCCTGCTCATGGAAGGGGTCTCTCTGTGTTATACTGCTGTGTTTAAATGATTCCTTGTTAACAAAGCATTATTTTGATTACCTATTCAGTTATATTATTTTGTCCCTTATTTTTCTGTGCTGTAGTGCTTTCTGTGCTGCTATTTTGTAGCATTGTTATCATTTTACATCGACTGTCTTTGCAGCTACCATTCGGCAGTTACGAAATCCATCATGTAAGCTAATATGCATTTAAAATATAAACATACAGTGCTAGATGAAAGGATTGTGAAACAGATAAACAGAGGCAGATGGTACAGATTTAATTAATAAAAAATAAAAACAGGAAAATAAATCTGCTGCAATGATTTAATGCCTAATTTAATTAAGAAAAAAAATCTTGGAGTTTAGTTATTGCCAGGAAATTATATACTGTGTTGTTTCTCTTTGGGGAGAAATGTTTTGTATAAACTTTACAGCATTTTATTTTATGAAGAATATGAAACAATCTGACTGAACTCCAAGAAATTTTGCTCATTACAAGGAACAAAATTCAAGCGAAAGCAAGGCTCGTGTCTCTAGGTTAGATGTTCAAAGCTGGAGTTTGAGGCTGAGCTCTTGGGTACCAGGTTAGTGCCTTGGCTGTTATGCTACTGACTGTCTAATTAATGGATCTTAAAGCCTGTTTTGACTATCTCCACTGAAAATGTTTTTTAAGTTAGTGGATAAGCACATAGAGCATATAGGTTTTTTTGCCAAAATGACATATTTCTAAAGGGAGGGAGAAAAAAAAACCAAATGCTTTTTATTTAAAAAGAAGAAAAAAAGAAAAAAATCAGTGCTAACTACTAGTCTAACCAATTTCTCAGATATATTCGCAGATGACTAGAACTGGTTAAAAGATGTTAAAAATAACAATTTGGAAAATCATCAAGGGAAATAAAGGTATGGATTTCTTGACTTATTGCTTTGGATTTTGCTATCTATTGCTGCTTTCTTTTTACATAAAACTTTGAGAACTCTACATGCAAGAAGCTAATATGTGGTCAATAGTTCAATATTCAAAGTTCATTAGCATTTTACCCGTATGGAATAGTTTGATTTTGAAATTTAATCAATTCCTTAAGTTGATAAATAAAATCCAATTTTACATGTCATTTATTCTCTAGAGATAGTCTGTTGTTGGTTCTAATACAATGTTGGAGTTTATATCATGAGATTTTGTTCCATTGCTGAGACATGCATGTTGTCACAAGAAGACAATATTGGAACTAAGTTAAGTTTTGCTTTATGCAGGACTTCACTGACCAGAAAACAAAAATAAGAGAGAGAACCTTTTGAGATCACACAGGAGATGAGTCTGTGGAATTAAAACCACAATAAATTTGGGTTGCATTTGAGAAGTTCTGGGCCATTCAGTCAGGAAAAGACTAGTAAGGAGATAAGCGTGTGACTGTGCTTCTGGATTTTGGTTTCAGAATTATATCATTGTTTAGGGTGCTTTAGCTTTCTGAAAAAGAGGCTGACATTGACACTCCTAAACAGAAGACAACAAGGAGAAATATTATTATGTTATTATTGAATCAAAGAAATGTTACTGCTTTTTCCTCAAGAAATTAAACAGTTTTTTTAAGTCAAACTGAGATTAATTTCCTTTTTATTGCCTCTTTTAGTTAAAGAAGCAAAAAAATCAGCTGCTGTTAGACTATTCAGTGTGGCACACAGACCATTGGAGACTGGTAGGAGAGATGTCAGTTTACAGGCAGCTTTCCTGTACTAAAATCTGCTAAAAGAGCCCTCTGCACTCTCAAGAGCCTGGGAGTGAAGTGGGGACATCAGCCCTGTCTGACCCAGGTCGCAGGCAAGCTCCACTTGCAGGATGCCCTGCAGACAGTGTGGGGTCACAGGGGGCTGGAGGGATGAAGGCGTGGAGGGGTGACGTCTCCAGCCTCCAATCATCCAGCTGCTCATGGTTTTTCGAGCATGGGTTATGTTGATTGAGAGCAGTCCCAGAGTGACAGCATCATTCTTATCAATCTGCTTTCTGCTTCCATTTGCCACACAGAAAGGGCTGTACCTGCTTTCCTTAAGTTTGCTGATGTCTCGTCACCACTGTCAGTCTGTCTTCCTGGCTGAGTGAGGGCAGATTCCTGGCTCTGGGAGCATTTTTAGGAGGGCATGTGTTCCCTGTCACTTCTTTCTTCAACTGTACATCCTCTGTTAGTCTCTGTGTGTGTATGTGTAAGAAGAGGGTGAGATCTTCTCCTTTGCTTATGTTTAGGTTTGCTATGGTTTTGATAGGGTAAATAATTCTGTAAAACGCCATTAAAAAGTTTGAGTCCTCTCATTAATTTATTTAACTAAGTTTATCATTATCAGAATGCCATTCTGGTCCAACTGATAGCCATCAGGAAACTAAATCTTATTATCTAACTGCTACTCAGAATTATTGTTGGAGAATAGGCCTAATACCTCAAAATAATTCAAAAATTATAGGAATTGCTTTCCTCTACTAATGTTCCATATGGGTTGTCTGTTGCTTTTATATTGCTTTTTACTGTCTTATGCCTTTTCTCTTACTTATTCTGTATTAAAAACAAAAATTCATCTGCTACATTTAAAAATAAATTTGAAGAAAATCTTCTTTGGGATGTTCTACTGATTTATATAGAAACCTTGGTCTTCTAGTATGGATACTAATTATCATTGGGTTATGGAAAAAAATTTGAAGTGAAAGAAGAATTAGGTTTTTCTGCTGAGCTGAAAGAAGTAGCACTAATATCTTTTAAACAGGACTTATCCTTGTTTACTGAAGCAAAATAAATTTCAGAAATGCAAGTAAATCTAAATTAGGATGACTTAAAGGGCACTAAAAGAGATGCTAAAATAAAGCTGGAAAGATTTTATGCTGATATTTTCTTCTTTTTTTTCATTGGATTTAAATGGAATTGTGCTTCATCATTTGTCATATGGGAGATGAGGAATGCAGTATGCTCATTTGTGCAGATATTTATGAGACAATATATATATTGGAGTGAACCTTACTTGCTACCTTCTACATAAGCTAATGTTCATTTAGCAATCTCCACAATATAAACCTCTCTCAAGAAGACTGTCACATTTCTCGTCTACAGCATTCTTAAAAATTTGTCTTGCTGTCAGACTGTTTTAGGTTTTTAATAGGTGTACAAAATCTTACAGACTTGTAAATCTCCTAAAACGTTCACATGAATAATGCAAAAGTTAAAATTCACATGGTTGAGAAGTTTCACAGATAAGAGGCCATCTACTAAAAAAGCATGTGGTTGCCCTGTGAGTGCAATTGGAGTTGTAAACATTATCTGGTAAAAGTGAGGTTTCCTGGGGCTGCAGTAAGTAAAGCCTGTTACATCTTCTGGTATTAATCATAATAAGTGTTTTATCTTTGGCTGTCATGTTTAGTTTCTGCATGCAATTTACCTCTCAGGCAAGCTGTTCACGGTATCAGCCAAGCTTATCTCTGAACTTATGGTCTTCAAGTACCTAAATGTATTTCCACCAGAGTTCCCACAGTTAATGTGACAAAAGCCAACATAAGTGCTATTTTAAAACCTCACTGCATCCTTTTACAGAAAAATGGTGTTGCTTTTATTCTGATCACTCCTATCAAACAAAGTAAAGCTTAACTGCCTTTACTAGAGCTACACTCTATTGCAATTTTATTATGACCTATTTTCAGATTGACTTTCTATACACACATATTTTATCTTGACTCCTATGTCCCTCACACATGTTATCTCCTATCCTCTAAAGTGCCTTTACTGCCACAGGACTTCCACATACAAAGCATGTCATTATCTGTCTGACTCCAAAGGTATGTTTAGCAAGATGCAAAAGCATGAAGCAAACACATGGTCCCTGTTCCAGAAATCCTACCTGCAAAACAAACAGATTGTTTCAGGAGATCCAGCAGTAGGCCTCTGAGAGGAAGGAAGAAGAAGAATATGCCTTGAACAGTTTTGTGAGTGGCTCTATTTGCACAATGGTTCCAAAATTATATGGAGAAAGTGGTCAAAGATTAGACAGCTGTTAATATTCTACTCTGTATGACCCCATCTCACTGCAATACTCCCATGATCTGCTAATAATCCTTTATAATTAAGTTTCCAGCCTAATATTAAAATATAATCCACATGAACACCAATCAGAGCATTCAGCAAGAAGTGAACTGGTTACCACTTTGAGTTGTGCATGGCAGGCACTATGCATTTTAATTTAAAAGCTTTAAAACATTTGGCCCTTGATGTAAAGACAAATTAAGTTTCACTTCTGATATACGTGAATACAGTGCAACCCAATGTTTAGTTCAGACCTGCTGCTGTGACACTTTGCCTGCACAATGCTTGCCAAAAGAGTATGGAAACATTGCTTCTGTGAAAATGGAGACTACACTTGATAGCTGCCTTGACATTTACACAGAGAATGAATGCCAAACAGATTTTGTAGCAGCCATAAAATAAATGTCCTGGCTTCATGGTTGGTAAAATTTGAATTTGGCCTTCTGGACTGGGTTTTATATGCAACGTATAGGAGTGTGTTGTACTGATCACCATTGTTTTCTCCTTGCACTGGTGTAACTCTAGGATCTCAGCTAAGTTACAGTAAATGGGACAAGATGTGACGTTGTACTCTGTTCTATTTCCATTTGTTATTGCCCATTTTGTGGTTTCTTACACCCTTAAAATACTTTCTATTTAGCTGACACTAGTGTGGCTGGGTTACTCTGCATGTTAAAATGAATGGTTTCCTTTCCTTCTCTTTTTCCCTTACACTCTTGCATCAGAAATCTTCCTATAAAAATACTCAGCCAAGATAAGAGAAGCAATTTTTCTTTTTCAGAATTGAGGTAAATATTTGAATGTGTCACTGCCTCTAGTCCAAAAGACTCTTAAACTATTACCGTGAAATTGGAGAGCATAAAATGGAAACTCAACTGCGCAGTAAAAACACAGAAGAGCTCAGGAGGAAGTGAAATAGGAATATTAGTTCATACTAGGTTTTTATTGCCAGAAATTAAAAAAAAAAAAAGGCAGTTTTAGCTTTTATGAGTTAAGTTAGAGTAAGCCTATTGTGAACCATGGAACATGCAGTTTTTCCATTTGAATAATACAGGAAAAGACTGTAGCGTAAAATGCTGATAGTGTTTCTCATTTCTTTAATGAAGCTTTACAGACAGATTGTGAATGTTTTCCACTGATTGCATATGGTGGAATTCTAAACATCTAATTAGTGCTCAGAGAGCTGACTAACTAGGAACTGCCAGTGATATTAATACCTAATATATATTGCTTTAATTAGCCAAATCCTTAGGTCAACATTAACACCAATTTTCCAGTCCTGGAATACTTCATTACAGAATTTGACACTTCGATTTCTACAGCTGCCAGGCAGCCTCCATGAATGGCCAGGGCAAACTGAGGCAAGGGTGTGAAGGGCATGAGAAAGGCTATTGCTTTGAGCAGAAAGATGGGTTGCCAAACATTGTCCATATGTCATTGTAGAGTGGAATTGCTTTCCAATTTTGGAAGGAACAAGTTGTGACAAGAGGAGCTTTGTGTCATCAGTGGTTAGATTGGCAGAAAGGGTGCAGAGGGTGTTTCAGAATAGAAAGGCACAATAGTGACCACTTGCAAAAACTATTGAGGATGGGTTTAGTGCTTTACAGCCAATATTATTTTTCTCATACTCCAGTTTCCTTTGACTTCCAGGAATGATGATGATCCTTACTGTCTTCTAGTGCTACCTCTTTTTTTTTTTAAATTTTATGGGTTTTTAGTTTTTATTATCTGCTTTACCAGAAAAAGAAAAAAAGGACCCATGGAAGGAAAGAGCAAGTAGACAAAAGAAAGAACAACTTCTTTACTTAGGCATGTTACTGTCTTGAATGTTACACTAAGATTTAATTTTGTTTCCTGCTTCTTCCTGTCTGTAAAATCTAGATGAAGCTGTAGGAAATAGCAGTAAACAAAGCTAAAACCCTATTTTCAGGAGGGGACTTGAACTAAGCATAGGAAGTAGCCTGGCCATGATTTTTCAGGCACTGCATAATAGCATGGTAGATAGACTGTTCATCCTTTGTGGGTAGAAATACGCTGAAGTTTTTCCATGTTTTAAATATTTATTCTATATTTGCGAAGCAATACAATTACATATATGTGGTATATTGCAATACCAGGTGTCATGGTTTAACCCTGACCAGTAAGTAGGCCCCACACAGCTGCTCACTCACTCCCCCTCCTCCTCCTCCATGTCATGAGGAAAAGAATCAGAAAAAATAGGTAAAACTCATGGGTTAAGATAGGAAGAGTTTAATTATTAGGAAAAAACTAAAAAATAATAATCACAATAATATGAATGAAAAAGAGAGAAAGGAATGAAACCCAAGAAACACAAGTGATGCTTGATGTCATTGCTCACCACCCACTGACGAATGCCCAGACCATCCCTGAGCAGCAACATCCCTCCAGTTTATAGACTGAGCATGACATTCTATGGTATGGATTATCCCTTTGGCCAGTTCAGGTTAGTTATCCTGGCCATGCTCCCTCCGAGCTTCTTGTGCACCTTCTCACTGGCAGAGCATAGGAAACTGAAAAGTCCTTAACTTAGAATAAGCACTACTGAACAATAACTAAAACATTATTCTTGTGCTACATCCAAAACACAGCTCTAGGTGCTACATCTGAACACAGCTACCAGGAAGAAAATTAACTCTATCCTAGGGAAAACCAAGACACCAGGAAAATATTTGTTGTTGGTTTCTGAGTAATTAGAATTAAGCAGCTTGAAAAACGTGGAGAGGCATGTTTCCAAGAACACGTATACATCTGTGGTATAATTTCATGGTAGCACAATAAAACAAACAAAAAAAAAGGGTTTGGGTATACGTAGAATATAAACTAATTTAAATAATTATAATAATCCTTATTTGCTTATTGAGTGCCATCTCTGTGGTTCTTATGATGTATCACTTGATGTAGTCTGCTTTCAGTGCAGTCAATGAAAACTTGATCAAAGTAAGTTTAAAGACCGTGGCTAGTATATGTGTGTGGGAGTTAATAAAAGTATTAATGTTTTCTTAAATTGTAGGTAACCTCTGCCTAGGATGCTAACTTGCTCTGCATCTATTATTAATGTAAATCATGCTAATGGAAAAAATTGGATTAGTAACTAGATTAGAGAACAAAACAGTAACAGCTTAATGCAATAAATTTGTTTACCTGCCATTAATCTTGATTTTAAAATATGTGTTATTATATGTTGTCACACAGACAAGAAAAGGAGGTAACAATTAAAAAGTTTGTAGTGGAGAAGGCAGGAGACCTTGGGGTGGGTAACAGGTTAGCTATTGATAGTCTGGAAGATGATTTGGTTTTGGTACTCATGTACTGGATTGCTCTGCAATGTAACAGAGGAATCAGGCTCTTACGCTTCTTAAAACCCATACATGTATGAAGTAATAAAAGAAAAGGAAATAAGGAAAGTGTTTCTCTGTCTTTTCCACAGTAACTAGTAAATCTACCTTGTCATAGTAACTGAGAAACCTATATTCCTATGGTACCTTTGATGAGACAGAGGTGAAAGCATTAGGAGTTTGCCAGAATAAGGAGTGGGCAATTAATATAGAGAGACCTAAATATCAGATGTAATTCTGACAAGCCAAAATGACTGCTGGTATGGACCTTAATTCTAGAGTGATTCCTAGTTATAGGCCATTATTGGCTGACAGAGCTCTCATTGGGAAAAAATGGATAAAAAGTCTACATTTTTGTTACAAGAACTAGAGAAATAAATGTTTCAGCTAACTCATGAAAACTACTGCTCCTCGTTTTACCCAAGCAGCTAGTAACAGATGTGAAAGGAGGAGAGCCAGACATAAAACAGAGGTGCTTCAAAAACGGAGTGTGACTGGGTGCAGGCAGACCCATGCTCTTCTGCTTCAAGCTGGTTGTGAGGCAGCCGTGGTGAGGAGACATAAGACTGCATTAGTGTGGGCCAGTGCCTCCACAGAGCACAGGGTTGTTGTGGGAGGGCCGTTTAATATCCAGACCAGTTCAGTGCAGTGATTATCCAGCAGGAGTCAACATCCTGGAGTACTACCACAAGCAAAGCTTCCGGGAAGTGCTTTTCCTCTTGTGTGGCTGCCTCAGTTTATTCTGAGAGGTTTCATCAGCAGCATTATTGGCTGATGTAAATGGTCTACTCCACATAAAGAGGATATAGAGAAATGAGGCAGGTGAACTACAACTGTATGCATACTGTAACAGCACTGACAGGTAGAAATACTTCAGGCTTCAGATTAAACTTTAGAAGTGTTAATTTTCCTTTTTTTTTTGGAACTATGACTTTTCTACAATACAAATTCTCTACACACAAAAATGTTTAATACAAATAACTGGTTTTCTGCTCTTGCAAAAACATTGGAAGTTCCAGGAAAAAGAGACATGTCTGAGCACTGATTCATTCTGGGATGAAGAGCTCAAGTTACTGGTGATAGGATATGGCTAAGCAGGAGATGAAAAATGACAAAAAGATTGTAGAGGATCAGATCATTATGAGCTGCATCCTAGGTAAAGAGCTTGAACTCAAAAGTGTTAATGTTATGCTTGACTCTGCAACCTTAACTTCCTTTTCTTATCAGTTCACTTGCTGGTGTATATATATTTATATGTAGAGTCCTATCAGATTAATCTGATGAGTGCACTTTAAATTTCAGTCTGACTCCACACTTGATAAATTATATTAAAAATATATTGTGGACTGAATCTGTGAATTTTTTGTAGAGCTTTTTCAGTATTCTAAAGTATTAATTAGTTCACATTTTCTGAAAACCTGTACTGAGGTTTGTTGAAGAATTTATGTTTTGACTTTCAGGCTACAGGACACATTCTGTCTCTGTTTTCTACAAATTTTGCTGCCAGCTCCTTGTAGAGCTCTACTTCCAATCTGTCCTCGGGAACACCACTATGAGATAGGAGTGTTGTTTAGTTTTAAGCTTTTGAAACTTACTTTTTGCTCAGTACTTGAACCAGTGAAAATTAAATCAACAGAAGGTCTTCCTCTTGCTTCTATAGATTTCAGACAAGTTTCTAAGTGCTATTTCCATCCTATAAAGTTTGTGCCCTTTTCCCCTTCAGATGTCTTGACCAAAATGAAAATCCAAATAACAATGAAATTACTTTTAGTGCTTCTCCTCTCCCTGTCTTACTCCCCCTTTGCCCAATATCAAAAGGTTAATGAACCAAGTCCACACTGTTTAGATTTTGTACCAAGTACAAAGAAATATGTTGTGAATAGCTGATAAGTGGCGTGATCAATAATGGGGAAACATCTTCCAGCTGGTGTTATATAAGGAAAAATTATCAACAAAGATCCTGGCATTGTCAACCTTGGTTTGTAATATATTGATAAGTTACAGATTAGTCACTGCATTTTGAACAGTTGTAATGTTGACCACTGAACCGTGTACATTTGGATCATCACACTAAAACTCCATTTCTGAATGTAATGGCAGACCTTTAAGTTGTGCCTAATGAACGTCTCCATAGCATAAACTGAGTATCTTTCTAACAGGCCTTTCTCAAACATGGCTTGCCATTATGAACCTAATTCAAAACAGTAAGTACGAAAGCAAAGAGGTGTTTCAGCTTAAAAGCACGCATTTTCTAGGTGGCTGAGGTATGGTACTTTTTTAAATGTATTTGCTTAGTATCTCTGAAGACTGAATGCTATTTGGGAATCATGAATAAAATTCTTAAGCAGCAGCTCTGTAAGTTCTAGTGCAACTCCTGTGGCACTGCATTTTGACTAACAAACTGTTTGACTGCTGTCCACTAAAAATTCAGATGCTGTGGGCATTTAACAGAGCCTAAGAACATCTGCAAAATGTAAATTTATTCAAAGTATTTTGAGGAGGAAACAATATCTTAGGGGAGACCCTGTGGGTATAACACTGAAATTTGTTATGTAACTGTGTCAAATTTATTTTGCATTTAGTATTTTAGCTTTAATTTTTGTAGAAAAAATACTACACACAAGCACATGCTTTCAAATGCACAATTTTGTTGTGTATCAATTAATTGCCCAGAAGGATTCATGTCTTCTAGACACTGAGCAAAATCTTGTTCCTAGAAAAATCAATGGGAGTTTCATTATGTACTTGCAGTCAGGATTTTATCAAAACAAAAATAAAAAGGATTGTTGTATTTAGCCTGATTTTCCAGAATTCATTCACAATTTCACTTTTATTACTTTATTTTTACTAGTAATGAATAAATTACATGGAAAAATGCTTTTATAGGAAAGAAAATTGAAAGTTCTAATTTTGAGCAAAATTATCTGACAGAGAGATAAGATATAGCTTTTAAACTACTGCCTTCTCCCTAACAAAAGTTGTCAGCTTCCCAAAGACAAACTACTGCCTGAGACCTTAATGAACTTTTCTGTCAACAAAATAACTGTTGTTTTGAGAGGAGCTGGGGAAAAAAGAGAATAGATAATGCAAACCCATTTGCTTTAGTTATATTTTTCAGGTCAGTTTATTTTAGAAGTAACTAATATTTTTGCCAAATATTTGTTTCTGTATTGCTTGGGTGTGGGCTTGTGGGGATCTAAAAATTGAAATGAGGGCAAATTTAATAGCTTATTAAGAATTAACACTTCTGTATATAAAAAAATAGGAAAAGTGTAAAAATGAGTAACACATCTAGAGTGAGATTTTAAACCCATCCCTGCATTTAAAAGTAGCAAGAGTATTTCAAACATCTCTGGAATTTGTAGCATTTATAAGTTCTATTTATTAGCTGCCACAAGCATAATACTTCTAAGAAGGAATAAAACCATTTAATATTTTCCAGGACTCCTGAGACTGAGGTGTGTGCTTTGCATGTATGTGTAAAGCATAAATGTGAATGTGTGTAAGTGCATAGGAGGGAAGAACAATTTTCCCTTCTTCCTCTCAAGAGAGTGCCTGAAATTTAATTGAGGTAAAATAAATGTTCTTATCAGGAGGCACAATGGACCTTCCCAGTTGTTTGTGGCAGAGTTCAGGAGCCCTCCCCATGGCTTACTCTACCTTCCCCCACTTCAGATATTAACCTGGACATCATGCCTTCCAAACATTAAATGAGCTGTGCGATGTTTTATTACATTTCTCATGTGGCTAAGCTTAGTGTGGCTTTTAAGTGTTCCTCGGTATGCCGTGCTTACGCAAGTTATTTTCTGCTGTGGATTGTTGATGCTGCAACAGCAGATAGAGTGATGTGCCTTGAATTCCAATGAGGAGAAGGTGTTGGTTTATTTTGGTTTTTTGAGTACAGAGTGAGTATCTTGAAAAATTTGTAACTCGGATTTTTCTCTATTTCAGGCTTAAAGCATTAGAAATTAATATTTTTAAGTGCTGATTGGAAATAATTCTATGTCTTTAGAAAGTAATTTAAAATGTCATTATTTGTGAAGTATGCTGTCTATGAAAATCTCTTTTAGCTCGTGACTTATATTATTTTTAATGTGTATTTCCACAGAGAAAAGGTAGTTTTTATGACATTGATTTTTATGAAAATGGACAGAAGCGATGGGTATAAAGTTTGCCATGGTCAACATGAATTGCAACTAAATTAGACTTGCTTTCATTGTACTGAATTATTTCTGATCTTTTTCTGACAATTAGGGAAAATTTATAAGCAATGAGGTGGGCAATTGAAGTGATGTGTATATATTTTCTCAAACTCCTTTAGAGGATTAAAACCTTTCAATGTGTTCTATCCATATGCTTATTTAGTGCTTGTATTATTGGAAGCAATCCTTTCCTCTTCCAGCAGTGATGCTTAGATCCCTAGTTCTTAAGGGTTGTGTATGAAACAGATTTTAAGGGATCCAGCCCTGATTAGAACAGTTAGCCTGTTAACGTCCTATGTATTTACAGTGGATTATTTGAAGGGAAGCAGGGGTTAAGTCAGCAGGTCTCTCGGCTTCCCCAGGGGTTAACCTGGCAGCCTGTTTGGCACACACAGGAGGGCTGACAGGTAGCAGGATTTGTCTAAGCAGTGTGCATGAGAGCCAACAAGGAAAACTGAATGCTCTGGATTAGTTTTGGATTATGTTGTCAGAGTGAAGCCTGACGGACAAACTGCAGAGGAATAAAATGCAATCTGTTTGGGGAAAGAGACAGCGTGCATAGCTTTCATTTTTCAAGAAAAGACAAGAAAAATCATTAATAATTTGTAAATCCGTGTCCATTAACTTTTCTCTTTGTTATCCCAAGACAGTCTTTTTAACATGATTTTGCCACTGTTCTATATCTGTTCTTTCTTGTGGCAGATGGCGCGATAAATATAAAATTGCAGTAGTATAGTACAAACCAGAGGGAAAATTATCTAGAAATCATAGGACTTGGAATCGCTTAATGTGAAATATTCAGGGAGGGGAGAGGTGGTGGTTTCCTCTGTCTTTTCGTGGCAATGAATAAAGTTGAATGTAATTTACATACGTTTCTTATGCTATGATTTCCTTTATGTGATTATCATTTACTTCAAAATCTTGAAAGTAGCAATCCGCTTTTTCTCCATTAAAACAACTGGGTTACCACTATTACTAACACAGTAGATTCCCTGTTTTAATTCATCTAGTTGTTTCATTATTTTGTTGCTCAAGTACTTCAAGTGCTTAATGTTGTAAAGAGAGGGGGGAAACAAAAAAACCCAAAACCAAAAAACTACAAAACAATAAAACCCAACTTTTTATCTCCACTAGGAAGAATTGCATCATTTTTTATTGAAGTAGCACTTGTCCTTGTAAATATCCCTTAGTTTGTTAACAATGACTTCTTTGGCAATGGAAGAATAGGTCCTGTCAATGAACTTCAGTCAAATTTGACTTTCAGAAGGTTACTTGAGGGAGGGTGGAGGGATGGGGGCTTCTGCAATTCCTCTTTTATAATTAAAAAAAGACTCCAAATGAAAGCTAACAAATAAACACTTAAGGACCAAATAGAGTCAGGAAAAGCCTGTAAAATGTATTGTGGACTTAGTCTTTGTTAGTCAAGTGTACCGGATTTGTTCAGTTTTTGCACAGTGTCTTTATTTTCACTAAAATGCCAAACGCATTTTATGGCAT
Organism: Platyrinchus mystaceus; assembly: GCA_035041135.1. Lineage (NCBI taxonomy): Eukaryota > Metazoa > Chordata > Aves > Passeriformes > Tyrannidae > Platyrinchus > Platyrinchus mystaceus. The sequence continues at coordinate 27,016,479 of JAWWLV010000144.1, forward strand.
TCCTATTACAAGAAAAAATGATTAATCAGTTACAGCTGTTTGGATTATGCTGTTGCTGAGGTGTTAACAGAGTAAAACAATTCATAAATGCATTAGTACTAGAATTTCGATAGTACAGTAGTTTGTAGAAAAACTTTTTTTTTTTTTTTTTTTTCGTGATGGATTATCCAAATGTAGAATCAATGCATTTGGTTTTGGAATTGTCTATGAGTTCATCTTCGTCTGTTTACATCTGAATGCAAATTTTGTGGTTATTCAGTATATCAAATTTGAAGTGATTTGGGTTCATTTTCAATGAGCATATGAAATGTACATTAAGTTTCTGTCTTATAATCAGCTATATAAGAAAGATTTTGATGCTAACATTTCCGGTTTCATTATGTTTCACTAAAATGTGGTCTATATATGAAAGCACTCTTGTTAGCTGTTTGGTTCACTCAACTCTTCTTGAAAAGTAGGTAGGAAAAAAAAAGATGAGGAATTGCAGTAGTTGACTTCTACTTACCACTGGAGAATTTGCTTTTTCTTATTAACTCAGCTTTGGCTAAAACTAATGTTGTAGTTTGCCTTGCTGCAAGGAGCTCATCTGCATACATGACACCACAGCATCTCTATTAAATTATAAAGTGTAATTTTCAGAGGAAGTTGTTACTGTTATCATTAAAATGAATAAAATAGTTGTTTTGTGCAAGTTAAGTTACAATTTACAATTGGCTGGTAGTGGCCTTGTTTGATAAGGAAAAAATAGAAGAATATTTTTGGATTCATTATAAACCCTTTGTGGAAAATTTCTGGAGACTACCTCTGTGCTAAGGGAATTGGAAAGAAGGAACTTCTCTACATCGGCTCCTATGCCACAGTCTAATCCCCTCAGTTTAAAATAGCACAGTGGATGATGTAAGACAATATCATTGTTTTAATATTGGATGTTACATAAGTCTGTGTGCATATGCACATCAGCTCACTCGTAAAATAATGTAAGGATATCGATCTCCCATATAATCTTATAGAAGTATTAGTTGGCTAGCTCAGTGTCTGAGTAAGGAAGTGGTAAAAATATCTCCTATAGAGTAAAATGTTTATGCAGATTCGCCCTAACTGAGTCACTGCACCTCCTATATGCTTCTGGATGACTCTCTAGATCTTTAGAACAGCTTCCTTAATAGAAAACAACAGCACAGTGTAGGATTCAGGCTGGATTAATTTGGGCCATATTGTTTGTCAAATTTAAACTCATTAAATACTCTTTTAATATTAAGCTTGTGCTTCATTGCTTGTCTGACTCAGGGTGACTAGATTTGTCCTAGAAGCACTGTTGTTGTTGCGTTTTATTCTGAATGGATCGAAGTTGTGTGAAAGCAACGTAATCTCTCTGGGCTTCTCTTTGCCCTTGAAAATAGTACTTCACTGAAGTTTTAGAGATTGAAAATTATTGTTTGGCTTTTTTTTTTATAAAAGTGAAATTATTTAATTTTTTGTATTTGTAAGCGCTTATAACTAATCCAACTTTACAAAAGTATTTATATTGAATTTCCATCTCTAAGCTTTCAATCCAGATAAAAATTTTAGTGGCATTATAAATCTTTGTTCTAGTTGTTCATCAAGAAGGCTTCTACAAATGTTTGTAAATTATTTTGAAACTACCAAATATTAAGACTGGGACAGCAATGCAGTTGTGTTTGTTTCACCTTAAAGATTAGAAGTATCTGGATTAGAGTGCCAGAGTAGCAAAGAATATGTTTCAAAGGAAAAAAAATGTAAAGGGTTTCCTAGAGATATATTTTGATTTTTAACCAATTGTCCACAATGATGAACTTGAATTTTTTGCTTCCTTTTCTACTAAGACAGGTTCAGATTTTTAAATAATCTATATTGTCAACATTGTTTATATACAAAAGAACTAAAAGAATTCACTTGTTTATTAATCTGTTTCTGCAGATACAATATCCATATTCACAATCTGAAGTATTTAAACTAGTGAATAAGCCTGGGACATTTGTCATGCTGCATGTTTCAAAAATAGCTTATGAACATCTCCATAATCTGTCGTTGTCAAGTGGTTATTTCATTTATTGCTGAAATAGAGTGAAAAGTCAGCGAATGTGCACAGTAATTGGGGCCAAAGATCAAAGAAAAGTGCAGAAATATATAGGGGTAAACGTGTTATAACTTCTGGGAGGAATTTAATTAGCAGCTGGTCACAGTAATATAAAGCAACATCTAATGGTGAGGATGGTCAAGACTTCAGTGGCAGTCTACTGGAAAAAGACACCAGTTCTGTTAGCACAGCATTTTGCAGTATCTTTTAAATTAATCAATAAAGAATACTATCAAAGTAATGGCCAGCAAATGCTGCATGGTGCTACAATTTGTTCTTCCTGAAGACAGATCTATTCCAGGCTTGCATAAAACTTTTCAGAACTGATGGGAATCACATTACAGTTTGCTATGGCTGCAAATCATTATTCTGTGGGAATACAAACAAGAGAGATACTGTTAATTCTGTTACTCAGCTTTTAAGCCTGTCCACTTTGGTCCAGATTGTCTGATCAAACATTTCTTTTCTTTGTCATGAATTTATGGGAAGTGGCAAAGTGCAATAAAAAAAATCAGAATGCTCCTCTTTGTGACATTACTAATAGTAGCTTTAGGAAAACTTTAATATCCTGTTCCCTTTTTCATACAGGAATAGTTAGACAATAATACATAGAAATAGCTGAAATAATAAATTATCAAGGAGCATACAGTTTTAATGGAAATAAAGCCATAGAACTATTGAATATATCTTCCTGTTCTAGGGGAATAAGAGTCTGCATTACATATTTTTTAGGTATGCACACTAAAAAAACTCTTCCAAGCTATTGAAGAATATTGTTAACTCTGCTTTAACAAGTAGTGATGCACAAAGTAAGCAAAACATCTGTTTTCCTTTGAGTTGATTAGTTGTATATCATATTTTATGCTGCAGTGTATCATCCTTGATTTTGTGAAGTTTAAATTACATTGTTGGTTCCAAACCTTACCTCAAAACAAAGACATCTCCTAGTGTTGAGCTTGCATTATCTGCAACTCAGTCTTGTGCTGACTACTCATATGTCCCATTAGGCAATTCTTAGGCATAAGAATTTCTTTCAGAACTACAACTATAGTTCTACTCTGCAGTGGTGCAGGTTGGCTGCAAAGGCTCTTTTTATCCCTACTTGTGTATAAAAAATAGAGTGATCAAATACTCTGGTTTGTCTAGCAGTGCAGTCTCTGTCCTGGTATTTCAAGGACTGACCTCTGAATGCGGTTTCTGTCTGGGTTATTCTTAGGGTTATTGACTTCTACCAGCTAGTTGCACTTGCACTACTGCAGCAAGAGCTGATGCATTCCCAGGTAAGGAGAGGAGCCTGCATGAGCAGACAAGAGCTGTGGACTCACACGAGAAGCAGTGCAAAGTGTTCCCTATCCTTCTCTCTCTGTTAGGTTCCATGGCCTAACATGAGAGATGAATTTTCAGTATGTAACACTACAACCTTGTGTTCCATTTCTTATAACTCTATTTTTAATCTGACCATCCTAAGCAAAAGCCAGAGACACTCTTTCTCTCAATAGCCACCTCAGAGTTGTGTAGTCTCAGAATTAGTGCTGAGAGCCATAGCAGAAGTGGAAAAGTATTTTGTGTGTATGTGATGGTGGCACAGGTTCTGAGTCTTGGTTGTGGGAAGAACCACAGCCTTAAGGATGCCGTGAGCTGAAAGGAGTCTGGCTCTTCTTTGAGACTCCAATGCTTTCCAACGTGGTGAGAGATAGCACAGTTTTATCTATGAAAAGAGTAGATATGAAATTGTTGAGACAAAAATAGCATGAGGTGGAAGAATCACTTATTACAGAAGTGAGACAGTTCTTGTCTCTCTCCTTCATCTCTCTTCTTTCACTGTATTCTTTGGGAAAAAAAAAGAGTGATCACCAAAATACTCTTCCCAAGGTCACAGTTTTTTTCTGACTCAGATCAGAAAAAAAAACCCTTTTAGAATAGAGGCTTGAAATATCACATCCAAATATGTTACGGGAAAGAGCTCTCCATTGTTCACACACAAATCAGTGCTGCAAGACTCCTCTGGGCTACAAATGGCATTGCTTTTCTGGTTTTGAATTTTCCTGCATCTAAGTCTTAATTAAATCTCCCATATTTCCCAAAGACATTTTCATCTTCATTACCTTCTTCATGATACTGAACTGATAATATTCTTCCTTCAGTCTTCCAGTTTCTACATCTAAACATAAACACCCAGTATATATTTATTTTGTAAAAGTTTACAAGTTTTAAGAGTGCATGGATGATGCATCTCTATTTCTTCCCTTAGCTTTGTGATATTTCTCTGTATATTCAGGCCTGTGAGACACTGAGAGATCAGTGCTTCAATATTAGCTTTTTTTATACATATAGCAATGCCTTCCTGCATTTATAGGTCATCCAAACTCTACTTTAGCAGTGTCATCCAGTGCACAGGTTTGAGAGGGCTTTCAGGGTTAATTCTGTCATTACTGTGTTGACATGAGGCATGTTACAGCTTTCAGCTGAAAATGTTACTTGTAATCTTTTAATCCCAAATTAGGTCAACATTTTATCAAGTTAATCTAACATGAAGATTAATTAGGCTAGTTAACACACGCACAGAGGTTATTTGTTTTGAGTCTACATTTAATCAAGGAGTTAGTCCTTAATACAATAGACAGCCTCTCCCCTGCCCCCCTAACCCTATAGTTACAGCTCATTCCATCATTTGGATATTGTGCAGTGTTTAAGACATAAAATTAGGAAAAGGATAAATCGGATTTCTTATTCAATCCATCCACAATCCCTTATAATATGAGAGACGGATTTTCAAAAATTGTATCGATCTGCAGAATTAAATCTATCACTGATTTTTTTTTTTAATTTTTTTAGGAATAAATGCCATTAATACTACAGTGCTCTGAAATTTGTTTTTGCATAACTCCAGAGCATTCCAAGATAATTCTTCATCTAAGAATTATCAGCATTTGAAATGCAGAAGAGGCATGATGTTTTCTAAAGCAAGATTGATGCTACCATTAAATCCTTAGGGCTACAAAATGCAGAATGGTGGAAAAAAAAAACGTTGAGATAAATGTACCGGGCAAAATGGAAATTTTATCAAGAGAGTCTCTCAGGTTTCTGCACTGGAGTTTTCCTCAAAATCGGGCTGTCTCAACAGCTAACACTATGCCTGCTTGAGCACTCACCTGAGACGCAAGAACCCTAGTTTGGAGTACAGCTAATGGGCCTGTTTTGCCACAGATTTTTGACTCAGTCTCTCAGTCTCAGGGAAATTTTACTAACTTTGTACACTTTTTACAGTATTTACCATTCTGAAAACTGTTTCTTAGCACAGAGGAAAGCACCTTTCAGTTCTCCAGGTACACCTCTACAGTTACAAACTGTTCTTGACAGTAGTGAAAGAAAGCAGTATTTTCCCTAGGACAAGATGTCTTTTAATAATAAATATTAGTTCTACTAGGACCCTTGAAGTTGCCTACTGCATTCATGCTGTCTTGTATTTTTCTTTTTGTTACCCACAAATCTCGTTGCTCTTGTGATCTTTTGAAGTGTAAGAACAATGGCATGAGCATAGTGGATAAAGAACTTGGCTGGTTTCTTTCTTTAACATTTTCATGCTCTGTCCCTTCTAATATCCTGTATTATATCCTTTATAACTTTATCTCTTATTATAGTTACTCTCAAAAAGGAGGAGAGAGAAGACAGTTTGTACAGAGGGAGGTGGCATAAATCTGCTAACAGGGGTCATTAGATCGGACAAATGCCTTTCTCCCCTGAGTTTCCTAGATAAGGAGAACCTATCTAGTAGTTAAAAATTCCAAGAGTCATTCTGGATAGCATTACCGACCCCCCTGGGTGTTGCTGCAGAGTTCATGCCCTGTTTCATCAAATACTCCGTGACATTCACCAGGGGCCATGCTAATTATAGGGATTTAGCAGACAATGTCTAAGAACATTTCATCACAAAATAGCATGTCTTTGTCTAGAACTATTGGTTTGTTGATGTGCTAAGTTAGCAAAAAAATGGAGGTAAAATGATTCTGCAGTTTGTTAGTGTATCTCTGCAGCAACATTAATCAACATATTGAAATGTTGAGATACAATCTCCCCTGCGTTTAGTGCCAGCAATACTGTGCTGTTTTGCAATTACATGGAGGAGAAAGGATCAAGGTAGCTTAAAAATTCATGGATTATACATTAGTTCAATGTCTTCTAACCCAATTGTTTTAATGAGCTACATGGTTGATTCACTATAAAACATTTGTCTTGGGCCTGAGTTAGACAATCCTTGTCTTTTACTTATGCCGGACCACTTCAGTAGTCTCTTGACTGAAATCAGGTGTGGAGGGGAGGGTGTAAAATAACGGAGGCGAATCAAACTTCCATTTTGCTTCACTGCAAATTGAATTGCTGTTTGATTCTCAGAGAACAAAGCTTGTGATTACAGAGTGAAGTCCCTCACTTGGGGCTAAGTGCAGAAACAGACATAAGCAATCATACAAGTTAGCTTTACCTGAGTGCAGTGCACAGGCTTTCCTTGTACAGCACACAGAGGCTGGGCCATTCAGAAAGCTGTAAAATTGCCAGGTTCTGAATGGTGAGCAGCCTACACCACTCATCTCAAAAGGCTGTGAAGAAAAACACATTTTATAACCCTCCAAGTAGAGAGAGGGACTTAGTCCCAGGGATCCCATTGCCATTGTCACTGAAAGCCTCTCTTGGACGTAGGTGCATGACTCACTTGCAAAAATGTCAGCAGTGATAGTGTGACATCTTCAGTGTTGGGGTCGCATGCTGGCCCAGTCACTGCAGTGCAGTCCATACCCACATTTTAGCTCTGTTTTTGAAAGGGAATTCCAGCAGAAGACATGCATTGCCCCACTCACAGGAGCCCATGGCATGGTGCTTTCTGTACTACCCAGGGAGCTGATGGACAGGAGGGTCAAAGCAGTACCACTTTGATTCTAAAAATACCCCAAGTGGTATATGCTGTACAAAATGTACATCAAAAATTTATTTTTCCATCAGATCCATAAGAGGATTTATAAAAAGGAATTTATTAACATAATTCAAAGGAATCTAGGGATTATACAGAACCTAATCCAATTTTCTGTTTCCTGCATGTAGTTTATATATACTGCACGTAGTTTGTATATTGTGGAATAACTTGAAATTAACAGTCAGTCTCTCACACTCTGACACACACATTTCTACTTATACATGAAATGTATTAGCATTTATTCATCAACTTCAGTAGGTATTATTGCTTTATTAAGCTTTTATATATGGAGGTGACAACTACCAGACAGGATGGACTCAGTTGCACAGGCACATTACAGTACAAACATTATAAAATGGTCATGCCTGCCTTTTAATGGGAGCAATCACAAGTATTTCCTTGTTTAACAAAAATTTTGAAGTGGACTTCAGTGGACTTTAGGTGGACTTAAAATTAGCTTCTATGAAAGCATATGGATGTTCGGTACTCCTGGAAATTAATTTGACTGCTTAAGCATCTTGGGAGAATAACTTCAGGCTGGCAAAAATCTGTCAGATACATTAATGATCATGGAAATAGAAGTGAGATAAATGGGCACAAATGATGAAGCAGAAGCATTTGAATTGACAAATAGCTAGTGGGACAGCAACAAAAAAAATGGCACACAGCATAGAAATCACCTATCACTGAATTTCAGGAATGTTTGACATCTCTAGTAGATAAATCATGATCACCAAGAGGCTGTTGCTGTTCCCCCTTTTCTCCCCCCATCCCCCTTCTCTTTTTTCACCTTTCTTTTTCCTGTTACTATCAAGTTTTCAAAACTGTGGTTCATCTCCTTTGCTGATTTGTTTTTTTGGGAATGGTTTGTAAGAGGCACATTTGTCTCATGCTCTATGTTATGGCATTTATTTACAGAGCTACAAGGGCACAGGCAACAATAGTGTCTGGGACATGACTCTGTGCTGAGGTGCACAAGGTGTTCCAAGCCATTTTTGCACTTCCTGCACCTTCATTGCAGCTTCCCTGAAGGGTTTTAGCGAGAACAGTGTTTATGTCCTCCGCATTCTCTGAAGGAAAGGACCTGTATCTAGTGCTAGACACATGGTAAGGCATATAAGTAGGAAAAGGGTTTGTAGTGGACAGGAAGGAGAGCTTTTGGAATCAGCTCTCAGACTTCTGTATTCACAGACAGCTCTTTTTTTACTTGGTGCATTTTATGGTGGCTGACATGTAAGTTTGAGTTATGTAACCATATAATTTTTGTAAGTACCTTCTGCATTTGGTCCTTTTGATTAGATGGTTGGAAATGTGTGATAGTTAGTTCCATGACAGTTGAACTCCCCATTGTATTAATTTCCCTAAGAATTTAGCCTCCTTTTCAAAATCTGCTTGCAATAGCCTATTATTGCAATTTCTTTTCTTTTAAACTTTGGGGAAAAGGCAGAGCATTTCTAGTGAGCTCACTGAAAGATGTCAAATAAATGCATTGGTAGACTTATTTGTGTTTAACGGCTCCATGAAGTGTTACTGTCAATTCTAATCATATAAGTTTTTGCAGATACACTCAAGGTCAGATACGATGCAAGGTCAGTTCACATAATCACACCAGGTTTCAGTTTCCACAGTTGTTATTTGCTTGGTTTTTGGGACTTTGTTTAATTTAAAAAAAAAACAAACAAACCAATGAGCACATTTGGAGATGTAAGAGCTTATTACAGGTTAATGTGATTTTTAGTTTTTTAATCCAAAAGCCCATGCAGTAAAATGCTGAGTCTCTGAGATGTGCAGGTGGTTTCTAAATTATGGTGGTGAGAAGTCATTGCTTTAGTTAATAAATCAGAGAGTGGTTTGAAGACAAACAGATTTATATTATTTGTATTTCCTGCTAAAATATTTCACTATTGTTATCTGCACAGACTTTGATCAATTTGTAAGTCATTATTTTCCTCAGGTGAGAAATGAACATTGTATATAAAGTTTTATTCCTGGAGATGGTTCTAAGCAGGACACCCATCTTGTTGTTATGAGAGTCCTAGGGAGACTGCACTTAGTTATTCTCTAATACAAATAGCCTGGCACACAGAACCCTGTATATAGGGAATGTATACAATTTTATGAATGGGATTTTTCTAAAACCCTCTGAAGTTAAAAGGAGAGCAAAACAAGTATTTAGAAAGATAAGGAGAGGAAAAATAAAAATAATTAAAAAAGATACTCTCAAAAGCCTTTTTCCTGTGGATATTTGTAAAGAATAGAACCTTTTCAAATGGTTATTACTGCACTCACCTATAGGATGTAGATTTCTTTTTTCCAAAGGAACTTACTGTTCAGTACATGTGTGGTTAATGGGCTTCTGTGACATGGAAGTGCTACAGGGACTCATTGTCTTCATCTCTTCCTGATGTCCTTTAAGTCAATATTTGTTTATAGCGAAGTGCCACCGTGCAATTATTTTGTCCTTCAAAGAATTCAGATTAATAAATCAGTCTCCTTCTCCTCCTCCCTTTTTCTGCATGCTTCATGGTGAGGTAAACATTTGCAACAGCCAAAACTCAAAAGGCTGAAAGGTCTAATTCAGAAAGGGCTCCCCAAACAGGATGCTTATCTTAAGCATACAAATTTATCCAAACCCTTTCAAGTTTACCTTTTTCAATATGCCATTATTTTCTTTCCACTTCATTCAAGCTATGCTCCTTACCCTTAAAATGTTTTGTTTGTGATGGTTCTTTTTGTTAGACATGGATGAAATAATTTTTTTAAAAGCTACTCCAGTCTTCATTGTACTGAGCAGAATACAATCTATTTCTGGATTCAGCAAATCTCAGATAAATACTTTCCTGCCTCTCTGTGATTTCCAGTAGTCCTCTGTAACTCTCTGTCTTGCTGAAATCCCTCCCCACCTGTAAGAGAGGCTAATAATCTCCTCTGCACAGGCTACTGTCTTCAGATCCTGTTAGTTCTTGGGAACCCAGGGAGACACCAAGTGTTAGGATGTAAATGAAGTAGGCTACCAGAGAAGGTGACAGGTCAGAGACGTACACCTCATTCGTCACATCACACTTTAAGATCAGGGCATATATCAGGTCAGGTGACTCAGTAGGTCAGGTTGGGGGTGGGGGCTGTGGAGTCTCTTGAGGTTTATACGGTAGAAAGAAGAATGAAATAGAAGTGTCAAAAAAAGCTGGGGGAAAAAAAACAGATGCATCTCAAAGGACAGAGGCAAAAGGTCTAAAACAGGAAGTAACCACGCTTCTCAGAACTTTTTCAGAAATTCTTGACTCCTTCACTGATCTCTACCTTCATCTTTAATCCCTTATTTGTCAGACTCCCTCAGCTCTCTCCTATGACTCCAGAGAAACTTGCATCCTCTTTTAAATCTGATTCTCATTCTGCAATGGGGGAAGCTAGCAGTAGAGAGAAGGTCTCGCCATCACTACTTCTCTCCTACTTTAATTAAAAATGAAGGAGTTATTTTCATAGCTTTTGTTTTTCCTGCCCCTTCTACCAAGAATACAAAAAGAATTTTCTTCAGAGTGTAGCAAATAAGACATAAGGAACACACTACTGTGTTAAACTTCTAAGTTTCAAGGTTCCCAGGTCTGCTTTGATTTTTGGGGGTTTTAGGGTTTTTTTTTGCTGCTCTGTTTGAGGATTAGATTGCCAACATTTCTGAATGCAAAGATGGAATTTATTCCAGTTTGAATCCACTTCTTGGACTGTTCCTTAGTTACTGTGGAATAAGTAGTAAGTGATAATAGCAGCTAGTCTTTCAAATGCTCTGCAGTTGATACTACATCCTGATGAAAAATCAGGAAATTCATTCATCCTAAGCTCAGACATTGCATCCTTGAACATAGGCCTCTTCGAAAGTGCTGCACTTGTAGTCTTGTGCTTTTTGCACTATTCCTGAAATAACAGAAATGGAGAAATTACAAAGGAGAATGGAGAACATAACAAATCTAGAGGTTTACATGGGAACAGAATCACAGAATGGGTCCTGTTGGAAGGGACCACAGTGGGTCATCTTGTCCCACCTTCCTGCTCAAGCAGGGTTATCTCAGAGCACATTGCACAGGATCACATCCAGATTTCTTTTCTAAAAAGCAAAAACTATGTAACAGGGAAAATGTAAGAGGGAAAAAATTTAAGAAGGTTCTCTTTCCATTAGCTCTGCAAAAAATGTAATCTTTAAAAGGAGGACATCATGTATTTACTAACAGGTTTTTCTCTTTGTAAATGCAAAACCAGTTAGTGACCTCAGCCTAGTTTTGTGAAATTGCCCAAGTCCTGATTTTTTTTATAATCTCTGCTTAAAGTAAATAAAACAACATCCATATCCCTTTACGTATGTGTAAACCCTTAAAACAAAAATGTAGTCATAGTTAGCAGAATATTTCCTACAGGTACTAACATTCATATATATCAAGTGAGTAAAGCATATATAAATCGTGAGTGAGCATCTCAGTCCCACTGTCATGATTTAATCCAGGTCTTAAGCTTCTGAGGGAAGAGAAATAGTCTCTCAAAGGTTATTTCCATATCTGTCAGTCACTTTCATGGAGGGCATTACAGGTGGTAGAATGCGCCCTCCTGAGCACTCAGGCAAAATAAAGAGGGGTTAACTAGCAAACTTAGAAAGTTAGCTAGTAAAGTTTAAAAAAATTACTTGACATTTGCTGCAAAATAAGTTTGTGTAGATATGTTGTTACAGCAAAAAAAAAATTCTCTACAAGTTCACACTCTTATTTTATGGTAGCTCGTTTATTAATTCGTAATGCAAAATACCAGTTACTCAAAATGCCAAGCTTTATTTTAATTAACCTTAAAAAAGGAATGGTGGATCCAGAAACATTTCCCTAAAGTTAGATCTATGATGGAGACAAGAAAGAAATTGAAGTGAAAGAGGAAGTAGGGAAAAAAAATGTAGTGCAAGTGCAAAGTGAGCTTGCAGCAAGTCATCAGTTGGGGATTTAGGAATAAGAAATGTGGTAACTAAGTTTTCTAATAAGGCTGGCTGAAAGCTGAATTTTCATTCATTAAATAATACTATTGTTACATAGTTTTTTCCTGAGATAAGATGAAAAAGCAAAATAAACAACCTTTTGCACAAAGCAAAGTTCAAAAAACAATAAAAAATTCCAGTTTTTAGTCAATTTCTCATTGTCTTATATTGATATGAATCATTGCAGTGTCTTCTTCTCTCTCTACATAAAATGTTTGTTTTATAGATGTCAAAAACATCTTGACAGAAATTTCTACAACCGGTATTCAAAATTGAATATCCTTCCTGTGGGATTGTCTCTCTTCAATATTTAAGACATTTTAGATGGGAAATATTGGTAGGAAAATGTATTGATCCACTGTATGTAACTCTGAAAGAAATAAACAACTCTGGCAGTCTCATACTATTTACTATTAATTATGCCATGTAAATTAGTTCTAAAGTATAGACATCTGATCTTGAAATAGAGAATTTATTTACACATGTTTAAAAGCTATGCATCCCCCTAATTGATACAATATTGGTTGAAAACTCAGTTAAAGGGGATTATCTGACTGGAAGTTGTTGTTAGCCTTAATGATGAGACATAGTACTACAATTCCTGCATGAAATTGGGTAATTTTTTTCCTAGCTGCATATTCCAGTCAAGCTGAGATCAAACATCCTGATTACTTTTGGCAAAAGAATCTCTGAAGCTTATTGAATTATTCTGCAATATTACTTACTGTTTGGCTTCTTGGGACTTTGCACTGTTCCTACTCAGTGCTCAGCTGGAACCACTTTCCAGGAATTTCACTGGAAGATTTTTATTGCCAGTTTAATCTATTTCTTTACTTTTTCATGTTTTCATGTGATCCTATTTTCCACAATAGTGATTTTTTTTTTTAATTTGTGTAAGAGAGATTCTATGACCAATTAAAAACATCACAATTGGTCTTTGTATAGGCATCTACCTGTCTCTTAGGGGTGGATAGTCATGGCATGTCTGGGGGTAAATTTATGTTTATAATTACTGCTTTATGAATTTGACTGTATGATACAAAAAGAGAAACTACTGGGTCCCCTCATACACAGCCTTACCTAATGCTTAATGATTAAAGCAAATGTCTTCTTTTTTTTTTTTCTCTTGCTATTCCTTTTCTTTCAGTTTTAAATCCACAGTATCTGTTAGATAGCTTTTTGTGGCTGAAGTTAAACTAATTTCTCCTCTGATAATAGAAAATAAAAACCTGAGCTTAATTCCTTTTTTGAGCTATGTTTATAGTTTATTTGTAGCACCAAACTGAAAAACCTGTATTTATGATCTGAAGGAAGTGCAGGTAGAATAAAGTTGGGTGAGTTACCATACAGTTTTGATAGTGGACAGTATTTGGTAAAATGGTGGGACAGACTGCTATTTTGCAAGCTACCACATCAAAGCACAGTGTCTTTCCTCTCTACTGTTAAAAGGAACTGATGGGAATTGGAGAATGATAGACAGTTTTCTTAATTCAGGCCTTTGAAAGTTGGATAGTCTCAACCTATTAATAAAAGAAGAGTATTGTGACCATATGTCTCATCTGTCTGATATTTGGCTTCAAAATCATGTGATGCTATATACACACACAGGCTGCATTCATATATCTGGGAATTGCCAGTGGTCATAAAGTATTAACATTTTTCTTACTCTAAAATGCCACATCAGAAAAGGCTGACTGCAGCTTAACAATAACTAATTTACTTTTTTGTTCTTACAAAAATCGTTGGTGATTGTGAGTGAGGTACCCTACTTCTAGTTCTTTTAAAGTGGATTTTTCTATCATCTATATTTACTTTGCTACAATGCTAACCTGTAGAGCTATTGAAACATATTCAATTACAATGGTGAATAATAATTTATCATGGTCTCATTCCAAAATAAATGGAAGGTCAGGGAACAAAGTGAAACAGACCACCTGGTCCTGAGGCTGCATGGGAGAAATCATCTCTCAGTTAGAGAGACTTAAGATGGGAAAAAGATTCCTGAATTGATCCAGTAGGATATCGTGCTGTTGTGAGGCTTATGATGTAGGTACTGCTAAGACAGGAGATGAAAATGAGTTAAGTTCTGCCAATGTGAGTTGGTGAATCTGGATAGATTTGTAAGGGTACCAAAGAATCTGAACACAATCCAATTTTTAGATTGTTTCTGTGCAAATTTGCATCATCTGCTGGAGTTGGTATAAATCCAAAGACTGAACTGGATCCTAGTCTGGTGCCCATTTCATGAACAAAATGAGATGGGATTGACAACAAAAATCTGACTTGGAGAGGAAAAGGATATCTTCTGCCATTAATTTTTACATGCTGTACCGAGCACATACTTAGGACTGCATTCCACCTTAACAACTTCTTTTCCTTGATTCCAAAACAATGAGGAAATTTTTCCACTCTCTGACATAAACTAGTGCAGATTAATTACAGTTCTACCTGGGTTTTGTTTCACACTAGGAAGGTTGTTTGTGGACAAGCGTTAGCTAAACAAGTTCTTCAAATACACTACTACCCTGGCCTTACTCTGACCTGAATTTTAAGTACAGAGCTGTCTTGCTAATGCAATGCCACTTAAGTGAGCCTTGAGCTGGGACAAATACCTAGTATTTTTATTCTCCTTCCTAATTTATTGCAGAGTGCCTGATAAGAGAATTAGAACCTCCAGTTTGGGAACAGAGTGCACTTGATTTGAAATTTCAAAGGGAACCCTACTCTAAGTTATTAATTTCAAGAATGGCTTGTTCTTGGACGGTGTATGTGCTGTTCATTGAAAAGAACATGATTCAAATATCAAATCAGTGTGTGGTTTGAAAGTTTTGCCCTCTCACAGGGGCTACACAAGCTGGGGTACGTGCTGCTGGTAATCTGTAATCTAAATCAGACTTCAGTCGTGCAGCTTCTAATAGGGAGGTGACATTTACTTCCAGCCCTATTTAGCTTTATAGTTACTGCATTAACCTTGCAAATTAACCTGTCTGACCCTACCAGCTACATACAAAATCTTTGTATGTCTGAGATTTGTTTGGCTGAATATGCCTTCTAGGAATGTGGCAAGTGGTGATGGGTGCCCCAGAGCCCATTTCAGATGCACCACCCTTGGGAGTTTGGCCAAACCCCAGCCTGACCCAGTGATAGTAGTGTCTGCTGGCTCATTTCCTCCTACCAGTGACAAATTGTCTGTTCTCCTGCCACTCTTTGCTGATGACATGTTCTTGTCTCAGCACAAATGTTACAACTGAATTGCTTGTAAGCCAGATGTGGCCTGTGGTCTACGGGCTTGCCATCCTTTTTCTATGGAAGAGGAGAAAGTCTTCTGTGGAAAATGGAAGGGCTTTTTATGGGTTGGAAAAGCAGTTGCACTTCTACTGAGAGTGCAAATGTGAAAATGTGTACCAATCTTCAGGGAAAATAGAACTGTCAAAATTTTCCTTGAACACATGAGTAGTTTCATGTCAATATTGTGCTAATATTATATGTGAAACATATTTGCATGCTGTAATTTTTATAAATATCTAAAAAATGCTGTAGATTCATGTAACATTTTTTATGTATACACTATAGTAGATATATGGATTCATGGAAACTTTAAGGGTTGTAGTAAAAACACTTATACTAACTGGAAAAGTACTGCTGAAGGGTTAGCTGTCCCTGTCTAGAAATTGCAATATATTCACAGTGCGTAGCTTTTTCGTGTGTGTGGATATGCATATATCGATCAATAGCTTTTTTTTAATGTATGTAAAATACAAACATATCACTAACTGCATGTTGAGTTCAAACAAGAAAAATTGACTTTTCAGTACGTACCATAACACAGTAATATGTGCACACACAAAAGAAGCACTTGGAAATGCCATTGTATAGTAGTCATTGTGTCATTACAGTTTATTCTTGGAAGATACTTACTGAAAGTATACATGTTAACTGTCTCTACTCTCAGTTTGCAAACTATTCCTATATCCAGTTTTATTTACTACTTCCAAGGAGAAAAATGAAATAAGCTTTCTTCTTATATACAGGAATAAAGAAGTGGGCAAAGACTTCTTTAAGTAGTACTTACAGCAGTTTCAAAAAGGAATTCAAAAGTGAAATAGACTTGATTTTATGTACATTGTAGCTTAGAGTTATTAAATTTTGTAAAACTAGAATTCAGAGGCTGAATTTTTGAAGTAGAAAGAAACTGCGTTTAATTTGATTTAGATGTCTGTAAAGGCAACTATAGCCACATCTATCGTGGGAATTGAATGTGAAATATTTTCATTACTAATCTGGTGTTGATGGAAATCTTTTATGATTTTGGCATGCCTACTGTCAGATTAAAAAGCATGAATATAGTAAGAAGAATGGGTTTATTATTTGTCTCTATTTCTCTGCCTGTCTATAAGTGTCTTTGTGCAACTATTCTATTAATATCATGACAGTATAATAAGGTAACCATAGATGTCTGCCTGATTTTAAAAGCTCTCTAATAATCAAGGTGAGGCCAGATTGCTTACTGTTGTGCCCACAGATACTTTGAGGCACAAAATTGAAAGTGTAGAATGTGATATCCATATGTTGTATTAGATTAAATAATCAGCATGTATCTGTCTAGTATATGTATAAATTGTATCTTTGACAGCAGATCTTGTAAAAAGCATGAATTTTGTCTGATTGAAGATCCTTTGTTATTGGAACAGCAACCAGTATTTAGATAGGACAATGGATGTTTAATGCTGGTCATTTCTATATTTACCAGCCACCTAACCCTGTCTGCTGGTACTCCCACAATGATTATTTCCCAGAGGCAGTGTTTTTCCAGACTGTCAAGTGTTTACTCATTTATCATACATAAAGCAGAGGTTCTCTTTCCTTTTCCAGAAGTTTAATGGTAATAAAGAGAAGGTGTGGAAATAATCTCACTTCATAAGATAGAATGGAAGTATCTAAAATGTTCTAAACCAGTCTCATCTCTGACTCTACAGGCAGCGGAGAGCTACTTGACAGCATTTCAGTTGACAGCCATTGCAAGATTTAGCATGTGATCATTATGTTTTTCATGGAAACTTGGCAGAATGTGTCAAATTCCTCTCATTCTCCTACTCTCACTTCCTTTTTTTCCATACTTTTGTACTGTATATGCCGTATCCCATTTCAGAACAGCAGTGAGTGACTTCAGACATTTCTCAGGGATTATCACACTTCATGGGCAGCTGTATATCCAAAGCATCTAAAATTGCCCCAGAAATGCTTTGTTTGGAATATCTTGCTACTCAAATGGGGGTAGAGATACTCCACCTCACCTCCTACCAGCTGAAACAGGCAGATGTTGAACAGAGGCAAGATAACAGATTTGTTCTAATTCACAGTAGAGAATCAAAGCAGCACACACTACCTCAAAAAATTGAATCTGATTTATGGACTTGTCCAATCTCCCAGAGTTCCTGTTAACTCTGGGGAGGGGGAGATAAGATTCATCCACACTTCACAGTGTATATGAAGCTTCTTTCAGTAAGCAGCTGTCACAGACTAGCTATAATTTTCTGTTTTGCTCTAAAGTGCAGTTGATTATAAGAGAACTACAAATCTCCATTTTTACCTGCTACTGAGAAGCCATGAAGTGGCTATTTAAAGACACTAATTTATGCAATCTAGGTTTGTGTCACATTCATTTATCAGAAGTTCAGTGTAGCGGAAAATCTTCCCCTCCTGAATTGTTTTCCTGAGATTTATTGAAAGAGGCCTAAAGTACCTTATGTATTTCAGAGGTTACTTCTATATTCAGTGAATGAGACTAACTCCAGATGGAGATGAACAGTGGCATTTTGCCAAGACAAGAGCTACAGCTTTCTGTGGGCAGTTCCCAGCATGGGCAATCACCGGCCAGAATTCCTTCATTTACAGCTTTGCTTCCCAATGGCTGGTCTCAGTTAACTCCTCTAGTGTTTCTCTTTTTTAAATTTGCCCTTTTCAACTATGAAGGCATGATGTGGTAAAATCACATCGGGCACACCCTCTTGCTGCCATGCTTCTACCGATCATTTTAGTGATGCTATATACAATGTTGCTTAATGTGCTTGTTAATTATTATCTGAAACTGTAAACACAAGGTGACTAGTTCTGTTGTATCCTCTAACTGCAAAGTGATGGGCTTGTGTAAGTTGGTGAATAATTTGGCCCTAAATCAGAAGAACATTTTGCTTTGTAAAAGTATCAGGAAAAGGTTTGAGTGTTTTCTCTTTGCTGTGTCCAGCACAGTGGAGCCCCCTTTTCCTTAAGGCAGAAATATTAGATGGCAATAGAAGTAAAAGACTTTTTAAAAGTTGTATGACCAGTACAAGAACTCTCTGTGCCTGAAAGCGCACAAAGCAGCAAACTGCCTTGACTTTTGTAAATATAAGGGGGAAAATAACCTTGTTTTCTCGTTGCTCTGTGAGCTGTTGTACTGCATTGGCTCTTTCTCACCTTAATTTCACCCCTCTCCTAGTATAAATCAAATTTTCTTGCTCATGCACCATCTTATCTTTGGCTTCAAAATTCAACTCCTACCACAGACTTTGTATAGCTTATGCCATACAGGCCTCTCACAAACTTCACAGCTGCATGCTGAAGATACAGTAAGATTGGAAAAGTAGAAAAACATTCCTGCTTGACATAGAAGTGAAAATAAGAACTCATGTTTTCCTCCTCCATGTTTTTATGAAGTGACACAATCTTTAATTATGTTTCCCTCTTCTGCGTTTCAAAAATATCCAGAAATTGCTGAGACTGGCACGATATTTTCTGCTTTTTGCCTACGAAGAATGATCAAAGGATTCAGCAATAGCTTTTATGTTCCATAATAATGGTCTTGCGAGAGTGAGTTTTAATAATTTCCATGCCTGTAGAGGCCTGGTTTAGAATACACATCATGAAAACAATTTCCCATCACTTTGAGTAAAAGACAAGGATGATTTTTCCTGTTGTGAACAACCATTTGCTTGTAGATGTCTCAGTGCACCCAATACTCTGCAATCCCCTGCTGGAACATGTAGCAGAGATATATGGATACAAGGAATGGGATAAATAAAAGAGGATGAACACCAGCACAGAAAAAAGCAAAGAGAGGAGGGAATGCTCTGTTAACCTATTTGGTATCTTATAGAAGTAACTCCATGTCTTTTGGGCACCCATGCTGGAAAATAGCCCACTGCCACCAGCTCTGTGTGGGAAAAGACCTATCTTTTATCTTTTTTTAAGTTCAATTTTTCCACACTGCTGGACTTTAAGAGACCACTAACTTGCGGGCCTAAAGTCAGCATAAGCTTTTCTGACCTTCTTCAGCAAATCACATTCTTAGTATGTACCTCTGCGCTTTGTGCTCCTTCAGAAGTCTCTTGAAGGAGTTTCTTACTTGGGCAGCTTGGTATGTGATCACCAGGACAAGGTCTGAGAACCTGTAAAATTCATTTATATTTTAATCAAAACCTTGAAATGGAAAATAGTAGCTCAGCTGAATGGACCGTGACTTACAGAAGGAGGTTTCAGTTTATCATTGATTTCTGCACATTTTTACTACCAGAATAACTCATTCTTCTCAAGTGCTTGAAGCCAATGTGGATACTGGGGAGTGTTTGTTTGTTGGCGAGACCCCTTGAACTGCATCAAGGCAGAGCCCAAATTGCAAAAGTGACCTCCTGGATCACTTGCTCGTGTTAGGCAATCCTTCTGTTGCCCACAGGGCCCAAGGGACTTCTGGGATATGGACAGTTCAGGACTCCTTGTCTTAATATCTATGGGTATTGGAGTTGTGATACCTCCCTGATGAAGTATAAGGCATCTCTTTTAACATCATCTGTAAACAACCACCTTTGTGTAACAATTTGAGGGGATGGGGATGGTATAATCTTTTATGGTTTTATTGGTTCTACTGTCTGTTATTCAAAACCATACCATAGCACTCCTGGGAACTCTTTCAGAGGCAGGCACCCATACTGGGTGATCCGCCTGGACCCATACTGAAATACTGTGTGGTAGAGATGAGAGGCCACTGACAAGGCCAATGCCATTCCAAAGCTGTGCAGCTGCTGCCTTCAGGAATGCTGATAAGGCACCTACTGTCTTGGGAGTGTATGAGCAGCCAGGTCATTGTCTCGACAGCCTTGTGTCTTAGCTCCAGGAAGAGCTGAAGTATTTCTGGCATAGGCTGTTAATGGATAAAAAGCATGTGAACTTCAGCAATCAGTCTGCTGGGTAATGTCCCAGGGCAAAGATGAGCAAGGAGCACTTTAGAAAAGGGGGGGGAGGGGAGGAGCAACGGATCAAGCCAAGTGGGGTCTGTACTTTGTTCTTGTATTTTTATTGGCAGAAACACTGCTATAGTCTTTTGCAAAGCTTCAGAGTTCTCAGTTTACTGTGACTAACTCTTGGATCAAGCTATCAAAATGCAGTTGTAAGAACTCAAGAGAATCAGGATATGGAAATTATTATGGCATATACTAGACAATCCCAAGATTTGTTTTAAAACTTCAGGGTCCTATAAACAGGCTCTTCTGCCTTCTTGATATTTTAACTCTACAACTAAGTGTCCATGAAAGATATGGGACATGACTTTAGTGTTTGTCTGTCTAAATTCTTATTCTGCTTCTGTGATTTCAATATCACTTGGTCACTACAGTTATTAGTAAGTTCATCATACTACATTCCCTGTATTGAAAGCATTTTTTTAGAGGAGAAGAAAGGGGTGTGCTGAAAAGCAGTAACTTTTGTTCTATGACAATCAAGAAGTATTTGATGTTTTCATTTTTTTTCTATTTCTTAAGTGAAAAGTAGAGAGGGGAGAAGAAGAAAACCTTTTTAGTCTTAAGGAACATATAAAAGTGTGTTGGTGTAAGTATTTTAATAGAGATGTACAGAAGAAGCCAAAAGTGTTTGTTACTGGTTAAGAAAAATAGGAAACAATCCAATTCTGTATTTGCACTCTGTTAAGGCTAAGGATTTTTTCCATATTGTTGTTGAAAAAGGAAATAATATATGCATTTAATATATCTCAACCTGAGAGCCAAATAGCCATTTCACATGTACCTATTCACACCAGTTCCATTTTGGCCAGTGGGAATACGTTGATGTGGGAACAGTTCTTGATTTGTCAAGATCAGTCACCTAAACAGTATGTAAAACCATACATTTGCAAGGAAAGACAATCCCTTAATAGCTAGTGGAGGCTGGTGACATCTGAAAGTGGATAGGCAAAACTGTCATAGGTTCAAGACCAGAGCCAGTTCAGAGCATCTGGTAAAGATCACAGAGTGTTAAACTCACATCTGCCCGTGACACACAGCCTTGTCTGTTAACTGCAATCCTGTGTATCAAGTTGCACAAACAAATGCAGATTTTAAGATCACTTATTAGGTGGCTACTTCGCAAGCTCCATTCTCTGTCTTTCATTTCAGTGCAGTATCAAACATTCCAGGGGATGGATGGCTATTTATTTTAGTTGTGTAAGAGCAAATATATTACTTGGACTTTCTCCTTTATGTATTTCTCTATATGTATATGCCGATATTATTCAGCTGCATACAAAGATCATCTGTTGTGCCTATCTGTAAATGATAAGGATAGTATTGAACAGAAATTGTATATCTATATAATAAAAGTTCTCACAGTGTTGCAACAAAAGGGAGTAATTAATGCTCTTGGAAGAGCTGGCAAGCAAAATTATGAAGCAATGCAAAACGCTCTTTTTAGGTTTTTGAAAAAATCCATTTGGTAAAAGCAAGATACAGATAGTGCTAACCGATTGTAATGACTTTGAAATAGAACTTTTTTCATGTGAAGCAGGTCAGGAAATTCACATCTTAGTAGGATAACCATTGTATATGTGAATCAGTTTGGCTAGTATTCTTCCACTTTTCAGAATTTGTGTTTATGTTGGTTATTTTCTAGTTAACAGAACCACACAATTTACAGACATTAAAATCTACTCACCTGCAGCTATAATATATAGTCCTTTTGATACTATATAGCAAACTCTTGCCAAATTGGAAACTAGGCCCCTAAGTTGTATACCAACATTTCCATTCAGTAATAGGTAGTAGCTGTTCAAAATGCCACATTGCAATATTTTCCGTAGCAAGCCGGCAAGGTATAAGCGCACAAACTGTGTGTACAGTAGTATAATCTCATTAATGCATAAAGCCTTTATCAGAGTTTCTGCTGAAGGTCTTTTCTGACATATAGCAGAGAAGGGTTTCAGCAATTTAACATCTGAAGAGAGGACTCCAGCTGTTATGGGGGTTTGTGCAGGTACATGTGCTGCAGTTCTCCCAGTGGCTGGCTGTGCCCACAGGTAGGCAGAACCTGTACAGCTTCTGTCCTCCCAGCAGATTTTGGGGTTCCCTATTGGTGGCATAAATTTAGGAGGTGAATGTGACAGAATCTAGTATTACTCTCAGACTGAGGAGATTTACCAAGCAAAGGTAATGCCAAAACCTGTAAATCAGGATATTTGCTTAATTATGGACTGATTGAAATGCAACAGTAGGGTGTGGTTAAGGTAATAGCCCAACTGTGCCTCCCATGATGTGAAAAGAGGTTGCAGCACAGACGTGGGATGAGACAGTGCTTATCAGATGAACTTCTTTTATTGTATGACCTGTCCTGATCCGTTCAGCCTCTAAGAATCAGGAAGGCTGCCTGCCATTCATGCCACTGCTGCCTGCTGTCATGGTAGGCTTGCGCCCTTTTCTCAGATGCACAGACCCCTTCTGTTCATTTCTGCAGATCATCTCTGCTGCAAGGATCAGGGGAGGTGGAGGGAAGGAGACTAGGAATTGAACTCTTGCTTGCTATAGAAGTGTTGGACAAAGTTCTGAAAAGCAAAGAAAAGTTTGGGAAAGCTGGCAGAGTGGCAAGTTAAAGAGAGAGCTTCATCTCAAAGCAGGTTGTATCAAACAGAAGCTATTTGTGGCTTACTGAAAAACTGAAAGGCCTTGTCTAATAATTTTGTTGCTTTATCAGTTTGTTCTGGGAAAATAATTCCTTAATATGTTATTGGAGAGCAGCTTTGAAAGTATTGTGTTGATGAAAGTCTCAGGGCAGATAGCAGCTGAGGCAAAAATGTTTCATAGGAAAAGTTACCTCATAACAGAGTCTTACATAGTAAGTTCTATAGTTAGATTTATATGCTGAGAAATCAAGTAATCACTGATGTTTGATGCAAGTGTCTCCAAAGCTTGGATTTAACTGGATCATATCAGCAGAGGGAGAAGAAACAGAAACAGCTTTCTGAAGCTGGAAAAAACAGGACAGGGCAGGAGTGCACGGTACAGGAAGAAATGATGTGTGATGCACATGGCATCTGATTTTAATATGATGACTTTTTCCGCCCTCTTTGAATATGTATCTGGAGTTTGCCATTTGTTTTAATGTCCACGGATTGCCTGATTATTAAATTAAAAATGACCTCTCTGTTCCTATCAACTTGAGAAAGAACTGTTGCTTTTGTAACTTTATAGATTGTTTTGTCAAGTAGATTTATGGCCTATTTATTCAAATAGTTCTTATTATCTTCAAAAGATATTCCAGCAAGTCTGGCACCTTGCAGTAGCTTTGTACCTTGCTGTAATTTAACTGAAGAGTTTGAAGATGATAGTTTCTTTTCCACACTCTGAGATACAATCTTTCTCTCCTTACCCCTATCTATTTCTCCCCTGGTATTCTGGCTGCCAGTTTTAGTTCCTTGGACAGCACTGTGGCCTTTGAAGTCAGAAGACGAATGAATCTTTCCACATGATCAATAGGCATTTGGCCATCAAGTCTCCACAACACTATTTTTAAAAATAATTATAGAAGTTTCTCCTGAGAGAGAGGGGAAAATAAATTCTTAAATGGCTAGGCATTCATCAGATGAGGCTGAGATAAGCAGATGAAATAGGGAGGCTGGATCAAACTGCTACAGCATTAAATTTTTATGCTTTTACTTTAACATTTTTTGCTAGATGAGTTAACACTTGGCCCATTTGTACTGTATATTTAGTTTGGAGGTTCTTTATTTTAACATTTTCTTCCTTTTCTCAGTTTTTAATAACAAGTAGTGAGATGCCAACATCTCCCCTTATGCTGTAGCCTTCAAGTAGAGACTGGCACCCAGAACTTAAGCAGACCCATCTTGTCCAGGGGAATGCTATGGCTGTGACAGCGAAGGATCCATGGGCTCAACTTGCCAGCCCAGGTCAAACACTAATAGTGAAGGCAAATGCAAACTGGGGGGACGAGGACAGGAAGCATGAGAAAAACAAGGTTGGGGGGTCATTTAAAGAAAAAGATTTCTAGGTTGTGTGAGGTTCAGGGTATAGACAGAGCTGGCAGTGAAGGCCTGACGGATGGACAAGTTAGAAAAAATGGGCACATTGTTGGAATGACTATACATGGTAATAGGCAGTAAATAGGGAATGAGCTATAAATGTCTACTAAAAAATTACTACAACTGACAGCACACTTTTCCTACTGTGAGTACATGTGGTGATGCACTAAAAATGCAGATTACTTATAACTGCAGTGTATCTTTTCAGAGAAGGCTACAGATGGACAAATTTACTAGAGAGATGTATAATGCAGCTATGACCTGCTTGAACAGCAACAAGATCCTATGTTGCATACACTTAATAAAACACATGTCTTTTTATTTATGAGTAACAGTTGAAAAAATACATTAATCATAAACTATATGTTTCCCATTTTAGGTAATTCTCATTTATTTCATTTAATTCAGGGTGGAGATATCACATCCTCATACTCTTACAAATAAAAAGTTATGCAGGTTTCAGTGTAACCGTTTTGTACAAGTAAGGGATCTAGTCATGAATTACTAGAAGGATGAATAAGACTACAGTAAGGACTGTCAAAATGTATAATAGCTATTTGTAGTAATGAGTAAGCACCAGGAATATGTGGGATAGTGGAATACAATAAAAACAAATATGACCGTCAGGAATGGTATAAGAATAGAACAGAACAGAATATTTTTAGTTGGAAGTCCAACCATCTTGCCATGTCAGGGCTGACCAAAAGTTACAGTGTACTATTGAGGGCATTGTTCAAATGTCTTTTAAAAATTGGCAGTCTTGGGGCTTTGACCACTGCTCTAGGAAGCCTCTTCCAGTATTGGACCAACTTCTCAGTAAAGAAATGGTTCCTAATGTCCACTCTAAACCTCCCCTGATGCAGCTTTGAGCCATTCCTGTGTGTCCTGTCACTGGACTCCAAGGAGGAGACCTCAGCAGCTTCCTCTTTGCTTCCCCTCCTCAGGAAGGTGCAGAGAGCAATGTCACTTCTCAGCCTCTTTTTCTCCAAACCAGACAAACCCAAAATCCTTAGTCACCCCTCCAAAGGACATGGCCTTTCAGCCCTTTCACCAGCTTTGTTGCTCTTCTCTGGATGCATTCAAGTACCTTAACACCCTTCTTAAACTGTGAGGCCCAGATCTGCACAGTTTTGACAGGCTGACTATGCAGTGTTTATTGCACCCTAACAATGTAGATTATGTCTCTTAATTGAATCTCCTTGCCTGCAGTCAGGGACCTCTGTTTAGTCCCTGTAAATCAATGAGACTGTGCAACTGGACTGAGCTCCTCCCCTAAATGTATGAACTAGGAGATCAGAGTTTTAGCCTATGTGGCAAATGGGAAATGTTTCGAAGTGTGACTTTAAAATGTAAAGGTGTGTTCATCCTCAGAAATAAGCCTTTTATAAAAGTGTTTCTTTCAGGGTCTGTATGAAAATGAGGAATATGCATGAACAGGATTTTTCAGTATACTGAATTACATCAAATAGTTTCAGAAACTGAGAGTAAGGCAAGCCCAGCTGTTTTCAGGCTTCAAACGTTGTCCCAGATGTGCTTGGAATTTTGGGGAGAATTTTTCAACTCATGAATTTTAATCCATGTCCATTTAAAATATTTTACTTACTCTGTGCGTGTTTTATTCTGTTAATTGAACTCCTACTCTATTTTAATTTCATACACACAATTGCACTGGGATGTTTAGCTTTAACTCTTTGTGCTAAAACAACTTCAGTTATCAATGTAGAGTTATGAGTGCTGCCCAGAAAAAAATGAGTTATGAATGCTGCCCACCACCAAAAAAAAAAAAAAAGGCACACACCCCCAAACCCACAAACCCAAAACAGCAAAAAAACACTGAAAAGTATGAAAATTGAACCAAAACAAATGGCAAAGAATTTCCAATCCCTGACAGTATTTTCCTTGAGCCATTTGTGTTGCTCCTATATGAGAAAAAGCTTATCTAGAGGGAAGTCCTTAAGGCAAATGCTGCCATCTAGAGAGAAAGAGAAAGAAAGTGCACGATCTACTTACTGATAGGATTTTCATTGCTAGGGAATCCCAGGAGAAGCTGGATACAGAATGTCCACAGAATGGACTGCAGTGACAGAGATGGGAGCCATGGGGTTGTCTTTTTAACAGCTGCTGCCTGAAAATAGTCAGGTAATTCCCACAGACATGGAGCAAAAAACCACTGAGAACATCCTGACAAAGGATTTTGAATATGTAGCAGGGATACTGAATGCCTCTTCTTAACCAGTTCAGATCACATTGTGTTCCACATTTTTTCCTCGGTGTTCCTTTTTTTTCTGAGAAAAACTTTAATTCTAAATTTATTTTGTTTAAAGGAAGAAGTGCAAAAGCTTGCATTATTTGCTATTTATTGTTCATCTGCTTTTTTTTTTTCACATCACAAAGCCTCTGTTTACTCTTTAGCTGGTTTTGAGACTTAGGATTGCAAAATTCAAATAGAATGACAAACACAAAGAAACCATTGAAAATACCTGAAAGACAAGAAAGAAAAGATGGGATTTACCTTGTCTCAATATTATTATGTGTGCAGCTATATAAACATCCCAGTGTGTTCAAAGACTGAGCTATACATGTTAAGCTTGAATGGCAAAAATGAATTCTTGTAGGTACTTTCAAAACTCTGCTAGCAGTAGCATTTCTCTGGGTATAATGAAGATGACTCATTATGAACTAGTGATTTAGAAGAGCTTGGGAATAATGCTGCACATGCTCAACCTTGTTACGCTCATTCATTTCGGTGAAATCATTTGAACAGTTCACCATCAGTGATTCAGAGTTCCAGTTTGAAATGTTCAAATAATTAAGCACAGTAAGAATAAGTGTATTTTATTTGTTGCACATAGGCAATTATGTTTCAATGTCAGTGTGTAAAACTATGTAATGAGTTGACAAGGTCTCTGTGGGGGTTATTTTTAATTATCAGTTTTCTTTAATGTGTTGTGCTGTTAGTGGCTAACTGTATGTTGTCTTAGTAATGATGTAGGTAAGCAACATGTAAGAAGGAAAATAAGGCAACTTCTGTGTCTGTACCTGAATAACATTTGCAATCTGAGTCTTTAGGATAGCTTAGCTGCTTCTCCCTAAGTGGTGTCCTACAAGTGGAAAAGAACTATGAGAGAACCCTAATTGTTTCCAAGTATATGCATATTTACTGAGAAGTGCGATTACAGGGAAGATAGTTGGTATTTTCACCTGAAAGTTGTGAAGGGGCTGGAGGCACTTGGAAGAAATACTGGTAATAATTCCTTTATTTTAGGTATATTTGTAACATATAGAATGCTGGCAGGTTCTGTATACCTTGGGATTTTGCTGAGATTGAGGGGAGGATGTTTATTTTTTATGCAAACCAAAAATGTAGAGATCTTCAGAGCTCTGTAATTAAATCAGTGAAAATAATTTTACATAGCAATACTGGGTTTAAATGCTAATTGGTAAGTGGTACATTTTCCTAATAATTGTAATGCATATTGGCATCAGTAATATTTTCCACCTGGAAGCTTTTTCACCCTTCGTATTTCATATCCAAATCCTTTTCTGTAGTATTATTATATTTGTAATTTGCTCAAACATAACCTATACACAACACAATGGAGTGAGAAGACAGAACAGGTATTCTTTTTTTCTCTCCATACTTCTACCTGGACTTTTGATAGTGACATTTGTATCCAAAAGCCCTTTGATAAATTAAACTTACTGTTCATTTTTGCTTTCAGTTATGAGGTTAGCTGGGTTTTAAGACAGACATGGGAACTGCTGCAGCCCAAAAGCAGTGCTTACCAGCCATTTTTATATCATTGGTGAGGAGGTTTCAAGTTTGAAGCAGTACAGGAAGCTCAAGTTATGCCTTTAAATATGCAACAAATACAGAAGGTTTTAAAATATGTTTTCTCTCTGGCTGCCACAGAGGATTAAAGAAATGAAATACGCATTTCATAGTGATGCAAGGGCATGTTTTGAAGTGACAGTTCCATATGTTACCAAAAAAACCCCAAAACAAAACAAAATAAAACCAAAAAACCCCACACATGCAAGAGAGAGAGAAAGAAAATCACAGATGCCTAAAAATAATGGGAAGCTTGTGAGTTTCCACAAACACATTTCATTAAAATGTCCATGAGTGTCTTCTGTTCTCTAGCATATGGTACTGCCTATGAAAAACTTCAGCCTTCCAGAATGCCAGTGATGTAAATAGAATTCTGCATTCTTCCAGTGGGATATTTTTGCTCTTATTTAGGGTTATTTATTTGCTTTGCCAGATCCTCTTCTCACAGTTCTTTGGTTATTATGACTAGGGAGGTGCATCTTAATAAAAACAGAGATAAAATAGTTAAAATAGATTAAGAATGGGTTTGAAGTAAGTAAAATGTCAAATTGTTTATAAGATTTTTCAAAATAGTGTGGACCCTTTTGTCATCTTCTTTATTTCTGGATCTATGTGTCTGAACTTTTTACTTTTTCCAAGAATCACTGAATATAGTAATAAGACTGTTTGGAAAATGTTGATTATAAAATGTCTCAGCGCAACCTCATGTTGCAATTACTAAAGTAGCAAGATTCAGAATTCAAATTTGAATTCTTAAAAACAACAAATCCAGTACCTGTAGTAAGATTCCCAAACCATGGATTTGATTGGGAATTTGGGTGTTGTCATTTAACTGATAAATTCGGTCATGAAAGGCATGTTCATCCAGGATTAGAAACCTATCTTAAGGTGTGTGCTTTCTTGGTTTGGTTTGGGTTGGGATTTTTTTGGTGGTTTGGTGTTATTTCTTTGTAGGGTTTTTTTTTATTTCATGTCTCTTAGTGTGTTATTAGAAAGGTTAGAATTAGGTTTATTACTTGACGGTGAGAAATCCCTGTGTTTTCCACTGGTAACATTTTTATTAGGGTCCACGAGGAGTATCCTGGAGCAGAAGGGAAGGAGCTGGACATGGAATTAGATTTGGGTCTGTGAGCCAGTCCTGGTTACATGGGGTAAAATTATTCAGGGGAGGCTGCTATTCAAGGTGGGCTTGAGAGACAATAAAGAAACAGTGTCTGTTAATATGTGTAGGCATCTGTATTTTGCTGAAAAGTCTCTTTAGATGAAAATTGCCCAATGTATGCTACAAATATTTTTTTCCAATGCAAGTACAAGGGGACAAAAGTTGCATGGATTTTGAATGCCTAAGATTCATTCCATTACAGGATGAAAACTTGGTATCACAAGAAGTCAGTAGAAAATTTCCCCCCAGATTTTGTAAACTGCAGCTTCATCATCCAGTGTCTTATTGTGTTTAAAAACAGCTTTGCAGACAAGCCAGTATCACCTGGAATCCAGGTTATGTTAAAAATTGCCAACCTGAAATGTCTTACTTCTGATATCTCTGCACTGTTGATAGACTGGAGGTGGCTCTAGATTCCACACAACTTTGGAACAAAATCTGATTTCATTGAAATTTTCCATAAATTAGGAGCTTAGAATTGCATTTATAGTACATTCTGCTTTAGATAACCAAAGAACGTTATAAAAACCCCCCATAATTTATTTTCTGCCACACTCACAGGGTATATCTTTGCCTTATAAGCAACTTTTTGCTCAAAGCAACTGAACATATGCAGTGAAAATAAACAGATATAAGTATGCATAAATGCACGTATAAACTAGGCACGTATAAACTGCCAAATGCATCTGGTGTAGCTGCCATCAGCATCAGTAAGTTTTCTTTCTTTTACCTGTTCCAGAACATCTTGCTGAATACAATGTTAAGCTTTTCCCTTCTCTTCCTTTCTTTTCAAGTTAGAAGACAATACTTTCAGTTTTTTCCTTCAAGTGTCTGTTTAGACTTAGTAAATGTGGTTGCCTCTTACATTAAGAGTCCTAGGTTGTGATCCTTCTCGGGTTTTATTTTCATTCAATAGTATATTACAATGGTAATATTCTTCCTTTTTCTCCTTTGGAGAAACTGTGCTAGCCCATGCCAGATAAGCTTGCTGTATTCATAAATAGGAAATATTTAAAAACAGATGAATGAAATCAAAAGATCTATTTAACAGTGGGTTGTAAATGGACATTTTACAGGAATGTAACTGTTAGTAGCATAACAAGTATTATGTGTCTTTCTTTGTGTATTTATCACAAAATAAAACTCCATGCAAATTCGTTGTTACTAAACAGCAGTGTGGTGCCACAACAACAGTGGTAGTTTGTAATCACTGTTTTGTACTCACTGTGACTAGACCACGATGCAAATTTGGAGATCTAAGTGAGACTGCAGAGAGAAATGAGTTATTACAGAATCTGGGATCTGGTGAAGGTTGGAGATAGAGATATTTTATTTTGGAACAAGCAGTAAAAAAATCCTGACTAGCTGGGACATTGATTTTATTTTGTCTAAAAGATGGCATACCCAGGATATAAATTCCTAACCCTCTTCCAAAGTGCTTGGTTCAATACTGACATATAGGGAAACCTTCCAAGAAATCAATGCTTAGAACATCTATCTCAGATATAAGCATGCCTTAGTTTATACCCATTTTCTATGACTTTTTTGGGCCTAGTTTTTCTGCTGATTTGTTCTTCTTTGTCTATTGACCCTTTTTGTCTATACTAGATTCTTGACAGGGGGGATTATAACCTACACCATTGTGTAACAGGATTATTCTACCCCATCAGATACTGACGATCACAAAGTGACCTACCACAAAGGTTGTGATAGGAGTTCTCCACCTCTCTAGAAAATGTGACAGTAGGAATGAAATGTTGACAGGTTTCAAAACATTCCTCGGCTCTTCCTTCAGAAAAAAAGATTAATCAGTAAAATTCAAAAGAATATTCTGTTTTCTGCAAATGAGTGAGTTTGTCCTATGTGTTGAACTATGCCCCCAATCACACCTAAACAATTGTTGTTGCCTGATTTGATTGTCGAGTGACCTGTGCTTGGCTTCTGTTTGTGCTGTCTGGGCTTAATGTTTGGTTTCCATCTATCATGATACTACCTTTCTCCTGAATGATAAACTCTGCATTCAGCTAATAGAAAGAGCTATAAAAATTAACCTAGTTAACTTTTATTAGCTTGTTTTGGTCAACTACAAACAGGGTGCGACAAGACGCACCCCTGACCTGAGCACCTTCATCACCAACTTCTGGCATGTGACATGCCTGCTGTATACCAGATAGCTATGCCTGATCTCTAAATGTCATTTTTAAAAACATATGCATTAGGCAGTCTTAAACTTGTAGTAAAACTTGAAATGGAAGTGGATGAGCCATAGCCTACAAAACAGACCATGTAGTATAGCTATGGAAGTTGATGTAGCTTCCTATACATCATGGAAAGGTACTTTTACAAACCTCAACAAACAACCTATTTCTCTTAGTGTCTATTACCACATTGTCATCTGGAAGACAAATATTGCATTCACACAGTAGGACTCATCAGACCATATTCAGGTATCTACATCTAAACTGGTTGCTGCTGGCAGTCTGTGTGCTTGGAGGGGAGTGCAGCTCAGGCCACCTCAGAAATAGCTGTTGAAATACATCAGTTGAATAATTGCCTATAACTCTTTACAGACTATATGGAGAAGGAAGATAGCCTGCTGGGGCCATCTCCAGTGTGCTCACCTGAAGTTTGGTGAGCTGGATCCCTTTCATTAAACGTTTTTTAGGCCTACTGATACATCCCTTAAGGTATATGGCCACAGTGAAAATGCCTTTAGAGTCCGCTACATTTTTCCCTTAATTAAGCAAAGCTGCCTTTTTTTCAGAACATATACCATTATTTTTGTTTTATGCTGTTCCAGATATGGTCACCAGATTTTTGAATACATAAATTAGAAGTGCTTTCAGCTTCCTTTAAATATGGTCCGGATATTTCAGAACATGTAAATTAGCAGTGCTTTCAGGTTCCTGTAAATGTGCAGAGCAGGACTGGTATGCAGAGAACAGCCTGTGTTCTGTGGGTCATTCAGCTGCCTACACATACCTTAACAATGCTTGGACAGTAAACATAATCTCAGGGTCTGGCCTGTAATAGCCACTGTTTCTCATGCTTCTGAATAGATTTCTTTTCAATTTATAGTTAAAATCTTGCTACAGCTACTCTCTCCTGACAACTGAATTAATGAAATTACTAGAGGCAGGAATCCAAGTTTGCCAAAATGCAGACGAACTCTGAATCCCTTCCTGCTCACTTCTTTTTGAGGTAAGAATCCCAGTGCTGAAAAAAAGGATGTTGCCTGCCTAAATGTTGTATTTCAGGATTTAGTCCTGAATAGTTCTAATATTTGCAAGTATTAATTTAGAGATGGATACAATTGTATCTAAAGAGTGAGAAACAGAAGCACAACTGAAATTTATTAGGTGGTAGAAAATGCTGAATCTCATTAAGATATTTAAGTACGGCACCTGCAAATCAGACAATTTCATGCTTCTAAAAAGTCGCTAAAAGTAGCTAAGATGGTGATTTTAAGCAGTTAGGAAAAGGAATCTCAGTGTAAAAGATGAATAATGCGTCACTGAAAATAAATTCATATTTACAGAGAAAAAACTAATATGCTGCATTTAAGTGAGAGGTTTTGCAGCTTTCAGAAATTCTAGGAGATTGATTTAAAAATTATTTCAAAATAGGTTTGAAAAGTGCTGTAATTATTATTCTTGTCCAGGTGAATGGATAGATAACTAAACAATTAGATAACTAAACAATTACTTTTATCTACTGTAATTTTCATAGATATTTTTCTAGTCTGTTCTGTAGTGAACTGATGTGTAACTCTGCAATCATATATTGTTCAGAAAACTCATAAAGCAAGCGTGTTAAACAACACAGGCTGTTTTAACCTTTCTCAGAAATAAATGTAGTCCTTTTTTTTTTTTCCTCTGTTAAAAGGGCAAACGTGTAATTCTTAGGATATTAGAAAGTGGAAGCTTCAATTACAAAATGATCATGCACACATGCAAAATTGGTTTGCAGATTTCTAAGACTTTACCTCAGTATCTTGACATTAATGCATAGAGGAACTCACTTTTCTTACTAAATATCCTTATTCTCTCAGTACCCTCTCCTCCCCCAGCATTGCCAAATGTATCTGTAGTTTGATGGCATCTTTCCAGAGAGTGATGAACAGGTCAGATCAGCAACCAACTTTTTATCCATTGACATACAGACTGACTGATGGAAACTTCTAACAACCTTAAGACTTTAAGCCTCAGTACAAGAGTTTACATCAGACCCTTCACAGGAGGGGAAAGCCGTTTAATCCCAGAAACTGTTAAAACTTCCCACAAGACAAAATAAACTACCATGGTATAGTGTTTGTGTATTCTATTTATTATTTCTAAACAATTCAATATGAAAGATAATAAACTTAGATCTCTGTGTGTTTTTTCTCTTTAATCTGGCATTGGTACTTGAGTGATCTGCTTCAGATGGCAAGACCTTTATTCTCTGCCACTGATAGCTTTTGCTCTGAGTGCCTTCACTTGTCAGCTAGTGCTGGGAATCTTGCTCCCTCATTTCACCACAAAGGGGAGATTTTTAAAACTTGAGTAATTGTTACAATTAATTCTAAGATAATTTCAAGCGTATTTCCTGTATTATTACCTTACTACAAATTTCGATATGAAATTTCAAATTGAGGTGGAATAATTCTGCAGAACAGCCTGTGAAATCTAAGAAGCCTAAATGCAAACGTACTTGGGCAGCACCTATATTACCCATCTCTAGTAACAGATGCAAGCATTATCTTGTATTCTGCTCACCAGTCAGCAGCTACAGCCACACTTGCTGCCAGCCTACAGATGGTCCCTGCTACAATGGACATGATTTTCTTCCAAATGCATGAAAGGTTTTCAGTACAGTTTCTGTAGTGTGCAGAACTAGGGATTAAAAAACAGCAGTTTCCTGAAAGGTACAGCCATTAACATGGGAGCGCAACTTTTGCTAAAAATATCACCAGAAGATGATTAGATACTGTTGGGGAGCTGAACAATAAATTCAGATTGTTCAGACCTTTTTAAAGTCAACAAATATGTCCAAACTACAGAAACTTTTCAAATTCTTTATTAAAACCTGTAATTTTTCTATGATTAGTCATAGTCCACATATTCAAAAATTGCAAAGCACCAAACCCTCTGCACATTATTTGCATTAGTTTGCTGTTTAATATGTATTCATATGTTAAGATTTGAAATCTAAGCAGGCATACATCATTGTTTGAAGACCAATTTAACAGAACTGTCCTAATTCAGAACTGTCTTAATTCTTACTCTAAAGAAATAAAAATATGCCTTAGATAAAGAATTTGCTGTCCATTTTTAAAGCTTTTTGTTTGTTCATTTTCACTCAGCCTAGGCCTCATTTACCACAGGATTTGTGTGGGATCCTTCTGGAGTGCCTCAGAGTTGTTAAGTGACAATCTAAAAGCCGATTTAGGATTAGCTAGCTTAACCAGGTGAACTGAGGGTTTCACTTTGATTGGGTAGAAAAGCTGTAGCTGTGCTTCGAAGTCCATATTGTGATACTGAAGGGCTTTATCAACATCCTGAGAGGAGTGCATTCAGAATAGGTGATGATGCGAATCTCACTAATCAGTGAAGGATTATCTGAGGCTCAAAGCTATACTGCTTCTAATTCCTTCTTCATGACGCTGTTCATGCACTGCAAAATGATCTAGTGCAACACCAGAAGTATAAATATTAGATGAGACTCTTCAGTGTCTTAATTAGTGCTTTCTAAGGGAGCAGCTCTTGAATAGTCAGGGGTAATCACATTTTTTTTTTTAAAACACACAAAATCAGAAGCGTAGCAGAAATCTGTGATGATTTCTAATGTACAGTGATTGACACTGCATCATACACAACATATATTACTTTCTAATTTTAGAAACAATGTCAGCATCAACTCTGATGCCAAATTATAGACAGAATGTAGTATTTCTAGTGACACCATTACTGTGTTGAAGACAGTGATTCTGCATAATTCCTTTTACTGAACTATGTGGAGTTATCTAGTGACAGATCTCTCCTATGTGGATTAGGAGTGTGCCAATACCCTACACAGTCATTTAAAATAGAACTCTCTATACATGTTTCTTCAACAGAAAAAGAAAAAAGAAAAGGGAGGGAGAAAATTAATGAAACATTGAATACAAGTTGGTTTTGTTTGTTTGGATTGTTTTGGTTTTCTTTTTTCTTCTCATGATACATCTAATGTGGTATAACAGTTTATGAAGCATGGGACTGATAACAAAATTGAGCAACCTGGTCTAGTGAAAGGTGTCCCTGCCCATGTCAGGGGGGTTGGAATTAAATAATCTCTAAGGTTTCTTCCAACTCCAACCTTTTAATGATTCTAAGAATCTATGAAAATTAGCATTTCCTACCACAACTCTCTTGAAAACTTATACTTGCACTTACCATAAATGACAGGTATTCTAAATTGGAAAACTTATGTATGTCTTTAAAGGAGTATATATTGGTAAAAAAAGAAGTGCAGCCCTAGTTTGCTTCACTATGCACATTGACAAAATGATAGAACAAGATGTTTTTAATTCTTGGCATCCAAATAAGGTCCAATATCTACAAGACCACCAACAGTGTGAGGAATTGCTTCCTGGCATTTCTTGTAGCGTTTTATATTCTTCAGTATATGCTGCTTCTTACCATCCTCATTTTACTCTTCTGGTCTCCAAGAAAAGTATTTACAAGTCATTGACAAAATATGTTTTTATTAGACCCTTTCTCCTCACCGTAAGTTTAAGTAAGATACAGAGGAGAGGTGGGATGTGAGTAAGACCCCAGACCTGAGAAATCCAGAAACAGGTTCTGATCTTGCAGTAGAGGACCATTCATGGAATATATTACTCCATGTAGTAAAAATCCTTAGATCAGTAGCTCAGGATTTTTGTATTATAAATTTTACTTGAATTCACTCTTTATGTAAATGAACCTTATCAAAAAATCAGTTTTGTAATTTTACTAGAGAAGTGTCATTAATTACTATCAGAAACATCTATTTAAAGTTCAGAGAAAGTCAAAATATAATCTACCTCTCTTAAGGTTGGGAGGGTGTTGATTTAAATTTTACTGCTGTTCTTAAAATTGTGTTCATATAGGTATACTTCTGCTCATCAGGTGGCTTGCAGTATTTCTATGAAAGAAATATAATAAACACCTTAGAAACCAGACATTATAAACACAAGTAATGTATTTCATTTTAATACTGTTTTCAAAACCAGATAGCAATCTCCTGCTTTCCGTGATACCAAGAAAACATACATCCAGGTAGACTTCAGATACTGTGTCAGAGGACTTCCATTTCTATCACTCCTCAATGATGAATGAGGTGGTTCTTCTAAACAAATAAGCACTTCAGAGAGTTACCCTTGACAGGGTTGTTAATCCTGCAAGTCTGCCTTATCATTGTAGAATTCAAGGGCTGAAGTTGTACAGTATCCCTGTACTGCCTGGCTCTTACGCTGGCGCTTTTGCTGAGAGTTGGGACAGAACTATTTCACATCTTGCATGCAAAGCCATGCTCAGGGCTTCTGTTCTGGTGTGCTTGAAGATAGAGGGGCTTATCATCTTAGTAGCCACTGGCCCTCTTAATATCTGGCTGAATTTCTCATTCAGATGGATGTGTTCTCAGCCTGCTATCCCTGGTATATTGTTTCCTTTGCAATCTTTCTTCACCGAGGGCAACGAATTTCGGACTATAATACAAAGCCTACCTTGAGCACTACAGAACATTAAGGCAAGCTGGATCACACTTTCTTGTCACAAATGAATTAAAGATATGGCCCTTTAGCAGAATAGGACTTAAAAAAATGGCAATTTTGAAGAATTGCAGAAAATCTCGTCTTATGATTTTGCATACCTGACAGCAGCTGTTGGCTTAATGTTACCATTCAAACCATAAAGCCTTTAAAAAGCAACAGGTAATGGTGTTATTCTAGTGATTAAGAGGAGAATCTGTACCCATTTTCACAAGACTGAAAACTGTTTTCAAGCATTCTTCCAAATGTCTTTCATCCTTTCTCTCCACCACCTCCCAAATCCCTTCCACACCACCTGCCATTGAAATTTGGAACACTACCAGGATCATCTGAGAATTACAAGTGAATATTCTTTTATCTCCATCAGTTTCCTTATCCCTTAAAAGGTTTAGAACAGGCATGTGACTTCAGCTGCTGTTTGAAAGTCAAAGCATAATGTGTTTCCAGTTTATAAACTATGAAATATTCAAAAGCACAGACTAATGTTACGGAATTGGTTACACTGCTTGATATCTAGAGCTGTTTGTTCCTTTTATCTCTGTTGCTTTCCCCTCCTGCTCCCCCTTGCCTTTCCTTCTTAAGGACAGAACACAAAGAAAATGTAAATTTTGATGCCTTGGGCCTTGGAAAGATAGGAAGGAAAAAGGTAATGCCAAAAATAAATTAGGGAGATAGGGTCAATAGAGGGTCTCTTTTGATCTGACACCAGTAGTTCCATTCACTAGTTTCATTCCTTGTCCCACCGAAAGATCACTTATGCAAAGTATTAGCTTTGTACAGGCTTTTCTGAACAGTGGGAAGAAAACCAGGCATGTGTACCGTACTAACTTTCATTCTAGTCTCTCAAAGCTAAGCATGAATCTTAATTGTCATCAGTGCCATGGGAGAGAGATATTTTAACACCACTTTACAGACAGGATACTGTGAGGTGCAAATAGTTAAGAAGCACAAGGAAGCGTAAGAGCATTCCAGGAATACTGAACAGAAAATGAATGTTTGGGTCTGATCTTCAGAAGCTGTTTTCTTTAGGGACAGGGAAAGCCCTGCACTCATAGCTGGTAGAAAATATGCATACCATCCCCCTCAGCTGCCTGCACTGTAAAAGACAAATTCTGTTAGATGTAAGAGGTGAAATCCTCACTGGAGTGATGAGTAATTCCCCAAGTTAAGCAGAGCTGAACTTTTCTTTGCATGCTTTTTTCTGCTTAGTACGTAGTTTGTCAAAATGAAAAAGCGGCTTGGGTTGTAGTTCATTTTCATGGATTTGATAGTGGCAAAACCACTATGAAAAGTTCTCTGTTGTCCTTTACTCTAGCTTCCTAATCCGACAGACATTAACAGTTTGTGCCCTTCTCAGCTGTGCTAACTGTCTAGAGAGCCAGGCTTATAAACCAGACCACTGAAATTATTTTGATTATGTTTTAAATCTTCAGGATCTTTTAGGTGAGATGAGAAAGAAAATTTAGTTGGGAGTGTTTTGTATTTTTTAAACCTAGATAATTTTGCTGTCCCGAATTATAGCAGATTCATCAGACAGTTGCAGCAAGTGTTAGAGGTAGGTAGGGGTAAACTGAACTGGAATGGTATGGTATTACTGCCAGGGGAAATGTGTTTCAAAATGTCCTAAGAATCAAAAGCATTTGGCTGTTTCTGTACTGTCAGTTCACAGCAAGTCTGTGTATTTTTAAAGGTCCTAACACAGTAAAAGTTTGATGATGATTCATGTATGAAAACTTCCCTTGTAAGCCTTTCGTAATACAAATATTCTTAAATGGAGTATTAATCTGATTTTTTTAATGGAGTAGTATAAAGCTGTTATTTTTTAGAATTTGCTCTGTCTGATGTCAATGACAAAAAATCACGTGGAGAAGCATTATTTTAAGAGAACCTTCTCCATAAACCCTTGTGCATTGGGGAACATGTTACTTCCTTCTGGTCTTAAAGAAAGGTGACCTACAGTTTTGAGCATACTATCCTAAACCTTGTTTTCTGTGTCGTATCTCAGGTGGCTTTATGGCCCTTTATCTTTTAGCTAAGCAAATGCTAGAATATTTGCCATATCCCTGACGTGATGTTTCTAAAAGCTATAAATCAAAAGAAAAACTGCGAATTAGACTGAAAGTAGTTTTTGCTGCTGAGAATTCTATTTGCTTTCGATAGATATGTACCAATAGAGAGGCAAATACACTTCTCTTAATTACTCTTATTTTGTTGTCATCTATCTATTGATTAGGACATTTATCTATTGAATAAACAATAGCATCTTGGACAGTGTTATCAAATGTGATGTAATCATGGCATACAGAGATTTAGTCATATGTTTTCCTGACTTTGTTATCTAGCAAACACATCATTCTCTGTTTAATTCTAGTCTTAGCTCTGCAGTAATTAACATTCTTTATTTTATAATAGGTTAGATGTAACTTATTTTGATCTATTTAGCTGTTATATGTAATTGATTGGAGTAAATTATGCTACTTAACTGCCATTTAGTGATTTTGAACCTGTGGGAAAGCATTATATTGACCGAATTTTATTATAGGATGAGTATATAAAATTGATTCTGTATGATATGAGGTTCATGCTCTCCATTTAGCACTTTTTATTATAAGTTCCTGTTAGTGCTGTCTTACAAATTTTTCCATCATCTAGGCGGAAAATACATTCTTTTTCTCCTCTGTATTTTACAACACCAAAGGTTTGACCTGTAGTTAGAGTAGCCAGAACACTAAAGCATCGCATGTCTGGTCTTTGAAAGCCTCAGGGTCTGCTACAGCTCCCATTGAAGTCACTGGGAGTTTTGCCATAGATTTCAATAGGACTGGGAGGAGAGCCTGTGTTTATTGTTAACTGAGATATACTGGAGTTCTGTTCACAGTGAAATAGAATGATGGGTCTGAATTGTTTCAGAGGTTTATTATGTGCAGGCTGCAATTCCAGAGAACCTCTGTTTACAGGAGCAAAAAAATTCTGCATTCCTTGTACAGTCAGAATTTCCACTGAAGTCAATGAAATCTTTGGCTGAGTAAGGATAAACACTTGCAACCAAAGTAGATTTAGTGAAAAATAAGCATGTTACTGAAGTGCCTGTTGGCTGTGTTCCTGTATTTTCTGTCATTTAGATTTGAAGAGTCTAGTAGGTTTGAGTTACTTATGTCTGCTTACTCTTGGTCACTTCACAGCAACTACACGCTCCTACCTTTCTTACAAGGAGTGTTTGTGTGAAAAGAAAGAGATGAAACTCTTACTGGATTTTGAAACAAATTCTGGTTGATTCAAAACATGCTGGCATATCCTCACTTCATTTCTTGTTGCTTTCTGCTGAGAACCTGACGGTTGTATAAAATCCACAATGTACTTGCAAATTGTTGCACGCCAGGGATCCAAGCTTCTGAACA
This sequence comes from Platyrinchus mystaceus, assembly GCA_035041135.1. Classification (NCBI taxonomy): domain Eukaryota; kingdom Metazoa; phylum Chordata; class Aves; order Passeriformes; family Tyrannidae; genus Platyrinchus; species Platyrinchus mystaceus. Next base: position 27,057,045 of record JAWWLV010000144.1, read on the forward strand.
GCAAGGACTTCAAGGAGGGTTTTTTTCCTTCAAATACCTAGAATATGTGAACCATAGCCTAGTCCCAAGCACTTTTCATGTAGAAGCATGCTGAAAACTTGATTTCTCAACAGTTATATCCTCACAAATTAACTTCTTAGTACTCTGTCAGGGTTATTACTTTGTGACATGTGTGCCAAATACTGCAAAACAGGGCTGCCACAAATTGCAAATAAAAATTTGAGGGTTTGTGAGGAATTTTCTGCTAAAACAGAAAAATACAAATAGGTGCCTTAAATGAAGCAGAGTAGAATTGGAGGTTAATTTGTCTTCCATACTAATTCTAAATATTCAGTTAGTATAATACTATATATTTGTCCCATATATGTATGCAATAGAGTTTTGGGAACCTTCTTGGTTCTTAGTAGTACTGATCCCTCTATGCCTTCACTATGCATTGGGACCCAGTCAAATTCTGCAGTAATAGTAGTACAGTAGGGACCTCAACAGTAGGTGAGGAGTGGGGTGGAATTACTGCCATGTGTTTCAAAGTGTTTCTCAAGCTGATGTAAAAGAGAAATGATCTTCCTAAGATACATGTTAATCCTGGGTTTGAAGGCAAAAGAAAGTGATTAGAATTTGCAGAGAAGAGATGCTTAAAAAAAAATAACAAAACCAAAATTGTAATTTCAAATTGGAAATGATATACTGCATACTGAGAATAAGAGATTCTAATAAAACAAAAGACTTGAAATACATTAATTTTTCCACACTCTGCATTATTCTCTGTCAAATATGCTGGGAACACAAATCTGCATCTGCATTGATTGGATGAATTTCAAAGACCTTTTACCTGCTCTCTGTTTGTGTTGCCTCATATCTTTATGACATGGAATGAACTGCTTGGCGCCACATTGCTGTTATCCATTAACCATTCCTGTTTTCCTAATCATCTTAGACTCCATCTTTCTCTGTCCTATCTGTTATTGTCTTCTGCAAAGAGATGTGATGGTCCTGTAGCCTGTTCTGGTTTGCATGACATGATTTGTGTTTCTGCTTACAAGGGTTTCTCTACTGAACCCTGTACATTATCTTCCCCCAGCGCCCCCCTCCTCTGTAACCAGGAGAAGAGGGTCATACATCTGTAAAATGACAGCACTTATGAAAAATGGGAGTTTGGTACACATGGCTCTCATCAGACACAGACTCATCTTCCATGCCACAGACACTACTTGTTTCCTTGCAATGCAGACTGTAGCTGGAAACACAGGAAACACCTAATAAATTGCCTGACCTATCAAATTAACAAGTCATCAAGAAACTATTTTGGTAATCAATGAGCAAAGCAGAATTGTTTGCTTTCAGGCTGAGAGAGAAGAATGCATGGAGATGGAGCAATTTATTTTCTTCATCTCTCTTCTATAAGCAGTATTTAACTGGATTGTAAATTTGCTGCAATACAGGGAAAAATGTGAAGAATCTATTTTTAGAATTAGGAGAACTCTTAGACATAGAGGCATGCATTGGCCTAAGTTTGTGGCTGAGTACAGAACTCAAAGAAACTCAGATACACTTGGATAAATGACAAGATAATTGCATCCATCACTGTTTCTTGTGGATTTATTTCTGACTATAATAAATACATAACAGAAATTAAATTTTGTGGGTTTAAGCATGGTATGAATTAAAGTAAGCCTCAGTATAGTCCCTTCGCTTGCAGCCTTGGAGAAAAACTACAATATGTAAAATTTTCAGCCTTTGTCTAAAGCACCTAATAAAATTAAAATGAGTAATTGACATTGAATGAAGAAGCAGACATTTCTTTTTCTACCTGATGTGCCCTGAGATAGAGAAATAGGCAGGCTCTTACTTCTGGTTAGAAAAGGTAGATGCTTGGAGCTGTTGAATATTAAGTCATAGTGATGGTTGTGCAGGCAACTGCCAAGGATAACTGGAGCATTTAGTGCCCAGTTGGGATAATGCAGCAAAGAGCTGTTCCTGTGAAAGAAGAACAGCATATAAAAATGTGAGACAGACTGGAAACTTGTCAGTAAGTTCTACCTGTAACTGCCAAGGATGTTCTTCCCAATGAAGCTTGTATAGTAGACAGCAAGATGTCAAGGCAGGTGTCATTTATTTTGTAAGCTTAATAGTAGACATCCACTTGAGTACTCTGCCAAACTGTGGTCTCAAAAGCAATTGAATTATTTGGAAATTTATAGAACACCAGTAATGTTGCTACCACTGGGACATCCTCTTGCCTTTCTTGGGCATTTTTGTGGTGCTTAATTTCCTGTTTTAATGACAGATCTTTAGAAAATCTCCATCATATTTGTAGAGGCCCCTGGAAAATTATACATCATTCCAACTGACCAGTTACTTAAAGCATTGTTTTTTCTTTCTTAAATCAAAAATCAAATTCTGACAGGATGGACTAGAGCTCTGTAGATTATCAGGTTATTATCTATGGCTATCATTTTCCATTGGCCTTCTGACAATGAGAGGACAAAACAATTGCCACAGAGGAGTAAATGGGATAATGTAGGAATCCTTCTGACAAAAATTATAAAAACGTTTTGTTATGGAAATCTGTGACATGTCTTATTTATAAAAAACGTTGGTTTGAACTTATGCATACTTTTTTTCTGTCTAAACTCAGTTCCATGTCTGTAGTCCTAGTCCAGTAAGATATTTAAACATGTGGACTTCTGTAACCATTTTTATGTTTTAAATCTGTTTTAAATAATTGTGGGGAAGTTTTGTTGTTATATTGTGGTGAAGGAACGAGGGGTGGAGTCTGTGTAAATTTACCACCTCTGTCAGTGCTATTTTAACTTTGGTGTGCAAAGTTGTTTTGTTGATGTAAGTGAAGTTTGTGAAGACAGTGTGATTAATTTATATTTTAATGATAATTCTTATACATACACATAAGTACTCTCTTAATGCCAAAAACATAAAAGTTTCCTCCTCCCTGTCTTTATGTAAAGTGTGGTCAAACAGAAGAAATTATACCTCATGTGGTTATTAGAGTAATTAAAATTGGCCAAAATGAGGATTGTGGAAGTTGGCACTAAATTCCAAATGGGATAAGAACATGGGTTTACGCTGATGGTTGTTTACAACTGCCTAAATCCAGAAGTACACCAGAGTCAGTGATTCATGGCCTCATCCCATGTGTGCTGAGCAATATCTACAATCTGTGTATAGAAAACTTAAAAATTGTATTGTAGCAGGACATACAAAGAGACAAATTAAAATTTCTGGATATTAAGCAATAACTTATTTACTTTTTATATGAATAAGCACTAAATGAAGTGTAATTAATTGGCTATGTCAATTAACTTTTAAACTAAAAACAGTTTTTGTGTGTAAGCACTCAGTTATGTTTATTAAGGTTTTCTTTTCCAAAATATCTTTAACAGAAATTGTATCTGATATACATCAAGATACAATAAAGGACCCTAATTACTAGAATATATGTTGAAGGCAGCATACCTTCATGTTAGATTTATTAATAAATTTTAAAAATACTTGTATCACAGAAATGCTAAAAGATTCTTCCTTCCGTCCTCAAACACCAAAAATCTTGTAGTATCATAACACACGCTGTTGGGTAATCAAGATTTGATTTTCATCTTTTAATTGTTACTGTTTAATGGAATAAAATCACCTTGTTTGAGATATAATTAGTGTTCTCCTTAAAAAAGGGCAGAAGCCTAAATACTACTTATATTTGCTCCATATCATTCCCTAGTTCAGAATTTTTCCTAGCAGGTTCTGTCTGTAACAGTAGCAATAGTTTGTTTATTCAAAATTTTAGATTTCAGAAAGACAAATGTCTGTAGATAAACAGCTTCTTCCACTTTCTCCATGAAAAGCTTCTGTCATATGTCAAGACATTCAGTTTGCAACTTTCAAAGTCAAGGTTTACTATATAAGCAGCTGATAGGAGAGCAATGAAAATGTTAATTTGAGCTTAGTTTTACTTAATAGTAACTGTAATAGTTGGTTTGCTTTTTTGCATTATGTTAATACTTTGCTACATTTAATGCTCCTTGGTATGGGACTGTTCAGCTCATGGGAGTTATGCATTTCTCAAGTCAACTTCTGGTTTAACAGATGTTTGTTTTAAAAGAGTTCCTTAGCAGTATAAATTATAGTAGACTAAATTGCTCATTTCAGGGCATGACAAAGCAACTCTCAGAGCATGCTCTGGTATGTGAAGGAAGCTGGATGAGTGCAAAAAGCAGCACATGGGTCTCCATGAAAAAAGTCCTCTTTCCTATGTTTTAGAAAGGGACTCTGTCATACAAAAGTTATGCCTCCTGCTAAAGTAGTTGAACCAGCTGCATCCCATGTGCTGAAAACACTCTTGTCTCTTATTTCTCTTGTTCAATTATTGTGTCTATAAATTGCAGTGGGCCACCTGTGCAATGCACTCATCCAGAATAGCCCCAGAGGAAGCATTAACATATCAAGGCTCATAAAGCACAAATCCTTAAATGTAAAAACTGACACTTTCATCCTACTCCAGCCTACATCTATATAGACATTAAACCAGAAAGGAATAAAGAGTATTTTACTATGCAATTTGAAGGCCTTGCTCTCCTCTTGCAGAGGTCAGCAGCAAAACTCCTCTTGATTTTTACTTGGGAACAGGATCAAGGTATAAAAAGCCTGAATTCTAGTAACATATTTTAGAAACTTATTCTGACTTTTGCCATCTATCAAGTTTGATGCATCTATTAAAAAAAAAGAAAGGAAGGCTTATGTTCTTGACATTAACCATATTTTTATTATTCCCAGTCAGAAAGAATTATATCAGATCTCTCTGGAAAGGGGCCTGTGGATTTGGACTGACCAGAGGAAGATCTCCAAATTAGCAAAGCCACTTCTTCTAGCTCTAATACTCCTTCTTTAAAATAGGTTTAAGAATGATTATTCTTTTCTTGATATGTCAAGAGTAAATCAACAAGTGCTGAGATAGTTTTTTTTAACCTCTGGGCATAGCCACTGATCAGAATGAATGTAAAGATGGCAGTTTTCCAGTTACTGCAATCTGCAGCACAGGTAACTTTTAACAGGGACAGATCAAGGTGAGACTAGACATTCCAATCACCTTGAGCAGTTCTTGAGCAACATTGTTAAGAAAAGAAGCTCTCTGGAGAAGCAACCATCTTTATACATTTAGCTGCAGTGCATACATGGTATCATTGACCAGTAGATAATAGTAGTAACTAAGAATGCAGACCCATCTTAGTCTCAGTTTAGAATTCTGTCTAAAGAGCATATTCACATTTCTGTATCTGGGACATTTGACATTTATCGAATTGGCTGTCTGTTTGACTCAGCCCTTCATAAACAACACTGTCCTTCATTACCTTATTATTTAACTCTTTGGTTCTCTTCCTTTTTTTACTAATTCCCTAGCTCCAACTCTTAAGACAGTTTCTAACACATCCCCACATTGCAAAGCTTTTTTCTCTCCGCAGCACAATTAGACCCCTGACCTTCTATTCCCCAAAGCTAAAGAAATGCCAAATTGCCACCAGCACTTCATTATGTTTATATATTGGTCCTATGAGACTTGAATTTTCTCTGGCTGTCCACATCCTTCTTTTAATTTCCTGTTTACTGGTATCACACAACTTTCTGTGGTATCCAGAGCTCTTGAAATAGGATATATTTTTTATCAGGTAAGGTTATGTGCACTTAGTGATTTTCTCTTTTTTCAAAATTGTATCTTCAATATTAACCAGTGTGAATTAGTATTATTACAAAACCTAAAGAAAGGAGAAAGAAAGTAAAAATGCAATAGTCTTAAGCACAGTACAAGAAGATTTTGTGGTTTTGGATCAAGATCCAGCACATGTGTGTTCACTGTTACTCACATGAGTAGCCTCTGTCTACAGTGCATTACTGAACCCTTACCTTTTCAAAAGCTTGCATGTTAAAAGCACTCTTTCAAAAGCTTCCATGTTAAGCCTTCCTAATTGCAGATAGAAAACAATCCACAAATGAATACATTTTCCCTGAAGAAGACAGGTCAGTGTAAGTCATTCAATAAAGGATTCAAAGCATGTTTTATCAACGTTAATACATATTATTACATCTTCTGCTAAATCAATCCTAAATAAGCAATTATTGTGGCTGTGAAGCACGTGAGATTACCTGTGCTGTGATCACAATCTTTACCCTTAACTCTCTCCTGAGAACATAAAATGAAAAAAATCTTGTCTTATCCTCCTGATATATTAATCCTTATGTTTGCTTCATAGTGTGAAAAAGATGGCCTCAGTTATTTATGTCAGCAGGAATTCTGTCATTCATTCAGTGAATCAGACACTATTTTAAGATAGTATTACTCTAGCCTTTGGGAGGAACTGCTGCTGTAGGTTAGCTTCTAAAATCCTGCTCAGATGTATTTTCTGTTGTCATTCTGGCCTCTGCTTTCAGTTTTCACCCTTCCATATATTCCCAACAAACTGCGGTAGCAGGCTCTGGTGGGTTTTTTCACTCATCAGTTCCTGTTTCGATTTTTTACCTCGTTAAGAACAGCATATACAATTAAGCAAAATTGTCCATCTTTATGCAAAATTTGATGCAGTTCAAATGCCAGTTTTTGGGCAGAGAACTCTGTAATGTCCTAGGATCCTTACTAAAATGAAAGGTCAGGCTAAAATGATGACAGTGATAATTTCTGGGCTTAAAATCTATTAATTGTATTTTCTTTATTTGTAACTGCATGAGATCAGAGATATGTGAGCAGACATGGCAGTAAATAACATTCTGTTAGCTCATGCCTATAGGCATCTTGAAACAGTGGGTAGTTCAGCCTTGACCTGACATGGAGGTAAGAGTGGTCAACATGCAGAGAGTGTTCTTGATGAAGAGCTCTTCAGCAGAGGAGTCTTCCCATGGGTACACACTGATTCTTTACTATTTTCTTTTACAATTCAGCCTATTTTTCATGGCTTATGAGCCCTACAGGTGAAATTACCAGTTCAGAGTGATCAGTGAAAATTTGCACCTCTCGGTCTGGGGCTTTCCTCTGTGTTTAGTCAGTAATTGTTAATTTGTAATACAGTAAAAACCCAGTTTGAGACTCTGAAATTGTCCAAAATTAGGTTTGGAAGAGAACTCCTGACTTTCTTTGGCTACAAAACGTTTATTTTGCCTATGAATACCTTGATTGTGTTTGAAAAATCTGTTGCTTAGTTGATCAGAGCTGCTTTTTTTCTTGAGCAGATACCACACACCAATTGCAAAACATTTGTACTTGTCATGATCATATTTGGAAATGTCTAATTATTCTAAACTTAGCATCAGTTTTTTAAGGAGCCTTAGAAATCAAAATGGGCTGAATATTATCAACACAATCTATGTATTGCATTAAATTGTTGTGGAAATAGTAGCAGAAATTTTACAGTCCAGCTCAATGAGATCCTCCTTAGGCAGCTGCAGATGGAAAGGAAAGGTTTGTCGCATGGCAGAAAGATGTGTGGTATGAATAGATCCAGTTTTAGAGGGAAAGGTGTAAAAATTATTTGTCTCTGTTTTATAACAAAAATATCCCAGAGAAACAGTGAACCATATTCTCATTTCTGGCATTTGTTCTGTTCATGAAATCTGCTTTTTTTTTTGTTCTTCCTGAGAATAAATAATACCAGAGGATGGTGGAGAATATCAAAGTGATCTTCTTGATGATTGTGTCTTAACTGCAACACCTTTTAAGAAAGCAGTTGAAAATAGTAAAATAAAACTGTTATAAGATAGTGTAAGATTGGGCCTCAGAGTTCTACTTGGAATATGTCTCCTTTTGTGCAAGAGATGCTAGCTAATGTAATAATGGGACTGTATGGCTTAATTATCTGTGGATCCTTAGCAAGATGGCTGATGCTGTGCACTGGGGAATTTGTATGCAAATGTCATTATTTTTTCTGTCAGAATGTTTTTATATTGTTCTTTCCAAAAAAAAAAATAAGGTAATATCATTTGTGATTGCAATCTGGTCCAAGTGAATTACCATGCTACAGAAGTGGCCACAAGAATTCATTGAAATTATATTCACAAGTCTTTGAAGAATTCTCAGGCAGATGCAAATAGAAATAAGGCCAGTTCCACTCACTGAACCTGTCCAGTGCACTCAGTTCCTCTATTTCAAATGCTGGGCATTTAAAACCCAGATATAGTTCTAAAATCTATACGTAAGACTTCAGTCTCTCTTCAAAAGACCTTGAGTGAGGAATTTTGAGAGTTAAGGGGGGTTTTTTGACATAGAAGTAAAATGGAGCAATCTCAACCTAATTCTTTCCCAATACATTTTTTCTACTTCAGTGAAATTACAAACCAAATGTAAAGTCAAGCCAAGAGGAAGGCAAGAGATTTTTCAGTTGGCACAAGTGGAAATTCAGCTGCAAAAGACTCATAGCCAAGTCAAACATTTCAGAACAAGTAAAAAGACTGAACTCGGAGTAGTCGGTGAGATACATACTGAGATACAGTAATTATCTACATAGTAATGAAGAGATACATTCATTTAATATCACCACTTAAATCCAAGTTCAGATTTATGGCGCTCATAAGCCTTTGGGGTTATCTAGAGCTTGGGCTATGACTTGGCCCCATTTAATACATTTCAGTGTTTTTCATAATTTCCAGTGAAATTTTCTGTATAGTATTTTATTAGGCTTATAAATCAAATCTTCCTTTGAACTGAGAAATATTTTTTCTTAGGTAAACAGTACACAATGAATACTGTTTATTTGTCCAATAATTATTGCCACTCTGTACTTTTTAATGTAGTTCAGCTGGCACTAAATTGGTTAGTCTCCCTACCCTGGGATACAACCGTGGGATAGCAAGAAGGTTGTTCTTGGAAAGATTTTAAAAAATAGCAACATTTCTTTGTACGTCGCTCTAAACACTGTTCTGTCCCCCTGTGACCTCTAGTTTCTCTTAGTCACACATGTGCATGGAGATGAATTTTGAGACAGAAATCCTCTTTTGTAGCAGCGTGCACCTGCCATTTTCATCATGGACAGCAGTGACTCTGAAGCAAGCAATAAATCTGTCAGTGGGATCAAGTAGTGGATGGCACCAGTGGTTTCACATCCAGCTATTTTGAGTCAAGCAGCTGAGTGATTTTTTTTCCCTCTGAGTTGACATAATGCTATGCTAAGAAAATAAATTCCTTTAGTATTTCTCTTGTTCTGTCCAGCCCCCAGTAGGCTTCACACTGTAATTCTTCTCATTCTAGATGCCCAGATTCTGTAAAATACAATTTTTAAAAACAGGTTTCGCCTTTCCCAGCACAATGTCCAAGAATGCCCTTTTTTTCTAACACCACTTGGTTACTGAAGACTAGTATAGAAACCAATGAGTTAAAATCTAGTTCACTTAGTAGACATTTAAAATACCAGTATTTCAGAGAATCCAAAGAACTCCAAGCCAGAGACCAGACAGGTGCGGATCCGATAAGGGATCTCACAAACATAATGTGACTTCCATCGAACTCCAGTGGCCTCTTTCATTCATCTAAAGCCTGCCCATCTATGGCACTAGTCTTAAAACTTGCAACGTCTGATCATAAGGAATGAAAGCAAAACACAGAAAAACCAGAGAAAAGCATTTCTAAATGATAATAAGTGATAATCACATCAAGGTACAAAATTAACCACAATATCAAGCCAGAAATTGTAAATTTAAGCTGCATAAGGACACAAACATGCTTTTATGCAGACAGAATGATAAAAAGTCAGGTCTTAACAGAGTAGCTTTATAGATAGTTTTCAAAATACTTAGTTAAATGAGTACCTGTCTTCTAGGTGCTGAGTTCACTATGAAACCTTCAAATAGAAGGTGAAAAAAAACCACAGATTGTTCAATTTTTCCTATAAAAGTGACTTAAGATAGAAAATGAACAATATAACGTGTTCATTGAAAGTACTGAAAAATGTTTACTGCTCTAAGCAAAGAAAGATCCCTACCAGTGAAAGAATAACAGAAAGATTAAAGGACCGGTTTAAGAATAAACAAGCTCAGTGTTTTTTAGCTTATATTTCATACTTGATGCTTGTGATATCTCTTTACACTTCATTCAGAGAGCTTGGATGGAGACTCCTTACCTAGAGACACATTGAGGTGGTTTAAACTCTTCTCAAACCTGTTCTGGCTTTTGTCTGGAGAAAGTAATATGACTAGAAAAATATGAAAGGAAAAGAAACTATTTTTTGATAACCTCTAATATGATAGCAATCCAAAATTTTTTAAATACAGTCTCATTCTTCAGTCATAAACAACATTACAAAGTCTCTGTTTCATGGAGTTGCATTGACTCCTACAGAGGAACAGAGTAGGTTTGGATTTGGGCTGCATAAATTTGTGCTCTTGCTCTTTAGACATGAGTAGAAAGTATGTTAAGGGTGTCGAGAACAGTGATCACTGTAAATGCAAGAAACTTTTCCAATCCTTTCTTTCATGATATCAAAGTAAAAGACCTTCTCTAGAAACGTAAGACAGCAAATTTAGAGCCAGTGAATTGTTTTGGTTTTTTGGTTTTGGTTTTTTGTTTTGTTTTGTTTTTAATTCAAGACTGTAATTAGCCTATGACATTCCTTTCCACAAGACAGAAGGGTTGGGAAAAAAAGTGAATAGTTACTTACATTTAAAAATACTTCTGTCTGCAATAGTAAACATTTTTAAAAGACAAAGGAAAAAGGGGGAAAACAGTATTTTAGACATAGTTAACCTGCTTGCAGAAGTTATGAGACAGTTTTCTATGGCAGAGACTTATCTGTGACCACCAGCTGGTCCTTCCTTAGAAAGAGATGGTATTGACCATTGCTGAGGGAATGGCTCTGGGCAGAACAGACTGCTGGTCTCCTTCAGATTGGGAACTTCTATGTTGGGTATCACACTTCTCATAATTTTCGTCAGAGGCTTTGGGGTCATACAAACACGTAAAATGTGTAGAAACTGGATTGTCTCTGCTTTTGGCCTCAATTTTGAATTTACAAAAGCCTTTACATTGAATTCCTCGGAAATTTGTTTTAACTGGGAACAGGGTGTGACACCATGTGAGTTTTAAAGAATTTTGTTCTTGCAACATAATTTGCAAGCTAAAATGTGGCAAAATAAATGCTATGTCCAGGCTTTGAATTCCTAAAGTTCTTGCTGTGATGTGATTGGAAATATCCTCATTTAGCTGGGTAAAAAGCAGTGAAAAGTCCCTGTCAGTCTTCAAAGACAGACTATTCATGACCCACGCAGAAAGTCATGTAGAATCTGCATGGTTTATATAGACATGGTTTGTATGGAGTAAGTCTTCCTCCTGGTTCTCAGCAGGACTGAAGAAGAAAAATTTGAGGACTGTTAGCAGGGCTGTCTCTAAAGACACTGAATATACAACTGGGAGGTTTAAAAACCCTGAATGTCACAACTGTTGGTTACAGTGTGAGGAAATAAGACAAGAGGTAAAGTCCTCTGTTTGAGTCCATGTTGAGTCATCATAGCATCACAGAATGGTTTGTGTTGGAAGGGAGCTTTAAAGGTCATTTCATTCAGCTCCCCTGTAATGAGCAGGGACATCTTCAACTAGATCAAGTTGCTCAGAGTCCCATCCAACCTGGCCTTGAATGTTTCCAGGGCTGGGGCATCCATCACTTCTCTGGGTAACCTGTTCCAGTGTTTCACCACCCTTACAAGATTTTGATCCTAAGAGGGCAGGAAGAATGAAAGACATCAGTAAGAGATACAAAGAAGGTACAGTGTAAATATTGTCTGAGTATAATTTCTCTGCACACCCCAAATCTGGTGATAGACTTCCCATGTGATGCTGATTTGTATTGAAAACTGAAAGGATATAGCTAGTTTTGGACACCCCATCCATATATGCAAATTTTGAAAAAGAGTGGAAGTTCATACATGGGGTAGGAGGCTGAACCCACTGCTAATAAGAACCAATAACAAAGAGATAATAAACATTTCTTATGAAACCTACTATCATCATGCTAATAATTGTATGCACATTTCATCCCGGAAGCTGAATCTTAATCAAATAATAATGTGTATCCTCTTTGAAATGTCTCTTCATTTTGCTTTGAAGTGCCAGACTGCAACCAGAAGAGTACTTCTGCATTTCTTACTTGACATGCTCCCATCTGCTACCATCAAAACTGACTTTCTCTCCTTCACTTTTTTTTCCTCCTCCCTTCCTTCCTGCTCTCCCCAAATACATTTTTAAGATGAAGACCAAACATTTCTTCACCTGATAGGGCAAAGACATGTCAACTGCATCAAGCTTTGTGTAAGCAGTGCTGCCTCGGATAAGAAATTTGAAAAGTAGCAAGAAAGATAATCTCCCTTTTATTGGCTTCATTCATATTGAAATGTATGATGAGAGTAAAAGTCTTAATCTTCACCTCACTTTCACAGCTGCTCAGCTAACCTCAGTGTGTATCCCAGCCTTCTGTGAGAAAGCAAGGCCTGTCTCATTGGATTAAAGTGCAAAGAAAGGGAATGTCATGTTACCCCTTTAGTCAGCCCAGGCTCTCAGAAGGAAGCTCAAATAACAAAAGGTGAGAAATCTGACCCAGCAAAAGCATGGGAGGCTCTATCAGACTTCAGCTGGCTGCACGAGCTACAGTGAGGGTCACTTATGACACTCTCTATGAGGTGACTTCTCAGTTTGTACTAAATCCTCTCTTTTCTCAACAGAAGGTGGGAAGAGGTCTCTCCATGCCTTCAATCTGAGACAAGCCAATCAGTAGCCCAGAAACTTAAGCCAAACCATTGAAGTTTCCCTTGTAAGACCTCCTGTTAACAATTATCAGCTCCTAACATGCTTAAGAAAAATATTAACTGCAGTTCACAATATGTATTTATCCATCAAATTGTACAAGGGAACCTTTTCTCTTTTTCTAAAGCCTGAACAGTCAGCTCAAGTTTTGATGGTTTCCCCAACACATTTATTTAGCTCCTTACATTCTTACACACCGATTCTCAGTCAAAAAATAAAACGTTGGAAATTTGCC
>JAWWLV010000144.1:27075960-27268064 GCA_035041135.1 Platyrinchus mystaceus
TAATATCCAACCTAAACCTCCCCTGACACAACTTCAGGCCATTCCCTTGAGTCCTGTCACTGGTCACCACAGAGAAGGTGTCTGTCTACCCCTCCTCTTCTCCACACAAGGAAGCTGTAGTTATGTCTCCCAGGATTACAGTCTAGCACAGAAGGTTTTAGACAAGAATTAAGATAAATCTGAACTGCTTATGAGTAAAAAATATGGACAATTTTTGCCACAAAGCTAGATATGATTGGCAACTTCTCTTGTCAATTCTTTTTTTAAAGTTTCCATAATACAGTACAGAGTTGTGAGCTTCATTGAAACTAAAAACTTCTAAACTGCACAGGACTTTAATCCCAAAGCCAAATGAAATCTCAGCATTTAAAGCCTGTTTGCATTCCTTGCATCCCTGCACGTGAGAAGGATATGGTTAACTCTAGTGCATTGGTAAATGAGTAATTTTCAATCAAAAAAAATTAGAACATGCCATTTCTAAGGCTTTTCTCATGGCATTTTTAACTTGTCTGAAACCAGGAAGTGTCAAAAGTGTTACAAGAAAACCTGTTCATAACATATTTGATTTATAGACTCCAAGAAGTTGGGCTGTTTAGAGATAATAATTTCATTTTCTGGAAGGTGATCAAAACAAAACTTTCAAACATTCTGAGGTTCACCCAGTGCTGGAGGATTGAGTGGTTGCCATTTCTGCCATGTGCACTATATCAGAGTTATTCATCAGCTGTCTTTTTGATATATAGAGTTCATATGATACAGGGAGTTTTAGTCCAAATTCATTCGTTTCATTTTACAGTACTAAATGCTCTTCAAGCATTAGAGCTAATTGCAATAAAAGTATCACTTAAAAGAAATTCTACTTATCGCTTTCACCAAAAAATCCAAACTCCATTATAAGAATCTGGTTGCCATTGTATAATGGTACAACAACAGCAAATAGTGGATTATTAAGTAAAACACTTCTATTTCAGCAGTTTTTCATATTGTCTTTTGCTCACCAGTAGCACAGGGTTGTGCATTATTTGCCATAGTGTGTGCCTACTAACAGTGGAGAGTGAGAGGAATCCTCTCTGCATAAAAAGCTCCATAAAGCTGCCTATGAGGTGTTTATTCATGGTTTACTCTGTGTGGTTGCAGTTAGAATTAAGCTATGTTTCTTCCAAAACCACAAATACAATACACAGAAGAAAGCCTGAAAGAGAGCTCATGTTCTGGGTGTCTTCATAAGCTGGGAATCCATTTTTATGTGAGTCTTGTGGCTAAGGTGCAAAGTCATTGGCTCATTCTTTGCATTGTGCTTTTTTTGGAGGCATTTTTGAAAAAAATTCAAATTAGTATCAGATTTTCTTGCAAAGCTGTAGGTGAGCAGCAGGTATGGTATGATTATCAGGTAGATCATGCTGACTGAATAATTGTAATGACTGACACAGAGGCCTAAACCAATATTTGGAGGTGGATTTGAGTGTCTCTCACCCAGGCTCATGGCCAACTGGTGACTAATGTATGCTTTTTAACTAAGGATTTCACTTTTTCCATAGCTTACCCGAAATTGTAATGAATTCTTCATGTAAAATCTTTCCTTCAGGCTTGTGTATATTATCAAACTGTATAGTCTGATCTATCAGAAATTCACGCCGTGTAGGTAAGCAGGGGTCAATGTTTTGCCTCTTGGTTGGAAGCTCTATGAACTGTGTTGTTACACTATTTGTTGACCAGAGATCGCAGTCTAAGCAAACAACTCATTGCATTGCAAAGCTTACCATCACATCAGGTGGATGCGATGACAGTATCAAGGAAAGCTGTAGGTCTGAAAGACTGACAGGAAGTAGGACGGAGTTTGAGTTTTTCTAAGTAAGCTGTGTAGTGCATTGGCTGTGTGTACAGTTGGCTTCACAGAATAAACAGAGGCCCAGGAGACCAGGACTTTAACTTGGCCATCTTTTCAGTGCAGCAGATTCACAGTATAACTGGTAAGTGATCAAAGTGATGCTTCAACAAATCAAAGTTAAGACAAAAATTGAGCTGTAGGTACCCTTGGATGTGATTTCGAAGAGTAGCATAGCTTTGGGATTTGTTTAGAATGTAATTTATTTGCTTGCTTGTTTGCGTTTAGAGGGGTGAGTCTTATAAGGATTTGTTGGCTTTGTACTGTTCAGGCACCTCAAAAATATAAAACTTGAAATGTTGTGTGTTGACTTCCTGTTGGGAAAAACTTCCAGTTCTCACAAATCACTGGAGCCTGCTCATACAGCCACCAACTCTTATCCTTCTTGGAACCACAAAGGGTACAGAAAAGCATTCTGTTTGCCAGCCTCTTTCTTCTCGAACCTATATCAAGGGTGTGCAAAGCATTGGAGGGAAGGGGGGAGCAAGAGAAGTAGAAAGGGAGACCTTCAGTTCTTCAAGTCTGAAGACATGATGCTGCCTTTATATGTCTGTATGTGTTAGAATTCAAATCCAAGTATTTCATATTTGTATAGTCCTTCATTTGTTTTTTTGGATCAGTAAAATATTTAAAACATACAAACCCTTCTTTAAGCTTCTTTATTTTATGAGTCAATTGTAAATAACCTTTGAAATGCATTCTGGTGATGAAAACCATTTGTTTGTTTGGAAAAGGTAATTTTTCCAAGCTCAGAGAGGAGCAGGCAGCCCTTTCTAGCAAATCCTTTAAAACGCTGTGAGAAACTATGGTCTAGATAGCTGGAGTGACCTCTCGTGGTGTTCACAGGAACTAAGGCAATTCACCTACCCGCTTCCTTACTCTCCTTTTAGCAGACACAGATTAAGGACGCTGGTTCTAACTGAAATTAGGACCTAGAAGCTCCATCAGGAGAGTGCAGGACTGGTAAATAATAAAATGTAGCTCACACTGTGCTCCGAACTAAATTGATAGCCTGAAAATACTATTTTAGCTCTTGAGTGTCACTCATCTGTTCTCAGCTGCTCCAAGAAAGAAATGCTTTCCTGATATGGCAAGTTGGCTCCCTCCTAGCATGTCTCATCTATATTTTTTTAATTTTGGCTAACAAAATTACAGGTCTTTAAAAAAGAGGTTAACATCTTCCTAAGCCACTGGAAATGGGAGCAATCAACCCTTCACAAAGAATCAATCAGTAGTGGCGTAAGTAGCTGAAATATCTCTAACAGATGCCTGCATTACCCTTCACTGCCATCTTGCTTTTATTTCACCATTCCTGTGAGTCAGCTGGTTCTAGATAACAGTGAGAAATTTCTATCATATATTTACAGACTGGAAAGACCAGTGTATATTTTCAGTGCAGTATTTTCATCTCAGCACCCAAGGAGTTACTTTGTTTTCTTTGAGTTTTTTGAGGGGGAGGGAGAGGAAGCCAAATGGCAGGTTATGACTGTTGTTGGCATAAAGTTAGATCTATAAGTAATAGGTTTTTTTCAACCTGAATTAATTCCACTTGCTAAACCCCAAACATTTCAGACCAGATGTCCCCCATCACTTCAGGCTGTCATATGCCATGTATTGACCAGTGCATTAGATGCCTGAGAAAGTATTTATTATTTCTATGATCCATTTCTTGAGAGGAACAGCTGTTGCACTAGGATTCCTCTGTCCCTTCTTCTTGTTGCACCATGTCTCTAATTTTAAAAAATAGTCAAGATATGTAGTTTATGAATTGGTTTATATTGTTAGATGTTGTATCTCCATATATATCTGTCTTGAATAGAGGAGTCTGAGTCAAACTACAAGTGTGTACCACCTATTTATTCCCCGAACACTATATTCAGAGTCCAAACCCAGATTTGGGTTTCACACTTTGCCCATGTATTTCTAATATTCATAGATTCCATACACCACTGAATAGAAAAATCCCCCTCCCAACCATAGTTAAAGATTTGAACACTTGAAAAACAGATCATGATCTTAATTAGACAGTTTAGGCCTGTCTCTAGTATTGATAGCTCTGCTTAGGTGATAGAAAAGATGATTACCCCTGTCCCTACCCTTCTCAGTGGTAGGGGATAAGGAAAAATTATCAATAGTCTCTAGAGGCACAAATAAGTGTCTATTGAATGGCTGTGGCATTCATTCTCCCTGCCATCTGTTCTTTTAATCTTCCATATGAGTATCACATACTGAAACAGCATCACTGCAATTGTCAATTCTTTTAAATTTCTGTTTTCCCTCTTCTTTTCTATTATTTTAGTGCTACGTGCCTGACTTCACATATTTCTTCTTCAAGTTTCTTTACCATATGATTCTTCCTGTGGTTTTTGTAATGTCTTAGCTCTCTCTTAGAGATGAAGTTGAGCATCAGGATAGTGAAAATGGATGGATATGTTGTTTAATAATAAAAAAGATCAGATTGTTTAATTTCATTATTTATAGCTACAAGACCTATCCAGCTGTTTTCCAGACTTCAGTCACACATAGTATATATCAGAAAAGTTCAATTATTTTCTCTCATGTCCATCTCCTACAAAAAGTAAGAAAATATCCTACATTCTTCTGACACTAAAATGGTAGCTTTTGAGATATGAGTCCAGACATGTCAGATATCTTAGTGCAGAGAACAGGATGTGCTCTGCTCTTCAGTACAGCACAGACTGTCTGAACTTAGTGCCAAAGCCCATCTGACTTTTTGTACAAGAACTTAAGTTAGCAGAATATGTTATTTTAAGTGAGCAAGTTCTCTTGAAAATTCTCATCTCTTCAGCCAAATCCAGCTCTCAGGGTAAAAAAAAAAAATCTGCCTGTAAAAGTTCCTTGAGTGACATCTCTTTGGGCTTCATTCCTATTCCATAGGATGTACATCAGGGCAAACCCTGATAGACCATTGAGGTCTATAAAATTTTAGCTAGTATAACTGAGGAGTTATATGATAGCTGTTTTCTAGAGCTCTATGTAGGGGCAAAAGGTAGATTCTGAATCTCTCTTAGAAGGCATCAGAGGAACTTTTGTTAAGAATATCCTAAATTCAGTGTTTTCAGTATTGTCAATAAAACCTCTTTCTAGAAAGGTAGCAGTTTTAGCCTGCAGTGCTTTCCTACAATCTGATATAAAGAGCAGGTGATTCAGGTGTCCTTTATTATTTGAGATCTGGGATAAAGGTAGTAGTAACAATTAAAATTCAATGCATACTTGCTATTAACACCCACTGTAAATCACAGGTGAAATCACACGTATGCAGGGATTCATGAAATGTCTCTGTAGTTGGTTTCTGTGGGATTTTGTCATCATTATTCTTACAAGCATAAATATTTACAGTATTTATCTACCTGCTGAAATAGTCTCATTTCCATGTTTATTTAAATGAACTAGCTTGGCTGCATTTGTGGTGCTTATTTTTACAGTTCAATAGAGACCTCCAAGAATTTGTTAACTCAAAGTGCAATCCAAATGTTTAGCATATAGATGAGAAAAGGTATTTTAGGGTCATTGCTTTGCTATTGCAAGTCTTCCATTTCATGTCATTGCTCTATTTTCACTTCTCTCCTGTTTCTTCCATTTTCTTCACTACTGGGTGGGGTTTTATGGCAGAAAATGCACCAAGCTGAACATCATCACAGATTCCTATCACAGGTATTGGAAGTAATGAAAAGGAGAGAGAGAGAGGAATGAAACCCAAGAATCACAAGTGATGCACCACACAGTTGCTCGTCACTCACTGACCAATGCTCAGCCCTTCCCCAAGCAGCAACTGGTACTTTCTGGCCAACCCCCCAGTTCATATACTGAGCATGATGCTCTGTGGTGTGGAATATCCCTTTGGCAGGTTTAGGTCAGTTGTCCTGGCTGTGCTCCCTCTCAGTTTCTTGTGCACCTCTTCACTGGCAGAGCATGGGAAACTGAAAAGTCCGTGATTTAGGGAAACCACTGCTCAGCAACAATTAAAACGGCAGTGTGTTTTATTATTCTCACACTTAATACAAAACCCAGCACTACGCTAGATACTGAGAAGAAAATTAACTCTCTCCCAGCTGAAACCAGGTCAATTCTGCTTAAAGTAAAATAGTTTCAAATTCAATACCTTTCCCTAAGGCAATGCTTCAATGTCATTGCTGCCTAAGCCAAGCACCATTAGTAAGTTTTGCAGGGATCACACCATGTACATACATGCAAGTAGTTATCAATGCAAATGAAATGTTAGTGTTAAAAATAACAGTATAACACTTTAATTATGTTTAATTATTTCAAGACATACCTTTGTGCATAGAGAAAGAATGAGCAGCAATAGCATAAGAATTTCCACTCTAAATGTTCTTTTCCATTTCTTGCATTGTCAAACTGCCAAGGCCTGGTTCCTCCCCTCTGCAGAAGGTGTACTTTTAATTCTGAGCCAATGTGTCTTATATATTTCCTCAATATGAACAATATTAGTATATAGTATAGTATATACAATAGTAGCAACATCTAGAGGTCAGAGCTGCAGGAAGGGATGTAATAAACCTGAATTCTATTCCAACTTTTGGGCCTATTGAATGAGTTTGCAGTCACCTTGCCTGTTTCCCCAACTGTGAAATATTGCTGTCCATATAATAAGCAATTTAAGATCTTCCAATTTTAAAAGTAAGCATACAGAAAACTTCCAACTCGCCACAGCTTTAGTTTAACAAAAGAATTGACACATGGGTTTTGTGATTACAAAAAACCTTTGCAACTCTTTTGTTTGGTTTTTTTTTTTATAAAGTCTGGTATCTCAAAGTGTGAAAACTGAACGTAAGGCAGAAATTAGGTTCTGTTACCTCAGTTGGTGTTCTGATGAAATCCATTGAAGGTTAAAAAGATTTTAAGCACTTGAGCCCATGCAACAAGTTTTAAAATTGAAAAAAATATTTGAAATTTACTTCCCACTATTCTGTGTTATAAAGTGTAAATGCTAAAACTTGAGTGCTTTCAGAAGCTCTAAGCATCTTTGGAGACATTGTTTCTGGTGGACTTCAAATCAATCTCTCTACAAGCAACAGAAGCTGCACTAGTACTCTGTCTTCAAATCTACCCAGTAGCATTTTTAGTGGCTTTTTCTATTCCTACCATACCAGATCAGTGTCATCTTTTCAAGTTTTACTTATCTTTTTCCTGCATAAACCTAGGAAATTAATGACTCTTCAGAAGAACGTAAAGTGAAAATTTAAGAAACTCTGGAGTTAAGACAGTCCATAAAACCTTACTTCCATTCTCTGGTACATTTTTTCGCTCTCTATTCTCCTCCTTATTTTCTGGCTTTTATTAGGCCTCTGTCTCTGCAAGTCCAATGTTGTGAAGTGAAAGGAGTGGGATGTCTAGCAAACTACATGAACAACTGGAGAACCTGGAGTTCAGCCCCTAGCTGGCCGCAGTTTCTGGAACACATCTAGAATGTCTCTATACTTGTCCATGAACTTCAAACTTGTGTAGGCCACAGTAACAGATAGCTTATTCGAGATCAGGACTAGGTAGAGTTATGTTCTGAAAGGCAAGAGACAAGACTGCTCTACAGGGGTGTAGCTACTTCTCTGTCTCATTAAGATGCTATACCGATAGGAGTCCATCACCTTCTTAAAGTGCATCCCTACCTCCTCTCTTCATCCCCAGGGTAACTGGAAATGTGGCATGTCAGATTCCATTAAGCAGCCTTTGAACTTGAGGGCAGAACTTTCTTTCACTTCTGTTCTTCAAAGCCAGGAACATTTTTCATTTAAAATAAAGTCAACCATAAAAAATAAGCCATTCCGGAAACAGCCTGGCTGCCACTGGAATTAATGGCAATAATCCATCTACTAAAAAGTCTGTCTAGAAAAATTCACAGCTGCAAGAAAAACTGAATAAGATCAGACTTTGTTGTCCCTTTTTTCTCAATGACTTTTCATTTCCTTTCTTTTCCAAAGAAACAAAAAGCAGTAAGCAGCTGGATGGACAGATAGACACTTGCTTGAAGTCAAACTTACTTAACTAGATTAAGTGGTAATCTTTTAAGTGTATTTCCAAACATACCACAATAAGATTTGAAATGGCTCTGGAGTGCAAAAAGCTGATGAGATGTGGTAACAGCACACCTCAAAATGCTTCTAAGTGAGCCTAAGACTTAAAAATGTTACTTTCATCTTACTGAGGAGTGCGTGAAATCTCAAAAGGTTTAAAGCTTTCTTCTTACTAAAGGTTTCCTTTTTTCCTTCAACTGAAGGCTTTTAATTGTAGAAATTTTTTATCTTAATAAAGAAATTACTGCTTCTTCAAAGCAAATGGGGGGGGGGAGATAACATCTCTAATCTACATTAATTTAAATAAAGCACTTCAGACTGAATCTTTCATGAAGTTCCAAAACAAAACAGTTGCATTTCACATGTTGTATTTCTCTTAGCTTTGGTTATTGATAGCTTCTCCTGGGGATGGAGATCAGCAACAGGAGACAAAATGTCTTCCTAGAAATGCTGGTACCATTTTTAAAGCATAGCTTCTCTATTTTTGTGGACATTTCTATTTTCTGTCTGCCTTTATTGACATCTCAACAGGGATTGAAGCGTACACAGGTTCAAAATACCTGCCAATATGAATTAGAAAAATGACATAAACATCAGTGACATTTAGAGGTCAAGGTTGCTTCTGATACTTCAGTAGAATAATTTGAATTATAATTTCAGTCAACCAGCCTCACTCAAATACAGAAGAGTCAAATTCAGGGATGAGTGTACTCTGATCTTTGCTGGCATGCCATCCATAGCATTTATAGTTATTTTTCACTCAGCTCTCTAACTGTCAGACTCCAGTCTGTTCCTGGACCTTGAGGACACCTACTTTCTGTTTTGTCTAGAAGGCTCTAGGTGACTGTAGTGTATAGGCTGATAGACTGAAGGAAACAATGAGCTATACTAACCTAGTATTACCTAGAATCACCCCTGATTTTATCCCTAAGGGCATGCCATAAGACATACTATAGATTTTAGAAAAAGTTGAAGGAGAAAGGTTTCTTGGAATTACCTTTGTTGTCTTGTGGAGAGGAGAAAAAGCTACTTTTATCCACCTTTTACTTGTCTTTATAGAGAAGGTATAATCCACCTTCCCCATATTTTAATACATAATAACTACTTACAGACAGCACCAGTTATTTCTTATGTTATTTGTTGGTTAACTGGTGTTCTGAGAAAGGAGATGAGAACTCTTGCAAGTATTACAGCCATGGTTTCTGTTCCTGCCCTATTTCTCACTTCTCTGTGGCAACTTCCAACCCAGGCAAGCCAGCTGAGCTGCAGCACCTCATATTCGAGCCCTCCAGCCAAAAGCCATTTTCCTTGACGATCTGAGCTGAAACACCACAGCGAGCTGAGCACTATCCCTTCTGATGCCAGAACTGTGGACATCTAGTACATTGCTGAGGATGTTCATTTCTTAAACTCATAAAAATTCAGCACTTTGTTCATTAATGTCTTAAGTCTTGCACTTACTTATTTGCACTGAACATGCCACTTCCTTTTTCCTTCCATTCTTTGCCTCTGTCTTCTTTTCTTTATCACAGTGAATGACCTCAAAGTCTTAGCAGTCTAACGACAGTGTTGTCCAGAGAGAACAAAGGATAAAATCATCCCCTTTATTACCCAAGTCATTATCTGAATAATTCTGTTAATATTCTAGGAATGTTGTGCTTATTGCTGTTGTAAATCAGAAAAAATGGGAGATACACAGCATACCCTGAGGTACTTTTACCCCATGTTACTCTCAAAAAAAAGTCATTGTGAAATAGTGTCCACAAATTCTATGTACAGAACACATTCCCACTCCCTCTCTTTGGTGGAATTTATTTGCCATCAAAATTAGTTAGTTCATTATTACAAGGTGCGGGCTATTACAGGGACAAGCTTAAGTATTTGAAATTCTGCCAGCAAGCTATCGAGGATTTAATTTTATTTAGTAAATTAGCAATAAGGAACCCAACATAACTTCCTACTGAAGTCAAAAACAACATACTCAGAGAAATTCAGTATAACCATTCATGTAGACATAGGTCTGATTTCACTACAATTTATGTTGAGGGAATGTATCCCCAGTTAGCTGTAAATTTTATCTTTATAACATTCAACTTGTTACATCAGCTCTATCAAGACTCCTCCCTGTTCAAAAAAAGGAAGAAGACAATTTTTCCCATTTTGTGTTATAAATGTGATCAAATTCTCTACATTTTTTCATACCAGATCAAGTGGGACACACCCAAGTCTCTGAAGGAAGAATCAGAATGAATATTATATTGAGTAGCTCAGCTTGCTGAAGTCTCTAGAATAGTTCCACGTAGATTTCTGTGGGGTGTAATACCAGGTGTTGAAGGAGAGCACTTAGAGCACAGACTAAGCAAGAGGGCCTTTAGAGATCAAATCATTAGAAACCAGTTTTGTTTAGTAGGAAATGTGGGCTTTAGTTCTTGCCTCATCACTGTCTGGTTGTGAAACCTTAGGGCAAGACTTCTGCAGAGTCCTCTGTGTTTGAGTGCAAAAGCTCCATCAAGAACTCTGGGTTGTGCCACAAAACACAGTTGGTGTCCCAAGTGGGGCCCAGATGCACAGACACACTAAGCAGGCAGCAACACTCCCTAGAGAAGTGGGAGGGTTGAGTCTCTCAACAATAGAACTAATCTTCTCAGTCAGTGGTGGGAATTGATCCTAGCTTGTCTGAACTCTGGACAAGGGATGTGCTTCTTAAACTTATTTTTGTTAAGAAATAGATGGTGTTGCACTCTATTGGAACACCACCTACAAGAGGGCCTGCTGTCTTCATCCTTTCAGAAATTACAAGTTAAAAATTAATAAGCTGTGCCAGTTAACCAGCCCCTCACAAAGATTTTGATCCTATTTACTTAATGCCTTCTTTCAGTGTCAAAATGCTATTCTGCATTAGGCATTTAACTTCCTGTATTGGGTCTGGCTGAGATGGAGTTCACTTCCCTATTTACTCTCCATCTGTAAAATGTGAAAAAATGTCCCAGGTGAAAGTTCAGCAGCCATATTCATATTTGAAAATCACTGCAAGACCCTCTGCCTGAATGAATGCCCCAGGATTTGGAGATGGTTTCATTCTGTGAGGGAATTTCACATTCCAATCTCAGGGAAATGAGTGATAAAATTCCTATGGATTTTAATTGTGCTGCTATTTGTCCAGAAACATAAAGTATGCTATTAATTTACATTTCCTGTTGATAAAACGTAAGCCATTTTCATAACTTTCAGAGGCACTCTTTTGTAATATAGACTGCCTATATCTTCCATTGTCTGTTGTCTGAATAAGTAAAATCTTAACTTGGGAAAGGAGTTATGTGCTGCCTGCATACCATTTGGAAGTCTTCATTTGGAAAGAACTGTCACATTATTCTGGCCTGAAAGCTTTGTCAGGATAAAATAGCTGAAATATACCACTCCTTTAACCAGGCCAAACCAGTACCCCTTCTTATCTAGGAATGTGCTATGGTTATGTCTAATAAACCAATTCAATAAGCACAAGATAAATTTAGTTTGTCAGTTTAAATAGAGTTATGATTCTTTTCATGTTTAAGTAATAGTAGATACATGTAGATATAATTGAGAGGAAGCCTCAATTTCAGACAGGATGTGCAAAAATTGGATTTATAGGTAAGTATGAACATAAAGTACAGCAGTGAACATTCAGGAAAGATGCCTGTTTGCATACATGTCAATGCAATATGTTTGAAATCAAGAAAATCTTAAGGTAGTTTGAACTGGCATGGGAGGCATTAGTTTAAGCAGATGTGTTCCTTAAACTGGAAAGCAGGATATGAACAGTTGTTTTTTTTCAGATGGAGAGAAGGAAATGGATTCTGCTTTAATTCACTCCTTTGTATTTGTTTTCATAGGGTCCTATGAAAATGCAACCTACATAATGTGCATCATTAGAGAAAGGGCAGTATTTTATAGTTGCCTGGATTGTTTGATTTGGAAGGGATTCAAAGATTCTTTGAACTTCATTTACCCTGTAAGTTTGTGGCTTAGACACTACCAAGCACAGATGAACCACAGTTGAGTTGACTGAGCTTTGGTTTTTGCATTATGTTCAGAGACCATACTCATTTGACCCTGAAGTCTTGCAGTATTCATTTATTTATACAGTGGCAAAACATGGCTACCCCAGAAAATGCACAATCTAGGGCTGAGTATGACATCACATTCCCAAGCCTCACTGCTGACTAATTCCACAACAAAGTTTTGGTGAAGAATGCTCTCATTCTGAAACGGCTCCGCTTTTGGGTTCACTTATATGTGCTTGCCTAGAATTAAGAGTACAGTGAATATTTTAATTCTGGGATTTAACTGTCATTTCTTAAGAATTTTGGAGAGAAAATGTTACTTTAATTCCTCAGTAAGTTAGTAAGCCTCATAGAGCAGTTGTAAGGGCCAAGGCCAGTACAATCCAAAATGGGAAAAAGCCACTAGAAGAATGAATTCTTTCATGCTGCCTGAGGTGCTCTGTGCCTCTATCTGGGCAATTAAACGATTTTCACTATTTCCGTGTCAGAGTTATGGCTATCAAATTGGGACGTGGGGGGTATGGTGTGTGAAAATTGAGTTATTAAATGAGAGTAATCATAACTGGTCAAGTACAGGCCTGTTTTGTGCTGGTAGCTGTCCATTTGTTACAACTTGGGGCTTCTGTACAACTTTAATAATCACCATCAAATAAGGAAGCTTTAAAAACTGGCAGTCTGTCATATAAATAATTTGCAGTACTTTTTGCAAAAGCTGTCATACTTCCTACATTTTACACCTGAATTGTGTGTATCCAGGTAGCATTAGGAGTTCTCTAATGAGTGACCAAGGTAATTTAGGAACCTTTCAGGTTTGCATTTTCAAACTTCTGTCCTCAAGCCAGAGGATTGCATTTTAAAGTGAGATTTAAGGTTCTCTCTGTTGAGACAGGGGTCCTAAAAATGACAGATGTTGCAAGAGAACTTGAGGAAGATGACAATACCACCTCTACTTGATACAGTTTCTTACAATTGCCTACTTGATATTCCCTACTTGATAGTGGCATTGTCTAGTTGTAAGGGATCCATGCCTATTAGGAGAAGGCCTAATAATGCTCACAGTTACTGCCATGAGAAAGCATTCTGAAGACTTCACCAAATCCTGGTCACAGAATCTTTTCCACACTATGTTTTTACTGGAGATTATGTGAGAAACCTAAAATTGAGCCCTGTTAAATTGAGATGTAATGGTCTGTCTGCTAATCTATACAAATAGAAACATTTGCAGCTTTATCTTGTAGCTGGACCAGATTAAAAAAGAAATTATTTGTGCTAAACGGAAGTAAAATTTTTCATCTACTGTGCCTGAGTTACTGCTGGTAAAGCAAAATGTTTGCAGGAACAGAGAAATTCCTCAGTGAATTGGAGAAAATATTTTTAAGCTCATTCTTCCTAAGTATTAAAACAATAGATACGTTCTTCACAGCACAAAATTGTTAGTATTGTTGCAGTAGCTGTTTTCCACTCTTACTACTAATTAGTCTAATTAGTGGATAGAATTCACGTTGCGTTCAATCACTTTCAAATGTCTCTTTAGACAGATGTCAGTGACACTCGGATCTCATAGCCTGGTATGTGGTTTGGCTGCTGGAGACAAGGGCTGAAACATAACGCTGTTGGATTTGCCTCCATGCTGGAACAGCCGCTGTCAGTAAACAGAGCTCACGTTTGCCACCCACTAATTCTAGGCTCTTCTGTCAGAAGCCAGCACACAATTTGCTGGCCATTGATATGCCCAAACATCTTATTATCTCTTCATTTCGCCATCTAGGTGGTCGAGGGTGTGCTTCGCCTCAGGGTAAATGTACCTGTTAAGGCAATATTTCTTTTGGCTCCGGTTCTAAGCCATAGGCAGAGGGATTAGAGACTCAGATTTTAATTCTGCTCTTCTTTTTCTTTTGCAAATGGCAATCATTCCATAGCACCTCTTGTGATATGAAATTGAAAGTTGGATTAAAGCATATTTTTTATTCCTGACCAACCTTTCTGGTCAGAGAGGCACCTTGTTTAACCCAATGGGTGTACTTATCACCAGTGCAGGCTTTGGCAGCTGTGTAGTGTAGGCAAATATTGAGTAATTTCAAAGCAATCCAGGCTTCACCTTCTAGAGAAGAACAGTAAGTCCTGTTTTGTGCTTTTTTAGACAACATAAAGAATTATTTAGCATTGTTCATTTATTTATCAGCTTCAAATCTTTAAAGTTTTGACAGATTAATAACTTCCTTCAGGAGTTTTAAATAAACATGATGTATTAACAAACAGACCCAGAGCCTACTTAAATTGTACAAACATATAAAGCAAGCTGCCTTGTCTAATGAAAACCTGATAAGAAAAATATCTTTAAAAAAAAAAAAGGTTGTGTCTCAATTTCCGAGAAAATAATTTATCTTTATATATCCACTGGAATAACAGATGAATAGAGTCAATCACAGTTTAAATAAACCCCAGTTATGCTCTGCCTGATAATTCAATTTTATCGACACTGTATATATTTACTTATAGCTTCAATTATTTAATATTATAAATATGGTGTGTTTTGACAAACTAGGGCTTGGTTTGTCCTTTTTTAATTTCAGCATAACTTCTGTAGATTAATATAATAAAGAGGAAATACTCCATGCAGAGGGGTTTGAATTATAGCTTCAGCAAACCTTATTAGTACTGCAGCTTTGCTAGAGTCTCAGCGTCACAGGTTGTATATTTGTGTAAGTTTAATTGGTGTTTAAGAACAAGCTGGATTCATCCAGCCATAGTCACTTAGCACAATTCATATGCGAAACTGGTGTAGGTTTTGGGCCAGATGACCCAGTTCTCCACAGCAAAGACTGTTGTTTAGACCAGTTTAGTGTGATGGTAGAGCTGAGGATTTTCAACTCTAATTTTCCAGAGGCAGAAACACAGTTGAAAGGCCCATTTGAATGCGTTTCCCTGCTGACAGGGTACCAGGATGAGCAAAATGTCACCGTTAAACTACAGCTGTAAATTTTCCAAACTTGTGCTCTGCACAGGTAGGCTACAGCTAACAAGTGGCTTAGCATTTCTAAAGGGAAAATGAGCGGTGAACTCTCATTCACACTTTCAGCTTAAAAAGTCTGTAACAGCTCTGTGGATCCACAGCACAGGAGGGGAAGTCATGGCTACTGTGACAGCGCAGGGTGCCAGCAACACTGGCCCAGCATAGCTGCTCGATGAGGTTTGGCAGGTAACTCCAGAGTCTCAGCTCATCCTCTCTGCTGCTGGCACAGTGCAGGGAGCCCAGTTCTAGCCAGTCACCTGCAGAGCTCTCCAAGTTCAGGTCTGCCCTGAACATAGCTTGAGTTTTATTGGCAGTATTCTGTTTGTACTGATCATGTAATATAAAACAACGGCATGGATTTATGAACACCCTGTAAGGAAAATTACTAGATTTTGAAATGTCTTAACAGGTTTCAGAGGTGTGTTTCATAGGAGCAGAAACAGAAGGTGCAAACCAAAGAAACATAAGAGAGCCAACAAAGCCAATGCTAAACCAAGTGCCAGTAAATATATGGACCAGCTTGTACAAGTACAAAGGTGCAAATGATTCAAGGGGATCTCAAGGATCAGATAGCAGAATGAAATATCTTTTCATTTTATTTGTCAGAACTGCTTATCACTTTAATTAAATAAATATTTCTGTATTTCATGAATAGTAAGGCTACAAGAAAAATTACAGGTAGTACTTCTTAGTGGTAGGCACTGCAGTTTGGCCCCTCGAAGACAGAATACTTTATATGAAGATATACATCTCTAATGTTGAACTGCTTTTGAAAATTTTATATTAGAACTTTCTTCTCTTCCATAGCTACTAATTCATAAATCACTGAAAAATCTTTGTTTAGAGGAGACATTTTGTATTTTGAAAATGCTATTGTAGAAACATTGGAATGTTGTACCTTTTTTTGGGCAAAAACAGCAAAACCCAAGGCAATTCATTTTATACTGAATTCATAGTCCTGCTGTTTAAGCAGTCATACTGTGTTTACATCAGTATTATGGAAGGAACAGGAAAGAAGCAAACATTTTATTCTTTAAATTATTGTGTTAAAACTCCAGAAGATGCAGAAATAGTAAATGTGGGATTTGGGGTAAGGGCCTAAATAGAGTGTAATTTGTTACCAGCATTAATTTGAATAATATTTGGTTTAAGTCTAATAGCTGTGGTTTTTTCTGGAGTCAAAACAGCCTGCTTCTATTTTCATTCAGTCTGTTTCATAGGGATGCTTTATTTCTTTTAGCAAAAGAAATTGCAAATTATAGGCATTGAAAAGATTTTTAGTTACTTAAATCCTCCTTACAAGGGAAAGCCTTCAATGATGATTTCTTCCTTTCTTAGCAAAGTTACCTGTTATTATTCAACATATCACTAAAACCACAGTATTTGTTTTGGTTTGTATGTTTCATTTTGGAGGTGACTGCATCATTTTCTGACCTATAGGAATAGCAGGTTGTTTGGCAGATTGGACCAAAAGTTCTGCAGGGAGCAGTAGGAGAAAACACAGGCATACCCACCCTACACAAAAATTAACACATCAACAAGGAGCTTAGAGGAATGAGAAATTTCAGACATGACAAAACACACTTACATCAAGGGGTTTTTTTAGCTGTGTTCTTCCTTTTCAGAGCTTCTGTGGCTTATTTTGTCTGTTGCTGTTTCTATTAGATTTGTCACTTATAGTTCTCTCCAAATGGAATTTCATGAAATCCCAGAAGGCAAGGAGATTGGTAAACCTGCTCTAACTGCTCTAACAATATCACGAAACAGGGTTTGAATTACCAATACACCCGGGAATTCTAATGCAATTATGAGTGTTTACTTACACCATGTGTTTCTCACTGAGCCTCGGCTGTATCAGGATAAACCAAAGGGAGCTAATGTTTTATAGATGGTAAGACTCTGTTTGTTTTCAGTAGGGCTAAGTCTCCCAAAGCACTCAGACACACTAATTAAAGTAAACTGCAGAGGCCCATAATAAAATATATGTGTTTGGAGACTGTGAGATGAACTCCACTGGCTTATTAAAAGTCAAAAGAAAAATATACATTATTTATGACTTCAAAGGGACACATTGTGAGCTCCGGTTTATTTAAAGGATTAACTAAGCATTGGTTATTGGTGACCATCTGAACAGCTTTCCTTTCACAGTTCATTAGTTATGTCATATATGTGGGAAGTCATAATTTGGGTTTAGATCAAATATTATTAATCAACTAAATTATGGAGGGTACACCAACAATATTAAATGTAATCTTTAGGAAAATAACACCTCACAAATCCACTTTTCTCCAGTTGCCCAATTACATTTCAATACATAAACAAAAATCCAACAGATGTGTGGCAAGTTTTATAGAGCTGCCTATCTGTGGAGAGGGGTGTTTTGGTCAATAAGTGCAACACACTTAAAACACCAAATGAAATTAAAAGAAAACACTATGTAGTTCAGTCCTTTTGCCCAAGCTACCTATAGGCAGTGGAAGTCACTTAATTTATAACTAAATTTTGAAATAGCAAAGCTTTGCCAAAATGTGTACAAAAATTATATCCTGCTGAGCAACAAGATTCATAAATATGAAATATGTATTAAAATAGATTATTTATTATATATATTTGAATATTTAACTTGCATATGTAGATTTATATTTATAAGAAGAAAAAACTATTCCACAGGTCACATAATCCCATCACGTACCTGACCCATTCTACAAAGATGAGAAGAACACCTTACAGTGCTGCTTCTCATCTCTTCTGTTTGTTTGGTGTTTTCCCCATACCACTTTTCCCAATCAGCTGACATAAATGAGGTGTCCCCAGGCACTTGCCAATCTAGGAAGTGAAGGTGATCATGACTCCAGATCTTACATTAGATATTCATGGGTAAGCAACCATTTCATAAGATGCAACTCGCGTGCCTTGGGTGGAGGTGTGCCTGACACTTCAGTGCTCCTTCACAGATGATCCTTCCCAGGCTTGTGGGGAGATCTGGATTTCTTGCCAAATGTCTTCTCTTTCTGCATCATACATAAACAAATGATCTCTCAGTTTTCTCTGGGATTATGTTTTTATGAAATCTTTAGATTTATATGTCCTGTAACAGCAGGGTTTTGTTTTAAAAACTGACCTACATTTAAAAAAAAGGAGGAGAAAATCCTTTGAAAGGTTCAAAGTTAAAATACCTTAAAAAATTTTTTTAAAAAGTTTTTTTAGATGAGTTCTGTTTTATTAAACTATTTGGAGAAAAAATATGGTTTAACCCAAGTTGGTGATTTATCTCAGCCAGTAAACCTAAAACTTCATCTTTCACATAATTCTATCATTCGTATTTTCTTCAACATGAAACAGAATTTTAGGGGTTGGACAAAGACACCTTTCAAAACATTATGCCAGTTCTTCATCTTCTGCCATGGATTAGTATACAATCAGAATTATTGTGTTCTTCCCCAGCTTCATAGCACTTTAGGTAATGGTTCAAATTACGAGAAAAGCAGCCCAGATAATTTTATAAAGTAATTAATTTACACACAACATCTAACAGGAGACTCAACTTTGTGGACCTCACTGATAAAAATATTTCATTCAAATTAGCTTCTAAACTTCAGGATTTCAAAGTAACCCTATATATAGTTTGAATTAAAGCAATTGACTTGCTAGGATAAGTAGAATAAAAAACTGATTCTGGTATGAAATATTTTATCACCTAATAGTACATAATTTATAAAGACACATTGTAAAATTATGAACAATTAATCTTGAAATGGTCATTGAACTTAGAACCAACAGTACATTTCAGAAGGTGGCCTTCAATAGATTAATGTGTGCTCCTGCCCTTTTCTATCTCCGTAGCCTAATTTGTCTGAGAACGGGTTGTCTTTGAAGTCAGGTTTAATTTACTGCCTCTGAGTCCTTTAATGGGTATCTCCACAGTAGACATGCTTACATGGAAAACCTTACGTGGAACAGGTTCATACCTAACAGATAGAAAGAATGCATTATATATACCCTTATCATAAAATTGATAAGTACACTGTTATGAGGTTTGTATTCTGACATCCTTAATAGTATGCAGAGACAGAAGATCAAGGTCAATAGCTAATACGAGTTTCTTAAACTGTTGTTAATTGATAATTAAATTGCAATAAAAGTAATCCAAGTAGGCAGATGTTCTCATACATTTGACTTAATGCTTCCCTTTTTGCACCAAGTAGTGTAAGCAAATTCCGGCGGCAGCAAATTGTATGTGTTTGTTTGGGATTTTTTTCTACTGTTGAATTGCACATTTTCCTGCTAGTTTGTACTTTATTTTTATTATGGAGTATAGTAGATGTGTAAGAGAAGGCTATTGAGAGAGAAAATTATGTTGACTAATGAATTTACTCATTTCAGGACATAATATACCTTTCCTTGCAGTAAATAATATCAAAATACTCTTAGAAGTGCTGAGTGGCTAAATGAATGCAGTGTTAAATTGTTATATTTAAGCAACTGTAGAATACTCAAATAGAGAGAAAAAAATTGTGCTCTTGGGTGCAGCACCTAAGTTTCTGTGAATAGATGCTGTTCAGTGTGTATGCTAAGGATTCAATTACATAAAATCCTTTTCCATCCATTGAAGACAAAGGAAAAAAACTAGTTCTAATTAGCATATTTTTAACCTACTCTTCCCTCAGATAAGAAATTAAGCTTCTGCTTATAATTAAGGTATTATACATAATAATTAGTAATGATGAATGCTACTCGTGTATGCTACATAAATAGTGGTGGAACAACATCTGAGCTAATGTCAGGAAATTTGCCCTGATCACAGGAGCTGAGAAGAAAAGGCAGTCTTTAGATACAACACTAAAATGAAGATTAAGAACTCTTTCCAAGTTATTATTCACTCCAGATTATTTTATCTGGAAGCTCAATTACAGAACCCAGCAGGAGGCTGATTGTAAAGCAGAAAACCTGACTCCACAAAGACACATGGGTAAGCAGACAGCAGAAAAAAAGTAAAGCTTATTTGCTTTCCAAATCCAGGAGTAGTTGGGAGTATGTAACTATACTCTCACAACAGAGCAAGCTCTCTGCTGAATCAGTAGCTGAAGCCACTTATCCAAACAGAATCTGGCAGAACAGACCAGCCATGAGAACTGAAGATTAGCCGAGGTGAGCAACTTTGCCCCTTTCTTCCCTGAGAGCTGGCTTGACATGAGAGTGCAATTTAGGGAAAGTGAGATTTGGGCAAGATGTGTCATAGTGGAGCCTGGAGGACTGGCTGCTGTATACCCTCTGGGTTGCCATTTCCTCTTTGCACAAATATGTTTACATACAAAGTTCTCACATGTTTATTTGGAGAATGTTTCTTTCCCCTTTTTCTTTTGTGCAACACTTTTCCCAAAGAGCTTTAGAGTGCTTGGAAATGGGAAAAGAAATAAATTGACTGAAAAGTTACTAATTTATTTTTGAGGACCAGAATTAAAAGCATTTCTTTACTTCAGAGCCCAGCTAGCAGAGAGAAGCAATGACACCTGCCATTAAGCCTGGTTTGTTTTATATGTGTGCTTGTAAATCCTATTCAAGTGAGAAACTTTGCTCAGGTAAAACTGCAGTGATACTCCAGTCTGAAAAGACATCAAATTTTTAAGCTAATTAGGATTTATGCAGGCAAACCTTATCCCTCTAAAGAGTACTCAGTAAAAACACAAAAAGAAATGTGTTTATTTTTTCTTAGACTAAATCAAAATATGCATAGGAATCTGTGTCACCTTTGAAGATAAAGCTGCAAATACAGGAGTGCCTTCTGGCAATTAATGGTAATATTTCTTACAGAAATACACCAAGTACTCATGTATTCCTGGAAATCCAAATTTTTGCAGCTGCTAAAAAAAGCTGATATTTAGGATTTAGGCCTTTAAAATAAGAAGCATAGACTTTAGAATAAAAATTAGTTCAATCTAGGCCAAAGAGCTTGTCATATCTGAAAAGCATCACCTTGTATACCTCGTGTAGTTTCTGCCACAGTTATATATATGAAGGAATAGTATTGAGAGACTCCTGGTATCTGGTGCTGGATACCTCTGAGACAACCCAGCACTGCTTAGGGCATGAATAATGCTCTGCCAGTCTGTGTGTCCTGTGTCTCCTTGTGCATTGTTAAGTCCCACTAGATTCTCCTTCGTGCACCCTACTCAGTGAAGAGCCTGCTTTGCTAGCCAAAAGCTGCCATGGTAAATGTTTTATTTTCATTTCTGTGGGAGGTAATTCTACCTTTCCCCTAGATAATTTCTGATATTAAATAGTTGTTGAATTCTCTGATGATTTTCACCTTGCAGATCCATTACATATTTTTCTAGTTATTCTCTCCGACTTTCCCATTATTTCCCCTCCTTCAGTGGATAGATATTTCTACAAAATGCCTGAGAGAGGAATTGTTAACCTTGTTGAACTTGATAAACCCTATCTTTCTTTAAATATTAATATTGTTTGTCTGATGATTGTTACTTATAGGAAGTATGTTGCCAGCTAAAACCTAAATATTTTGGTGTAGTGATTAAGCTTTGCTATCTTTATGTTATAGCCATATACAGCTTTTCTAACAGTAAGGTCAGTGGCAATGCCAAACAGGAGGAGTGAGAGATTGCATCCTGATTAATTCCTAATTTTGCATTCTGGGATCATTGTGTTCCAGTAAAACAGGGTGAATAATTCATTGCGAATGATTGACCACTATTTGCCTGTTTTTCTAAATGGTCCATGAGCTGATCGTGTTTTAACAAAACCATTTCTTTGATCGCATTAGCTCCAGGCCCCGTCTTAATTTTTCCTGTTCTCCAAACCAGAGATTCCCAGCAGTACTGTTGCTGTCCCCCTTCAGAAATAGTTTTATTTATTCTATTTCCTTTACAGATGCCTGTGCCATGTACACTTCCCCATTCTGATTCACAGACAACAATAGCTAATTGAAAATTATTCTTGAAAGAGTGAGACTAAATGGGCTATATTAGTATGTCAAAGGCATTGCCAGGTCTAACAAGGCCACGTGTCTGAGTTGCCTTTTGGCAACACTAATGTTCCTATCCCTAGAAGATCTTAAAAAGATTCAGGAATGCCAACCTGTCACAGTTATATTCATTATCTTGCCTTTCTGTGAGATGATTTTGTCACTTAATTTTGAGTTGTGCATATTTTTCTCTAGATATCATTACAATGAACACAGGATACAATGACGTACCTTGTTTTAGAGATCAAAATGACACTTTACCACAGAAATATTGGCATCTGTTGTTCCTCATTGTTGGCTACAGATATCTTTGATCTATTGAAAAAGCTTTAACTAATCCAAAGTTCATTTAGTGTGTCTGACACAGCACACAGAAAAGATAGGATTTTGTCATTTTCTTCACTGGTTAAATGATCAAAAATTTTAGAATTGTCTGTAAAAAAACTACTGTTTGGGGGGAATTCTGTCACTACTAGGAGTACGTGTTCCTAAATCAATTCTAGAAATTATGTGTAGAATATATAAGCTGCAATAGAAATTTTACTCTGTTAATTAATATTCATCCCTGTCAATGTGAAACCATTCCAGAATTGCCTTACAGTGAAGAAATTTATTTTATTTTATTTTTATTCAGCAGTTTTTTCTGGCATCCATTCATTGTATGCGTGTGGCATTAGGAGGACCATAAGTTCACACACGTGTTTTGTCATGTTTATGTACCTTTCATGTGACTGAAGATTTGTCAGATTTTCTTGTTTGCAAACTTTTGCTTTGAACTTGTTGATCAAGTAAGAAAACATTGAAGAAAAAATAGTTGGACCTAGAATCAAGTTACTTCTGTGTAAATTTCTCGTCTCATTCAAAACTGGTGAAGTCCACAAACACTGCCTCACTCCCCCTGAAGTCCAACCCCAGTTTTGCACCGACTGTGAACTCAAGCAAAACCCTATCTCAGAGCAACCCCTGCATCAAAAGCATGCAAGCCTTTTGACTCCACTCTAAATCTTCAAGTAAAGCCATTTTGCTTTCTCTTCAGAGTTTGTAACAAGTGCCTCACACTCTTCTAGTACAAACAACCTTAGCCTAGGAATGAAGTACGCTAGATTTTTATTTTTGGAAGTGCAGTAAGTCAACAACAATCAACAACACTGTCAACAACAGTTGTTTCAGAACGACAAATGCCCAAAATACTAAAATTCACGTAACATCTCTGTGGCTTTCTTGTGGTGTATAGTCCTTGAAGTGTGTCATAAAGAAAAGTAACTCATACTACCTCCTTAGAGGTGGAGAAGCAGAAGATGGTTAAGTGACTTTATCAACTTGTCTGGATAGGTGGAGACAGGGAGTGCCTTGACAAACTTGTCATTCTGTGCCAGTACCTGTGACCATGTTGCCTAGGTTCAAATGCAGCAAGTTGGTTCATATTTCATGATACTCGAATAGTCAGAAGCAGCATTCGGGTATAAACAGTAGAACAACTGTGATTTCTATTCAGATACAACCTTCCTTTTCCTCTTACGCTTTTCCACAAAATAGTCTGATATTTAAAACATTATCCAGTACCTCTGGAAATGTGGAAATTGAGCAAATGGGCTTATTTTCTCTTCTCCCACTGCTAAATACATAGTTTCCCCAACCATATATTAGGCCATTTCTGAGGTAATACACATAATTCAGTGACAAATCCACTTCAGCCTTCATAATGCCCTTCGTTTTTACTTCAAAACATTCACTGACTCTCATGGATTTGTACTATTTAACACCCAGATAAAGGTAAGCTGTCTTTTTTAATAACGATGGATTACATTTTCTCGTTACATGCTCTGATTCAATTGGATTTTTCACTGTGAGCACATCTATTCCAGAGAAAACAGTAATGCCAGTGTGAGAATAATTATAGTTATTAGAAAGGTAAACAAGATGAAACAAAAACTAACATAAACGGAAATTAAATTACTGCTTTAAAGGCCTGCTTTTTCCTTTCTTTTGCAGAAGTATCTCTACTTTTTTTTTTCTTTTGCAAGTATATTATTAGAAACAGTAGAGACAGACTATTTGTTGAGACCTTTTCTACTAGACTGGGGCACTGCCAAACTCTTCTGCAGAGGTGACTGCCAGCTCAGAGGAGAGCTTCCATGCCCTTCAGAATAGGGCTGTTCCTTGCTAGTACCCCAAGGGGGATGAAGTCATGTTGAGACAAATATCCCAAATTCCTCTCTGAAGATGGCAAGCCAACTCTCTTTAAGGGGATACTAAAGTGAATGTATTTGTACACATAGGAAAACTACAAAAGCTCCAGTGACTTTCTGGCCCTCACAGAAATTCAGCGCATAAAGTGGAATTTGACAAGCTGTCCACCTAGCTGCATCTAGCTTTGAACACCCTGCAGTGCTGGGTACTAATGCATCAAAGCTTTAAATATGCACTATTAAGTGTATGAGTACATCTCTCTCCACTTAGGAGAGCTTCTGACTATATAGCTAAATCCTGCTGGAGTAAACAGCAGTTAAGTGTGCATCAAATTGGTGACTTGCTGAAATGCTTTGCTGAACTAGAGCCTTAGACAGTCATTGTTTCTTCATATGGGAAAAAAGGTCAACCCATTAAAATGTGTACTTTAGGTGGCTTCTCCACTGAAATTCATCCAAGAAGATTTACACACTCTAATATATTTCAAGATGTTCCTTTGGGCAGAATATCATGCAGCCTGCACACCTGTCCTACTGAACAGATGATCTCCAGGGGAGAAGAGCTAGTAGAGATCTGGGTATTTGTTTAGCCACCCTGTCTCAGACATATGGAATTATATAACCTTGTTTTTGTAGGATTACTTTGCTAAAATAATATGAATATCACGTTTTTTCCTCTAAAACATATTACAATATAATATTGCCCTGAGAGAGAAAAGGGGAAGATGTGCAGCTCCTCCTGTTTCATTTCCTGCTTTCACGGATTGTTGTGTTACTAAAATATTTTTATTACAGAAGAACTTGAAGCAATATACATTGTTTGTCAGAGGATTATTTATAGTCCCTTTAAGCTGAATTTCTGTAATGAAATCCATTTACAGACATTCCACAGTGCCCTATGGTTACTTGCTTATGCAAATGAAATGTGACCCTTGAAATAAGCCTCTTGCCCTTGCCGTCACCCTCCTTGGCTTCAAAGGTCTACAGACAATCGCTTCTTAAGTGAATGGGGATTTTTTATTTGGTTTTCAGTGGGGAAAGAAAAAAATTAAAAAGTAAAAACCTTTCCATTGCATGGTATTCTTGCAGAGATCCAGACCAGTTAACTGACTGGTTGTACATTTATGTGAGATAATTCTCATTTATTTTAGATGTTAATAGGAATCCTTTGCTTATAAACGTGATTCTTAGATCATACTCTTTTAAAAGTGAGATTTTTACATAACAATTTTGTAAATGTCCAAGTGATTTAAGTGCCAGGATTTAGGTTCATTTCTTCATCAGTTGTGCCTTGGATTCCAAATTCAGATACCTGGTTTCAAAGGTCTTACTTCTGGGCTCACAGAGGTGCGGTTTCAGCCTGGTATACCTTCAGACCTAATTCTACAGTGGCCTGTGGAAAAAAAAAAGGTGTAAAATTCTGCCACCTAAATATGGTCTTATTTTATGGCTATGCTTGCAGTAATCTGCGCTGATATAAATGAATGGGTGAACAAATATATAAGATACAGGAAAGATATGAAGATCCAACTATTTCAGAGATGTAGTTATTCTGTCTTTAATTATTATAGTATTCTGTCAAAACAATCAAGAGAATGGACCATACCACAATAATAAGGGCTACATTTACAGTTGATTGTAGGTCCCAAGTCACTGCATTACCTGTATTTCGGATGTTTCTGTAATTCCTGGCATCGTGTTAAAATTTAGCATGCAACATCATGGCACTGACAATAATAGTTTTATGATACTTTTTTTGAAAATATTCCTAATAGTTCATGACCTCTTAAATTAAGCAGAATGGTGATAAAAATGACTGCAGGGAGTTCTGTATGGATAGAAAGATTAAGGGAACTATACCTTGAGATGGTTAGTTATGTTTTTTTCGAAGAAGAAAATTTCAATAAAAGCCAGTGGCAAAACCACTTCTTTCTCATTTTGATGTATGACATCTGTAAATAAACTGACTTCAAATGAACCAGGCTGTCCATAATGATGGTATCGCAGCTATAGTACTTGTCAGGAGCATAGTAGGCTTCCTTATCATCTATCTAGGTTTTTTTCAGTCTCACTGTAAGGGGAAGTTGACTACCTGGAGTTATAATAGTCCACTTACAGCAATTGTAGATATCTCATTTACTTCAATATTAGCAGAATACCAATGCATGAGAGTAAAGACAGCTTTTGCTGGATTTTATTATTTATAGCTGATTCCAGCTGTGTTTTATTACAAAATATTTGTATCTTAAGGCCATGTTGAAGATAAGCAGACAGCCATGACCCCACATTATCCTGGGGCCTTCCGCGATAAGTGGTGCTCCGAAAAGATGTGAGGCAACTGCTGAGATTATCTGAATAGAGGACTGCAGCCCTTCATTTTTTATGACCTGTGCAAGAATATGTGGGAGAGGTTCTATAACTCCATAGACTGTGCCTCTCTTCTCTTCCTGGGCTCCCCCAGTCAGCACAAGAAATTCAGTGCCATTCCCCTGGGGAGGCAAACTCCATGGGAGAGAGGAAATGGGGGGTGAGTACCTAAACAGCACAGGTTTTCTCCTCAGGACAGGTTCTCGACTGCCCTTTTGAAAAGAGCCAAGAGGTGCAGAGGACAGGTCAAAAAGAGTGTTGATTCTTACTGGGAGTAAGAATCAACAGAAGAACTGGAACTGGCTGAGTAAGGACAGAAAGAGTGGATTTGGGAGCAAGTAAATGGGAGTTTGAAAGAGAGGGAGTCACTGAGTTACTAGAGAGACTATGAGTATAAATGGCTGGGATTAGTATGAGAAGCAGAGAATGAGGCTGTTCGTGTTGTTTTGTCTAAGACCCTTTAGCTTAAATTTTTCCATGTTAGTACAGTTATTTTTCCATGTTAGCACATGGTGATTGATTTCTGAGGGATTAGCCTGGAGAAGAGACAACTGAGGGGGGATCTTATCAATGTATACAAATACCTTAAGGACAAGTGCCAGGGTGGAGTCAGACACTTTACAGTGGAGCCCAGTGATCGGACAAGGGCCAATGGGCACAAACTGAAACACAGGAAGTTCCAACTGAATATGAATTAAAACTTAGTTGCTTTGAGGGTGACAGAGCATTGGAACAGGTTGCCCAGAAAGGTTGTAGTGTCTTCTTCCCTGGAGATATTCAAAGTCTGCCTGGATGCAATCCTGTGCAACCTGTCCCAGATGAAACTGCTTTAGCAGGGCACTTGGACTAGGTGGTATCCAGCAGTCCCTTCCAACCCCAGCTGTTCTGCAATCTTGTGATTAAGAGAATAGTATGAAACATAAGATTTCTCTTGGCATTGCAGGGAGTATCATATGCCTGGAGCAGTCCATGTAAAATGTATTCATGATTCCAATGCAGACCAAATCCAACTATCTGAGTAGGCCTTCTTGAGGAAATAAGACAGTGATTAGCCAAAGTGAAGTAAAGATAAAGATGAAGTGAGGACTGAAGGTTGGGAAAGAACAGAATGAGAGATGCCAAAGCAGAAAGGACCCAAAAGACTAAATGTAGCAAAATCATATGTACAGACTGTCTGTACCCGGCACTGTCCATGGACCAGAATGGAGCTCCAAATTCCAATATTTCACCATTCTTCAGTGTTCTGTGAGTGTCAGCAAAATGGGCCTCAAAACCACTCTAATGTTTGTTACCCTGGTCTAGAATTGGGTCTGGACAGGGGATCTAAAGTTCCATCTCTGTGACAAGTCACAGAAAAGGCAGAATTGACAGAATTGTCAGCTAAACAACTAGAAAGTAGGGAAAGAGGTATTTGGTTTTGTTGGTCCATTAAAAAAATGAAATTACCTCAGAGAAGGAAGAAATGAAGTGGGAAAATAAAAATGGCTTAGAATGAAACTTTGGTTCTTTTGTTCTAGGAATTAAAAAAATATGACAGGGAATTATTATTATAATTATTATAGGGAAATGCTTCCTTGAACAAATGACATTTATTTTTGCATCTTCCACAGCATTCTTCTGAGTAAATGTAATAGGAAAGCCACTTTAAAAGTGGGGTTTTCTATTTTTCCATTCACTTTCCTGAAATTCCAGAACAGAGGAACTTGAGGTCTAATTCATAAAAATAGCAAGCATGCACAACTGCATCTGAATTCCAAGCTAGACATGACTATCAAAGAAGGAAAACTGTAGTACACTGTGAAATCAAGAGTCAGTGTCTCAAAGTCTGGATAAGCACATGAATGAATATTGCTATGCACATTCACCTCCCTTTGCAATGACAGGTCAATATTTGTGATACAGCTGGATACTGTATGAGTAGGACTATGAGGAAATTAATCAGAATACATATCAGATCAAGAATAACATTCAGTAAATAATGCATAGAGCTATTCACTCAACAGTGACACTAAGACTAATATAACTTTGCTGTAAAGTGGGTATCATCTATCCTACGGCTCCTGGAACACACCAGGTAAGTAAATACCACATACCATATTGTGTGGCTACAGGAGAGCTGAAGTAAAGTGGTACAGATTTTCAACAGCTATGGAAACTTTTGTGTCAAGACAGGGCCTCAACTTTCTTGGCATATAAAATTTGTGTAAATACTTCCTGGTGAGTAGCTTGGCACAGTAGGCTTTTAAGGTCCTGAAGAGTGAGAATGCGTGAAGACATAGATCCTGATGAGCTCAATTATCTTCTCCCTGTGACTTCTACATAGGTTAGAGTTGTGGGTATCTATGTCAATAAAAGTGTGATCTCCTACTGTTTATGGACAGATCTCACGGGAGTTACTTGTGATTTTAG
This sequence comes from Platyrinchus mystaceus, assembly GCA_035041135.1. NCBI lineage: Eukaryota > Metazoa > Chordata > Aves > Passeriformes > Tyrannidae > Platyrinchus > Platyrinchus mystaceus. The sequence continues at coordinate 27,104,902 of JAWWLV010000144.1, forward strand.
TATGATTCCAGTGTTAGGCATGGTTTTTGTCCATTAAAATTAAATACCTCATTGATTAAGAAATGCTTAGTTGCTTGCTGAAATATGTCTCTTCACCTGACTGTGTTTCATCTAGGATTACTTGCTTGCAATGAAGTGTATCAATATTATCCCCCAGAGTACAAGTGCTTACTTCCTTTTTAGGAATGGTACAGATGATATGAGTGTTCATTCTCCTGGATGCTCATCAGTCAGGTGAAGTGGAGAGCTGAGATGCAGACTCCTAATTCACATAAATATCCTGGAGTTCCCACTTGAGTTAGCTAGCTGGCTAAATGCAATAAAAATTAAGAGTATAAATGCTGCACATACTTCAGCTGGCAGCCACCTGCTTTACAGCAGAAAACAGACTAATCCTTTTGTCTGATGAAAGTCCTTCACCACTTTCCCACAGTTCCTTTTGTGCTCCACGGAAGCCAACAATTTCTCCTGCAATCCTATGAAAAAAAAAAAAAAAAAAAAAAAAGAGAGCCTCACTATACTGCAATAAAAAACTGGAGTCTGCTCCACAAAAGCTATAGTACCCCACAGGTTGCTCTGAGTCCTAGTGGAAGGGAGTATGTACACACAGCTTTGCACAGCCATTGCCACACTGGTGAACCTGCTGCCCAATAGCTAGAGCTAATCACCAAAGCTAACCTTGCAATGAAGACTAAATCAGGAATTTTCCCCATCCATCTTCATCAGGAATTGCTACTTCTAATCAAAGAATGCCTATCAAATATAAAAAAATTACTTAAACCAGCCTTTTTGGCATCTGGATTTTGCCCTCACCAAATGCTATAAAACGTATCACTTAATGACATGCCAGACAGATATGAAATTCCTTTTTTAATATGTAGGCTGGGAAAAGAAGAAGGAAAGAAAGAATAGAGTTCAGTGTGACAGAGCTCTAAGAGACTCTCAGAATTACTTTCTCTTTGTATTTTCAGCACTCATTTGTTTTAAACATTAACCAGAGATATGGAGTGTAAAACCAGCTGTGCTTATTTCTGTCCTGCAAAGTTTGGTTAGATTTGAACTCTTTGTACTGAGACCTACTCATCTTTCAAACATATGTTATTCCTTTTTTTTCAAACTCCATGGTCTCACACTAGCAAAATGCCACTTGTGTTGATCAGTGAGGTTTGTCGCCTGTGTAGGGACTACCATGTCTTTGTTACAGAGAGCCCAGCTGAGCTATTTATGCAAGCAAGGACTGTTTGCAAGTAATTTTCAGGATGCAGCTGCACTGTGAAAAGTATTGTATAGTCTATAAAAATAGTGGGTATGCCTTGTAATCCTGAAGTCCTGGTATGTTTGCATGGAAACTCCACTAATGTCCGTACATTGTTTCTTATGACCTCACAGAGGAGCAATGTATTTTCAGGAAGTCTATTCCCAGAGCTTGCCAGGGTCTGACATTTTAATCATGAAAAGCAGTTCATCTCATTTTCAATATTAACTTAAGGATGACTTAATCAAATGGCAAAAATGTACCTAATGGTGCTTAATTACATGACTTGAATAAATGAAAAAATATGTATTTGATAAAATGTAACTAACCTGTGAAAATCATTGTAACATAGGAATTATTCCATTATCTTTGAATCAATGTGGAGATTTAAGATTTACCTCTTGGGAAGGCAAAATTTTTCTGTGAAATACAGGTTAGATGCTTAGTATCTCACCTTTTTAAATGTTTTATTCCCATTCTGAGCTCTATTTCACCATAGGGAATATTATATGAATTAACTACAATTATATGAAACTATGAAGTTATGTTTCTGTTTTATAGTTCCAAGGCAAACCAACTAATTTTTAAAAATTTTGTCCCCCTATTTTGCTAAAGTTTTGAGGTCATATTCTTTAAAAATCATGTCTTTGCAGTGCTTCTTATGTGATACTTTCCATATTCTCCTGAGTGAAAATTATGGCTAGGAAATTAAACAAAAATGCATGCATAATCTATAGATTGTTGTTCTAATATACTCCAAAAGTACCTTTTATTAAGAAAAAAAATCACTTGGCTTCCACATACAGTCTTACTAAAAGCTTACAGTCTTACTGAAAGCTAATAACATTGTACATGCAATGGGGTTTGCATAATAGTCTGTGCAGTGTGCTGACTACATTAGTATGGTATTAGAACGAACTCTTGCAAAGTCAAGCTGAGAACTAGTAAAAAAAAAAAAATTAAAGATTTGACTATTTATTTGTTTGCTTATAAGATTAAAACAAAAAAGGAGGTCAATTTTACATATACACCAGGAAAGTAGGTATGACTTACTCTGGGTCCCAGTATAGAAGGGTGTATTTTTCTATATGCATAGTCAAGGATATTTTACCAGATTTGAGGCAAGGCCCTTCCTGGCTGTAGAACATCAGGGGTGCCTAGTTTATAAGAGAACTACATCAGTTTATGTTGGGTCAACATCTGATGTGCATGCAGATCTCACAGACTTCATTTCAGCAGTTACAACTCCCAAGAAATTCTGTCCTTGGTCTGAGAAATGCCGTACTGCTAAGAAAGGCTTTTGAGCAGATAATACTCCTAGTTTATCATTTGGGATGTTTCATTATGCACTGTAGTTATTAGAAAAGATATTATTTGCCTGCTGGACAACCTTAGTACACATTTCCTGGGTGCTTCTACTATTGTAAAATATTTAATTCCCTGTTGGTTTTTCTGTATTTGAAGTTGTCTATGATATATTTTTTTTTCTGGATTACAATAATGCTATTTACTACTACTATGTGATAACAGTGAGAGAGAGGGCAAAGGAGAGATGAAAGAAAATAATATCAGGACAAAAATGGGCTATATATAAAGTCCTGAGAAGCTAAAAGCATCTCTAAAGTGAAGGTAGAGGATTCTTCAAGTGCTGTTCTAGTTCTGTAATGCTCAAATTCGTCTTGCTCAACTTTACATGTCTGCAATATGAGAAGCTGCACAAAAGAGACAGTGCTGAAAACCCTTCCTTTGCTGAGCTAAGTGAGAGTATATACTGATTTCCTCCTTGACAACCCTACTGCATTGCCTCAGTTTCAGTCGGGGCTCCCTTCTCAGTGTCAGTGTCATGGTCACACCCTAGAAGCTACTTTATCACCAGCCTTGGCATGTGAACAGCCCTTCACCGTGTTCTCATAGCCATCAGGTAACCACAACCCTGCCCTGGGTTTGTGCCTTGCCCTCTAGTGGAGAAAGCGCATCCTCCTCCTGCTCTGTAGCACCAACTGATCCAACCCTTGGCCCTTTCTGGCATTACAAAATCTGCATCTCAGATACATACAAAGTGCATCAAAGTTTGATGCATTACAAAATGTGCATCTCCAGCACAGGTAATCTTAAATAAGAATAGTATTAATTACAAAATGTATAGTAAAAAGGGAGTTTCCAGGATTCAGGTAGCTCTGTAATAAATTAATATGTTAGGAAGAAATTCTTTATTGAGAAAGTTGTGGATGCCCCATCCCTGGGAGTGTTCAGGGACAAGTTAAGTGGGACTTTGAGCAATCTGGTCAAATGAAAGGTGTCTCTGTCCGTGGCAGCAGGGTTGGAACTAGGTGATCTTTAAGGTTCCTTTCATCTCAAGCCATTCTATGATTCTATTATCCTAAATTTTTGTGCTTTTGTTGTCTTTATGTGTCTTTTTATTTCCCAGTTATTATTACCAGTAGTAATCAATGACTTACAGATGGATCCTTGGATAAGACTATATAATAATACACTTATTTAAATGTCATTTTCAAATTACTGGATAGGTATATGGAAAAATATTTTTGTTAAGAGCTAATTTTGTAGCAATTCCTTTCCGAAGGTCTATTGACAGTTCCTTTTCAGTCACTTGTCATCAGCTTCATATTGGACTATGAGTTTTATGACAATGCAGTGTGAATAAGAAGCTAGGCAGCACTGTGTAGCTAGTAATTAAGAGGGAGAGCTTATGCATCATAATTGTCTTGGCTGAGATTTGATTGCACTTTGTGCATTTTGGTCAGTGTAATACTTCTACTGCTTCCAGCTTCATAGATGTTTTGCAGAGAGCTGTGGACCTTAATCTAATGCTTCTAAATAGAAAATAGAGTGAAACATGGCAGATTGTTGTCCCACAGGACAGATACTGGGATTTTTCAGAAAAGCAGAGGGAATAATTGTATTGAAATCTAATAACTATAATTACTATCATTTCTTATTAAAAAGAGGGAGACTTTATAATTAAGTACATATTTCACAGTACATCACAAACAAATAACACTGCAGGGAACTCTCTCAAATTGTACCAAAACAGGGCAAATATTTGTATTTTCAAGGGTTAAAATATCATGGCACATTATGTATACATTTATACCAAAGGCCAGAGGGGTAGTGGTCCCATTTCATAATCACTATGGCATTTCATGGAACTTCTGCCTCTTTATGGTTCTGTGACTTCCCTCATTCAGGAAGGCCAGAATGAAAAAAGGTCAAACTAGATGTCAGCCCAAGCAATTATGAAAGAGAGAACTTGGACATGACCCTGAGATTAGAAATGGTGACCTGTCACAGTAACAGGGGAAAACCTGCCATGCTGCCTTTTTGTCAAATACAAACTACTATGGCATTCTTAAAATGTACTCTCATTTATTTGCATTTTAATCTCTTTCACCTCTAATATTGGGGTTTCCTTCTCATCTTCTCTCTTCTGCCATTAGCAGATGGCTCAGATGGCAGAAGATAGGCATAGAGTTTAGAATATCCACATCTCTTGCAAAGAAAGGCCTTGGGAAAATGGATCAAAAACATATTTGTCTGGACATTAGGAGCAGAAATAACATGTGAAGAAAATTGTGACATGATTCTGAACACTGTAAGACATATTCTAGGGTTTCTTGAAGGTCAATGAGAGCTTGATTTCAGGTACAAAACATTCTCCAAAACTATATAAATAGGAATAGAAGAAGAAGCTAAACAGAACAGGATTTGGAAGTGAAATTTTCTCTCTTTTTTTTTTTTTAACATGTTTTAGGTTTAATCATAATAACATAACAAAATTCCTTGCTATTTTTTTTATTCACGAAGGAGATACTTCGAAGTTTGCTTTGGGTTTTAAACATGATTTGAACTAACTATGCCACTCCTTGGGATTAATTCTTTACATAGGGAAGCATTGTCTCTGCTCTACGTCTTTTATTTCACAGTTGACCATCTGTGGAAAGAATACTGTGGAAGAGCTATAGTTCATTTTCACTGATAAAGCATGTGGGCCATGCTAGCAGAACACAGGGCTGGAGTGTTTAACTGGGCCATGAATCATGGATCTAACAGCGACATGGCCAGTTTTCACTGGGGAATGGGATTTCTGCTTGCCACTCTTTAGCCAGGGAGAGATGCATATTCTCAAAGGTCATTAGCCAGGCCACCAGAATTCTGATATGCAAAGTAGCAACACTTTCATGTTATAGAGTTGTCCTTTTTCCAGGATAAAATTTTTAATTTCTTTACTATTCAGCATACTAAAGTGTTTAGTTATAGGGTTTATGGTGGTTGCACCTCAAAAGCTTCTTCTTTGCCCCCTGGCTATTCCTATAGAATATAGGAATCTTCCTTTCTCAACAGCAGAAAAGTCCTGTTTGACATCTGTACATGCTTTCTGTAAACAATCAATATTCACTATTCAGAATGGCAGATATTTCTTTATAACTTTTTTTATATTCTATAAATTAATACAGTAATACTCTTTTTGTGTTGCTAAGTCTGATTTCCTAACGATTACCTTATCTGCAAAGCTATGAACAAGTACAATTAGATCTACCTTCTCCTGCCTTGCTGTGATAAGTTTGTGATTGTACCAAAAGATGCAGCTTGATTATCAAAGTTCTGTTTGCTGAAAAACGACTGTCTGGCAATCAGACATTTGGGAGTGATATTCCTGATAAATTTAAACTTTGCCCTCCCCAGTCTGAACCCCAGATGTATGTGAATGACCTGTTAACAGTTGGGGGTTTTTGCCCCACTTCAGAATAGTTGCTATGCCAGGAATAGGAAGTAGAGGAAAAGCTACCCACTGTAACAGAAATCAAACTTGAAAATATGAGCTAGGTCTAATGAAATGCTAGAGAAAATCCTTAAAAGTTATACAGGTTACATAAATTTACTGTTGATGTTTTGCCATTTTCCTGTATTCTCTAACTTCTACTGTGGTAAAGCTTAGAATTACTATTGAAGGTCAAGGGCCTTTCTGCTCCATAACACTGTTGGCAGGGAGTCAGTCAACTTTTTTTTCCTCTACTGCTTGTGAGGCTTCATGTATGAAAACACACTGCTATATGAATATATGTTATATTGGAAACAGGACAAATCATGCTCCTGTTATTACAGGAAAGGAAGGCTGTTACTTAAAAAAAACCAACTTAATTCTGTCCCTGGGTTTTTTCTATTGCTGCCTTTTCTCAGAGCCAGAAATTTTGACCAATGCACGTATCTAGCAAGAATATTAAAAATTATATCAAGACAGCTCCCTGTATCTGTATAAAAATAGCTGTTCAGTTGCACACACACTTCACAAATATAAAGTTATTTCCTGTTTGTACCTGCTGTACTTTTAACTGCATCTGCCTTTCTTCAGCTTGACATTGAAATGTTGCCTAGGAAATGTCTGTCTGATCCTGGTTTGGGACAAACTCTTCTTACATTTGCTATCATGTAAAAACACAGAAATAAGTATTTACATCAGTAATAGTTGAACGTCGATTTGACACTGTGGATATTGCACATGGACTGTAGCTGATGTTCAGAGCTTATATGTTGTACTCTTTGCTTCTTCTAGAATTTAAAATCAAAAAAATATAAGATCAGAGGATATTTAGAGACCCTCTCAAAATTGCTGCCCTTACAAAGGGTGTCTAAGCTTTGACAGGAGCATCTAATATGGAGCATCTAATATGCCTATATAAATAGGCATCCTTCCAGTTGCATTGTGAGTCTGAATATACATTCAGAACATTCACTGTGATTTCTCTGATGATCAGTGGATCACACAATAGTAAAACCAGAGATACGCTGTGTCCTTCCAAACCTGCTGTGAACAAAGTACAACTGTTAAAAATATGTATGCAACCATGCAGGTAAGGACTGAATAATTTTATTTTGCAACTATTATTCTTTCAAAATGTGTGTTTTTACTGTACTTAATATACAGAGATGGCACTTAAAAGCTCTTGTAAGGTTCCACTAGTTTGACTTATATCTCTTCTTGTTAATGCTGGGAACAACATTGAAAAAGAAATACATATGCATGCAGTTAAAGACTCTGTGATATTGAATGATTAGGCAGGTAAAAGAGCAGTGTGTTGGCTGTTGGTGGTTTTAGATTAGCAAAATTGATCTTGCAGTTTCATGGGTGTTTCTGTATAAAGTAAAGGAGTTATAAATACAGTAATTGCTTTTTTTACCCTAAGATAAGTTGCGATTGCTTTTAAGAAATCAGACAAGTGGGTGCAAAAAGTGTACAGAAGCTGCATACAACAGACCAGAACTCAGCAATTCTTTGCAACTGATGAAGATTTATTTGAATTTAACTCATTATCTCTGTCATAGCCTTCCTCTCACTGATCTTCTGTAATGATATATGCATGCACATTTTAGTACATTGCAAGCTCAAACAACTCTAGCTAAATATGTTTAGGACAAGTTTTGGAAACTTGACAAATGGGAAATAATGGTAGCAGTTGCTGATGAGCACACAGGGAGAGATAGGCTTTTGTGGTGTACAGGGGATTGGGTTTGTCACCAGAACGCCTGTCCTCAGAAGCTTTCCCACAGGCAAGTTCCCAAGTTTTTCAGGAGCAGAAAGATAGCTAATTGCTTGGGCATTGGCTCGTGACTCAGGATTCCTGAAGTCAATTCTCAGATCCACCTCAGACACCACCACAGAAAGGAACTGAAAAATGTGTGCAGGAACTTTATAAGTTTAAGGAACGCTTTTGGTTAAGAGAAATCTAGACTTCCCCTCCAGAAAACACTTGGGTTTCCAGCTTTTCTTTACCAGTAAAGAAGATTTAATTTGACAAGGGAAGTTCACCAGCTTTGGCAAAACACTTTTTTTTTTCTTGAACACAGTATGATATATTGCTATTTAGGGCACACTTTGCTTTGCTGTTAACACTGCTTGCTTTTTTTTTTGTTTTGCAAATATTCTTCCTTTACATTATAAAGACACTTCAAAAATACTCTTTCTTGAATTTTTTTGCTAGCATCAAAGCACTTGATGAAATCAATTATACATGCATGTTTAAACCAACGAATAATAACAAAACAATAAGAACCATTATAAGAACTATTATAATATATGTATTATAACTAATTTTTCTGCTAGAAAAAGTTTTACTCCATAAATGTTTGAAGTTTCCAGTTGTAATTAAATGTATCATGTCCATAAAAATTTATTTCTCCTATGTATTTAAAATTTGAAAAGACATGACTGATTTCCTTAGTGAATGCTGAAAAATATAAAGCCTGATGAAGTTTCAGCATTGGATATGGGAAAGATGCTGTTCATCAAACTCAATTGCCCAAAGCAGTTGTCTAATGGGATTCTGATTACTGAACTTTCATTAAAATAAGTATTTTCTGAAAAAAAAATAGCAAAGAACTAGTATCCACATCTTGCTGGCTCACTTTCATTCATATCTAGAGCCTCAATTTGTGTTTCTCAGTAAAAGTTTTAAATTGAAAATTGGTCATTGTAGCATAAAACCTCTTCTTTTGCTGTTGTTATAAAATAAATGACAAATAGTTTTCCAGCAAGTAAAAAGTTCCCTAGAGGTGTGACAACAGATATAGATCTATATACAGTGCAAGTAAGGAGGCATTTTTGTAATGGAAATGGAACTACATTTTTCTTCAGATGAAATCCAGCAATAGCATTGACACCTGCCATATACCTGAGGAATCTGTGAACAATAGATTAAAATATAGCATAATTGACTAGGTAATACAATCTTCATCTTGTCCTGGATCTTTCCTACTAATAGAACTGAATCATGTCAGATATGGGGTCTTGGGTTTGAACTATAGATCCAAATAGTTTTTCAAAGATATTTTTGTTAGAGACTTCTATGTGTGAACATAAAGCTCACAAGGAAGAAGTCTGTACAATATGGTAACAATTTTAAAAACTCCTGAAGAAATTGTCAGTGGATTGTTTGGTTTTAGTGCATTCTCATTAATATCATGAATCCCCTAAAACTATTACTTGCTTTAAAAAAAAAAAAAAAGCAAAGTAAAAAAAGTTACCAGTGGCTGTTATATGTCACAAGTACACAAGTACAGGGTTTTTTGGTGATGGTGGATGACACCATACCATTTTCTTTCGTGGTTCATTCAACTAACAACAATTTTTGTCTATGATAATGCCATTGACCTTGACCCTATTAGAAGGCTCACCTTTGGCTCATAGCACACAGTTCAACCTGCAATCAGTTACACCCAAGCAAGCTCTCAGTGTTGCACAAATTGTTTACCCTAATGTTTATCTGATAAATATTCACAAAGGCAGAAGTGGGGAATCATATGCAGTCAAGATAAACAGTTGGTCAAAGATTCTGAGTACAATAGCATTTGTTAACTCTTTACTAGAAAATCTTACAGTTCTGTCGAACATATGACCAATGAAATCTATAGAGATATTTTCAATTACTCAGATTTCTGGTATGCTATGAACAGTCATTTCTTCATTTTACCTTTTTTCTCTCCCCATCTTAATCTCCCAAGGACAATAGTTAGTCAAACCTAAGGGTATAATTGATTGAAGAGGTTTTGTAGAATTCCCAAAAAATACGATGGAGCAAATGAGATTTTTCAGGACTGTTTTGAAATAAGAAAAAAAGAAAAAAAAAACTGAGGTGAGGAAAAAAAAAAAAGAACAAGCCAAAAAGAAAGTGCCACAGTAGTTTGCTAGTGATGGAAGCAGATGGAATATGATGAGCAGATTGAAGATGAGAAATTAGTAGATTGCTTTTCAATAAATCCAAATTACCTCTGATTCACTCATTAATTGAATGAATCAGAGCAAACTCTCTCAATGGTGAGAAGACAAGAGCAAAAATCTGCAAGACGTATTAAAACATGCAGAGAAATGGTCTCATTGTCTCCACCCAAAGGTAAAGTCAAGGCTTGTAAACTTCCTTGACAGCATCGGCATGACAGGGAAGAAGATGAAGTGGAATGTTTTCTTTTAGACACAGATCTTGCTGCTGTGATCTGCGTCTTCATTGTGTTTAAGAATAGATTCCCACATCGTGCGCTGCAAGACTCTACCTTAGCTCTATGCACAAAATTGAGACACCATGGAAAGCAAGGAGGCTGCTGGCAGTGCTGCTGTAGTATGTGGTACCATACTCTGATTTGTGTACTGACTCTCTTCTCTCAGTAAACCCTAAGCAGTTAATTGTCTTTTATTCAGCAGTCATTCCTGTCACTGTACTACAGTGTCTCTATTGTTGTTATACTTCTTAGCGCTCACAAATCAAGTCAGAGTAGGGAACTGCTGCCAGATTTTTTATGAAAGACATTGGCCAGAAAGGGCAAGGGTACAGTGTAGTACCTTTAGTAAACTTCGTCTATGGGGTCTTGCATGGATCTGAATTCAGAATTTGTGAATGCTGACAATCCTTTGACCAAATTAACCTTGGTTCTTCCAAACATCAGCGATGACTGTTGGTCCTTCTTGGTTCTGTGTACAAAAATAAAAACTATTTCTGTGGTCCGAAATTAAAAATTGTAGCTGATGCTAGTTACCTTGAAGAGAAAAGACCATCTTAGGTATCGTTTGTTCTTTTGTTTTTGTTTTGAGACTTGAAGCATCAGCATTTAAGTCTGGTAGTTTGAGAAGATGTCCATGGTATTTTGAATTATGTATGCAGTGCTCTTTAAAATGTTAGGTGAAAAAAAATTAGCTGACAGCTTGTTATATGAATATAAGCAGGTAAGATTAATTTTTTTGATGACAGCATTGAAGCTTGATTAAAATCTCTTAATTAAACTAGTACAACTGGAAAAAAAAGGCAGCGTGTGATTGTGTGTGTATGTATGCCTGTGTGAGAATAGTACAGTTTATTGCAAAGCAAAAACTTTGTCTAACAGCACAACGAGAAATAGTAATTGTACATCAGATAGTGGATAATCCAGGTAGATAATCCATTTAAAGTAAGTAATGGATTGAGCACCTTCAGGCAGTGCTTACATTGCACGTTTTGTCGGAAGGAAGGTGAGAACCATGTGAATGGCTATCAGTGAATCAAACACGGGGACCTGAGCAAACTCTTTTTCAGGTTTCTAGGAAGACATAGGGACTCTTGCAGATACTAAAGACTGTTGAATATGCATATACCATGTTTATAAATGTACTTAACTAGCTTTAATAATTACTTTGGCCCTGATTCTTCCCGTATTTGTGTACTGCTTAATTTGAGCATGGGAATCGTTTTTGCCCACTGAAGGATTATGAAAGTCCACCAAAAAAAGGGTGTAGATGTTGCACCAGTGGCCATGATGAAAAAAAGATATCCTATACGAGCATACTATTTTCTGGTTACATTGAACTAGCTTTGAGAATTGATTCCCCTCATGGGGGTAAACTATTGCAGAAGGAAATAAAAGATTGACATCTGTAGCTGCACATAACAGCTTTTCTGGCATGATTCATGGAAACAGGTCAGTTTTGAATATGGCATGATAAAATCTAATCAGTATGCCCACACATAGTCATAAAATATGGGAAAATGAACTCAGATTGAAAACTTTGAGCACTATTAGAAATCATACATAAATATTATATTGGTAAAAAATCAAGCCTCATGTCAGTTAACATTCTTTTTATGTTCATTGATTTCTTCACTTCTGGAATCAAACATTTTATAAGTACTTATGGAAAAATGCATATATTGTGTACCCTGACTTTATAAATTTATTATAGTGTTTAGGAAACCAGCAGATTTATACATAATAAAAGTAACTACAGTGTTTGTTTCAGTGAAGTTTGTGTTGCAACTAGATATGTTGCTTTTGTCCTCCAGACCTTTGTAAACAGCTCCATCTTCAGGCATCATTCCCTATGCTAAAAAAAAAGAAAAAGGCAACAATTGTATCATAGCACAAACTTCCAAAGACCTGTTAGCATTTTACAATTTACACTAACTTTTCACACTTAAACCAGTGTAATGGTCTGATATAACCACTTCCCACATATATTAAGCTGAAAGAAAATCACTGGGATTGAGCTAACTGTCTAACATGAATCCTGGTAAGTCAATGGCAGAGTGGATGTATGACTGGAGTACATCTACCTATATCTAAATTAGACTGAAACTGCATTGCAACCACTAGAATGTCTTTCTGTCAGCAGACAGACCCCAAAGTGCTCAAATTGAGTCAAATCAATTTTTAAAATGTGTATGTGGCTAAACAAAAAATGAAGTGAGAGAGGCAGCACTGAGAAAATTTTAACGTGCAGGAGATGAAATGTCTAAAAATCTTGGAGAGAGAACATCTCCCAAAATCAGGCCTGCAGAATGGCCTTTTGATTATCATTCAGTGTGAGAATGAAAGACGTAATTTCATATGCTGGCAGGAGTGTAGATGAGATGTTCCTTGGATACTGAGGAAAGTGTAATTCTATTGTCTGATGGGTTTTCTTCCCAGTGGCAGTGACTGAATAAACCAGTAAAATGAATTGATTTTTTTAATCTGAAAACACTTTGGAATATAGTTTGCCTCCAGAGTCTCCAAAAGGGATCTCTGTTTACTTAACAGGATGTTTGGTAGTGGATAATACAATAATTTCTAGAATTATAAACTAAACTGAATCTATTAGTCTGTCAAATATCAGTACGTTTGCCATTTTAAAATACAGTCTATTGTCTTTACAATTAATTTTTATTAATCTTGCTGATCAGATCACTATTATTCTGAAGTACTGTATGTATGTTTGCAAATTAAATAGATCTACGTGATCTGCTTCTGTGTGTGTGTAAAGGTATACATGAAAAATCCTTCTTTTCTGTACATGAAACATACTTCTTTTCTCCACCAATCAGACATGAGATAGATAAGAAAACTCTGTAACTGAGAACACAAAGTATAACAAAAAATACTCATTCATTGCTTCTCTAAAACCAACAATGTACAAAGAAACATTTTAATTCATTTCATAAAGGTTATAATTTCACCATCTCTATCCATATACATAGCCAATCCTGTCAAACTAATGGAATTATTTCTAATCTGAAAATAGGAACATGTTTGTATAGCTTCCTAAACAAACATGGTGTATTTCCCACACACCCTACACCCCAAAATATTGTATCTACTTTTTGTGCCAAAAGCTAAGGGAACTGTGTGTTTATAGCAAAGTAAATACTATAGAAGGTACAGGATGTGGACCCAACAATCTGTATGCAAATTTAATACATGCCTAGAGATGTCGTTGCAAAACGTAGTATGGTAAAATTCAGACTCCACTGAAGCCTGTAAATTTCCATTGACTTAAATGGTGCTTGTATTTCCTTCATGTAATTTTCTTGCCATTATTATAGACATGCTAACCAAACCAATTGAATTTTAGAGGATGAAAGTACTTCTGTAACTATTTTGATGGAATAACTGTGCATTTCTTTGAAAGGGTGGGTTTGTGGTTTGGTTGTTTTTTTGGTTGTTGGTTTTTATATTATTTTATTTCTTTCTATTTAGAGCCTACAGAACTTTTGCCAAAAGTAATGACAGAGTCATATTAACTTTTATTAGAAAAAATATTGGATAATTACTGGAGCTTACTGAAGTTTAGTTACGTTAGAATGTTAGAGTTTAATTACATTACCTCAATAAGAAAAGATAATTCATATTTGTCATTAGAAAAGGATACCAGTAGTATGAGTTTCTGATTATACATGTAACTACCACTGAATTGTTCTTTTGGGGTGTATCCCCTGGCCTCTCCTTGACTCATCTGCATTAGTTGGGTGGGCAAACAAAAACCATTGTGGTAGGGTTGCTAAACTGGTTAATTAGTTCTTTGTAGAGTGCTTCGAATATAGTGTTGCAGATATGTGTTGTAATATTGTCAAGAAAAGGGATTGGTTCCCCAACAAAGCAGCTGTCACATACTAGAAATACTTCTGCAGTGCCACACAAATCTGTGGCCTCATGGTCATTTAGGAAGCTGTGCTCACCAGCAGAAGCAACAAAGCAAGTAATTATGGCTGATAAAATGTTTTCCCACGTGAAGCCATCTCCTCAAGAAATCTTTCTTTCTGTAACAAAAAAAAAAGCCTAAACCTTTTCATGAGATGATTATCTAACTCATATACAGTTTCTGTAATTCTTATATCAATGTGTCACTGAAATTATGATCCCAATCACATATTTCTAAGTAATAAAAGTTGTGAGTTTGGTGAGTAAAATAAGTCTAAAATCATTCTTTCATGTATTTGAATTTTTTTAAAAAAGAAAATGGGATATAGCTCTTCTCTAAGCTTTTCGCAATAGAAACTGGAAAAAAAAAATCTCTGAAATAGTTTTTCTCTATCTCAAACTAGTATCTGCTAATCCTGAATCAGACTTCCATAAACAACTACTGAAAGATTTTGACCAGAGTCAGCATAAAGCTTAAATTTATTTGAAAATCTTTAATTTAAAATATTCTGATTGAAGAAATTGCTTACATCAAAGGGACTGGGTTGGACACAGCACTAATTCAGATTATTGCTTTGCAGGACTCAGTTACTGAGGACCTGAAGTCTTTGAAAGGAGATATATTTGATTCTATAATTTTTCAGATACGCTTTCATAGCCTGCTGTTTTGCTTGCTTGCACCTTCTCTTCTTCTCATTAATAAGTCAGAAGTAGAAACTCCCTCAGCCATTCCATCCATAGGCTTGCACAGTTGACAGTATTCCTTTATAAATCATCTCCCTGGTACAAGCGTTCATTTTGGTTCCTTGTAAGGGGTTTTCCAGCCTGTCTGGTGACGCATGCCGTGCGTTGCCAAGCAATAATGGAAATGAATCCATCAACTCATGGTTCCCTTCCCAGGATAATCTGCCACCCCATCTGTGCCTTTGCAGCAAACTTCTGCTATTCCAACATCTGCCCAATGGTTATTATACAATCCATTTAATATATTCTCAAGGAGCCATAACCACCACTGTGCCTAGATGGGATACCAATAAGGCCTCAGCAGACATGCCAGAGCAGCCTCTCCAGGGGATTGAATAGGAGCCAGATTCGCCATAGTCAGTTAAGTACACATTCCTTTGGTACATGTGTGGCTAATCTACTTTTAATTGAGCTCCATTGTTTTCATATATTTAGTAAACAAACGTGCATAGGTACAAAAGCTGCTGCTTGTTGACAACACAAACAGTATGCAGCTTGCTGGAGCTTTGGACAGGCACCCTTGGCAGTAGATGTGGTAGAGTGTATTTAATGTGCAGACATATTTCTTTGTGTTTTTTGCCTTTTTCTTTTTTTTCCTTTCCTTAACATTTCCTGGATTTTTGTGTCCCAGCAGTCTATTCTGTGTGATTATCACAGCTGAGTGTAGGTGCAAACACAATGTCCTGCTCCATGCAGAGACATCTGTGTGCCAGCATTGTTAAAGGGTATGAACTGGGTTTTGTCTAGGTTTGCTCTCACTTTTTTTGATTAATATTAAGCCTCTTTAGACTGGGCTAAAAAGGCAGCATTCTGCCACTGTGATGACTCTTTTATTGCCTTACAGGGAACAGAGACATGTCATTCACTTTTCACCTGCCTTTAAAAAGTATGCTATATTTTACTTTCCCTATTGCTATTCAATATTCAGCATATGATATTTAGAGAAACCTTGACATCCTTTGTTTGCTGTATTAAATAAATGATCGATTGCAAGAACAGGGCAGCTCCAGAACAAGGTTCAAGTCATCTACTTCCCTTTTTTGGAGATGGTTTTAATTTGCTTTGTATTGTCTGCAAGGTGCTCTGGGAAAAAATGCCCACATCAGGGCTAGTACCTTGTTCCTGTTGCTGAGCAATGAGAGATGTTTGCAGCAGTTGCTGGATCCATCAAATCTCCTGTGGCTGCACCAGAGCCATTCCCCTTCTTACCGTGCCTGACCCTGTTCCCCCTCTGTCACTGCAGGAAGGACAGGATGGGTTGTTGGCAAAGACAGTGGTCTCCTCGCTCCTTCCCTTGAGAGCAGTCAAAAAGTTTCTAGTGGCTGGATAATCTTTGCTAGTACACATGTCTAGATGGCAGCTCTTCTCCTGACAGGTGGTTATGTATCTGTAAGCAGCCTCATTGTGCTTAATATACCCCAGTATTAGATCCTGACTAGGGGCTCCTGCTGCAAGACAGCTCTCAGCTCATCCTCTTTGCAGTGGGGGATGCTGCATCCGTTCATCAAGATGCTGTCCTTCATCTTAGCAAAGTCTCAAAGTGACATCTAGTGGAATACCTAGTCTCTGTGGGGAAATTTAATTAAACCACAGTCCCTTTATACCAGCACAAATATTGTGAAGGAAAACAACTCAACTCCTTTGACATTTTTACAAATAGGTTCAGTGGAAACTGCTGTGTTTACTTTAACTGACATTTGTTTTTTCAGTCAATTATCCCTCAGCCTTTTTTTCTTTCATAATTTATTACATGCTGCTCAGCCATAATAATAAATACAAAGTTGTTTCCCCTTTCTGTTGTTGTCTTGCAGACTATGCTATGAACAAATGAATAAAAATGAGTGTCCCTAATCTCCCTTGCTTTTCCATCTTTGTGGTAGCCTCAAACTATTTATTATGGACCTTAGCAGTCTCATATGGAGCAGAGTTTAATCCCAAATGTGAACCGAAGATTAGTCTGCAACTCTAGTGTTTTTTCTTCATGGTTGTGTCCTGTTCCAAAATGCATGAAAGACAGTAAGAGTTATTTGGGGTCTTTTTCATTTCAGTGGTCTTTTGAGCAAGCCCCTTAACCATGACACTTAAACACATCTTTTAGCCAGATGACATCTTTCTGACTTAGTTGCTCTATCTGAACTAAAAGACAAACACTCCACCTTGATGCAGTTCTTTACTTCTCACATCTTTTCTTTAAGAATTTCAGGAAATCTTTAGAACTCTCTAAAGAAAATCTGCCCAAAACCCCAATTTATAAAAGGAATGCTCTTATAATGGGGGGCAGAATCACAGGATGGACTTCTGCGAGTGTTTCCATTGAATTGAATGCTTGGTTTGTAGCCAAAGCTGCAATGACAAATTACTTTTCTAACTCTTCAGTCAAAAGCTGTCTGAAGAGAGGAGAAACATGACTTTTTTTTTTCCTTGCTGTTTAAGAATGAAAATAATATGATTGCAAGGGTAGAGCATGTTCCTCAGAATTCTTAGGCATGCAGCAGCTGTGCTTTAAGTGATCTAAGAAAAAGCAGTGAAACAACAGAGTGTACTGTGCACTCATTTAATCCATCAGGTACTGTCATGTTGCTGCTTTCCTTTGTGCACAGAAATAGTCTGATCTTTAGTTTAAAACTTTCATCGAAGCAAACCAAATATTTTACAGCCAACAATCTTCACCTGGTCATTTTGCCTGAAAATATTTCCATTTTCTGAATAGTTATTTTTCATAAAATCCTACTAGTTGAAAGCTATTTTTCTTCCTTTATTCTTCATAAGGAGCAAAAGGAGCACCTCAAGAGCTACATAAAGTTTAATATTCCATCTGGGAAGCTCATCAACCATCCACAGAAATGAAACTATTTAAAGTAACAGTAAATAGAGATGTGAACACTTGGAATCTGGAAAGCTGAATCCACTGGAAAGAAGTTATTTTTCAAAGTCCTTTTCAATATGGCTTTTACCAATAATACAGTGAATCTGTGACATATCTAACGATTCTGTAAAATCCTTTATGTTTGGTCAACCAAATACTGAGGCAAACAGGAGGACAAAGGAAGTGAGGAGAAAGAAAAATATATAGCAAATCAATCTAGAAATCACCTTTATTTTGTAAGGACATGACAGTGTTAGTTTTTTAATTCCTTGTGCCTAGAGCTTACGTGAATCTAGCTTAGAAATGCTTTCTTGTCATAAAATGATTTGCACAGAAATATTTGGTAATAAAGTAAGAAGAGGAATTTCCTTTGATCAGTTTGAAATTCACAGTTCACTTATGTTTTAATTGGGGTATGCTGGAAAATGCCCTTCAGATTATGACTGTGCTTGTGGGCCATAGATTTGCTTTGATTTCTGCAATAAGTTCCACAGGTGTCAATGGAAGGGTCTTGGTATGGCTCTTGGAGGAGCTGAAATAAGAAAAAAAAAAAAAAAGGAAAATCAAAACTAAAACTGAAAATGTGGTGTGGATTTACTGCACTGTCTTTACTATGAGTCTGTTTTTCCTGGTCTGATATAAAACCTGGGTTTTACCATGTATGGATGAAGAAGAAATCCTCTGACTTACATTAACATAAAAGCAAAGCAAAAGGCTAATTGGGACATGTATAATTAAGTATACCACACAGAAGCTTGTAGTCACACCTTTGCTAATGTAAATTCCCAAACCAGCCTTTTAACTGGAGGAGGAGACAAATGGTGTGAGTGCAATGCAACACACTGGTGAAAGCTGAAGCAGGTAATCCTGCTCAGAGAAAGAGGGGAGCAGCCCAAAGGCTAAGGTTGTCATCCAGGGTAGAATGCTGAAGTAGAGCAGTTGAAGAGAAGAGGAAAAGATCTGTAGTCTACATTAACATGTTTCAGTTGACAATTAAACACCTCAAATTGGCTTTTCTTTATTTCTTTTTTATTTCCCACCTTAATTTGGAAGTAAGTGGGCCAGCTTTTTAAAGGTTGATTTCATTGGAAATTAAGCATTTAAACAGCTCTAAAAATCTGACCCAAAAAGATCACCTCCGTTGACATTGCAAGCACACGAAGACAGCTGAGCTATCCTACTGCAGCTTTTGTGAAAAGATGAGTTCAAACTTTGAGATTGAATTGCTAATTCTGTATCAAATTATATAAAATGATATAACCTTTTTTATGAGGTACTATTTGATAAAGATATTTTTATTAGTTTTAAGTTTAAGGTAACTTGATTGAGGTTTAAGGTAACTATCATTGAGATAGGATTTTAAAATTGTCATTCCAGATTTCAGGTAATCTGCAAAAATAAAGGAATGAATGATCTTCACTTCAAATAGGGATGTTTATTCTAGAATAAGGGCCAAATCCTTCCAGTTCAGCCCAAGCTAGAGACTAATGACAACCTCCTGATGATTCTGACCCTGGTATCAAAAAAAAAGGACAACACAAGAGAGAGCTACACCTGTGCTTGTTAATAAGAAGCTTCTTTGGAGAAGTTAGACAAGCATGTGACACAGACAGTGCTGCATATAATTTCTAATTTCCTGAGAACCAGTTTACTTTTGACCACCAGCAGGGTTTCTTTGTTTTTCATTAGCACATGGCTAAAGCTCTCTGTGTAACCATATCCAGATTGCAAATGAAAAAATATTGTCTGGAGTCACATAAGTAATCTGGAGACTGTGGGTATAATGAGGGTAGGGAGCAATGTATCAATCTTTGCATGTACTGAGAGGCTTTGTTATCCATGGCACTGCCACAAATTAGCCTATATTGTGCTGCTTACTTTGACACATGTGTGTGAAAATCTACCTCTAGGTGGAGTTTCCATAGACTAGTGCGGACTTCCGGCCCCCCTGTCATCTTCCCTTTTTTTTTTTTTTTTTTGAGACTCAGTGCCCTATCCTGACTCCTGATAATTTAATTGAATTCTGATTAACTTAATAGAAATGACAGAGATTTTTTTTATATTCTAGGAAATGCGGTGCATCACAACAAAATTGTTTCCATTTTTCTCATTGTACTCCACTTGCAAATGATGCTTACCATGTACTGTAATACTTTTTGGTGAGGACTGATGGATTTTCTGAGATGGTTCTGTGCAGTAAAAGCTATATGATAAGGCAGTCGGGTCTGTGGATAGTAACAAATCTGTCATTGCTTTTACAGACACAAAAACACAGACGCTTGCATGACTACAAAACCACTGTGGTGCGAACATAGGACAGATGCTTCTTGAAACCAGAAAAAAAGTGATTCTAATGATCTGTGGCCCTCTGAACTCGCTCTCCGTTTTCCCATGAAACACCAGTAAGGCTGTAGCTGTTGAAAGATACACCATGTGCTTCTAGGGTGCTATCCTGTCTTCTTTTTTACCCTCTGCTCTCCTGTGCATTTCAGTCAAGGTTTTATCTACAAATGCCTCCTTACAGATCAGACCTCACCTCGTTCTTATGGTGGTGTAAAGTTGATGCTCAGGGCACAGGGAGTGAAGGGGCGGAAGAGGGAAGCAATTATTCTCTCCATTCATAGACGCTTCCTCCTTCTCTTCCACCCCTTAGAAGTACAGGAAGTTCATCCTCAAACCATATGGTACCTAGAGATATGCAGTGAGTCTTGGGGGAACGCCAAGGGCCCAGCAGCACCCTCAGGGGCCAAGGGGGGGCCCTTTGCCTCACCTCCTCTCCCCAACTTTCTGTGGCACGGTTTCCTTCACGAGTTCCCTTATCACACTTCTGCCAGTGCATCTCCTTCCTGGCCTGCAACACCTGTGCTGCATTACTGTGCAGAAAACAATACCCACACTGAGACAGGCAAACTGTATTTCATTTGTCAGCCTCGCTCACCTCCAGAAAAGCCACTGGAATTAATCCGCTCTTCAGCCTTTGATGGCCTGTTACTGAGAGGCTGGGTGAAGGTATTTTGGCCTTTGGATCGAGGTTTGAGCACCCCAAGTTGTGCTTGAAGTAAGCAGCAGTAATTGTTTCATTTCTGCGATGTGCTTGTTTCTCTAAGCTCTCCATTGTCCGTGATGTAATCAAAGTCACTTGGCATGGAACTGGCGAACACACAGCGGTTTGTCTGCTTTGGCATTTGTGATCCGTTTTGTTAGCAGGACCTGCTTATAATTTGAAATATATGATTTCCTTCAAAGTGGCATAGTTTTGAAAAATAGCATGTGATGCACTAATAAATTATTCAGCCTTCTGAACTGGCTACATGAAAAGCACATTTTTCCATATGCATCTGGCTAGGCATTTGCAACTGTTTCTCTTGGATCTGCACTGCAGGCCACTTAGCCACGGTTTTGTGACCTCCAGAAAGGATTAATGCAATATGTTGCACAGGGGGCTGCTAGTGAAGGTCACTTGGAGATGTAGGCTACTACGACACGTGGCTGCCCACACCTGCTCGGTGCTGTTAGCTGCAGGGAGTGTGTCATCCTATGTCTCCAAACTGCAGTGAGCTCAGGCACTGCAGACAACAGGTAGAGGGTCCCAGTCCTTTCTAGCCCTACTCCAGTTAAGTGCTACAGTGGTTTATGCTCCTGGGTTTGCTGGTGTCCTCAAGGGACCATTAAAAGGAGGCTATCTACAGTTATTGCAATGCCACTTATGAAAATCAGGACTTGGGACCAGGCCCTTAAAACCTCTTTTTGTGGAGGAAAAGGAGAACTTCTGCCAGTAGGGAGGTCCTTTGTCATTCCTGTCAAACTTATGCAAGGGGTCAGTACTACTCACTCATTAACAAAAAAACTCATCCTTCATGTTTAAGGCACTTTCAAGAAGTCAGTTTACATTAGACACTACTTTTGTTGGAAGTAAGATGAGTTCAGCTGCATCACTCAGGACCCCAGTC
The DNA here is from genome assembly GCA_035041135.1 of Platyrinchus mystaceus. NCBI lineage: Eukaryota > Metazoa > Chordata > Aves > Passeriformes > Tyrannidae > Platyrinchus > Platyrinchus mystaceus. Next base: position 27,126,650 of record JAWWLV010000144.1, read on the forward strand.
TAAACCCAATATGTTCTTCAAAAAGTGGCATAAGAATGGTGGTAGTCCAAGGGAAGTGAAACCTCTTGGCAGCTTGAGACACCTTTTTACTTTCTCTTTTGTTTGTGAAATAGTGTCATGCAGTCCGATCTGAAATAGGAAGACTTAGGATGGGGATGGTTTTTTAAGGATTTTATTAGTTAATTCTTTTTGGCGTTTACCTGCTTTCTGCATTCAGAGGTGTATTTCATCAATCAAATAGCATTTGTACGTGAAATGAGTACTGAAGTAGTTTGCAACAAGATGTAGAAAGCCAAAATGATCTCTGTACCTTGATTGTAGTGACCTTCATAGGTGGTGAACTCTGATGTTAGGCACTAGATAAATAATGATGATACAGGCTGAAAATAGAGCTGCACAAAACGTTTTGGTTTTGTGACAAAAGCTGCTCAGTGTGCCAGAAACATAAGCATGATCACATTCAGCTAAAAAATATCAGGATTTGAATGCCCTAGGCCTTGATTTTGATGAAAGACTTTTGCATACCACCAAAAAGAGAAATAATCAGTACTGCCTAGGATCTGGCATCAGGCAGGCTCAAAATTATTTCCTTGCCAAGATAAATACCTCTTCCATATCTTGGGTTAAGCTGGATAGCTGATGTGTTGGTACTAGAAGAAAACAAAAATTGGGCATGTTTAGACCAAGATGAAAGTTTGAGTCCTACATGACAAGGCAAAGGTGAATATTCTTGTTAACTCTGAGAAGTAAGATTTGAATCCTCATTAAATGTAAGAAGAAATAACAATGAGAAAAAAAGATTAGCCAGATCATGCCTTCCTACTATTTTAATATGCCATTTAATAGAAGAAGGAGTATTAACACAGTCCATGAGTGAAAATAATATATTGCACTTTGGCTAGACATATTAGGCACAGATTTAAATGGAGAAAGGTGAATGGATGAGTTCTCACTCTTTCCCTACCATGTGCATCACCACATTGGGGGAAATGCAGACAGCATAGTCAAGATCATGCAATTACCTCCCAAACAACTGGTCCTCAGCACTTGCTCCCCTGCAGCCCTCACCTTTTTCTGTCCCAGCACCACACTGCTGAGTGTCTCCTGCTTCAGCTTCACATCCACAGTACGGAAAGGCTTTGTCAGTCCCTCCCATAAGGGCACCTAAGTTTCAAAAAAAGCATCCAGAAAGGCAAAATTACCCAGCTACCATTAGCACTACTGTCTTTCCCTATGATGAGACCTACCTGCGTATGGATTGATACACAGGATCTCACACACAGACAGAGAACACCTTTAGCCACTGGATCATATTTTCTCATGCCACTCATCCTGCTTTGCATCCGCCCCTGCACAAATCACTCTGTATAGTCAGAAGTTCTTAGCTTGGCTGGCGTGGACACAAGAAGCATACATTTGGGATAGAAATGACTGACTCTAGTGAGATTCAGGAGTAAAGAAAACTCATGGGATCGAGGCTGAGGAAAGGCCTTACCACTCAGAAGCAGTTACTGCCCCAATAATTTGGGGACTGGGGAACACAACTGAGTGGTGAGGCTTGCATTGCCCATATCGCATAACTCAGTCCTAGACTGTATGTCAGCAGATAGCCAAAGGATGATATTTCACAGCTCTGCAGTAGCTAGGCTGACCTTCTGCAAGGCTCTTAACCTTGAGCTAATAAGTATTGTCCTTCAAGGGGTAAAACATTTAACTGCAGCTGTTTACTATTTACACAAAGGGACTGACATGTGAGCCTTCCCGTCATGCAGTTTGGCCCATGTGAACTCTGTTCAAAAAGAAAGGAGGAATGAAGTTCAGATTTTATTACATTTGCAACTTACTGAGGGCAGAATGTCCTCAGCTGTCGCCTGTGAGCTCTTTCTTGAGCTTTGCTCATTGTCAGAGACAATATTAATTTTTTCAGTCATTTTCTTTTCCATTTATTGTTCAACACCAAACCATGAAAAATGAGCACTGACGTAATGATTGATCATGGAGCTGGGAGTTGAAAGTGAACACTAGAACTGTTGGCCTATATATGAAAAGGGTTTGAGTTTTTTTCCTTTTTTTTTTAGATGATAATATATTGTTTGTGAATGGGTTATTTATTAGAGCCATGTGTAGCCTAAAAGGTTTGTAAAGATGATTACTAAAGCATATCCATATGTGGAATGTGTGTGCATATTTGTAAACTTGGCGATTCGTCCAGAATTTTTTTTTCAATGTTTGTAGAAAAAAGGTCTCTGAAATGGTGTAGGGTTATTCTTTTTCTTAATAGCAGGCAACGTATTTTCAAAACTATTGTGCTTTGTTCAATTTCTGCTTTAGTTCTGACAGAAGATGCATACGTAGTGTTGTATACTTCTAAAATGATGAATAATCCAAATATTTGATAGTCGGCATCAATCTTAGCAGAAAATTGCTTCTTTGCCAGCATATTGTAGCCTGCAAATACTGTATTAGATCAGACACAGACCTCTTAAGGCATCTATGTTGGAAGGTAACAAAAACTGGGCATGACTAAACTACTGTCAGAGATTTGAGTGCTTTATCACAGTGGAAATTGTCATGTTTTTTGTTAAATTTTGGAATCCTGGAGCACCAGATTTTTCTTAAAGAAACATTTGGCCTGGTCACACTCCCTTCATTTCTGGAAATGGAAGTGGAAGCTCAAACAACAAACCAATACTTGTTTCCTGCTCTTAACTAGTGGGTCTAAATGCAAAGCTGTTCCGCTACTGTAATCAGAGAAGTTCAGCAATGGCCCTGGTGGGGCTGAGAGCAGGACTTTTTCTGCCATATGCTCCAAGACACCCCAAATGTTAGCAGGAATGGGTTCTGTTGGGTCTGACGGCATTAAATCAGGCTTTTGCAAGATCTAAGCATTGCACAAAGAAGACTGTCCTGCAGTGCACCTCAGAGGCAGGCTGCTATCTATTAATCTCATTTTAAAGGAAATGAGGAAAGCAGCACAGACAGGTGCTCCCTGGCAAGGCACCACACACATAAAAGGAAACCCATGAACTAATACTGCAGAGAGGAAATGGGCTTGTAACTCAACATTGACAATAGACAACCAGTGGAGAGAAACTCAGGTACTTCTGTATGCAGCTAAATTCAGGCCCAGGGCTTGGTTGGGATTCTGCAGCCTGGGGAGATGTGCCATTACCTTCAATAATCTCCCACCTCTCTTTGGAGCTGTGCAAATGCGCTAGGCTTGTCTCTCCAAGGTGGCCATAGCAGCAGTATGCTGTCACTGTGGATTGCTGCGTGAAGTCCGTGTCTTGAACTTCTTAGTGAATTTTTTCCAGTACATATGTAAATTTCAAAGTAAGAAAAGAAGGTAAAAGCAAGTTGGGAAAACAGTCTCAGGTCCCTTCCATGTAGTTGAGAGTTTATATTTCAGGAAATAGGGATGTGATTAAATTATACATTTATTTAAGTGCCTTGTTTTATCAAGGCATAAATATTTATTTACAATACTCATATAAATGAAGGCAAGGATCATTTAAATGCACTTTCAGGTTGCCAGAATGCCTCACTGATTTGGACTGGAATTAAGAAAGATCAAAAAGTCATGTCACAAACCTACCAAATATATAAAATACAAGTTTACTAGAGAAAAAGATCTAGTAAACAGAGCAGTCTGAAACTAAATGAGAAACTTAAAAGGGATTTGGGAAGTCAAACACTGGAAGCTATGATTTGCTTCTCATGTTAAAAATAGCATCTCCTTCACATCTCCTTAGGATCAGGCTTATTTCAAACAATTCTAGTTTATGGAGACTATTCTATGGAAAAAATATTTAATATATTAATTTTCCTTTAGGCAGACATTTCAGCTGCAATAATAAACCATACCTGAATTTCATTAATAAATTAATTTTAGATCAAAGCTATGGTTTATGTCCATAAAGTTTTGTGTTATAGCCCAATGTGGAAAAAATATTTAAAAACGCAGAGGCATTTAATTCCTAAAATATGCAATAAATGTCCTTGAAAATGTATACAGTATGTTGTCAGTGATGGTATTATTTATCTTCAGGTAACTATTATTTTGGGGAGCAATTTAAGTATTTAAATAATTGTATATTTTTTAGCTGCAAGTTATGGAAATATATAACTAGGTTCTGATGTTTCAGCTTTGTCATAACTAGTCTCTAATTGTGTACCAACACTTTTATGGAGGAGAGTTGCAGGGAGTGGTTATGATAACTATGGGTTTGATTGATCCCAATTTAAAAGTCCTCAGAGCTGGCTTGTTTTGTTTTGGTCAAAGATCAGCAATGGTTACACAGGGCTTAAACCATTACTAAGTACTTAAAAATTTCCTCCCAGTTGTCTGTATGATTGTGTTTTCTAGCCTAATGTTTAATTGGGCATCTAAATAGGCCCTAGAATTCTTTGTGTTCACAGAAATGGAAAGTAAATCCTTACTAAATTCATCAAATCAAATCCTTGATACATCCCATTGCTTGGCATTTTGCAATGTGGAAAATTTCTGTTTCTATCTTAGATTATTCTTTCATCCATCACCATTTACTTTCATAACTTTTTGCTTTGTGATTTGTCTAGTGCTTCATTAAATTCTTTAGATTCTTTAGACTCATTTATGTTAAAATTGTTCCAGCTTGTCCTTTGTACACTGTGATGTGGACTTGCACAAGACATATTGGTGGCTATTATACTGTAGTACTTGATCAACTGCTCCTTCCCCCAGGCTTTTGTACCTTCTGTATGAACTTTTATTACTGGCTCTTAAATTATGGCAGCCCCATTAGTGCCTAACAAATGTCTTTGTTCACTACATGTTGGTGTTCTCCCAGCTGCTGGTTACGTAGTTCCCAATTTTGCCAGTTATCTCAGATGCAGGTCTCACTTTACTTTGGTTAGATGGAGCACCAATAATTCTCCAGTATTATATCACGATATTTTCCTGTCTCTTCTACACTATTTATTGAGTCCCCATTTTTCCTCTTGGCTAGCTGGCCTTGTGTGCTGGGGAATGAATGGATGTAACAAAGATTACTTTAGAAATGTTTTCATAAATTCTGTTCGTCACCCATCCAGATTTACCATTGTTTCCAGTATGAACTCTAATCACTATGTCTGTTTCTCCCTTACATACCACTTCTCCAGCACAATATGTGTGATTTATTTTATTTGCTTTGCTGACAGTTAAAGGGTTCTCGCATTTGAGAGAGTTAAGTGTTGGCATTCCCAGTCCTGTGATCATCAAATACAGGTAAGTATTCCTCTGCAGATATTGTGTTGCAGGGAGAGTTGTTTCTTGCTACCTGATCTGATAGGATTGCAAATATAAACACAATATAAATACAGGTTTTGAAAGAACAAGTGAGCAATTTCTTCCTATTTCCATTTCAAACTGTATGTGGGAAATTTCTGTGCCATTAGGAGCAGCTTTTTCACAACAAATACCAGACTTCTTTTTTAGACAGGAGTGGTATCAGGTAAAAAAATCACTGGGTAGTGTCGTAATCCAAGAGTGCTTTCTAAAGCATCATATTCCACATTTCTTAAAGGAATTTGACATTATTATAAGGTCACCTTTTGGTATCTACTGTATTACTGGTAGGCTGCCTGTCCTCTTGCTGTGTCAGTAGGCAGTCCTTTTTTGCATAACTGCATCTTCAGCAGAGTAACAAACACCAAAAGCAATGGAATTCAAAACACAGGAGATACAAAGGTTTTTCCAGTGAGTTGTTTTACTTTCAGTGTCTACAGTCTTGTATCTGAACCAAAGTTACGTCACCAGGCTCTTGCCCATATATTGGACTGATGAGGACAGATCACTGCAGAAGCTAAAAAGCTTGCAGTTTTTAATTCCTGGTTACTACTTTGTGATTATTTGCTCTGGCCGAGGTTTTTTTATGGTTTTAGTAATCAGGATAGGTCTTGCTAGGCTGAGTATTAATGGCATAATTTTAGGGCCACTGTAGGGCTGGGGATAAGAGGGAGTGAGACAGAGGAAAGAAGGAATCATCCTAAGCCTGTAAGGGATATGTAGTCATCCAAAAGGTGAGGAGAAAGGAGTGAACTATTTGATAATATCTAAAAATAAACATTTGGATGAAAGCAGAGGAGGATAATAAGCTTTCCCAAAGTGTGAGATCATACCAATGGTTTGATAAACAGTGCATTTTGCATCTTCAGTGATGGACTGTTTTACAGTTGTCACCTAAGTAACCACAGAGTGGGAACTCACACTTCAGCTGCACCACACTATTCTAGATGTCAGTATGGGCAACACTCATTTAAATTAATTTAATGCAACAAATCATATGGATAGAATAAACACATCACCAGCCTTTCTGAGGAGCACAATATTATTGACTCTCTTACTTTCTTTCACATATTCTAGTGCTAGTCCAAACCATCTCTTCTCCACTTCCCTAGTAATAATTATCAAATTGTAGATAAGGGAAAGAGTGTATCAGGCCCGAGCACACTTCATATACTTTGTGCAAGTGCTGGAGGGAAAACTGGAGAACACCTGAATGACTGTTTTATTACTGAACTGGACTCTTTGTCTAACCTGTCAACTACCTGGCTGGGAATCGCTCATTTTGACACAATAACAAGAGAACCAGTTTTACAAATGAATGTTCAGATGCTGAAAAAAGCAAGTCCCAACTCATATGCTCCAAATGTCACCTTTCTGTTTAATAAGGTGCAATTTAGATGCCAGTTCAGTGGATGTTTCATCCCTTGCTTTTTCACTTCCAGTTAAGCATGTCAGCAGGTTGTGATGTACATACCCTGCGGCTGTGGCAGTGTTCCCTGAAAACAGCATAGAAGGGATTAACCGAAAACACATTTTCAAATAATTCCGTCCCTTGGTTGGTTAATTTTCCATTTAAAGTTCCCATTTTATTCATTTGACTTGCTCACCTGGTTTAACACTGCAGTAAGACATAAAACTGGCTATTCTGGGAAGTGTGATAATGTAACTCTCACCATTGCAACAACACTGTCCCAAGTTACGTTTCCCCAGGCTCTGTCCCTTCACTTTCAGTAAGTCAGACAACAAAACCGCAGATCTTTTCTTCTAAGCCTGAGGAGCCCTATGCATGTTTCAGTTGTCTCCATGTTGCTCCATTTAAGTCTATAGTATTTGTAGTCTTCTCCAGAAAATTATCTCACTTTTTCTGTCTGAGGCACCTTTTATGCCCATGGTTGGAATAGGTGTGCATGTGCAATCTCTTCAATTTTAACTGTCAAAGAAGAGAGTTGTTGGATGTGGGCCCAGCTTTAGAAAAATAGCTCTTCAGTAATTTGTGTTTGCTTATGAAGGTTTGAGAATTCTGCAGCCAGAGGCCAGATTGTCGCCACTGTGCACAAAGAGATGAATGATACAAGAACCCTCCATCACCCCCACCTGAGGCACTGAACAGTGCCTCCATACAGTGGCAGTCCCCAAGATCCTTGAAATCAGGCAGCACTTTTCCCTTAAGGCATCAATTTTTTATCAGCAAAACAGGTGGAGGTATAGAGTGACTAAGAAAAATGTGGGACAAGCTAATGGTGCTGAACATAGGGTCAGTTTTTTTGCTACCAAATGAAACAGGTCAAGAAGGAGGAGACAGTAACAGTGGCTTGAGTCAGTGACTAGAGTCCAGACAACAAAGAGGCACAAGGAGAAGGTGACAGGTGAGAGATGCTAGCAAAAACTGTGTCAAGAAAGGACCAAAAGGTCAGCATGGACAGTGGGGAGGCACACCAGCCGACTAGGAGACAGAGAAGGGCTGTTTAGTGGAGTAGGAGAGGAAATCCCAACCCTTTGGGAATGACAGACTCTTGGTGACAGAAGCACTTTTCCTGAGGAATTAGTTGATCAATTAGGTTGCTTTACTGCAGCTTTTCTATAGATGGATGACGGACTTGCCCAAGGTAAACCAATTGCTGACAGAATCCATGCCCTTCCTTAGATATTGGCACACATAGCTGTGCCTCAACAGGGAAAGGAACTTTGTCAGCATTTGGATGAAATCAGTGGCCACCTGTTTCTCTGAGACCTTTCTTTGTTTCAAATATGGCCTTTATTCAGTTTTATTCCCATCTCTTAAACTTTATTCCTTGCTGTTCCACTGGCCTGCTGGTTGGTCTTGGATGTTCTTTTTTATCTAAATACCTCCATTTGTACATCTTTACGTTCAGCTTAAAACAACTTGTCTAAGGATGCTCTATCCACTAATATGTGGGAGCTCTGAACTTAGAAGAGAGAAAACATTTTAATTAGACTAAGTTACCTTTATAACAATAAAAACATTCTTCTAATGTATTTTCTTTCCATTTGAAATTCATTTTAACAAGTGTTGCGTACAATTAATTAGATGTGAGTTGTCACTTATCTACCTCATTGTAGTTTTTACTTTATTTGACTGCAGAACAATTTGAATAGAATCCAGAGAATACAAAACATTTGGCTAATCTGTCTCTGATATTAAACAGCCACATTACAGGAGTTGTGCCTAGCCAACTAGGAGATGTCTATAAAGCTGACAGGTCCTGGCTTTTTGAAAAACAAGCTTTGCCTATCTGACAGTAAAATCTCTGGCTTTTGCACCCAAAATTGAGAAGGACACTGAATGTCTGAGAAGCATATGTTCCAAATCAGCTGTCAGTAAATGACCGAGCAAATGCATGGAACAACTTAGACATTCTTCACACTTTGCAAATGCATATACACTTTCTCTTATTTTTAAGTTTTTCCTTTACACTCATGTTCAAATGGAAACCTCTCCAAAAGCCAGGTAATGTGGTGCACAATGGGAAAACAGCACTGGGAATGATTGATTGCAAAAAATGGAAGATGTATTGTGTAATCATATGCCGGGAGAAGGAGCAGGCAACATGACTTGGTTTCCATTTCAAATAGACAGTGGAACAGTCGAGAAACTGCCAAAGTAAATGAATTCAGCATGGTTGGAACACCAGCACATTGCTGCTTCAGAGAAGGTTTCTGTCACAAGTTACAGCATCAATGGTGAAAGACACAGATCTTCTGTTTTATTTTTCACTTCCCGAGCCACACTCTGCTCTCTGTTATTGTAACTGACATCTGGAGGGACGCCGGTGAGTTCACTCAAATTAGTCATAGTTTAAATTATTGTAAACCAGATCATATTCCTGCCCACTGTCCTTGAACCCCTGAGATATGCAAAATGTGTGATGGACTCTTTCTCATGGGGATTTATACACTGATTTAACTGTTCCCGGCAGCTTCTTTACCACATTATAAGCTTTAGGGGAGAAGAAAAAAAAAATCTTCTAACTTTCAAAAAGTGATAGAAATAAAGAAGAATTAGTAGCTTTCCATGGAAATTGCAGGAGGTCCCAGTACATTATTTAAATTCTTTTAGCTCTCACCAGCGGAGCAGAACTTCTCTTCCAACATGTCTGAATCTGCATTTGATCTTGTAATTTGAGATATGTTAAATTAGAGGTTATCGTACTCCTTTACTTTGAAATCTGTCACAGTGCTTTTTGTAAAAGGCTTTGACTTTACATAAGCTGAATATAAACACCACAACATGCACACCCTTGGCTTGCACCAAACACTATATCTTTGCAAACCTCAGGAGTGTTGTGCAGGTGTGTGAGAAAGGATTTACCAACACTTGGTTATGCACAGCTTGTGTCAGAAGGACAGAGTGCTCACACAGTATCACAGTCTAACACCTGACATGCTTTATGTGAAAGCAGGGCAGTCCTTCATTAGCTGAAGGTCACAGATTATAATAATGCTTGGCACTTACAATCCAGAAGGTGTTGTACTTCATCTAATTAAAATTGGCAGATATGTAGGCTTTTATGCATAGGGAAAATAGAGATTTCCCTAAAGGCACAGAGAGAAGAGAAAAGAAGTCATAAGCACAGAATCCTAATTCTAATTCAGTTCCTGGGTACCAGTGCTTCCTCAGATTCCTGACCCCACTTTCTAATAATAAGGGAAGAATCGGAATTTCATCCAAAAAAAAAAGATGAAGCGAGAAATAAGTAATAAGTCTATCATTTATGCTAAGCCGTGGCACAATATTTTGAATAATAAAGAGTTTTTTCAGGAGTTTGAGTAGAAGAGCAAAGCATTACACCCACTGGTGTTAGAATTTACAGGATTATTGCAAGCCTGAAGTCATCGTTTTAAAGAACATTCACCCTGATGCATTTGAGAACATCTCACACATACATCTTATAAAGACTTTGCATGTCAGTGCATTTATTAAGCTGGACCCATAATATTACTGTTTAGCTTACATTAACCATGTAAGCAGCAGGGAAACCAAATCTGACCAATTCTATTTTTATATTTTAAGAGTTTTTGTTCTTTTTTCTACCAAGTTTTACTAATAGATACATAGTTTATAATGAAATATCCAGTTCTCCAAAAATCACATTTGCATAAAGCAAATGAAGCTCACTTCACTGGGAGTACAGCTATCTGTACTTCACACTCGACTATGTGATGTGAGAGGTGTCCACAAAAGTCCTCTCTCTTGGTGCTCTCCATCCTCATTTGAGGTTGGCTGTAAGTAAGAATGTATGTTAAGGCCTATTCATCTTATTAATCATTAGAGAGGCTGTAAAGTGCAAAGTACATGCAGTTGACTGGCTCGTACTTGCAGCTTGCAGCTTATAAAGTGTCCTTCCCTGATATCCTGCATGGGCAACAGCATTAACTAGAAATGGTTAAGTAACCACATGTATTTTAAAGCATCTACTCTACTGCTAAATTGAACTCATGTACAACTCTTCAAAAGAAGTTTCTCCACCTCATTGTATACTATCCTAGAGAATGTCTAAACACTTAATAAATACTATCAACTTTTCAAACCAGACTTTGCACTCTTAAAACACTGTGCAGGTGTTGTGTAGCAACATCTGAAAAATAAGCAGAGATCAACATTCAGTAAAGTGCATTACATATGCCTCTTTATCCTTATTCAGTGGCTATAATTTTAGTCCTTTAGAGCAGACAGAACAGGCTGCTATCACCTCTGTGTTATTTTGTTGCTACTGTCTTGATTTTTTAATTCAAACTGGAGCAGTCAAGAAGTTCACTATTAATAAAGGCAACAGCTATGGACAAGGTGAATTGTATCGAATAATTAATTTTTCAAGAAAGCATGATGTTCTCTCACAGTGTCTTGTATTTCTCATTGTTTTTAAAACAGAGCAAAACACTGGAATAACTTTTCTTAATAAGCTACATTTGCTTTTGATAAATTGAAAACAGAGAAAATGATAGTGTAGAAAGTTGAGAAGTTTTTCTCCTCAGAGCACTAGCTAGTGTGGAAGACATTTTCTGGAGTTGAATAAACAAGCTCAGTTATTTATACTGAAAAATTCCAAAGATTAGACTTCTGCTTTTTAATGTCTCATCCCTAAAAGGTATGTGATGTATGTGTTCAGTTTGTTCCTTTTTACATTTGCCCTTTAAGCGCAGAGTCCACTGATAGCCATTTAGAAAGCACCCAGGACTTGAGTGCCATGTGTTTTAGCAAAGCTAAAAAGAGAGAGATTTTTAGATATAAGTACTAGTGTTTAAAACAACCTCATGAAATTGCTGGTTTCTATACGCTGCCAGGAATAAACCTGGGGTGGGAGGGGAGCAGGGAAGCTTCAGAGGAAGTCTTAAAGAAATGAGCCATAGCCAATGCTGTTATGGGTGCCAATGAGACTCAGACTGGAAGTTTAATCAGGGTTAAGCTAATGTCTGGAACTCAGATACCCCTGAACACAAATCCTTAGTGCCAGGGAGCTCTGTAGCTGACTGGCACTTCAGCCAGCCATACAGACTTGGAATCTTGCTGTGGAAGCCATGTCCAACCTTTGGAGGGAGTAAGGGCTCAAAGGTGTGTAGAGATAACAACTATTTGCTTGTTTCATCCTGTCACATGGAATGGTCAGAATCACATTTGTCCTTCCCTAACAGTGGATTCACACATATTTTTTCATACATCTTACTCCTGCAGGGAGTCATCTTTGCTGCTGAACAAGATAGGATACTGCAAAATTATTCAGTACTCCAGAGAGATGTTTAAAATGTAAACCACCAGGTTTAATGAGGGGACAGGTCTTTTCCAGCACTCACCACGTCACTTTTTCTTTACTTTCTCTGAAGCAATACGATTTTGCTTAGCCTGGCAACAGACCTTTTTGGCAAGGGTTGCATGTAACACTAGAGTTTCTGGAGATGAGTGCAGTGCCAAATTTAACCCACTGCTTTGATTGGAGTGCAGTATTCACGGAGACTGAGAATGCCTGAAATTCCTGAAGATGTAGTTATCTTCTGTGTTACTATACAAATTGGACTACCAAAGTCATGAAATTGAGGGTGTGAGTTCAGTGAGACTTGCCAGAGCCTTTATCAGCTGCTGAGGAACAGAGTTCCAGGGGTATTGGTGGGAATTGTTGGATCTCAGGAACATATCTACATCCCTTTAGGAATGACTATTGTTCCATTATTGATACAGCTTTCAAAAATTTAAACTATATTTGCACCCTTTGTTTCTAATCCAAACTACAGTGAGAGCCTTGGTCTGAAGTACTTATATGGCATGAGAAGTTGGCAAGAGCTGGTGGTCTGGGGCACAAATTTGCACTATTAACCTCTGACTCCCATTAGTTCCCAAGAAATGCCTAGTGATCAGTGTTGCTTAATCAATTTGTAGTGAACTGACAGGAAGATGTGGACCTGTTTTCTCCTAATTGTGTTACTTTCTAAATTGTGTCCTTTAAAAACCTTATTCATGTTATTCTTGAGACTTTTGACCTTCCACTCATCTTTCTTCTGCCATACAACAGATGGACTTGAATCTAGCATGAGTGATGACAAGTCTTCATCTAGTAGAAGCTCTCATCAGCATTGCTCCTACTTGTTCTGCCTTGTTAATACCCTGTTTCGATAGAAATGAGAAAAATGCCTTTATCCTCATTTCTCTGTGAAATACAACATATTTGGAAGATAAGCGTAGACCTTCATGTTAATCATAAATCAATTATGTTTATCCTAAACCTAGAAAGCATGAAAATACCTTCTTTCCTTATTGTAAAATCCAGTAGGATATTCACAGTAATTATGGCACTTTCTGTACAAATCATAAGCTCATATCATAATCATTAGAGCTACAACTGAGTAGTTGCCTATCTCAGAATATTTGAAATGTCTGTTTCAATTGCAGTGGAGGTTTGGGAATTTATTTGTTTTTGATAGCTGAAGTAAATCCTTTCATAAACCAAATTTCTCCATTTTATTCCTAATGTAGCCTTTTCAGTTTAATGAAGGAAATGAGAAGGGAACTGTGAGGTTAAGCCTGTAAAATACTATCTGTGCCCAGTACCACTGGCCATTGATTTGGCTGATAAGTACCCTGCAACATTGCTCCTTACACCCTGAGTCTGTAAATAGATTATGTCATTCAAGCTGTCCCCACTGTTTGTTATTACTATCACTTGAACCATCCAATGTGTTTATCAGATGGAGACCTCCTCAGTGTTAAGGGATTTACAAGGACAGAGTAAACGTCACAAAAGGTGGGGATGTAGAAATATTCTTAATTCTGCTGTCTGCATAAGTAGCTGTGATACAGAGAAAGTAAAGATAATTCATTATCTTCATGCTCCTAATTTTTTGCAGTTGCGTTTTTGGAGGGTGGTTTTTTTGTTTGTTTGTTGGGTGGGTTTGGTGTTTGGGGGGGCTTTAGGGGGTGAGGAGGCGTTGGAGGGTGATATTTACGGTTCTGATCCCACCTGGTAAACAGAGGTTCCAGATTATAGGAAAACTGGATTAATCCACAATCTGTGACTTGCACATACTATTCTATTCCCAACCATGTCTAAAAACTGGCTAGGTTCATCGTGGGCTCTCAACTCCCTTAAACCAATTTACCCCATGTGATACTAAGGTTTTGGGATTGGCTCATATTGTGACTAGCAGTGCCAGAGAATAAATTCTCTGCATCTTGCCTCACAGTTCACTTGGCAAGATATCAGATAAGCACACTTCTGCTTACGAGAGTGCACATTTAATTGTCAATGTCTACAACTCAACCACCAGAAATATCCCATTATTCTGTGTTCATTTTAAATAAGTGCCATGGACTCATTTCTCCTGTTGGTCTTGGACTCTGTGGAATGTAAGCATGATCTTATGGTCAGGCCCTGCTGCCCTTTCCACATTAAGTACTAAACTGTCAGAATGAGTGGAAACAGGTGTATGCAGAGAAAGAAAGATGGCTATATCTGAAAGAGTGATTTTGATTGTTGCAGCCATGGTTGAAATTAAATCTGGCTGAGAAGTGCAACCAAAATTTTTCAGGCTCTTTTGTGCCAGCAAGCATGTTAATAAAAGGGCACTTCAGGAATTCTCCCTTCATGGCAATGCCCATTTCAGTTGCACGTTATTACTTTCTGAAGCCTCTGAAATATTTTGGCTTTGTTGTGTCAAAACTTCCTAATGAAGTCAAAAGATTTAAATATACCCTTTGTGTTTCTTTCACTTCTGTAAAAATAGGTGACTAAAATCAGTCCCAGTGAGTTTACATGTAATTGCCAGTGCTGGAAAACAGGCATCTGAAGGATCTCATTGTTTCTCATGCACTGTGAGCTAGGCAGGGAGGCATCTGCTCTGCCTAGGTCAGGCACTCTAGGTGTAAAGTGCACTTTGAGATTACGTGCTCTTCCCAAAGGCTGAGGCTATTACGGCATCGTGCATAAAAGCAGCTGCTATTTGTCAAAGTGAAAGTATGATCATTAATTTTATAGGATATATAGCGTAATGAAGAATTGAATCGCTACAGAGGGATTTAAATTGACACTCTTTTGTTATCATTTTGATGGGGAAAGGGGGACATCTGGTGGGGGGTCTTTGTAAAAATTGAACAAGGCAATTTGCTATTTGCAGCAGGATACAAATCCCTAGGGAAGTAGTATATTCTCAGTAACCTTTAGAGTTTGCAGTTTCTAACTAAGAGAGTTGATTAATTAATGTGTATCAAAACAACAAAACAGAATGTTTTTCAGTGGTGCATATTGTAAAGCCCTCACTTCCCATTTATCCAGTTCACAAAGTATAGCTAAACCTGGATGAATGCCCGGTACCCTCTTGTAATGAGATTTTTACAAAAGGTCTGGAAGAAAAGTGGTGGGATGAAGACTCATCCAGAAAAAAGACTTAATACTTTTTGCTCAGGATTAGAAAATAAATATTAGAAATCTGCCAGCATTGCCTGAGTACATAAGAAAGCAAGACATTCTGGCATTACTAAGCCTTGAGCAGACATCTTCTAAAGGATTATAACCTGCTTAATCAAGCCTTGGGAATGCAACAAGGCAGGAGGCAAAACATACAGCAATACTTGAGCATGACACTTAAAAATAAATCACAGCAGATTAAAGGAAGATGTAAAAAAATGGCACATCCCAGGGTACAGTGCCCAGTATACTTTGGCCTATCATGTAAATAATAAATAATCATTGCCTTTATTGATAAAGAAGAGGACAACTACAAATCTTTGTTGTTTACATCTTCTCTGATCCTTTCCTAGCAAGAGTCAATCTGGAATAAGCAGCTCTGCTCCTTCTGCTGCCATTTCATAGTTTCTGTCCCATGTTCTGAATGATCCCCTTCAAGAAGCATCCTACGAGGATGCAGCTCTGGTGTCATAGAAGCCACAGGGAGAGACCTTCAGTCTTACTGTGGGAGAGGCAGTGCTGGAAAATCATTCCCTGCACAAACATTGCTGCACAGGGCTTTGAGGAGAAGACAGCCAGCATGTTGTGAGACCTTACCATGGCTGCTCACTCTGTCAAGCCTTCTTGCATTGTAGCTGAGCTATCTCACCCACTGCAAACTAGATGAATTTAATTTTCCGGGAATTGTATGGCAGACAGACACATTTCTTTTCACCAAAGTCAGAACAAGAGATCTGTTGCAAGCTGAGAACTGAAGTGAATGTACTTCTTTTTCCCCTACTCCACTGCCATATTTCATTTCTTTGTCTAAATCATTCCATATTCTGTGTCCCATGGCAACATAGTACACTTGTAGCCCATCACTACTACAGATTTAGATTTTTTTTAATATTTCTCTGTTCTCACTAAAACATTGTCTTTGAGCGCATTCCAGATTTATCTGCAGCCTTTGAAGTGCAGTAAGACTATCAGTGCATCTAATTTAAGCTTGCATTTGTATTTAAGTTATCATTAGCATAAGGTATTAAATCAGATTATGATTAACTTGCTTTTGCAAAGCTATAGCAGAACTTTTTGAGACCAAATGTATCTTACGACTATCCGAAAAGTTATTTCCATATAACTTTTGTGTTTATTTAATGTGATGAACTGTTATGTAGTTCCTTTAAATTTATGAAAAGACTCAGAAACTACTTGGCAAGAATACTTGAAATGAGAATATATATCATAAATGCCTTTCATACTATAGGAAGAACAGCATACAAAAAGAACAACTAAAAAAGTTCAGCGTGTTCATTTATGCTCTGAGTATAACATAAGCCAATCTGACCTCATTTTATATGAGGCCCTTTTTTACTCAAATGTATCACTAAGCTTTATTTTATCTGTTGTATTTTCATTATTTTTGGCCAAATCTGAAGTGTGAGCATGCAGGCTTATAAGCTGCCTGATAGAGAGGAATTTAAAAATGGAACAAGGTTCAGCGCTGACTTCTGTGATGGATATGTAACTTATTTTAAAAGATAGGCTTCTGAGCTAGCACAAAGATGCAATGCTAGTGTTGTGGTCCTATATGGAATACACATTTTAATTGTTTGGACTTATACTGCAATAAGAGTTTCAATTCTCTCTTTCAAAAATGAGTAATGTCATAGTTTGTTAATTTTGGCATCTGAGTAGTTTAGTTTTGAAACATCCTACAACTTCCAAGTTAAGCCATTAGGAAAATTATTAGAACTAAGTGCCCTTTTACTGTCAAACAATGAAGAATAGGATTTCTTGCACTAAATCTTCCATTCCCATTGGTTCCTGTCGGGTTTTGTAGCAGTGATGCAAAGTCATTTTTAAAGACAAGGTCTCACAACGAAGCAGCTCTGTGAAGCACCATTACTTGATATTACTTACACTGATCACTCTTCAGAGGGGTCCTAGTTGTGTGAATAACTTTTCCATTTAGAGATACCCCCAAACCAAGATTCTGGATTTGAATGACTGTTAAGCAGAGAATAAAGTTTTAGCATTGAATCTGAATTTGCTTTTGCATTTAATAGGTGACAAAGGGAATGGTAGATCATCTGTGCTATTTTTGAGAATCTCAGTGAGATTGTTCTCAAGGGAAGCGTACAACTAAATTTTCAAAAGAATTGATGAGTTCAATTGCCTGTAATCACGGAGTTTAGCATGTTTAGAAAGGTAGTCGAATTTCGGCATCAGCCTGGCATGTTCTTCTATTTCTATACCATATTAGTCTGATGGGATTTTCAACTTTTCTGTGGGGCATTGATTATTTACTATTTGCTAGTGAAAAATACCAGCCTTGATGGAAAAATCATCTGATATCTTGTGGTAGATACTGTCTTCTTGAGAGCCGCAGTAGCTTTACAGCCAGGGTAAATGCTTGTACTACCAAAAGTCCAGCTGGAGGATCAGTTAATGCTTGGCAAGGTGTGCTAATGGCATCATCCCAGAGGATTGCTGGGAGTTTCCTTACAGAGACCAAAAATTAAAAGGTTTGCATGACTCTCCGTGTATGTGTGAACATACTTATTTTTCTAAATACCCTCAGATTATTTTTGTGGAAATTAATCCGTCTGTAAACCTGTTCTTTGTCCGAGTTGTGCAGTTTTAATTGTCCCAGACTGTTCTATTAAATAAACAGGTGGCTGAGATGTACTTGCATTAGGAAAAAATAGGTCCCGTGTGGTAATAGATTGCAGCAATCTCCAGCACAAAAAATAAGTGACAAGTGTTTACAAGAGAAAATTTATGGACATGTAAAAAAGATATTGTCAGTGATATGGGTTAAAATGATAGAGTTAATGCTTACCCATTCTTTTCTCAGGAACAGTGAAATAAAGAAGATATGTCTATTTTATAATTCAAAATGTAGAAACAATTGTAGAAACAAATCCAAACTCCCTTGAACTCTACAAACAGAATCCATGCCCAATTAATTTTGTATGATTGCTTACAAACATCATACACAACTGGCCTTTCTGTAGCAGAGTGGCTCCCCAGTGTAAGTCTGTTGAGAACAACTAACATGACCTGTGTGCAACACACAGACAGCTGAAGGTGTGCAGTGCATACATACATAGTTTTCATTATGAGCTGTACGTAGGAGTCTTCCATCTTCCTGGAAGATTAACTATTTTTCTTTGGCTCTAGAGACGTTAAAGATACTCTGTGGGAGAATCCAAAAAAGGAAGCATTCATTTGAATGGAAAACACAGACAGGGAAGTACATGACATCTATAGAACAAGAGTTTATTTCCAAGGGATTAGCTGATGAGATTTTTAGGAATAAATACAATGTACATTAGGTTTAGAAAAGGCTTTTCCCTAGATTACTATAAGAACATTATGCCATTGATTTCTGACACTGGATTTGTAAACTTAAAATGTAGTGCTGAATCAGTAAGCACAGCTTTCATGGAACTTAAAAATCATCTCATGCAGTAATTGTTTCAGCTGTAACTCTGACAGTAGCAGAAGTGTGGGAACTGTGATTTCTGTTCTAATTGTGTGAGGATTGGGCTGAATTTATTAATTTCAATGTAATTCCATTGAATTAATGAAGCTACACTAGAAGAAAATTCTTTTCTAATCTAATTTTCAGCTGGGTCTTTCTTCTTATATATTTTTACCCAAAGATAATTGTGAGGTGGCTGTACTGGTTGCATCTCTAAATGCTCATGCTAATTTAACACCTGTATCATCACCTTGTTTAGGTGATCAAAACATTTATAAACAGGAGGAGAACTCAAAGACCTTTGAGATAGCCCTATGGTCATCATTTGTCAGAAAATAGGATTGTCGCATGAGATTCTTTGTGAGAGTGCTGGCACAAGTGTTTATGAAAACATCACTGAAACTAGTTATTGATTAAAGCTGGAATAATTTTTTGAAACAAGTCTGCTTGACACATTTTAAGCTCTCCTACTTGGCAGGACAGGAACCCTTCCTGCTTGGTCTTTGTTCATTTTTTTTCTCCATTTTAAAGAACAGTCGTTTCTGCATCTTGTGTGGAAGTAGCAGTAACAATTCAATATTTTTAGTAATGCTAACAGCTAGGGAGATGCAGGAGTGATATACTGATACTGAAAACTCTCTAAGAAGATTCTGCTTGGACAGTGGATAGTGGAAAGATAAGGTCAAAGTACACACACAGTTCTCTTCCTGCATAGAAAAGCTAAACTCTTACTAGCCTGTTTGTGAGGTTGTCTTGTATTGGAAGAATATCTAGGAATATGTGCTGTTTAAAGTCTTTGCACTGATTCAGTGAAACAAAAACTGATGTTTCTTGCTGCTGCAAAGTCTTCATTATTGTGAAGATAGAGTTGACCTTTGGTACGCCAGAATCTGATCTTTCATCATTTATTGAAATATTTCTGCTTCTTTCGTTATTTCTTCTTCCTATTCCTTCTCCTTTTCCTTTGTCCAGTGGAGAAACAGATATCAATATATATTTCTACGTATGTACCTGAGCCGGCTGAGAAGACTAATGGTATCCTGGGGTGCATTAGGAAGAGCATTGCCAGCAGGTCGAGGGAAGTGATCCTGCCCCTATACTCAGCCCTAGTGAGGCCACGTCTGGAGTGCTGTGTCCAGTTCTGGCCTCCTCAGTACAAGAGAAACATGGAGATCCTGGAGCGTGTCCAGCAGAGGGCTATGAAGATGATGAGGGAACTGGAACATCTCTCTGATGGGCTCTGGGGAGCTGGGCTTGTTCAGCCTCGAGCAGAGACGACTGAGGGGACCTCATCAGTGTCTACAAGTATCTGGAGGGAGGATGTCAGGAGGATGGAGCCAGGCTCTTCTTGGTGGTGCCAAGCAATAGGACAAGAGGCAACAGGAAGAAACTGATACACAGGAAGTTCCACCCGAATATAAGAAAGAATTTCATTATTGGGCAGGTGACCGAGCACTGGAACAGATTGCCCAGTGAGGTCATGGAGTCTTCCTCACTGGACATACTCAAGAACCTTCTGAACACAATCCTGTGCAATGTACTATAGGATGACCTTGCTTGGGCAGGGAGGTTGGACCAGATGACCCACTATGGTTTCCTTCCAAACTTAAACATTCTGTGATCCTGTGATATGTGTTTATGTATAAACATATCTAAATATAAATAACCTTGCAAAAGAAAACCATCATCACTAACTAAAATTCGGTTCTCTGGATCAACTGTACTGAGTACCCACCAGGAATGAGAGAACCCCAAAGCGCAGAAGAATTCACAGACTCTTTGAAGGCAACTCAGGCAAAGCAGGACAAGTGCTACCTCAGGACCAGCTCCCAGGATACAGACTGAGAAGATGCTGGAGTGCTTGGACCTGCCTCAAGATGCCATTCTGACTTACCACTACATTGTAAGGAAATATTTATATTTTAGTAGTGCACAGGAGCACAACTCAAGATAAAGCCCTACTGTCCAAGACTCTAAGGCAAACTTAGTAACAGCATACCAACTGCTTAGGAAAACTCACATCAATTTGGAGAGCCCTCAGGAAAGTCACTCCTGTGACAGGAATTACTCATCCTCTGAACACCAAATGCTCCATTAAGCTCTGATATGTGCAGTAAGACACAGTAATTACGTTTTGCCCTGAAGCATTTGGGAGTTAATAATTCTTGTAGAGAAAATCCACCTCATTCAATTCTCAGAGGAACTCTCTGTCCACACAGCCATCAGATCAGTCCAGTTTTCATCTAGAGATGTTGCTTCAAAGCAAGTATTTCATGCTGTATGCTGGAATGTAATTCTGCATCACTAACTCATAAGAAGATAATAATAAACAGTGACATAAGTGACAAGGACTACAACAGTGATGCATAATATTTATCCAATACAAACTGATAAGCATGTGGGGGAGGTAACAGAAATGTCAGTGTGCACACTCCTTTACATGTACACAATGCTGGGTCCTGTTTCTGACACTCTCAGCTGCCCCCCAGGAGAACTGGGAACCAGGCACCAGGTGGGGGCTGCTCACATCTCTCGTTTCACTCATGCTGCAAAGATGAAGTGCTTACTCTCACATCCATACCTCTGAAGCAGTACAATCCTACTTCAAGGGAAATGGAAATGAGGCTTTCACTGTCCCTGTAGCTCAGTTCCTTCTCTTTTAAAATGTTGTGAAGATATATTTATTTAGTATTGTTTTAAAGTTCAGGTGCCTTAGTGACAGGGGCCTTTTACACAAATATTTGGAAGCTATTCTTATGCAAGCTTTTGAAACTTAACTTCTCTGGAGTACTCCAGGAGTCTAGACAGATTTATTTCCTTCACATATGCTTTCTTTCTCTCCCTTTCTCTGTTCATCCCCCCTTCCCATGTTCTGTAAAACATATTAACTTCTTTATCCTGAAAGGTATTTACTTCCAAATTTTTCAAGAGACAGCCCTAAACTTCATAGCTACATGAATTAAACATCATCCAGTCTTTGGAGCTGCAAATGTTGCTATGCTGCCTCGATTCTGTAAGCGGCTGCAAAGAAGATTTTTCCCTCCTTTTCAGTGACTCATTAGGCATTATTCTGTATGAAGTATGTCTATCCACTGACTTGCATGTTTTATCAATGGTTATAAATATCCTGAATAGGTACAAGCCAATCAAATAAATAAATACAGCTGATAGCTGGCTCTTGAATGAGGCAAAAGACAACTGTAATCAACCACTTCAGAATAAGAGTAGGTTTATGCAACTAACTCTTGAATTTTTGTTCCAGTATATTTGTTAAAGAAGAGGAAGTGCTTTTAAGACTTAACTTATGCTGCCCAAGTTGTAATTATTGTACCACTTTGGATTTTAATGATGCTTAATGTCTCCATGTATCTAGTTCATAAATTCCCAGACATTTTTTCCCACTTTGGATAACTTTACCTCCTTTTGGAATGGCAGACCTCAGTACCATGTAAGTAAAAAATAAGCTGTTTCAGAAGAGACTGAAAGATTGATGAAGAACAGGAACTAATAAATTACATGGAGCGAGCATATCCTGCACTTACTTCACATAATTCTTTAAAATTATTATGATGTAATGATTTTTTTGTTCCATAAAGAGGGCTTTTGGCAAGAACTTGCCTAGTGAACACATCCTAGCATTAAACCTTCACCCATTTTTTTTTTCCTGACAGGAACTGGCAAAGAAAAAAAAGCCCCATAGCTGGGAACAGGTCTGCTGGAAGACACCACCACTGCCTGATCTGCATCCTCCTTTACTGAGTTCATCATCATTCAGGTAACTCTCATGCTGTCTAAAAAGCCTGCCCCTGCAGAACTGTGTTATTTATTTCACTCAGGTGATTGTTTCAGAGCATTCACCTCAGTAACTTGGTGCCTTTCAAACCCAAGGCATCTGATCCTGACAACTCTGGGAACCAAAGTAAATGAAGCTGAAAAAAACCACTATAGAAATATCAAAAGTGGGTATCAAAATTTATTGTTTTCAGACATGGAGTAATCTGTAATAACAACTTAAACTGAAAATTCAGTGCCATTAACAGGAACTGATCCACACTACAAATGATAAGAAAACAGCAGTGGAAACTAAGGCTGAAAGGGCTTGTTATTTTCAGTTGCAGTTTGTGTAACTCCATAACCAGTCTCTCTAATTTTGGGATAACTATCTCAGTTCTTCTATCAATCATGCATACCAGGGGCTTTGCATTGTTTCTGATTAAAAAAGCTTCACACATTGTGTCACAAATCTCACCTTTGAAAAAATGATGCATTTAAAGGCAAGCACAAAGGACCTCAGCTACAGAGCTCCAGACAGGAGGTTTACATTGAATTAAGGGTGGAAATGGTTTGGACCCTTCCAGAAGCACCATCTGTTTCTACGGCTGGTCATTGTTTGGATTATTTATGACCATAATTTTAAATTTATCTGGTTAACCTTTGGATAGCCTCCTAAAATAACTATTGACTCTTTGAGTTTTCAAGGTAATATATTAAGATGCGAGGGTTTAATGTTATTATTTTATGGAAAGAACCACAAGCCTTTTCATGTAATATATCAATACCTACAAACCCAGGAAATAGCTCTACTATCACACGGCAAGGAGAACTGCAGCATCACATATTTGTTATTCACACCATGGCCTATGCAAGCTGAAATTTCTTCGTAAGAAAACGCAAAGGACAGTTGTGGGTTTTTTTGTGAGACTTCCCCTCCCCCACAGTATACATCTTCATGTTATAGTTCAGAGAGAGGAGTTACATTGGATGAAGCTCCTCCAAAAATAATACAAAAGAAAAAGGAAACGGGTCTTGAGGATTCATGGCTTGCATCAGACTTAAAATGGATGAAAGGAGATGAAAAAAAGTCTTTTACATATCAGCCTGTATGACCTCATCCTGAACTATTAGAGGTGCTGGGAGTCTTTCCATTTTCCTTGCGAGATCAGGTCCCACAGTTCAAAATTATTATGCAAAAATAAAAAATGGACAGAACGCTGGTTGGTTTGGCAAACATTCATCAAGGATGGTTCAAATTTAGGTTGAGGATAAGCTAGTAGAAATCCGTATCTGTGGGAAAGGTTTTGTAAAACTGAGGTAGATTTAGTTGGAGCATAAGTACAGTTTTCATGCTCACTAGTTTATGCATACCAATATATAGAGTTCAGAATTAAACAGCATCAACTTTCATGAATTTGTATTTAAAGGGCAGAACTCCAACTAAATGAGAACATTTATAGAATTTATTCTTCAAAGAGGGTGAGCCCACAATCTCATGTAGCTTTTGGCTCCTCTATGTAAAAGGCTAAAACAAAGCCTGAGATTAAAACACCTTACTGTTTCACTTTGGACTTTATGGCTTATGTCCTATTTTGGTTCAAAATTCATCCTACAAAATTCTGAATCTGCAAAGCACTGTACAAAATGTACATTAATAAGGATGTTGGAAACCATTTAAAAAAAAAAAACTTCTGAAAAATATGCTGCAAGGGAAACTTAGCCTTTTCTTAGCAGAACAAGGATAAATTGAGAAAAACTTGTTAGTTTTCCTAATAATGTACTGCAGTCCTCTTCTCAGCAGAGAAAATAGTCTTAAATTATGAAAATCTAAAGAAGGCATTTTTCTTGATTGTCTCCTTGTGTTCCTCCACAAAAAATAAATCCAAGAGAGAGATTCCAGTACAGTGCTACAATGAACAATAGCCCCAGGTATTTTAGAAGGAACTATAAGTGTCTGGTAGAACAAAAGAATATTAGATGAAAATCTAAAAAAAAACATGAATTCAGGTCTCCTAGGTAGTACTGCAGAAAGATCTGATGGTTTTATTTGTGTGAAAAGGAGCCAAAATTCTGCATACCTAGTCTTTTTGTTACTTACCCAAATTCATTTTGGCTTTTTTAGCAATCAGTGAAGGCAATCAACCACATTATCACATGAGCTGCTGAGGTCAAACAGAGCAGAGGTAGTGAACCAGGCTGACTTATTTTATTACAGCTGGGAGCTTCCCAAAATGTACTCAGTATTGTACTCTGTAGTCATGGAATCTTCCTTTTTATGGTTCTAAACCTATAAAATCAATTTGTCATGTTAGACCCAAATTGAAATTTCCATATCCATTTTAAGCACTAGCAAAATTAAATTAAATTGTATCGAAGTGTATAAACACTTAATGAGAGGGAATAAAGAGGGAGCCAGGCTCTCTTCAGTCATGCTTACTGACAGAACAAGAGGCAATGGGCACAGAATAAACCCCAGGAAATCTGAAAACAAGGAATACCTTTTTTACTCTGCGTGTGGTCAAACACTGGCACAGGTTGCCCAAAGAGGTTGTGGAGTTTCTATCCTTGAAGATACTCAGAATCCAGATGGACGTGATCCTGGGTAGCCAGCTCTAAGTGGCCCTGTTTGAGAAAGGGCCATGGACTGGGTAACCTCCAGAAGTGTCTTTCAACCTCAGCTGTTCTGTGATTCTGTGAAAATAGGAACTTATCCTATAGCTAGTTCTCCTAATTCAGTGTCAGTGTAAGATTGATGGCAGAGTGTGAAGAATTTGATCGTACTGTAGTTAGATTGAATAATGAATAAACTGTATTTAATGGACCTTAAGGTGTAAGGGAAAAGATGGGGAAGTTATATGTACCTTTTGTCCTTGTGGTTCATCAGCTTCAAAAAACGCATTTGAACAATTTGTAGTGAATCTTGTGAGACATATTTTTGTCCAGCATCTTGCTGATTTGATAAGGAAACAGGAAAATGTTTTACAGTATTTCTTATGGTACTGGCACGTGTTTCGAAGTTTGCTACAAAATTAATACAAAACTACCAGATACTTTTACATGACTTGATCTTATACTACCACCTAGTGGCTAAGATCTAAATGAGTTACTGTGCAACTCCACTATGTTTTATATATGGATGGGTAGTGTGTAGTAGTTGTGTATGTTATCAGATTATTTTCATCCATTTCTAGAAACCATATTATGTAAATTATATGTCCACACATAACAGTGCTGCCAGAGATAGTGAAGAGCAGAGAAATTTCCGTGATCAAGGACAGTAATATTCATGTTGAGCACTACTAATGGTTGAGTACTGTCTTACTGTCAACAGGACCTCCATTTTAATGTAGTTACAGTTTGAAATAGAACTACTTTAAAGATGAGCTGTAATGAAGGACTTCAGCCATGACATTTGAGATATCTATCAGTTGTCATTATTAGAAAGAAACATTCTTGGGGTAGATTGTAAAAAAAATGTCCCATGAAGAGTTTCTTGCACCTTCCTGCAAAGCTCTTCTGGCCCAAAAATTCATGGGCTTGGTGATGAATAGTTTATCTTGCTCAGTTGAACACATCTACGTACATTAAGTCTTCAGGCATCTACTTCCCATTGATTACTGTAATTCCTGTACCTGGCTAAGATCACAAAATAAAAGCCCATTATTGTATTGAGCTTGAACAGGTCAATCATTCAGGAGTTCCACATTTCCCCATTTTGTCCAAACCCCACACCATGGATCCTAGCAGGAATATATGACTTAGCAAAAAACTGGGCTCTTCCAGGAGCTTAGAGGAAAACACTCCTAGTAAAAACTACTTATGCAGCTAACAGTGACAACAGCTAGTTGGAGGAAAGGATTCCTCCTCAGGAAAATGAGTTTCCAGTTGCTTGCACTAAATGGCTTTTAATTCTTGGCATTCTATATGCCTGCCACAGAAGCTGCTCCTGCTACAATTGTCAGCCCTCTTTGTGAGGGCAGGAGTTACAGTGGCAAGGAGCAAGAGATGTGCACATTGACTATGTCTAAATTTTTTTTTAAACTAACATATCTATATATTGAGCTAGATATATAGAGATACATTTAAAATTAATTGATCTAGGTCTGTTCCCTGGAGGCTTCTGTAACTCAGGTCTTGATGGAAAGGGAAATTTTAGTACACAGGTGAGGACAGGAAAAAAAAGTAATTTTGTCCACAAGGTGGCACTTGGGCATTGGGCTTCTAGGTTTAAAAAATCACCTGAAGGCAAAAGTAAACTTCAGGTTATATGAGGTGTAAGGTATTATTGAGCAAGGATCTGTCTGTTTCTGTAAATGTAATCTACCTAGATCTTTTCCGGAGAAGTCATTTTGGTCTTAATTAAGGAAATGGGATTTCTGTCCTTGACTTAAAAGCGACTTGGTCTCAACTAGGTGGAAACATTAAGGAAACAGAATCTCTTTGCAGTGTGCAGGACAGAATATTTTTATTCTCTCTGGTTGTTAGAAGAGCTATATGAATGATGGTGAGTGAATTATATCTGATTCAATAGAGAAGGGAAATGGAGAAGGTGACAGCCACCGAGTGGCACAAACTCAGAGTTTTGGATGATGAATAAGCCAAACAGGCAGTACAATTCATTCTGCAATAGTTTCCTGCACTGATGGAAAACACCCAACTACAGAATTCTTAACTTCTATTTTCGTGCAGTTTTAATCCCACACACACATTGCCTGAGGTACCTTTTCCACCATACCAGCTGGAAGTTCGGCTGCAGACACTGATATACTGGAAAGACATTTGTACAGTGTAAATGAGGAAAAAAATTATCTGTGGTGGGGCAGCACAGCTGGAGTTTGGAAACTATCCTTTTACCAGTCATCTGCACAACAAGCTTAGCTGAATGTTCTTTAAAAATGTTTTATTCTATTCTGCAGTTTGCATGATTACATATGAGTATGTTTAGGTTAATGTAGAAATGTTAGGTGTATGTGACATAGAATATACTGATGGAAGCTGAAACTCTTTCCCCAGTGGAAGAGATCTACCTCATGTGGCAGCAGCCACTGCACCCCAGTACCCCCAACCAATACAATCCTGGACAACTTCAGGCCTTACCTCCAGACCTTTTCAGTCCTTCCCTTGCTTTCTGTAGCAGCTCTCTGAGAGTAATGACTTGCCCAGAACCAACACAATGAGATCATAGAGAAGAACTGCCAAGGCCTTTGTGCTAGGACAGGTGTCTGACACTGTCTCAGTTGCTAATGAAGGAATATTGTATTGATGACATAGAACTAAAGAAGAGCTTTCATTTCCTGACTAACCAGTTCATATTTTTGCCTTATTTGTTCATTTTCCATCAAGGGTCATCTAGAACCATTTGTGTTTTGCTACTCCATTTACTTTCTAGGCTTCTCAGGGACTGCTGTAAGTGCCTTAGTATACATTACTTCTTGTTAAAATAAGGGAAGTTCCTGTCTCCTTACTGCAGTACATGTACAACTATTGAACATTTCCTGAACCCTGTCTAGTGTAGTTCTGCTGAAAAGCAGGTTTTTGTTTCAACAGTTTGTAAGTGAGCTGGAAAAAGAACAAGTAATGATTTTAAGAGCACTTACAAGAAAACAGTATATGAGGTATCCAGTTCGCTCTCTTAGAAACAATAAAAGACTATCAATGCACAAAATTGGCTTAGAAATCCCATTTGCTATGACCAATTTGTTTCTGTTAAGGAAAACTGTTTCCATTGCATTTGCTTAAATCAACTTTTCTAGGAAGTGCAATTGTGTGCTAATCTACACCATGCAGTAGGAATCTGCCTGACCCCATACCATCACTGGAAAAAGACACTGAACTGGAAATGATAGGTCCAATTAGTTTACAGTTGTAGAAACAAGCTGCTCCAGAAATAAGCAATTCCCAGAAACATAACAGCATCATGGAATCATGCTGTTGCTATTTCGGATCTGAAACATGTTGCTAGTGTTTCATTATGAGTTTCAGCTGAGTTGTTAAAGGCAAATACTGAAATGAAAACTTCTCTTAAAATTTCTCTGCCTGCTATGCCTTAGAACCTCAAGGTGTAGTTGTATTATTCTAATTATCCAGCCACACTGAAAGTGTTTGAGGGCCACTGCACAGATCTTCATTTTACATCTCAGAGGAACATCTTCTGATGTCAAATCTTTCTGCAAAGGAAAGATTTCTAACCTTCTCTTTGCTGTCATCTCTACCTCCCTTCCTACCTCCTTTCCTGTTAGTTCCACGCTACTTCTACTTCTCCCTCAACCCAGAATTACTATTGGAAAGCTTTAAGAAAGAAATTAGACAGGGAAGTTTCTTACCTTTACCAAACTAATTCCAAAAAGTACTACAGGAACGGTACTCCAAAATTGAGAATAAGACTATATTTTATCGTTGTTGCCATGGTGACCAAAACTAGGACAGTAGCCTTTTTTTTTCCATTTTTCAGCCTCTACTTCTGATATGCTAAAGAACTTGGTTCCTGAATAGGGGTCTAATTAACTGCAAAACACCAGTTTCTGAGCCATGAAAAAGAAAAGAATTAAATGGTTGAGAGTTTTATGATTGTATCTCCAAAGAGGAAAGTGAAAAAAAAAAAGGCCAGGGATGAGAATGTGCTCATATGTATACCACAGCCATTACTAAATAATTCATAAAACAGTGAAGACCATAGTCAAAATTTAGTGCAGCTTTTTAGCACACAACCTCAGAATTTTATACTGTGGTTTGCGGAAGTACCTCTGTATAAAAGTTCATCAAGTCATAAAACCTCTCAGCTGACATCAAGAGAGAAGAAGCCAATCAGACAGAAAGGACAGAGAATTCTATTTGAAAAACTAAGGATCATATAACTTGATAAGAAATTCAAAATGAAGCAAATAAGTGGGAAAGGCATTGAATTACACAAATAATTTGAACTTGAATGAGGTTTAGTTTAATTTCACAGAACTTGCATTTCCAAATGTAAAGATCAGGAGCTTTATTAGATAATATATTTAGGAACATTTCAGCATAACCATTTCTTAAAATTTCTCACATTTTCTAGCTACAAAAATTCTTCCAAAATAAAGTATTTTTTACTTTACACAGTCAGGTCTTGCTGCTTTGGAGCAACACATGTTCTCATTACTCTTTTGCTTGATCATACCCTCACTCATATGACAGTGATGAAACTGAGAATTTCTGCAGTCAGTGAATTCAGGTTGAGGTTCCATATGTAGTACTGCAGGTAAAGTAGCACTGTTCAAATTGCGAGTTGCAGTGTCAAAGGCACTGTAATGTCACGTCAGACTTGTGTGACGTATGCAGCTTTTAGTTGTCAGTTCACTTTTCTAACAAACACCTTCTCTTTTCTATCAAACATTTCCTTCAAGCCCCAAAATACGGTGCTGTTGCCAACCACCCCTCTGATTGCTATTGCCACAGCCACATCGGGCATGAGCAGCACGGTTCTTCCTGGCAGCTGGATTTCCTGTCATACTGGAACTGCACTTAGAAAGAAAGGCTAGAAGATACTAAATGAGTCCAAAAGGGTCATCATACACTTTAAACAAAACTTCAGGTTCAAAACAGGCATGGATTCAACAGCTTGCCTCTTTTTTTGACTGTCCTAATTTAATGAGCGTCTCTCAAAATCACTGCCCTGAGTTCATCTAAATTGAATGGCTATTTTAGCATTTTAGCACCTGTTAGATCAGCAGAGTGGGTCTGACAGGCTGGTCTCCATGAGATTGACTGGATTAAGCTGTCCTACTATGAATGTGCCAAGACAATTGTCCAGAGTCAAAACTTCATTAAAAATAAATAAAGTAGCTTCACTCCAGTACTATTATGTTCTGATAATTATAAGAGTTATAGGCCTATGCAGTTTTAGTACTTTAAAAGGCAGGAATGAGGACATGAACAAAAACATGAAATAGCTTTAAGAGAAGGTTTTCAGTAACTTCTTTTTCCATTGTTTTTCCCTTGGAATTAGTCATTTTCTTTCCTTTTTCTTAACACGCAAAACAGACGTGCAGTACTGGAACAGACTTACAATTCTTTGGTAGCAATAAATTTGCTTCTTTCTATTTAGATGTCTCCCTGAATATGAAATACAAAAATAATCTGATAAGGGAAAAAAAACCTAGGATATTTAAAAAGCTAAATACTTCAGTTAGTTTTTATTAACTACACTAGCTCCCCATAATTAAACAATAAGTCAACTAGGCAGGATAAATCTTTCTATTGAATCTGACTACACATTGAAGCCAAATCATGATCCCCGAACACCTTTAAAGACTCAACAACTTCTGTTTTACAGTAGGTTCATAATAATCTGTTATGCTCGCTCTCCAACACTGGTGTGAAAGGAAAAGCAAAGTTAAATTTCTTTCTACGTCGTAGAAATTCCAAAGCAGAACTCATTCAGTATTCTCAGTATCTTAGTAGGTAATATTAAGGCCAATTTGCTCAGGAGATAAGCAACAGAAGGCTTGACAGCCATGAAATACTCAGTTATTTGGGATTTGTTTGGGGATTGATCCTTCACGTGTCAGTTTCTCTTTTCCCCGTTTACTATGTTTGTCTTTTGTTGCCCCAAGGAGAAATTGTAGTAGCAAGAGTAGCTTCTTTGCATTTCTTTAATTAAGTTCTGAGAGGCACCAGATGCTTCCATTTGCAATCTCTCTTTCTCTTACTAAAGCACAGAGGAGTTAATCATATAGTAGGCTTTAGTTTACTCTGAACCCAGGCTGGGGCAGAGTTAATTAAGTCTTGCCATTTAGTTTAAGTATAGGCTGTCATCACAGCAGGGCTCTGTTGCATTGCTTTGTGTTGTTTTTTCAATCCAACAGAGAAATCTCAGATTTTATTACT
This sequence comes from Platyrinchus mystaceus, assembly GCA_035041135.1. Lineage (NCBI taxonomy): Eukaryota > Metazoa > Chordata > Aves > Passeriformes > Tyrannidae > Platyrinchus > Platyrinchus mystaceus. Next base: position 27,157,974 of record JAWWLV010000144.1, read on the forward strand.
CTCCATAGTTTAAATTATTAAAGATTTGATTTGTAATCATTTCTTCTTGTCCAAGAACTAAGTGTTATAATTTGGCCCCTAGGAAGGGCCTGGTTCAGTCATGCTGAAATGTAGATAGCTAAGCCTTGAAGAAAGAGCAGGAAAGTTTCAAAGAATAATGGTTCATATTAATTTTAGCCATATTCAAAGGTTATTTAGGTGCCCAAAGGTACAAGTAGGTGCTCCCTGGGATTTTCACAAACATCTCAGGACACTTAAAAATCCCAGTGTTGCATTATCTGCATCCTTAGGTGTCTAAACACTCTTTGAATAGGTTCTTGACTCTTACATCCTCTCTCCAAGGATACAACAGTGTTAAGAAAGGCAAATGTTAGGCAGCTATTTTGGCATGTGCCCCAGAAACAGCCAATGAATTCACAGTCTTTACCTTTCATAACAAAAATTTTATCCAAACCGTCAGTGGTGCAACTGGGATGCAGGTCACTTCCCAGGTATATCCTCAGCTTGGCAAGATGTGATTTTTATCACTTTATCTTCTTCCTCCCCTCATCTGATTTCTCTGGGAAGGAAATGTGGGTACACAAGTCACAAAAGAGCCCCAGAGCACTTTGAGTTGGTCCCCATTTGAGGGACTTGTGTATTCAGTAAACAAGGGACCTGAGTGAGGAAAACATATCCTGCTCTACCTTGCTGTCTCGCAAGAAAACTATCAGATATTTAGAGAGATCTATTCACGGATGAGCTGTAGACCCAGAACTTTATCTAAAGGAAATAGTTTACAAATAATTTTTAATAACAAACACATTTGAGCAAAACTTGCTCTGCTTGGGGACAATTAGCAAAGAAGAGAGGTAAAATTAATCAGATAAATTATCTATTGTGAATTATTCACGTAATTTCATGGAAAATCTTAGATTAGTGCAAGATAAAGAGCCTAATATATTACTCCCTTCCCTGAAGCATAAGAGTTTGTGAAGGCTTCATATAACCAGGCTTTGTTAAAAAAAAAAAAAATCAAGTTTAAAGTGTATCACTTAGACCTTTCTGAATCTTCAGTAACTCACTTGAATGAATCTGGTCAGATTTGTAGTTATGTTAAATTAATTGCAGAAAATTAAACTGTGGCCACATAAACTGAAGTCACCACCAAGCATAGCACTGACACCTCAGACCTACCTTGAGTCTTACACACATGCACACACACATGGAGCTTTCTCACAGACTGCTATTTTCAGAAAATAAACTACTATCTATTGCCTGGCTAAAAACAAAACATTAATTGTCGGGGGGGGTTGTCAGTCTTTCTCCCAGTGTCTGTTTATCTGCCCACTCTGAGGAGTACCTCTCAGTGAAATACTTTGAGTAAGGCCATCCTTCTTCATTTTATCCTGTCTCCCTGGTGGGCATATATGTTCATTGGTATTTCTTTGAGAATACTGGGTTACTGAAATCGCTTTTGCTTGCCTGGATGCTTGGGATTTTAATTGGGAATTAACATAACCTTTCCCAGTTTTATCAAAAAAACCTTTCCTGCAGCCACATATCTAGCATCCCCTTGTTTCTCTCTGTAGTTTAGTTTCATATGCTCAGAGTCACTTAAAACCATAATTCATTTGTCCACATGAGACTTAAAACACATGCACACATAAGCCCTCCAAACAGCAACATACTATTCTGGTCTGCCCTTACTTGCACTTGGACAAATGTACAGCACATTAAGGAAAGCTTGGGTTTTATTTTAGCCTAACAAATTTTACATTATTAACCCATACTTGTTAAAGTGCTCATTGCCTGAATATTCTTGTCCTCAAAACAAAAATTTAAAAAAGGCATTTTTTTCAGGTAAACACAGGGAGATTTTCAATGAAAGAGAGGAAGCATAACTAAATGTTGGGCATGAGGTCATAGATCCACTGTGTAAAGTGTTCAGCATCAGAGCTTTATTAAGGAGTTTCCTCTCCCTTCTCTTTCTCATGCTTCAAGCTGTTTTTTTCTGTTTCTATGACTCAAAGCACCATCCTGTCTTAGTGGCACAGAAACTGTTTTTGAGACTGGGCTAGGAATGATCACAAGCTCTTTGTCATACTTGTCCCATCTGTTTCTCTCCAGGCCCACATCAGGGATATGCACCTGGAGCTGTGGGAGGGCAATGGGCCAACAGGATGGATGAGGAAGGGAGAGGCAGGGAGGGACCTGTGAAACTGGCGTGGCACTGTAAGTACAAAGCATCACATTAGTAACCCGTCAGACTTATTTCAACTCACATATGAACTGTGTGAACAATCACTGCTATTTGACACTGCAAAAAGAAAAGGCTCTATTCCTGTAGAGAACTGCTGGAAGCACAAGAGCTTTGTGAGTGGCAGCAAGCAGCAAACTGGACCCACACTTCCATCATCCTGAAGTAATAAACAAATAAATAAATACACTGCTGTGAATTTGGACTGTCTATACATTTTCAAAGTATTTTTTTGCCTGCTCTGAGCTCATAGTGCAGTGGAGTTATTGCTTATAAAAGGCTTATGGCAAGATAAAAATATCAAAGCTCACTTCTCAGGTGACAGCCAAGAAGAAAGGTCATAAATTAAGAAAGATCAGAGCAATTGAAGCAAGCAAAATTAAGGTTCTGTTTTGAAAGCTTGCTAATCATAACGGAGTTAGAGGTAAATATTGATCATGCAAACAGGCTGTGCAGAAAATCAGGCTCTCATCAAGGAAGGTAAATTAACCTAACCTAAAAATAGAATGAAATAAAAAAGGGAAAATTTAGATTTGATATCCAGGGAAGAGCCTTTTGTCAGATTTTTTTATACTGTGAAATAATAGCTAAGGGAAATGGCAGAATTCAATTGAAATATTAAAAAAAAATTAGACTGGTAAATGCATTAGGAAAAGGTACTACAGAAAACTACCTTGCGATGCCTAGGACTGCTCCAGGTGACCTTTTTTAATAGAACTTCTCCATAACTGTTTTGTTTCTCCCTTTCTAAGCCCGTGTATATGAGCCCATGTATATTTTGCTTTGACCCTTAAATGAGATTGCATGATACATGTCAACTATTGGAGAATAGATATTGCTAATGTGAGGTGATCTTCAATGTCCTTTTGTCATTATACATGGAAGAAAAAGGAACCAACTTAATTGTTTCATTTCATTTTTGTTCAGTATACTTTAATGTGTTTTCATGGTTTGAATTCCAATTTCTTCCAATTCACTTTGTATCCAGTGTTGGAAAAGCTGTATCTTGTATTTCTTAATATGCTTGAAGGATCTAAGAAAATTACAGAATTTAACAGCTTTACTTCAAAAATCCATGTAAGAGCTATAATGACCATCATAAGCTGCACGGTTATACTGGACAAATTGGCTGAGAGTTTAGAAAATTTACTTATATTAACATCTGGAATATAAAGTAGATAAAACCCATCAGAGGGTTTGAAATGTTCCGTTCATCAGTAAATCCATTATCCTGTATAAAACCACACTGACCTCTTTCCAGTTAGGACAAAAGTTTCCATTAACAGAGGTTTAAAGAACCACTGAACTCTAGAGTTTGAAAAGGTTCAGGATTAAACTGTGCAGTCAGCAATTTGAGTGAATCTGATACTGAAGTCAGTTACATCTATTAGATGCATATAAAGAGGGGGAAAAAAGAGGTTGGTTGGTTGTGGTTTTTTTTTTTTTTCCCTGAAGTCTTTAACAGCATACTTATTAAAGGAAGTTAGCTGAGGTGCCACTGATAGGAAGTGGCAGGTAGCAAACAGGTGAGAACTCGACATCCACTGGATCCTATTCCTGTCCCTTCTGAGTCCCCACAAGGACAAATTTTGTGTTGGGAATAACCCCAAAGGCTTGATCTGGAGCAGATGCAGGCACACAGTTGTGTACCTGTTGAATTGGATAGCATATGGTGCCCATTTTAGGTTGATGGTGGGTGTTCATGCCAGCTTTCTGCCAGGTGGGAGAGAAGACACACAATACCTGCTCTGGCTAAGACCTCTATACACTGTGTTAATCCATCAAAAACGTTTGACCTGTTTGAACAGACACAGAAAGGTGTCTGTGTGCTACACGGCGCTGGCCTTTTCAGTCTGGAATTAAACAGACGAAAACTGGTTTTATTGTATGGTCACACCACAGCCTGCACTCTGGCAGGCTTCAGCTTTGCCTTCATGCCCTCAGGCAGGTAGCTGAGATGGGGAAGTCCTGAGAACAGGAGTAGCTGACATCCCTGGAGAGGGGGCTCACTGTCCCAGCCATAACAGCAGTCTAAGGAGGCATTAGTGAAGGCCAGGGACATGAAAATAAAATTTCAGGATGAATGGGATGCATTCTTCTGGGCAACAAGACCAATATAAGCACTCTGTGTGACTTGGCTGCATGTGATCCCTGTGGGAGAGGGCCATCCTCTGCTGCCTTTGAAATACTGTTCTCACTATCCAACCTGGCGCCTTGGCTCAGGAAGTCTTTGAACCTCAGACTACCAGAAGCCACAAGAATACTCTCAAGAAATTTCAGGAAATTTCACTGCAGCATCTGTTACGCTTTCTCCAGTACCTACTATTGGCTTTGGTTAGAGCACAGATGCCCAGCTAGAGGGAGTTTAATCCCACTCACTCCAGCTGTGTCTGTTTTGCAGTCTTGTTTCAGCACTTTGTTTCAGCAAGGCCAGTGGGCTTAGCCTGTCCTGCCTCTGAGCAAACTACAGTGTTTAATCTTTCTCCTGCAGCAAGTACTTCTTTTTCCCAAAAACCCATTAATTACAGATTTTGGCATGAAGTTCTGACTCTCTTCAGTGACCCCCAAATAACAGAGTCATGCAAGGCAACCTCTCTTTATTCCTTGGGAGATACTTTGTCTGTACATGTATTACAAATGGACTACAAGTTGCCCCATGCAAAACAGTTGCTGTGCAGAAATCTGCCCTTAAACTTGCATGTCTGCCAAATTTTTTGTCACGCGGTTGTTTTTTGCCTATCACTTAAGTCATGCTGGGGTTTATGCTGACATTTTCTGAGAGTATTGCTACTGGGAGAAGACACCATCTGTAGAAGGTCAGCCATGTCCTAAGGGCTTTGAGGGTGGGAACCTTCACTCAGGCAGAGATCTTGAAAGGAAAGTTGCTAAGTTGTGGGGATCTCTTTTGGTGACATAGATCCTTGAGCCTGTTCTTAGATCCTTATGAAGCAATCACACAGTTATGAATGTTAGGAAATAATCCTGATTTCAGTAAGATAAAGGAGAAACATCAGTCACTTAGAGAAGTTCACAGCAGGTCAGCTACATTCACAGACTTAGGCACCAGTGTGCAGAGCACATGAAGCCTCAGAAAGTTCATCATAAAAAGAGCTAGAGGTTGTGATATGATTGTGATATTGCCTTTACTATGAGTGTTTGCTATGAAGGGGGTTTCTTTGAGGTTACTGAAGTTGCACAGGTGAATCCATCCTAAGAAATCTCAGTGAGGGCTTCTGAGTCCCTGTTATTCCCCTGTTTGCTGGGGCTATTATCCCAGGGGTGCTTCCCCACATAGAGAGTGCCAGGGACCCAGAGGCAGTTCCAGTGCACTGAGTTGCTCAGTGTATGAAGAAGCAGTCAAAGGCTGCCAGCTGCAGTAGGGAGGAGTGTGACTTACTAAGAAATATGATGAGCTTTCCTTCACTACAGAAGATCTGGAAGAATCTTCGTCTGCAGGGAGATCAACATCAAACCAGTGGGACTGCAGATAAGCGAGGACGAAACTGTAGCACCAAGCCAGCCAGGCACACATTGTAGTACTTCTGGTAGAATGGTCGCTGATGTCCAAGAGACAGCAGGGATCGGAGGCTGTGCTGTGAAGAACAGTGGTGGCCTCAGCATAAACTTTCTTTAAAAAAAATTTCTAATGCACGTTTTTCTGATTCACAAATCAGCAAAGGTTTAAGTGTACTAAAAAGCTCACTGAAAGGGACACCTAATCAGCACTTCAGTTAAGACTTTTTTCCAGAAGGCATTTACTGAATGTCAGTACTATGTGTGACACTTCTTTTCTTCACATATCGCCCACAGAGCAGAGAACCTTGGGGACGTTTTACAACGCTGCTGCTGAGCAGTCACATTGTGCATAGATATGTATCACCACAGTCCTTGGTGGTGAAGTCCATGGAATTTTTTTCTGGTGTGCAGTAATTCTGCATGGCAACAAGACTACAGTGGTTTATAGGCACTGTTTCAACAGCTTGATATTTCATCAAGCTTAACCTGTTCCTAAGAAACACTACTAAAAAATAAATGGACAAGCAGTTAGTCAGGCCTTCAAGACAAACTGCTTTTGGCCACCCTGCATCTCATGGAGCAGCCAAGGCTAGCTGCTCCAGTAGGATGAGGAGCCACAGCCAAGTGGAGCACTGAAGGCAGAGCAGTGGCCCCTTCCCCAAGTGCCCAGTCCCAGTTGTCCCCACGTTGGCCCTCAGCCCCTGCAGCCAAATTGAGGGGCCTGGCAAGTGTTGTGGCTTCTGTATTGTTCCACTTATGAAGAACGCTTGCTTGTAGCCAGAAGGTGTGACTATACCACAGTACCCTTAGCTGTTCTTTTTGATGGTTTTAAGTTTGCTACAACTATTGCTGATTGTTGGCAACAATAATGACAGGAAAAGCAAAGAGCAGGTAGAATTCACTCCAAATGACAGTGGACATACACACAGTCACCAAAGAGCCCTATAATATTAGTCTATCTGATTTGCATGGAATCCTACTGTCATGCAACCTGTTAGCACCTCCGGTAATTGCTTGTGCAAAGAAAACTGAGCCAAGCAGACCTGCCATTCATAATGCATGAACTGGCTTCCGGATGAGGAGAAAAGATGCATAAAGGTGACGACAGTGGTCCCACCAGAGCTTGGGAATGCCAGGCACTGAAATCCAGCTGCACGTTCAGGCTCCGTCCTTCCTGTGCTATGCTGGGGTGGACAGCATGGATAAGGTGCGCAGGGTTGGCAGGAGCGAGGCCTCTCTACAGTGGTACACTGATGCTTGGAGCAGGAACAGGGTACACTCCTGTGCAGTGGCACTTCACTGATGTAGAAGCAGAGGGTCATTTAGATTGGAAAACATCTTTAAGACCATCGAGTCCGTTAACCCAACTGCCAAGTTCACCGCTAAACCGTGTCCCCAAGTGCCATATCTATGCTTCTTTTAAATACCTCCAGGGACGGTGACTCCACCACTTCCCTGAGCAGCCTGTTTCAATGCCTGACCCTCCTTTCAGCGAAGGAGTTTTTCCTAATATCCCATCTAAACCTCCCCTAATCTAAATCTAATCCTTCATACACTAAGTCTTATCTTCTGGGTTAGTTGTTGTGTTTCCTTCTTCCTGGCGCGTATTAGTTCCTTCTAAAGAAAGAGGACCTGATCCAGACAGCTTCGGAAGAGCGAGGCCAGTGTTTCCTCTTTCCCGAGGGAGTAACAGCAAATGCCACATCTCACACTGCCAAGAGGCAGCCGTTCCTCCCCAGGGACACAGCAACAGGGAGTGGTGCTAAAATTAACGCTTTATTAACACCTGGCGCTTCCTGGTTTTAACAAAAGCACGGGAAAGTGGGGGTTTAGGTTTCGGTAGGGTTTGTTGTTTGTGTTTTTTTTTTTAGCTTGAACTAGCAGCAAGCGTCTCTCCGGTCCCGCCAGCAGGAGGTTCCCCGCCCCGGGCCCCCCCACTCCCGGCGCGGGGCCGTGCCAGGGGCCGCCCCTCGCTCCCCGCGGCGCCGCCTTCCCGCCGCTCCCCGTGCCCCGTGACGGCCCGTCCCGCCCCGGCAGCGGCAGCGGCGGGAGCGCGGGGTGTGCTCGGCCGGAGAAGCCATGGGCTCGGCGGCGGAGCTGCTGCCGCCGCCACCACCACCACCGCCGCCGCCGCCGCCCGGGGAATGCGAGCGGGAAGCGGGGGCGGCGGCCGCCCGGCACCGGCGGCGCCCGGAGGAGCAGGTGGGTGTCAGCCGGCGAGGGGGCTGGGAGGGCGGCCCGCGGCTCCGCGGCTGCCCCACCACCGGGCAGCGGGAAACCCGTGAACGCCTCTTGGTTCCTCTCCCGTGGCATTCCCGGTGCAGCCCACCCGGGTGAATCGCTCCCGGGTAACGCTCCATTGCGGCGGGGCTTATGCAACGCAGCCGGGCTGCGTGGGGCTGCCCACACGTGGTGCTGGAGGATCCCCCCGGTGGGCCCGCCTGACCCGCCTTCTTCCCTCCGGGACGCTTAGTTCGGCTGGGAGAAGGTGGGAACAGATGGTCCTTGCACGGCATCCACGTGTATCTCGCTGGAAATAACCGGGGTGCTCTTGCCATCCCCGGAATTCCCCAGTAGTTCAGGTCTTGTGTTTCTTCACTTGAATATTTTAAGCTTTTAGTCTCTTTATTGCTTCGGAAATTTAATATGTTGTAATTGGAGAAAACTCTTCGTTTGTTTTTTTGTTTGTTTGTTTGTTTTTGTCTGCTTTCTTCAGGATTTATGTCTTTATTGCACGGAAGTGGGTTTTTTGCTTAGGGAATTACAGGACTGTTTCCCTATTGTTAACTGTAAACTGGCTTTCCATACACCCTTTGTTTTGCAGACAGCATCGTCCAGGTGTTTAAACAAAGGCAGTCCTCTAAATGCACCTTTATTGATGTTTCATTTAAAAAAAGAAGAACATTTTTTGTTGAAGATTCTTATAAGATGCTCTCCACTTAACCATGAGTGAGCCCTCTCACAGATAAAATAGCTTAATATTTGGAAGTGTCTGGTAGTACTTGTCAGACATTACATCTAGAAGTGGGCCGCTCTGAAATATGCTGGTACTTGAGAATTCACTGGGTCACCATTTACGTAAGTCAGTGCATCTTCTTGTCCCTTTCTCTAGAAAAATAGTGCAGAGCAGGGCACATACCTGAATTTAGCGTAAGGTCACATTCACCAAGAGAGGCTCAGCAGGTCCCCCCTCAGTGTCCTTAAACCCTCCTGCAGGATATCACAGGAGGAGAGTAGGGAATACTTGCTGTTTCTTGTCGCTGTCTTCCCTGGAAAGAGAGGTTAAAAAGTTGCATCAGATCGTCTCATCTCTTCTTGCTCTCAAACTAGTTGTAACTCTTTACTAAGGAGGTTGTTCCCTGCAGGTTACCACTGCTTCTTAGTGACCAGTGTGGGGGTGTTTCTAGGGGATGGTGCATGCTGAAGAACTGCCTTCCAGTGTTCCCTAAACACATTTTAAAATGAAGTTGGTAAAGGTACTGCTTGGTTGGACACAAGCACATGTGGTTGAGAGACTCTTTTTTGTCTTTTCTCAGACACGGGTAGTGATCCTGGCCCTTTCTGACAAGTTGGGGCATAACAGTAGGATACCAAGGCAGAAATTTTAAATAGGCCACAAGGAAGGAGGAGAAAAATCCTTCCTATTTACTGGAAATGTCTCCCTGTTGTAGCATGGAGTAGTTTTTCTGCATACTGAGGTGTCAGCAGCAGGGCAAATAATAAACTAGATTTAGAAATAAGGAATATGAATTGCCTTTATTTAATATGCATAGGAAATGTGAATGTTGTATAAAATAGCAGTAAAAAATAATAATAATTTGATAAATAAATAAGAGTATTTTATTTTTACGTGTGGGAAGACCAAAGCTAGGTGAGGAGTTGGTGGCACATACACTTGCTGCGGACTTTGACAGAAAGTCCCAGATTCTCTTTGTTCAAGAGAAGAACAGGCATGTAGCTTGACTTGGAGGGCTCCTGTGTCACCAAGGCTAGTCGCATGCTGTCCTTCTTTTGCTTTCATGTGTCCCTATCTCTATCAAAATAATCAGTTCCCCCACCTTTTTTGCTCTCATAGAGGGGCTGTTGCTGAACACTGCTGTTCCAGCAGGCAGGAATCCTGTTTCCAGGCTGAGTCCTTACTAGAGTACCTCATGGAGGCCCAGCACTGTCGCTGTTTGCTGAGTGTGTTTGCACTGTTAACAGACTCTGGTCCTCAGCTCATGTTTTCCTGTTTCACATTCTCTCCTGAAGTATAAATGTGTGCGCCACCTTAGTGGTATGTGCGGTGCAAAAGAAAGGAGTCAAAATCTGTTCTGATGGTGGTGTCAATTCTTACTTCTCCCAGCTGGTGTGAAGTGAAGCCTACGTGAGAGCAAATCCTTTGGCCTTATTTGAGAGGATTTTTTTAGGTGAGGATCTGGGGCTAAAAACCTGGGTATGATTTGTTTTTCCCATTTCCTCCAAGATAAGCTCAGTTAGTATAAGATCATATCTTGTAGCATAATGCTAAAAGAGTACCTTCCTGACAAGCAGGACCTAAATAATAATGTATACACCCTATAATATTTTTTAAGAGAGAGTACTCTGTAGGAAATGTCTACTTATTTAATGCCAAACCCTCTGGCTCTAATTTTTTATTGAAGCTTATCATTGTGTCAGCAAGGACATGCTTAATGAAATTACTGACAGGCACGTTTTTTTAAAAAAATAGGAGGATGTGTAACTAAATTTTATACATAGCCTTTGGAATTCATTATTGGAATAGACTAGAATTACTTCAGTGATTAGATTTGAGAGCTGAACTGGATGCTAATTTGATTAATATCCTTTGTAGGTTTGCATGCAAAGATGAAAATAATTACACTTACTGTAGTCTTCAAAGCACTGCAGAACCTGGGTAGTTTCTTCCATCTCTCCTTTATTGCACTGCTGGGCTTCACAAGTGGTACATGAAAGCACCAAAAGATTTAGCTGTGCCTGAAGCTGTGGGAGCAGGTTGCTGCTTCGCCCTGCGAGTTCACAGTTTTTTTATTAGTCAGACACACACATTGTCCTGTATTCTCAACATCACTACAGATAAGGATCAAATCTCTTTCCCTAACCCACTTTCTAAAATGGGTTAGGCACTGTCACATTAGTGCAGTCTAAATCTCATCAACACCTATAAATTAAACCATGAAATAAGAATAGAAAAGTGTGAGTGTGTTGTAATAATAAAAGGTGATGCAAAACTCCTGCATTTGTCTCCTGCACCTTGCAGGTGCCATACGTGCCTTGCGGGGCATGAGGTGGTGTTAGTGGCAGACACAGTGCCTGCTTTGTCCATAGGCACTTTGAAGCCAAACTGTGTCACAGCAGAGTTCCTGAAAGCTGTGATACCGTGGTTTCCTTCTGTACTGAGAACTGTCTGGGCAGTAATGGGATTTAGTTTCTCATAATCGAAGTTGAAGGCAATGGCAAAATTTCCAGTTGCTTCAATGAGGTTGGGATCTCTACCTCACACTGGATTTGGATACATAGAATCCAAGGTGCTGTTAACGTGTAAACCCAGTGCTTCTAGAAAATGTCTAAGCTCAGCCTTAGTGTGTGATACATGTATTTGAAAGCAGAATAAATTAGTTTAGGTGATCACCTCTTTATTAAACTGAGTTTGTAACCCTTTGGTATGTTTTATCTCTCTAAGTGGCGTATTTTATCTTGTAATAGATGACATCAGATTTAGAGGTGCTATTACAAAAGGGCTTGGGTGTTTCCTGTTGAGAATTATGTTGAGGAGGTTTGGGTGTCTTAACTAAGTTCAAGTTCTGAACTTTTTGTATAAGTTTCCGGTATCACTAGTATTTCTCCAGCATGGGAAGAATGAGCAGAAACAGAACTAGAGAATAATATCAACGGACTTGTGGTATCCCTTGTGTAAATGCTTAATTGTTCATCAGAATGTAGAATGGATGTATGCTGTGTTGCCCAGAATGGTACAGTTTGTCATAAATCAGTAGCGGCCGAGAATGTTTTGAAATGCACTTGTATATGTGGAAACTGTGATGCCTAAGGCTACAAACCTCCTTCTGATTTATTCTACAGTGAGATAATCTGAAAATTGAAGTTTTTTCCTACTTGCTATTTGGGCTCTGTTTCCAAAAATAGTCATACCTGACAGGGAAGGCTTAATCCCAAATTTGTTCAGGCTCTACAGATAATTTAACGCTGCTGCAGAAGTTCATATCTACAAAATAATAGGTGATAGTAACTTTCTAAAAATCAATCCAACCTTTCAAACATAACTGTAGCACCTACAGTAAGTAGGATAATGTGCTCTGCTTGAATGATGTGAAGATCCCACTTTCTGAAAGAAAGAAGTATTCTGGAAGTAGAAGCAAGTAAAAATCCTTTCTTTAAAAGGCAAAATTAACAGCTGCTTCATTTTAGCAAACCAGTGCATTGAAACCCTGCTGAACATACAGGGATTGCAAGCCTTTTGCTGGGTCAAGCTAACCAGTTTTAGTGGGGGAACCCCGATAAACAAAATCTTATGGAAATTAAGTGTTGCAGGTGTAAGGAAAAGATAAATTAGGTATTGCATTTGATGTAGTCTCTGTGTAAAATTGCAGCATGGATGGGATCAAGTTACAGGGACAGTAGTAGGAGCATAAAGAGGAGTATCTTAACATGGGGGCAGGCAGGTTTCTTCTCCCACAACCCTTCTGTGCTAGGTTGCTGTCTTTACACTTTCTTATCTGGTGCTGTATTAGTGGGGAAATTTAATCCCAAAATTATGGGACTCCAACACTTATTTTTGTGTTTATCAAGAGAAGCCTCTGTTCCTCTTGAAGCCGTCTCTGCTCCACCCATGCACAAGTTAAGTATCTGGAAAAGCCTTTTCATCTCCTTTGCACGAAACCTCTCCTGGTATTTTGAAGTTTGTTCCAGCAACTGTTGGTTCTAAACTTGAGTTGCTGTAAAAGCTGACTAAAGGGAGTCCAGTGCTGTTGCTTTTCTTATGTTATTGCTTGTTTCTATAGAAACATCTTGTCTCAATTTTATAAATGATGTCTAGATTCTTGCTGTAAAACGAACGTTAATGCAGTCTTTGGTTTGGAATCTTTTTATTTAAACTTCTTCTAAGTATGTCACTTCTATTGGTAGCTGCCATACAGTGCCTTTGGTATCAAGATTTTTTGCTATTTTTCTTGCATTTGCTTCTTTTTCTCAGAGGAACAAGTTAAACTTAGCGTTTTTTCTGTCTTGTTTTTCAGTTGGAAGTGAGGTATGTTTTTTTTTTCTCATTTCCTAATCTATTAATCTTTTTATACTTAAATATCAGATTAAAATTAGCCCAGAGAAATGAACCTTGTTTGTTGTTTTTTTCCTTCAGACAGTTGAAATTAATTTTGTTGTCTTAATAGTCTGTTGGCTGAATATCAAGATCTTTTTACTGCTTACATTTCCAAGGTTAAATACTAATTGTTAGTTTTATGCTAGCAAAGGATACCAAGGGATACCAGTTTTTTTCCTGCTGTAGTAGAAGAGGAAGAAAATCAGAGACTTTTCCAATAAAATTATTTGCCGTTCTGGGGCAAATTTCACTTTCTTTTAATTAAACATAAGGTACCTTTTAAGTGTAGGAAAGCAGGGTGAAATCCTGATCGCGTGCCAAGTGTTACTAGTAACGAAACTGTCTCTTTTGCATATGTGGAGGAGTAGGAGGCAGAAAGCCTGCACCCACCCAACCAGTGCGTCGGCAGGGTTTTGTGCTGGTGCCCTGCGATAGGGTGAGGCTGTGGTTCAGAGAAAGAGGAGGCTGTGACCTGGGAATTTGCCGTTCACTGCAAAACTCCAAAGCCTGTCCGTGGCAATACGCTGATGGCTGAGTACCGGCAAGATTTTAGTACCGAGTGATTCGTTCCTCCAGGACTAAAATGGCTGGTTATTCAACTATCAAATACTTGTAGCTGTGTGTTGGCTGGTGTGTATCCCTATCTGCACCCAGCAGAACTTGGTCTCTTATTTTGGAGGGGAGGGAGCTTGTGGTTTCTTTCATCCTGGTCTCTGTCATGTGCTCACTTTCTTCTTGTATTTTTCTCAAGATTGGTCCTAAAGTGTTTTCAGTTTTAGTTTGCATCCGCTAAAAACAGATGACTCTGTAATGCACTCACTTATGAACATTAATGTCCCAGCATTTAAAAATATAGGAGTATTTTTCAGTAAGTTAGCATGTTCTTTAAGTCATATCTCACTGGCTTTTTTGACATTTAAGTGTCTGTGGGCTTCGGCTAGCAGACACACCACCTGTTCCCTGGAGTAAAAATAACCACAACTGGAGTAAAATAGATAGTGAGCAGTTGAGTCCTGCAGAGGAAACTTTTTACTTGAAAAAAAAGGTGAAATGTGCATGTGGGTATGTAAATGTGATATCCCCGTGTTTTCTTTATTGCAGTTTTTATTTAACATTTCATTTAGATGTCGTTAAACACGTTTACTACAAAACTCAAAAGGGGTTTCCTTTCTATCTAATGTGGAAGTAAGTCTCTTAAATGTGCCATTTCTTTTTCTTTCTTTTGTAACTGTACATGTGATGAATTGTGATCTGAGGCACGTCAAACAGTTTGGAGATGCTGCTGCTTTTTTGTGTTGGAAGATGGATATTGTATATACCTTTGTGTCCTCTCTCTTTACCTTCTTTGCCCAGCAGCACTTTTTTGACAGGAAAATAATAAGTTTTTACATGGAGAGTAGTTATTTTCCCAATCCATTGGACATTTTTCCTCCATTATTGGAGTTCACATTTGTCTAATCCTCTTTCAGGCAGTTGATGCAAGAAAAGAGAAAATGATGGACTTGTACTCAGCCTGGTGCTGTTGTTGAGTGTGGGTTGGGAATTTTTCAAGTTGTCTGAGCAAGAGAAGACTGTTGAGGTTTCTTCAGTTCATTAGTCATGAAAAAGAGAAGAATGCTATTTGGTTTCTTTTGATGAATCTTACACCTTCAGAGTAGTTGAATGGATTTTTATTTTCTTTCTCTAACAAAATATCCTGAATCTTCAAGCTTCAAGTGGTGCAGGTTTCTTATGTTCATCTACTCCCTCCCACAGAACAAAGGCAGTTAAACTTTATCCAATTATTTCACTCAAATCAGTTACTTGTTTGGTTTTTTTTTTCACACAAAAAAATCCCAAACTAAACACACCATCACAAGATCCTTTAGCTGAGTGTGCAAAACTGGACCAAGCTGCTGCTTCATCAGATGAAATACCCAGATGAAATAGGACTGAGACTCCTTGTGGTTACTTTACAGCTGTTCAGTCCTCCCAGCAGAAAAAAATGAATCCTAAATCTGGTCTTCCATGCTCTTTTTGATTAGCCACAGGAAAATAACTTCCCAAGTGAGGCCCTTATCCCCTTCAGATCCATTTGTGTTCTGCATCCTCCAAGAGCTTGGCAGACTTACTTGTCTTGGTGTGATCTGCAAACGGTCTGAGGCAGGAACTGTGTGCTCCCAGGAATTTGAGAGGAAAAGACCTTGCGCTGGCTACATTACACTTAGGAGATGCAGACAGGGATCAGTCTTATGCCATTGTGAAAAGTTCAGTGCCTAACTTCATCCTTCTCTCCCACTGAGTAGCATATGACTCATTGCAAAGATGGCTTCTTTCCAGGGGGACAGTGTTCCAATGGGATCTCATGTGTCTCTGCATGATCAAAACACCCCTTGATAGGAAGGGAGTAAGCAAGAAAAGGATCCTCCTGTCAGACTGGTGTGAAGTGGCCTCTGCTCGTGACATACCATGTGCTTTCCTGAAGTTAGGAAGCAGTGAGTTTGAGTGAATGTGGTGGAAGTTTGCCATAAGCAAGGCTAGTTAGTGGTCAGAACTCAGGGAATTTTGTGTGTTGTGTTGGTGACAAACATAACTGGTAAAGCCACAACTGGATGTTAGTTGGGTTCAGTAGAATGAGTTGACTTTACCTTCTCAATTGTTTTAAAGCTAGTCAAGGAAAACATTCAATTACACGGGGGATTTTTTTTTTCAGAAGCACTTCAGGGATGTAGGAGCATCACCTGTGCTGGAAGCAGACAGAACTTGGGCTTAGTATCTCCTCTGTGACATCCTTATAGAGTCTCATTCTGAAAAAAAGGTGCTTTTATGACATCCTGCATCAAATCTGAGAGAGCACATTATGGCTCTCTCTAAAGTATCAAAGCCCCTAAGCCATTTGGCCATAACAGCTGGGAAAATTTAGCTACCAAGTTCCCATATAAAAGTTTTCCGGAGTTTGGACCTTCAAGTTCTGACTTTCTGCCAGTTAACAGTGGAAGACAGCAGACAATGGCTCTGCTGATGAAAATGTGCCATTTCGAATACGGAGGGAAATTTTAGAATGCCTGACATCTGAAAAGACAAGAGGAAACGGGCTGCTTGATGGGCACCTTTGTGTACTAGCGGGCTTGCAGAGGACATTGTGTATGCTGAGCAGTGGGGCAGATCAGGTTCTTCCCCTTCTGTTCCATATGATAACTCTGTTTTTAAGTAAAGTAAAAAGATAGAAATCAAATATGAAATTGAGTATGGAGTACTGCGTCCAGCTCTGGAGCCCCCAGCACAGGAAAGACATGGACCTGCTGGAGCGAGTCCAGAGAAGGACCATGAAGATGCTTAGAGGGCTGGAGCATCTCTCCTGTGAAAACAAGCAGAGAGAGCTGGGGCTGTTGAGCCTGGAGAAGAGAAGGTTCCAGTATAGCACCTTGCAGTACTTAAGGGAGCCTACAAGAGATTTGGAGAGGGACTTTTTACAAGTGCATGTAGGGATAGGACAAGGGGGAATGACTTCAAACTGGCAGAGGGTAGATTCAGACTAGGTGATCCCAGTAAGTCTAAAATAAAATCACTTTGATGTAAAATTTATTTAAATTACAGTAAGAAGTAATTCATTACAGTACTTAGATAAGAAAGTAAGGTTTCCAAACCTTTGATAAGGTTAGGAAACAAATGCAATCAGCGTAATACATTCTGATTTAGATTTATTCACTCAGGAAAGCCCCATTCTCCTTTATTCTTCCGGAATAATACCGTATGTGTGTATTTGGTGAGTGTTTTTCAGTCAGTTGGAGGAAGGAGGAGAGAGAAGTTGGAGAGACAGTATTGCTGTGCCTCTTTTCAGGAGATATTTTGGGCATGCATTAATCTATATCCATCTAGATCTCTGGTTGCACTTCTGTTACCCAGTCCCTTTGCATTTCTTCATCACTCCCGTGTTTCAAAGAGTGAGGAAAGGCAAACCAAGTAGTGCAGCTGAAGTGTCTCTCTCCTACATTTCCTCCTGCATTGTGGCAGATGAAGTCTGAAGGTGTCCCCTGCTAAGCATATGGTACCTATGAGGAGAAGAGCTGCTGAGAAGGCCTGGAAAGCATGCTTTCTCTGGGTGTGGTTGCAGGCAAAGAAATTCCCTCACACAAATGATTCTTAAAAGTTATGAAGCCAAGGCTGGGTTGTTGATTTTTAAAACTATCAACTTTGAAACAGAAACTTCTTGTGCTTTTAAATGAGGAAGCTCTGTTTTGTAGGGGCAGGGGTGTTGCAGGTGCTCGGAATGGGTTCATGTTTCTCTCAGCATTTTTTCTGTTATGGTAGTGTCTGTCTGGCTTCAGGCTGATTCAGCAAGATTTAGTATTAAAATAGCCCTGTGAAAATAGTTCTGTAAAAATTAAAGAGTCAGCTGGGAACTGTGTGTTTGCTAAAGATGGCCAATTTCTAAAAATGTTTAGAAAAGTACTTTTGGAAAAAAACAAAACAAACGTATTTGGTTCTGAGGCTACGGTTTGAGAGCTACTGGCACATATATGGGGTTGCATGCCGTTTTACTGTTGCCCTGAAAATTAGTGAGAAAAATTCTAGCTGCAGTGTTAAGCTTATTTAACAGTCTTTAGTGATCTGGAGTATTTGCCCTAATGGCTCTACTTTAGCTACACCTCAGAAGAAAGGTATTTGCTCAGCATGTAAATTATTATGCAATAGTAAAGGAGAATATGCCATCAGTGTTTCATGGCTGATCATGTTTTCAGCTTCGCTTGATTTTGCTGAGTTGCCTGAAGCAAGATGTACTCAGCCTGAATTAACCGAAGCAGACTTTGAAGTCTTGAGAATTTCCCATGATCATTTTGAAAGGTTTTGTAAGCTATTGAAAATATTTGGAAAACTTTGACACTTATTCCATAATTCAACACATACTTGTCAGTCTCTGCACCTGGAATCCTTTGCATAATCGCTTTAGGAATTCCTGAATCTACCCTTGTTTGAGAAGGCGAGGGTGAGGTAAATAAAAAGTCAGAAAGACCTGGACTGCCTAAGTGAGGTGGAATTTACTCTGCACCCTGCTTAAGAGACTGCGTGCAACTCCTTGCTGTTACCTTATCAAAGCAGGAGGGGCGGCAAGAGAAATTCCATGTCCTACAGTTGCCTCATACCAGAAGAGATGTTGTCAGCATGGTCACATATAGTTAATCATGCTTAGCCCGGTGAGACGGAGCTTGCAGACACGTTCCTGCTGGTGGCCTCCTGGCCAGCACTGCACTGGGCTTGCTCTTTGCAAAGGCTCCCAGGAGCCTTTGTTAGTACCATTAACAATCCAGAGGCAAGGAGGGGATGCGTTTGTTTTCCCTCTCACTGGCTAGTTTGGTGGAAAAAGTAGTGATTCCTCCTGCAGACTGTTTCTCTCAGAAGTGATCTCTGCACCACTTGACATGAGCTGCACTCTGATCCATTCTGCCCTCATCCCACAGGCATGTGCTCCCTCTGGTCTCTGCATGCAAGAAGAAAATAAATATATTTTCTCTTCCTGGCACATCCTTTCTCTTTTCCCTAGTTGCTGTGATCAATATATCACTTAGCTTGTTTGGCTCCCTGTGCTTTTTGGGAATGGAGAGATGAGAGTTCCTGTAGTAACATTGTGTTCCCAGCCCTGCCTAGTCTTCAGGAGCTCACAAGAAACTCTGCCTTACCGGAAGAGACTAATCGTGAAACACTGGAATTAACAATGAGTCAGCATTTGTTTGAATTAAATAAAGCACAGTTAAAGCCAAAATGCTGAAAACTGGAGTTTACATACCCAGTAAGGAGGAGAAAATGATCTGGGTTTGAGAAGCAGACTGAAAGGAGACGAGGGGGTGTCTGGCTGTATGTAACCTCCAGTCCTGCAGTTCTCCGCACTCAGGCTCTTCTGTGGAACCGCAGAAAGAGTGAACACAATGTTAGTTATAAATTAGTTATGAACATGTTACTATTTAGGCTTCCTGCACCCCTCCCTTTCTGGGATTCTGTGCTGAAGCTTAAAGCAGACTCTTTATGGATAAGCAAATATAGAAGTATCCAGGTACTCTCAGCTGAGGGACTGTTGGGGTTTTGTTTGGGCTTTTTTTCAGTAGCAGCTGTGGAGGTTTACCCAACCTTCACTCAGCAGGCAGGTTCTGCATCGTGGCCTAAAGTCTGGCTTAGAAAAACAATATTGTCTTCCTTTGGTCTTTGCTGGATGTTCTTCTGTGGGAATGGGAATTCACTTTGTTACTTGCTCTCTGATGGAGAGCCTGGCATTCCTGTGGGAGGGAATTTCTGTTTCTCTACCAAGACCATGCCATGTAACGAGGGATGCAGAATAAGTTTCATCCTTGCTTTGAATCTGGGAATAGGCTAATTGCATATAGAGTTTGCAAGCAATTTGTAGGACCCATTGATCAGTCAACTGAAATATTGATGAGTACCTGCTGCATGTGCTTTCATTGCTGCCTAATGGAAACATGAGGAGACTCACGTTCATCATCTTTAAAGCATGTTCATCCTGTCATACCCAAACACACAGCAATAAGGTTTTCTGCAAAGGATCTCTGGACACTGGGAAATGAGAGATCTCAACCTCTTATCTACTTGCAGTTTACATGTTGAAAGACATTCACGTTTTCTAAAGTGATATTTAACTCTGTGACATCTTCATCTAAAGATGGGCTTCTGCCTTCCTGTGCATTTGCTCCACCATTTTTCACTTTGCAAAAAGTCCAGCACTTGTTTCCCCTCCCCTTGGCTCTTTTGTATCTCTGCTTTGTATATGTGCAGTCCTTGGGTCTGTCTTCCTTTGCCTGATTTGCATGGCTTCTTACCTCAACATTGGGATAGATGTTTGTCACTTTGCTGGTTGAGTCCCATGCCCTTCTTTAGCAGTGATAGTAGCCCTTCAGTTCCCTTGTGCTTAGGTGTGAAATAGTTCGTGTTTAATAGTTTTGTATCGTTTAGTTCATGTTTAATTGTTTTGTATCATTCTTGTGGTTCTGAAGATATTCTGGAAATAATTTATAACAAATCTACTTGAACTAAATCCCCACCCCCCCTGAAATTACTGGCATCTCATTCCATTTTCTTTGTCCTGACAACCACAGGGAAGTTTCACAGACAGGTAAGATGTATGACCTACAGGAGAGCTTTACCCTTCTACAGTGGTGTCTGGAGGGGAGACAGGCTATCATATGTTTGTAGCAGTACTTTAGTGTCCCAGGTTTGGACAAGTGACATCGTTGACATTGTGCCAAAGTCACAAGCTACATAGCATTTTCAATATCTTGATTTAAGGAATAAATTTATTGCATGTATATCTTAGTTTTATGCATTCAAACAAATAGATGAGACTTGTTCATAATGACAATAATAAGATTGTACAACATATTTCCTTATTTTGTCTTCTGTTCACAGGTCCAGCAAGAGCAAAGGAACCACACCACAGAACCTGTAATAGATGACTATAAAAAGATGGGGACTCTATTTGGCGAACTAAACAAAAGCCTTATCAGAATAGGCTTCACAAGGATGTACTTTGGAGAACGGATAGTAGAACCTGTAATAATTATATTCTTCTGGGTTATGCTCTGGTTTCTTGGCCTACAAGCTCTTGGACTGGTTGCTGTTCTGTGCCTTGTCATTATTTATGTACAACAGTAAAATTTTATAAATACTGTTCAGATTATGTATTTCTACGCTGTCACTATGTCAGTGGATTTATGTGTTTTAAGTAAATGAGCAGCATATCAAAAGCTGCAATGCTTCAAATTGCTGAAATTCCAACATTTGAGGTGAGTGGGACTAAAATTATACATTTTAAGCCAAATCAGCAGTGCCCTATTACATCTTTGGGGGGCATGGGGTGGCGGGAAAAGGAGATGTTTGTAATATAATGATGTCAAATGTACTGTTTTCTGTACTCTCAGGGCTTTAGCCCAAGGATTGGCTTTTTGTTGTCCCCTCCGCTCTCCCCATCTTCTTGATTTGTATAGCGAAAATTTCCTGTCTGATTTTAAGAGGACACTCAATGTGAGTGTCCTGTTTCACTGTTGGGGGGGGGGGGGCTCATGTGCTGTTAGTTCCCTGAGTCTGCATAATTTGTTAGTGTTTTGCTGAAAAGCTAAATCTGCACAAGGGAGGTTTAGTAACAAACTACAATGACAAATATTCACGAAAGCATCTTTGGTTTGTATAGTTTATAGTAAGCTTTCCCCCAGGAAACAAGCTATACCAGCAAAATGCTCTTATGCTGATATTAGTGACTTCACACAAGGCTTCAGCTGTTGTTAAGGCGAAATTGCAGTCCTGCATTGGCCAAGTGGTGTAATGCAGCTCTGCCTTGTTTTTTTGAAATGTACTCAGCTCCTGCTGCTATTTTTCTTTCTTTATTTTTTGTACTTGCTCTTTCCCCTAGCCCTCCTTCTTAAGATAAATATTTGGATAATTCATGGAGTTTGTAGGTAGTTACAGCTGCAGTGTTGGAGAGTTGCCATTCCAGACGGCAATGCTAGGATGTTGTTTGCTTCCTCTGGGTGGTGTGTGAAGTGTCTGAACAACCAGATATCAGACCAGATCTCTTAACGCTTCCCTAGTTTTGCAGTGTGGGCCCCTATCAGCTAAAGCCTTGCTCACGTCAGCAAACCAGATCTGTTTCCTCATGCAGGGCAAGCAAGAATGTAGTTGAAACCAGGTGGTCATTTTATTTAGTAGTCTTAAGTGATTCATCTCCACACTGTGCAACAAAAAAATGCCCATCTATAGATATATGTCATGGGCCACACAAATTGGGGAATAGGGTATATACATTCAAGAGTAGGTTCAAGATTCACTCTGACTCCCCAGGGGCCACACCAGGGGTATACTGAATATTTCCAAGATTGAAGAAAAACAGTAAAATGTAACACAATCTTTACTACTTTTACTTTACTACTACTATTAAATAGGCTACCAATTTAATAATTGCTGTATGCTACTTTTACGAAGAAACTTAAATTGCAAAATTGATTTAATCTATGGTCCAGTGAAATTATATATTTACTTAAAGAAATGTGTTAGGAGATGTGAAATACAAAAAATTACCTGAACCTTTGCAGTGACTTTTTCCTAAAGAATAATAAATTAGATCAACAATCAATTAGTTGAAAATGCTGTCATATTCAGAGATTTTTGAAGTTAGGGGAAGTTTCTCTATGATCCCAGTCCTGCAACTGGATTCTCAAGGCCAGCTTTATGCCTGCATGCATCATGTTGACTACTGGGCTCTATTTCCAGGGCCTCTGGCCCCAGTCCTTATGGACTTTCCTGTTAGGGAAATAATTGTTCTTTAGGGCAGTAAACATGAAGGCTCTGTTCCTTTAAAGTCTTTATGTACTGAAATGCCATCTGCAGACGTGTCTCTGTGCTTTTCTAAGGAACATGTAGTTACCTTGAGGAGCCAGGTCGCCTGTCTGGATCTTCAGATGACCCTGAAGGGTGGATCTGTGAAGCTTTGCTGAACTGTCAGGACGGCAGGGGAGTGGGACTGAAGCCCCAGCTGTGTGGTCAGATGGCAATCCGTGTTGATTGGCACCGAGTTAAATAGTTACACTTGTAGCAGGGAAATATTGGAGAACAGAAGGTGTTTCTGGATGCAGGGGTTTGTTGTTTGCATCTGGAAGGCCCAAAGCAAACAGCAAGTACAGGCTGAAAGCAGAAGCAGGAGCTCTGTACTCTAAAGTGCCTAGGGGTAAACTTTGGGTTTGTTTCAAGTCCCCTAGAAGCAGAACATCTGTTTACACCTCTGTGTAATTTGTATAGCTAGAATGGTGGTTTTATGTGTATTCTTCTTCTGTGTAAGGGCTGTACTACAAAAGCATCCTGTCATTTAAAAAAAAAAAAAAATTATTTCTTTCTTTCTGCAATCCAGTTACTGTTCAGAGAGTCTCATCTAATTCTTTTCATCCTGTAGGAAAAAGTGTCTCTGTGATAGTCTTGTTGCAGTAGTACTCTTGTGTATAGACGCTGTGCTGTGAGATGGCATGTGGTGTTTCCCTGAGGTGGTGATCTTGCTCTGTACATATGGAATGGGGAACAGTGAATCATGAGTGTGACCAACAGCTTCAGTAAGGACATTGTTCATATGCGTGTAACCTTTTAGTATATGCGTAACTGTGACTGTTGCATTCATGAATTCATTTCAGTTGGTCATTCGCTGTTCATGTTATACATGTACTCGAGGGAAAGGTAGCTTTTGGACTGAGATTGTGTATAGTGAATGTCTTGTGTGGTTTCTCTTAAGGGTAACTTGCTATGTTGTGTCCTTCTTTCATTTTTAAAAACCTGAAAAAATAATCCCCCTAATAGTGTTAGGTTGACTGGGAGTGGAAAAAGAAAAATAATGTGTTGCATGGAAGACACCCCTCTCCTGTTCATACATTCCCTCATACATAAGAATTTGTACTGAATTGTCCGTCCTGATTTTGTGCTATTACTATGCTATCTCCCTCTCATTTGCAGGGAAGGAAAGAGGGGTTAAGGAAAAAGGGGGACTGGGATAGAATCAGACATAAAGAGTGCAAAATGGAATGCGGTGAAACGATGCATATATGTGCCCCAAAAAATCTGATCATAATTTTTTGTCAAAAGTGAAGGGGAAATGGGTGAACAGTCCTTGCCTTGTGTTCTTCATTCCATCCAGATGTAGCTGCAAGGCAGAGGAAGCACCAAGTGTTCAGAGTATGTCCCTAGCTAAAAAGCAGAAGGTTAATTAAAAAAAAGTCAATTTCACTGTTGTCTATATAGTAAAATATAGTAAAAATTGATAATGTTATTTATACTGTTAAATATTATTGTTCTTGATAGAACTGAAAGCACCTTTATGCATCTGTGTGTAGGACTGTATGAAGGAATTATGTCCCTTAAATCTATGTTGAACAACAAACGATGCAATTTCTGTTGGTCAGTGTGACATTGAAAGTGTTTTACATAACCTCGGGTTTTTTAAAGGATGGACTCTTCAGTACTATTTCACACCTACCAAATGGATAAATGTTTGAACTACTGTGTACAGAGAAGAAACTCCACGTGCAGGAGAATCTCGGAGAACCCTGTTTGCACTGAAAAATCATCACATCAAAACTGTCCATATAAAAAGGAAAAATCATATTTCTTAAAAGTCTGTATTAAGTGAATCCTATGGAAAGCACTTTGTTACTCTTTCTAATAAAAAGTATTGCCAGCAATGAATCTGTGAATTCTTTACGGTGATTTGTTCAAGGTTATATAGCTCCTTTCAAAATTTCATGGTAGGCCCAGATGAAATGGGCCAGTGTTCAGATAACTGCTGAAATCAATTAACTTGCAGCTAGAGGAGAAAAAACTGCAGTACAGGAGCTACATAAACTGCATCTGGTCTGTATGGTTGTATGCAGCAAATTATGTTGAACCAAAAAAAAAAAAAAAAGTAGAACTAGATGTTAATAAATAATGGTAACATTACATCGTAAAGCAGATTTTAATTCACAGCATAGCTATTTTGCATCTAGAACAGTCTCTGAAGGAACCAGATGTAGTCGGGGATGTGAAAAATCCTTTGAAGTGATAATTGGTGTGCCACAGAAAGGTTTGAGGATTTTCACTGTTTTTTTAATATATGCATAGAACACTATATGGTTCAAAACAAATCTACTTTTAATGGTTGTTGGTTTTGCTTTTTTCTGCAAGTGAGAAAGGTGCTCAGTCTGCCAGATTCAACAGATACTTAAATGTATCTGTTGCTCAGGATGCACAGTGAATTAAGCAGTTTAAGGTTTTTTTAAAGTAGCAAAGTTGTATTTTGGTCCTTCAAACTCTCATTGGTGGATGTGCACAAAAGAAGTAAGGCTTATTCCTGAATAAATTCAAGCCTTCAAATTTTATTTCAGTTGATCTTGGTCAGGCCTTTTATAAGGCGCATGCAAATTCAAAAACAGTCTCTGTTTGATTCTTTCCATCCTGGGCTTTACTCTAGGTTTTGGGACTTTATTTCTTAGCCTCTCCCTTCTGCCAGAACTGACAGCTTCATCCCCTCTTTATACGTTCCTCCTGTCACTCTGTAATTTTGCCTTCCCTAGGGGTGTTCACTTTGAACAGGCTCTCTCTCTGCCAAGGGTTCAGGTTTGTTCATCATTCAGTGTTCTTAAAAGCTACCTAGACATAAAATCTATTTTCAGATGGGTATTTTGTTTGTTTTACTGTGTGCCTGCTTAACAACAGAAGGGAGGAAATTAGAGGATTTTAAAAAAATACGCATAAGCTGGTTAGTCACTTCATTTTTTGCAGTGCTTATCTGCTGGTTTAGATGATGGTTGCCAAACTGCAGTGTGCTGTTGCCAAAGGTCCAAAAGAGTGTTGCAAATGTGTAGGATAAGGAGCTGTTGGTAGGTTGGTGTCAGGATTTTGAGAATATTTGGGACAAGCAGTGTGTGGCTTAGGGTTGTTTCAAGCTTAAACAGGTAGGTAGACTTCTGACTTCCCTTAACTCCTGCCAATGCCTCAGTTACTTCTGATAATGTCTCCAAATGCATATAAAAGCATCAGTATTCCTTCTACGCTCTGAAGAAAACTGAGCTTTCATCAGCTCTGTTTTACACAGAGGAGCCAAAGAGGATGAGAATGGGAAAGGGTTGGACAGTTTTTTAACTTGCATGCAAGCTTGTGATCTTTTCAAATTATAGTCTTATACTATCCAGATAATGTCTGTGACTTGTATGCAGTTGTCACAAGTCTATAAGTGTCTCAGCCTATAAGTGTGTTTTCCAATTAATACGGAAATGAAGCAGCTGTGATAATCCATGCTTTTTCCCAAACAATTTATTGAAAACTACACCTCCCTCCCCCTCTCAGGTGGCAGGAGGGATGTGACTGGATAAAGTCCTTCTGATGACAGGAGCTGTTCTTGGTACAGCCTCAGGGGCACCTTCTCCCTCTCAGGGTACAACAGGCTATTGGAGTGCTAGGAAAACATCTTGCCTAGTCCCAGGCACTGTTGAAATATCTGGAGTCCAAGTGGCATGGAAGGAGAAAGACTGTTATATACCACAGTCCAAAGGATCTGATAAGACAGTGTTTCAGACAAAGCTGTTACAGAGTACTGTATCTATATTTTATGTTCATTAAAGGAAATTTAATTAAGCCCCGTTGTTTCTTGGCTTGTCCTGGTGCATCACCTCGTGTTCGGAATGAATGTTGCTTGCAGCAAATGGTTCTGCTTCTGGAACCCATCTGTAGACGTATTTTATATGTACCATTTAGTGTTAATTGCATTTTAAAGCATTACAAGTGAAAAGGGCTCGTCTTCCAGTCTGCATTTGGATGAGGGTTTAATTAATATATGTGAGAAGGGAGCCAAATCAGTCACTGGCACACTGAGGAGGGCTTCCTTTTAGAGGAAGAAGTTGCTAACTGATGTGTGGGTAACGAATGTATGAGAAACATGGGTTTACATACTGTGCAGAATGGGTGGTGGAAAGTGATCATTTTTCTGTCCTAATTCACAAATTAATTATCTGTTTTTTAATGTAGTTATCTTCCTTAAGCTAGCTGGAACATACTTCCCAGGTAGAAGTAGTCAGTAGCAACCAAACAGTAGCAACCAAAATCCTGGTCTGTAATAGGAAGTCTCTTCTTGACTTGAATGAAATTTGAGTTCTTGAATGTTTTGGCTTATTAATTCTTTGTCTTGAATGTTTTACCTGGTTATTGTTTAAAATCATTCTTTCATTCATGTTCTTTCTTAAAGTTGTTAATATCAGTCCAAAATTCTTGAAAGCCACTTCATTGTCAATAGTTGTTACCAGTAGGGCTGCAGGTAGCCCATGCATATGGAATGACAGGTCACAGGGAGAGACTGGTGTGTCATCAGTGCTGCCTGGCTGGTTTAACAAAGCCTTAAAGTAGGTTTTCAGCATTTTCTTTGCTGTCACTTTCTGTATGTATCTTGTTAGGTGATGAATAAGAGCTCACATTAGCCAAGTACCTGATTTCTTTGGGCATTTCAGCCCTCTGAGCTTGAGACTTTATGCTGCTGAACAGACTTACTCTGCCCATGTCCACACAGCTGGGCACTCACATAACTCTCCTTCACTTCCTGCTAGGAGTGGAAGTACTGCCTGGGACACAGGGTCATGTCCTCGTCCTAATAAGATTAGGAAAAGTGTGATCATGCAATTTTTCTGGACAGAACAAACATTTCTATGCCTCTCTGTGAATCTTCCTGTTGCAGAGAGGGAAAAATAATTAAATTTTGAGTCTACTGCCCATTTTTGATGTTTAGTAGATAAGAGAACCAAAGGCATACAACTGTTTGAATATTTTTTTTTTCCATTTTGATATCCAGTTTCTTCATTCCATCTGTGATTAGAGACATAAAAGAGTATTTGTTTGAGCTCTGTTATCAGTAGAGTTAACTTGACTCTTCGTTAAAGTCTTATCCCAAGGTCTTCAGCAGGTACATAAGAATTGCTATATTTTTTATCTCTCCTTCAGTCTCTATTTTTTTTATTCTGATGCATCAGCTTAGATTTTTTTTTTTTTTTTTAAGAAAGCCAGACATGTTTTTGGGAGAGTGTGTTCCTTGCCATGGATATACTTCAGTGGTGATGAGACTGTTGGACAATTTAGTGTCACGACCCTGCATTTGGCAGGGGTTTTGTCATTATTGAGACCTGCCTGTCTTGTCACCTGGGCTTCACCAGCTGTAGGGTGTGAGGGGTTCTGTGCTAAGAAGCAGGTAAGGTTTAAAGTATAGTTAAGGCTTGAGATTAATAGTTACTTGTGCGGGAGAGCTTCGCTGCGGTTTCCTGGGAGACAGTTGTGTTTTAATGACAGCATTTTGCAAGGAACTCCAGAAACTGAGCTAGAGAAAAAAAAAATTCAGTGCATTTTTATATCCTCCACTTAAATCTTGAAACTGGTAGCACAAATCCTTTTTGATGTTAGCCTTCTCCTATCGTTTCTGAAAGCTGCCTGATTGCCACCTTTACTTTTCTGCTTCAAATTACTGTGTAATACAGAAAGTAGAGGGGAAAAAATGTAGCTAATCCCAAATAGAATACACTTGCTTTTGCTTCCAGTCTAGTGGTAGTGCTGATTTTTCCTCCCTAAGTGCTTCAGAGTTCTCCTGGGGAAACTCAGAAACTATTTAACTCAGAATCATCTCTGCTTCTGTGTCATTGTATGTGTTGTTTCTTTTTGCTTGTTTTGAGGAGTTGCATTTAAAAGCAGGTTTCTGACTGAGCTTATTTGAGACAGCTGCTGAAAACTCCCTTTCAATCTTCATGGTGATTTTGCAGAGAAGGGGTTTGGGAGGAATTCCTAAAGAAAAATAAGAGGACAAGACCAGGTAGAGTAGGATCAAGAGCAGTGCTGGGGGTGGGATATGGGCCTTCCGTTATGACTTGAATTTGAGCCTGGGAACTTTATCTGAAAGCTACAAAATCAGTATGAAGATCCAAAGGGAGTTTTCAGCCTGCGGTAACATTCCCTATAACACAAAGTCATGAAGAAGCATGTCAGAAATAAGATGTTTAACTATCATGGGAACTGGTAAGATACAAAGGGGTTTTTTGGAGTTTCCCATAAAACACTGAAGTAGTGAAATCTTACATTCACTTTACTTTCAGCACTGTTAATGATTTATTTGCTACATGCCTGGTGGGTCATTGTTTGGGGTTTTTTTCCACACTTGTAGTCAATGAACATTAGAGTTAAATTTCTGTCTCCTGAGTAGTGTTGAACTCCAATATTTTCCATCTTGACATTTTTGTGTTATGTTTTTATTCAATCCACTGTCGTTCCTAACCAGCTCGTTAAATGCTGCTATTGACATGGGACAGAGGGCAGTCATCCTGCTCAGAAAAATGTCCCTGTGTCACCCTGGAGTCCAAGCTGTATTTCCAGCAAGGCTTATGCCATGGTGGAGTTGAAGCAAACCTGTATCCTGGTTTTTTGGCATCCCAGGAAGAAAGCCATCAAGACGGTCTCATGACAGCACTGCTCTGAAGGCTAATGTGTTTTGTGAGAGAAGTCACCTGCACCTCCAGTCACCTTAAACAGGGCAGGCACATGGTCCTCTCCTCTGTCTCAGTGCTGGTGCATGGGCAAGGATAATTCTGGCTCTTTATGGGATTGTAAAGCCTTTGCCTAGATTTCTGGCTGACGGTTTGTTTAGGTGGAATGCTTTGCCAAGTGTGTAGTTGCATGGACTAAAATAGAACAGACTCTGAACTTTAAAAACCAACGAAGCCTAGATTTTTGATTTTCTCTTTTGGGGCTTTTTATAAGGAATACATAGAATAGTTTATTTCTCATTTGAACTACTCTTTTGTAAAATGAAATCACAGTGAGTCTTTAAATAACACTTCTCACTTCACCTCCCAGGACATCCTGGGGTTTCCATATGTCCTAGCAGTTGCCTGAAGAGCTGTGCCACAGCCTGTTTCCTTGTGGTGGCTGTGTTTCAGCAGCTACCACGTGATGCCAGCTGAATGCGTGTGGGTATTTTCTGTGTGTTCCTGAGTCAACACTGTTTTGTTGCTGAGCTCAAAAGTGTTTTATCTTGAGGAGGAGAAATGGGCCTAACTGTAGCAAAAAAGTACACAGGCACAAGGGTCCATGCCATTATTACTGTAAACAAATCACTGAAGCATTCCATGGAAAAAAATTCACGGTGCCATACATTGGGATGATTATCTTTGTTCATCTCTTCCTGCTTCAACGGCTTCATTAACAGCAGAAATTTGCAAAGCCATTCTAGCATTGCAGTTCACAGACACGCAATATCTGATACCTTCCCATCTGGACAATGAGCTGTCACAGTAAAAAAATTATTAAACATTGGATTCATTTCTTTTAGGAGTGATGCTTCATATTTTGCTACTAATAACATATGCACAAATGAAAACTACTGTATTATTTAGAAGGTTGGTGCTACCCAGCCTGAAATGTCTTCACAAAGACTTCTTTAAAAGACATGCACACAATATCTTAATTTATGTAGGATCTTATTTCTTGAAATATGGGTCTTTCATCTCGAGTATCTGCAAAGGGGCCTCCTCCTTCCTTGAGCTGTGCCTGACTCCCATTCCGGTCCCCAGCCTCACCATAACTATGGGGTTGTGCACTTCTCTCTTTATCAGTCACATAATATACTGTTCTTGAAAAGCATCTCACAGACACGAAACTAGAACTCACAAAAAGATGGGAAAGAATTATCTAATTAGTTTAAGGATCACAAAGAGGAGTGTTCAGCAGTGAACAGCATCAACATCAGAAAGCCAAGAGGTGCAACTTATATGATGAGCATGTTAGTTCGCAGTTTACAACAGTATTAGCTGTAGACAACTTCAAATAGGACTGGACTGACTACTGAGTTTTGAGTGGCCTGAAGAGCTATTGGTTGTGTAACTAAATTGACCTTTTATTTGGTTTGTGTTTGCTCTAAGATCTCCAACTCTTTTCGGCAACATAACATAACAGCTTGGACATGTGCAAGCCAAACTGCAAATCTGTCCTGGTACAGAGAGAATCTTTTGTAGCAGGCTGTGCTCTCTCTGCATCAGTTCAATCATTTTTTTCTCTAAAGATTAACTATTTAAGAGATTTTTTTTGAATACTTTTGGACTCTTAACATGTTACAGCATGTTTCTGCTTTAGCATGCTATTTCTGTTCTTCAGTGGGGCTTCCTGCTTGTTTATGATTAAGTGCAAAGCAAGAACGATGCTCTGCAGCAGCATTAGCTTGTGCAGAGGGGCAAAAAGGAACGTAAATTATTTATGTGCCTCATGGCTCACTTTTAAGCTGATCTTCAGCAAGCTCAGCTTTTTTTGAGCCTTTGATACTTTCATGAGTGAGTCTTCTCCTTTAAGAAATTAAATATAAATAGCTTTAAGCCTTTTCCTGTATTTGGCTTTTCCAGGAAGTTTTGCTTGAGTTTCCTATTTTGCCTTTTGAACAGTGAAATTGTTGAACAGAGCATCTGAAGCCCAGGCTCCTTAGAGTGAGCAGAAAACTGCTGTGCTTTCCTAAAATTGCTTACTTGACACTTTTCACATGAGCATTCTAGGTGTTATTTCCATAACAAAAAACTTAGCCTTAAGCACAAAATTAGATAAAAGAAAATGTGAATTTATTTCTTAGAGCCATATACTTTTGTTAACTCATTTCATAGCCAGGATATGTAGGATAAATGTAGCAGACCTGGCTGACCTGTAAATCAGTATTTATAGAATACAGGAAGAAAAGTGTGATAAAACTCCAACTGAGACAAGGAAATTAAGAAAAGCTGTCAGACTGGAAGAAGTTTTACAAGAGAATTCTTCACAGCGGGGTCTGTACACCTACTTTGTTTTCATTTGTAGTACTGATGACAGCACAAGAATTAGGCATGTAATAAACATATAGAAACAATAAGAAGGATTATGCAAAATGCCTCAGCATTAAGGCCTGGAGTTATGAAAATAAATTTTGTAGTATGATGTGCAAGATCATCAGATCTGAATTCATAAAAAGGCACTCTAAGAGCTCATCTTTTGAAACTGACAAAGGAGGACAGCTGGAATTTAAGCTGCACACTGGATAAACAGGAGCCAAGAGTAAGATGTGGCTGTCAAAATAATAATCCTAGGAAGTTTTGAACAATATATTTTCACTAGACATGTAATAAGTTATAGCATTGTGCTATGTATTTTTAATCTTTCAAACATTTTCATTAAAATCTTACGGTTTGTAAACAGAAAATGAAGTCATGGGACAAAGCATAGAGGGGAAATGTAAATGAAAGGCTGTTGGCTGCAGGGTATTAAGTTAACAACTATTAGTAACTTTAGTCCAAATATTAGGCAAAATTTCAAACCCTCATTTGAGAAAGATTCTGAAGAAGTAACATCAGTGGCAATTGGAACTGGAAACAGCTTTTAGGATAAAGCTTGATTATTTCCAAAGGAGATGCCATGGGATGATTGCCTGCAAGAAAGACCAGACTCTGGCTCTGAAGCTGATTTTTTTTCCAGTTCTCTGGTACAGCTACAAATAAAAGCTGAGCTGAGTTTGCTTGTGCTCTTCTAGAGCCATGAGTGCAAGGGGCTCACTTTTAAGTAGTCTGCAGAGATTGCCTTTTTGCTCATTTCCCCAGTTTTTGTTGTCAACATGTTGCAGTACTGTGTATCACTCAGAGGTTATCTAACCACATCTTTGCTCCAACTTTGGCTGGTTTAACTGAAAGATTAATTTCTGAGATAACACAGTTTATATTTGCTTAATACTGTTCTTTGTTTCCAAATACCTGATTTATCCAGCTTGGAGGCAGGAGTGAATAACCTGTGGAATAACCAAGCTGATATGGTCTGTGTTAGCCCCATTGCAGTGGAAGAAAGAAAGGAGTTAAGCAATTAGGCTCTAAAATTATTGCCTAATTCTGCTCTCTTGCATTTGATTTGCTCAATAAACTGTACATTGTAGCAATGTGCCCCCAGCACCCTGGGCTGGACATTCAATTACTTGTGACCATAAAAGCTGATAATCTCATGGCCAATGATGTGAGCAACACTTCCCTTTCCAGTGTTAACAGAAATTGCTCAACAGTTACAGTACCTTCCTCCCCTTCTACATGCAGTTCAGTAGCACACAGATGTCTTTCACAAGAGTCATGGCATGAAGGAAACCTTTTCAGTTCTGGCTAACAATTCAGAGCTAACCCAAGCCACCAGGAAAACCACAACTGCCATCACCTCAGGGATTACTATAGGGCTTCTGCACTTCGACTAAATTACTCAAACCCAGTCAGTAAGGCAGTAATACACAAAGCAACCATCGCAGGTGGCATTATTTGATGTATGTCATTATCCAGCAAGCCAAAAAATAGAGGCTTAGGGGAACACAGAGGCTGAATTGAGCTTTAAAGGAGGGGTAGCACAACGATTACAACTTTGGTTAAGTTTTTCATACAACTTGGATTAATTCTTCCTTGCCTCTGTGGAAGACTTTATCTCCCCTTTTGTAAAGGTGAAAGGAAGGAGGGTATAAATAAAACAGGCCATTTAAGGAAACAGCAAAGCTAGGTGGGATGACATTGCCTCTTCAGAGGGCAGAGTTCCCTGGAAAATATACCACAGCAATGCAGACCTGTGCTTCAAGCCTGCGGGTAGGTGTAGTTAAAAATGTGTATCCATGCTCTCTTTAAAAACATAAACATACCGTCCTTGTGGCTGAAGAGAACACACTGAAAAGATGTAATTTAAGAAATGTACATCGAAATATCAAACTTATCAGATGTCAGCATAGGACCAGTGGTCTCCCACGTGGCAGAGTTCATTATCACAAAGGCAGCATATGGTATTATTTAGTTTCCATTAGTACCTGCAAACCTCTATGCATCTGATGCTGCAAAATCCTGTAGTAAGAAGTTATTATATCTGTTTCTAAAGGCTTACACTTAAAGGAGATGAAAAACGGAAGAGGGTTGAAAACAGTAATTTTCTTGGGGAGATATGGAGTGATTGTATTTGGTGGCTGAGATTTTTCTGAGATCAGGGGAGTCTGCAGGAGAGCTGGGAACTGAGCATGGGACTTGATCTCCTGTGTTCCAGCTGGGAACTGGGCCCTGTGGAGGCCCAGTCTCACTCCTCCCCATAATAGTTTCCCACCTCTCACTTTTGCCAAAAGCCCACACTTCAGGCACTCATTTCAGAATCTGAAAATATCGGTAACTGCCTGAACTCAGCTCAGTAACAGATTATTTGTCTTAGTTCCAGTAAGAAAAGCAAATTTTTCTACTGGCATGTATTTTCCCTGACAAGCCCATTAGAAACACCTGCTTGGGCTGCTGAACCTGCTGGGCACACAAAGCCTGAACTCTGCCTGCCTGGCAGCTGTCGGCAGGATGCCAGGAGTTCTGCAGGAAGGTGGTCACTAGCATCCAACAGCACTTACATCCCATGCAGTCCTCTGTTTTAGGTTGTCCAGTGGGAGTACCTAGAAATTATATTCAAGTGTTTTAGTGCACTAATGGAAAAGTCATTATCTTTCACATGGGAGCCTCATTCAAATACACAGTTCTTGCTCAAAAAAACAAGCTTGAATTTCGAGATCTGCTATTAGGTAAAGCTATACACCCTCAAAGCACCAGCCAGTGGGATGTGACTGAAATAAATGAAGAAATGGTGCTGGGGAATATAGCATGAAGTAAAAAGAAGTCTGTCACAACCAACTGAAGAAACAGGTAATCTTTACTGCCTGATTAAATACAGCAGAAGTTCATTTGTCACACTTTTGTGCTTTGTTAAAAAGTAAACACAACTGTGGCTGCAGGACTGTGCATTGTGCCGTGTAGCCTTTCAGGGAAGTCCAGATGCTGTGATAGAAATAGCATAGAGACCTTTCCAGAAGCTTGAGGGCTTCACCTAATTTGACCATTTCTTCCTATAGAGGTGAAACTAATTGACACTATCTTTGTGAATCACATCTGCCCTCACTGCTGCCTCCCAGCGAATGCTACGAAAGAGACAACTGAGTAATGAGTATGGCTGGGAGGATTTCTTTTTTGCTTTCAAAGTGAATCAGGCAGGACAAAAGTTAAACATATCCTCAAATTTGCATTTCTATGGTCGTTTTGAAATGAGACACATGTTGCCAAGCCTCTTCTAACAGAATACTTATTTCTTAGTGTTTGCTATTTATTAACTGAAAAGGGTGTTAAGTAATTTCCCGTTCCATGGAAAAATCTTTACCTCATTTGAAGTTGTTCATAAAAATCCCAGGCATAAAAAACATATTTGTCTGAGCTCAAATTTCATAAGGGCTGGTTTTGGGTTTTTTTTCCCAAAATGCACTTTTCTGTCAGGGCTGTTCTGCCCAGCGACCTGTCTGTGTGGTACCTCGGTGCTGCAGGGAGGGAGGCAACACACTGCTTAAAGCCAGAGACTCCCAGTGGAGGGCAAGTGCCCTGACATGGCAGTGACCCACGAGTCAGGCACCAGCATTTAACCACCAGCCTCTGTGATTCCAATCCAACCTGCAGCAGAGAGGCCAAAAGAAAGAGGGAAGCACCCCACTGAGTGCAATTTCAAAACTTTTCACTATTTATACATATTAGCAAACAAAGAAATACATGTTCACTGGCTATAAATTACATAATTCTCTTCATGAATTAGTATTCTATCTTCTATTGGTTATTGATTTCTTGATTCTTATGCTAATTAGCCCACATTTTCAGTTATTTCTGTTGTCTTTTTCCCAGATATAGAAGGTTTCAGTAAAATTCCAGAATTGTCTTTGTTAGTTTCTTCTTTATCTCAGGGTTCTGCAAAATGCCCTTGTGGTCCGTAAATGCTGCATTCCTTGTGTCTGGTTTCAGCAATATATTTCTCTCATAGGCTTTGTTAACCTCCTTCTAGGTGTGAGATCATTGAAGCATATCAAAGTTGATAACAGTTGTTTTAGCAAAACTTAATAGTTTCAGGAATTTTTCCAGTGTTCTCACAATAGCAGTTTACGACAAACCTTGCTAAATGCTGGCTAGAGTGGCATATGACAGAGTGGAAAATTACACTGCTTATGATTAATTAAAATAATTAGAAAGGTTAATTAAAAAATAATTAGAAAAGTTATTAGGAAAGTTTTGTCATTTACTAAGCACTATATGGTACAAAACTAAGCATTTACAAATGCAGGGATCAAACAGTACTGTGCTAAGGTTAAAAGAATTTTCCAATATCTTCCCCCACTGCTCCATAAACTCCTTTTTAAAGAAATATAATTTCTTCAGTAACATCAGGAAGTGCTTTTTGCCTCCCTGGACCCTCCCCAGGAAAAGCTGGAGGGCTTTTGGACTGAGCCCATACACACAGAGCTGGGGCTCTGCTGCCAGCCCAGGAACAGCAGCGTGGTCCCAGTTCCAGGCCGCAAAGCACTGGGCTCTGTCTATGTTTCTGAGCACAACAACACAGGACTTGATCTCCTGTGTTCCAAGCCCTAGATTTGACCAAATGAGCATTGTTTCAAGCCCCAAAAATGCACCGCTTTGTCCCTGTTTTACATCCTCAAACCACAGGATTTAGCCTCAGTTTCTTGGCCTTTTCAGTTGGCCAAATGAGCCTAGTTCCAAATCCCCAAAAAACACATATCTTGGTGTCTGTTTCCAAGCCCAAAAATTCAGGACTTCAGTGGTGGTTTTCAAGCAGTAAACCACAGAACTTCATCTCAGTAGTTTTCAAAACCTTAAACTGCCCAGATGAGCCTAGTTTCAAATTCCCAAAACACAGGACTTCATTTTGTTTTTCAAACCCCCCCCCCCCCAAAATACAGTTCTTAACTGCTTCCAAGCCCTAAATCTGTTCAGTTTGGAAGCTGGAGAAGCCTTACAAGTTGCAATAAAAAGCCTGAAAGGCAGATGAAAGGAAAGGGTAAATTCAATTAAAATCTCATCTAAGCCAACTTCATCATTTTCAACGCAGTGAAGAGAGGTGGGCAGTGTCCATCCTCATCTGCTCTGGCACTGAATTTCTGTTTGCAGCCTCCAACACTGCCTTCAGCTTTGATGACCCTTATTTGACGCAGCTCCATTAGCAGCAAACGTCAGACTGACTAGTACAGTCTGTCTGTTCAGGCCTGAGCATCCCATTATCCACACTGGGGGGAATGGAAAAGCCCATTTAAGGCTTGCTTTTTAAGAGGAAAGGACAAAGTCACCACTTCAAAGCTCAGCCTCTGCTTTTCACGTGTTACTTTATTCCAAGCCTCCAGATCATGCCTTCACATACCATCAGGTTTCCTTTTCTAACAACGTTGGAAGTGAGGAGAGAGTAACAGCAATTTTAATAACAAACACTTTCAGATGTGCATTTACTTTTAGTGAACAGAGTGCTTCTTCCCTCCCTCCTTTCCTTGCTTTCCCATGTAATTGGTACACATATCCTACTAAACCACCTTTCATTCTTTGCCATTGTCTTCCAATGAACTTTTCCCTGCCACTTGCACTTCCTCGGCAATTTAGAAAGTCTACTGACATGTGTTATGTTTTACTTTGGTGTATGATACTAATACCAAAATGCCCTTGTTTTTTTCTCCCCAGTTTTCCTGGACTACATGTTACACACCATACAAATATGGTCACTCACAGTGTTTGCAAAGTCTCATTTTTCCTCCAGCCATTTAACTATTGGAAGCACCGCTCCATTTGACAAAGTGTATTGCCATGTCCTCCCCACTTCTGCTTTAGTCTCTCATTCCATGTAAATACTGATGACAGAGAATAAAGCACGTGGCTGTTTCAGCATCCCAGTATTACAGATACTCCCCAGGGAGTAAATGAGGGACCCCTTTATGCTCCTGTGACTTTTTTGCCAGGAGAGGTGGGCTGTTGGTAAGAACACAAATACAGACATATCCCAAGCTCAGCTGACCACGGAAAGCTGTACTGACTGCAAGTCTCCACAGTTAGTGAAAAAGAGGAAAGCTGGATGTCTCACAGAGCTTTGGACAGCAAGAATGAGCTGCTCTGGGGAGGAGTTTAAGAAATAAACAATTGTGGTCCTAATTGAAACAGCTCTGTGCTGCTCACCATGGGTGCCTTACCAGCTCTTGAAGCATGTTTCCCTTGTACACACTCAAGTTACCTGGATGTAGCAGTTAACATTTCCTCACAGTAACTTAGGGATTGATGCATTCAGGTTTGAGATACTGAGGGAGGTTAGTGATGGAAGCGGTGTAGGTTCCTCAGAAATCTCTGGCAAGGATTAGTTCTGTCAGGTGAGGTATACACCTTGCTCTGTGGTAAATTGATCCTTTGGCAGACTCTAAAAAGGTTAAACTTTTATATAAGCCTGTTTCAAGATTCTCAAAGCCTGCTGAATTCGTAGGCATTTGCCCCTGTATCTACATGCCCAATAACCTCGGCCGTGGAGCTCTTTCCCACCTAGTGTTATGGTGGCATATCAGTAGCTGTCACTTATTTTTGACAGATAAAAAGGTAGCATTTTAGGGGACATTCAGTCTCCTCTAATAGGCTTAAGCTAGAGCATAATTTTTTT
This sequence comes from Platyrinchus mystaceus, assembly GCA_035041135.1. NCBI lineage: Eukaryota > Metazoa > Chordata > Aves > Passeriformes > Tyrannidae > Platyrinchus > Platyrinchus mystaceus. The sequence goes on from JAWWLV010000144.1 coordinate 27,196,082, forward strand.
GTCAGGTTCTTTCATTCTGTACCACCTGATGGCACACTTGCATTAGCAGAGTACAGGCTGACAGCAGGACAAATCAACAAGCACATCATGACCAAGGTTGTTCCACTTGGTTTCTTCTGCATCATAAATGCACTGATTGAAAGTATCTAACATGGAATACTCGGTAGGAATAAGCAGGGCATAAAAAATAATTACACCAAGAAAGCCCTGTATTTTGCAATTTTTATCCCAGATAGTACCTGGATAATTCATTACTTTTTCATATTTTCAGTAAGTTTGATAAGAAACTTGCCATTGCCTTATTGAGACTTTCTTCCAAGGATGACAAATTTTCCTTGCCCAGTATTTTCTCTGTCAGAAGGTTTGTAGCAGATTTGTCTATCGCATGTGTTACTAAACTATAAATGGAAATGAATTTATGTCCTCTAAGTAATATAATTATCATCCAACTTCATATCAAAGCCCATTCTCCAGTGGGCTATAAGAGTATGAAGTGTTATCATAGAATAGTTTGGGTTGGAAGGGACCTTAAAGATCATCTAAGTTATCACATTTGCCGCTTATCTCTAGGTGGTTATAAATACATCAGTGAATTCTGCAGATGGTGACAGACCACAGGTGGAAACAACTTGCTGGTCTGCTGGATTTTATGACTTTGTGAAGACTGTATTAAAACATTTATTAGCTCTTTATATGCAGAATCTTAATGGAAAATGTAAACAGCCAAGATCTGAACTTGAACGTTTCAGAGTGGGTGCCTCTCCAGGTGTCGTGGGTAGGTAGCACCAGAGAGGTTTTGAAGCATTTCTCCATTACCCACTGAATTGCTTTGTAAGTGATAATTGTAGCTTCAGCAAAAATAGCTGCTAAATAATGTCAGCAGTAAAGCCGTACAGCCCTTTTCTCAATTAAATTAAGTGGAAATTTAGTCTGAGTACTACTTCTGAAACAGAGTAAGAGCCACCACCTTGGAGGGTTGGAGGATAGTGAGGGCAGGAGAAAGACTGCTTGCTTGGCTCTGTGATCACTGTCTTTTTGTCTCCATCTGAAAAGTCAGAGACCACCTCTGCCCTAGAGCTAATGTTGGCATGAGAATAAAAGCAAAAGATTGGAAGCTGAATCTACTCTAACAGAGGCCACCTAAGCAGGTGAATTTTGAGGAAGGCCATTAGCATCTCTGTAGCCATCATTCCTCTTCTGGTTTTGCATCAGCATCTTGTGCTTTTGCCATTGTTTGTTTGTCTCAGCTGCAATCTCTTGATCTCTGAAGGCCATTTTGGTATTGTTAGTATGTCCTTTCCACCTCACTTGTTTCTACCCTTTCTGTTTATCTTGCTACTGTGCTTTTTATGAACACCATCTGCAAACTTCTCACATTTGTTAACAGGTCTTACAAATTAGAAGTATTTGTCTCTATACATTCCTGTGTGAAGGAGAACTGGAGTAATTTTTTGTAACAAAGGAAATATCTTTACACTCATTTGATGTAAACTACCCAAAATGAAAGAATGAAGCAAACAAGTATGAAGTCTTTGTCATAAACACTCAATAAATTCAGGAGATTTTCTTCAAATAATATCTAAGAGCATTTACTTCAGCCTTTATAAAGGAAGGGGAACTCTGCCTTAATGAACATTATTTGTGATAAAGATGGATAGGAAGGATAGGTTTTTATGTAAGAAAACAGCCTGCAAATTGATGAAGCCTATTAACCTCTTTCTGCAGTGCTGAGAAACAATAACCCAAGCAAGTAGAAAGCTTTTTAGCCAACCTTACTTAACATAGCTCTTGAACTGCAGTCTCAAAGATTCTGGGCACAGATTTCTGTATCCAAATTGTTCATAGTGCTTAGAAAAAAAGTATCTAAAACTTTGGAAAGCAGGCAAACGCAGCACATGGCTGTGACCTAAGAAATCTGGGTGCATTCAGCTTTGTCTACCACCCAAAGCTTGTTCACAGAATTGAATCTGTGCCTTTCTCCCCATAAAGTGACCAAGCTCTTCATGGTCCTTGGGTCTAGCCTCAAGCACTTTTCTCCCTTTCATAATTTCTTGTGCCAGTTCCCCATTGCTTTTGGTGTATTTTGAGCAGCACTTGACCCCAGTACTCTGACAGGCACTTTATCAGTGTAACAAAGCATCTCTGCTCTTGTGGGAAACAGAAGTAGTCGTCTGTCAGGAAGCAGCCAGGACTTACTACAGGTTGTCATGCAAAGCCAGAGGCTGAGAAGAGAGAACTTGTCAGCTTTACCTTGATAAGCCCATGAGTGTGAAAGACATGTCACATGCAATTTCCATTACAGAGATCACCAGGATGCCATGAGAAGCAAGAATGAGTGGAAGAGTCAGGCATGCAAAAAATTATTCAGACCAGAAACCTTGGGCTGTTCCAGGTATGCCCGTTTTCCATAGGAATCAAAGGAATTCTCAAAATTGTCTTATCAAATGAAGAGAAGAAAATCCATTACAAAGTACATCAAGATAGCAAGGTAACATTTGCAGATTAATCTTCCTAGTTAGTGGAGTCAGCTTTCAGAGACAGAGAACCTCAGATTACAATGAGAGATCAGACACAAGGATCCTATTCTTTAGCAGCAACTAAAATTCTGTAAGCTGCATGAGCCACTTGCAGGAAAGGAACTGGCAGGCACCGTGCCATCCTGTGGGTCCAGGGGCTGACTGTAGCTTTGCAAGGAAGAGGACTGGCCATCAGCTGGACACCTATCACTCCTCTTCCTCTTTCTGATGCACGGCAATGAATATTATTATCTACAGAAAATACGTGCACTGCAGCACCGTTGCCAGGCAGGAGCACATGTCACATCCTTGAATTTAGGGTTGATCGGATGAGAAGCCAACTTTCTGAATTTGGATATTTGGTGTCAGCTGAGACAGATGCAAGGAGCCATGCAACTCAGGCATTGTTTGTGCTTGGTTTCAAGGCACCAACTTTAGTTTAAAGCTGATTATATTTAAGGAAGGAAACAAGCTTTTGTTGTTCGTATTCGCCCTCTCACACAAAAAGCTTCTGCACCTTAAAGCTGGTAAAAGCACAGCATATTTGTACAAGTTAATAATACTATTTCACTTAGGAAAAATAATGCCCTTTTGAAAACTGCAATTAGTTGAACAAGCGATGCAATATACATACAAAATCTATCAAACCAATGCTACCTCTGGACAGAGTGTGTGCTCATAAATACAGTGCTAAAATAGCATCACTTCAGAAGTGCAGCAGCCTAGTTTTAAGAACTCAAGTCAGAAAATACTTTTGCAAGACAAGTAGAAGCAAAGTCTGCTTGTGTCAATCAGTATGAAAATGTAATTTAATTCCACGCAAAGGTAAGAAATTTTTCTCCTAGGATCTAAGGAATCAGAATCCTGGACAAAGCACAGTTCATGTTTTTGTTACGTATAGTTCCTTTCTGTTCTGCTTTACTGCTTAGAAAATGAAGGCTTACAAACATTCACAGTGGTAATAAAATCTTACTCCAGTCCAGACTTCTTTTTGGCAACCAGGAGGTGGAATCAATGCTCCATCAGATCCATCAGGCCATATCATTAATGTAACTGAAGCAAGCTCCACAAAAGGAAGAACATAAAGCCAGAGGTCCTTAAACTTAAAAAGAAAAACACTAAAAAAACCCCAAACCAAAAGAAACCCATTTTTCTCATCAGTTGCCTTCTCTAGAGAAGCAACAGCACAAGACACTAATTCAAGCCGTCTTCTTCCCTTCAAAAATACTATCTGTCCAAGTCCTTTCCAGCATCATCTTGCAGTCCAGGGGCACCCAGATCCCCAGGTTTGAGCTAGGAGCTCTCACAAAACAACCCAGGTTTCTCTACCACAAACAAACTAAGGGCCTTATGCCTTTGGGTTGCCCTGCCCCACGCATTTTCCAGCTGCATTTTCTGGGCTCTCACACCACTCATGGCCCTGCAAGGATTCAGCGACCAACAGCAGAACAAGCCTCAGTACCTGTGGCACGGGCAGACCTCCTGACCCAAGGGGTGCTCAGACAGTCTGACCAGTCACTAGCACACAGGACACTTACCTTGGAAGTGGAACACCAGCAGCAGGGTGCTGGAAGAACAGCAGTGCTCTGTTGGGGAGGACAAGCCAGGATGCACAGGTTTACCGTGCCACAGCAACTTCACCAGCATGGGGCACAGTACCAAGCAGCATAAGCAGAGCAGAGCTGGTGGCAAAAATAAGTCCCAGAATCAGCCCAGCAACCATCAGACATGCAAAGACAAAGCAAGTCCCAAGGCAAGCTATGGAATCTGGCAGTGGGTTGAAGGCTGGAGGCCCCAGGAGAGGTTGATGAGAGTAATTAGTCTATTAGCACCTTCACACACTGCCAACTGGTTCTCCTTAGGCTGATTTGAGTCAAGGATTTTACCAGTTGTCCATGAGCCACTTTGTAGACAGTTTTTGGAAATTCAGGCCCACATTTCCTCAGCTGAAAGTGTTTTCACTTGTAATGAATATTTTTTTAAGGCTTCTGTCTCTCTTGCCTTCTGACCTGTTTCTTGTGCTTACCTTTGCTGCAGCCCCCAGCAGCCTGTGCACACTTCTCCCCAGCACGCAGCAAGGTCTGCCTGATGACAACCATGAAATCCTGTGTCCTGCCCACGAGGGCTGCAGCCCTGATGACCGTGAATCCCGGTGGGAAGACCTCTGCTAGGGGATGGGGCAGCCCTGCGAGGTGCAGAGCATCCCATGTCCCTGTCAAGATCCATCAGCATCTGCTTGGCTAAACAAAGCTCAGCTCTTGGGCCCCACTGAGCCCCCACACTGCTAAAAAACACAAACCCCTCACCATTTCTTGAGCTGAAAATAGACCTGAACCTATTTTGATTGCTGCCTGAGACAAGGGCATTTTAACTGTGCCTCCTCTGCAGTGATTCTGCTTCTCTGGGGTGGGAAAGGACACCTCTGTGGTGTGGAGAAAGTCACTTTGGGTTTTCCATCATCTCCCTCCAGGTTATTGTATCTGGGGCAGGCAGGGATATTTTGGAGATGCCTCCCTTGCCAGCCGCTTCCCTCATAACACTTTTATTTTTAAATGTGTGTGTTGACAGACACCCAGCTGCATGTGCTGGGGGATTATCACATACCCCCAGAGCTGGCACAGCCCTCCACATGCTGTCCGTGTCTGGCAGGGCTGCAGCTGGGTCCCTGCTGCTGCAGGAAGAGAAGTGTGGTTTGTAGATAAAACAAGGTGGCAAGCTGCTGGGCCACTGGGCAGGCAAGCGCTGAGATGCGGTGAGTCCTTCCACCCTTCTCCACAGGTCCCAGATTGCCTTCGTGCACTTACTGGCTACTCTGGTCACTCAGCCACTGCCCACCGGTCCCACCCATTTGCCAGCACTATTTATATCCCAGCTCTAGGGTTTCAGAGGCGTTGGAAACCGAGCACCACAGTGCCACAGCAGTAGGGATGCTTACAGAGGTCCAGAAAGGAGGGTTAGTTAGGGAAGCAGTTGGAGGCAGCAAGTGCCCAGGGAATGCATCCAAAGCAGCCCCCAAGCTCCCAGACCTTGACGGGGAGACGCCTGTGAGCCAAGCCTTGGCAGAGCAAGGGCTGGGCACTGGGGCCGCCCAGAGAGCAGGAAGAAAAGGGGGGTTTTGTCAGTGCCACACAGAGCATGGTTTAATCCCCACTGACCACAGCAGACAAAGAACAAAAGTCAGTGGATGCCAAGGAGTAGGTTTTAACTGCCTGGGGAGCCTTCCCATTTCGGCTGAGTAACACTTGAAAAACGCAAGAGGCAATTATAGGGGCTGTTTATCTTTTTATTATAAATTTAGTATGAATGACCAATGGAAAAGTCACAATGGAGTACCAAGAACATTTTATCAAAATTTTAGCAGCATTTAAACAGTAATAGATTCCCAGCCTCCTCCGGGCACCCCTTGCCCTTTGCCTCCCACCCACAATACAGTAACCTTCACTCAACTGTGCTTTCCAAAGGCACGCAGGGGACGCAGCTAGACATTTTCCTCTGAGCTGCCGTGAAAAAAATCTCATCCCACATGCTGCTTACCCTGCAACCTCCACCCATGCAGGGCCAGGCTCCTATCCCCTCCTTGCTGTTGGCAGCACAGCAAGAAGCTGGCTGTGGCATTGGATGGGACTTGCCATGGGGGAGGCAGCATCTGCTCACACCCTCCCCGTGTTTCTCACACTATCCCCTGCACGGATCAGCACTCCCATGGGCGCCCACTACCTTCAGCCACAAAACCTGGGCTAGGCCCGTTTCCTACCCACTGCTGCCCTTCGCTTCTGTACGCGGGGGTGCCGTGCATGCCACGGTCCCGCTCCTGTACCTGAGAGTGTGTGCTCGTGGCTGGATGGACAGAAAAAGGGGAGACTGACGGTCTGTTCTCCCGCAGGAATTGATAACAGGGCAACTGGGAGCTGAGACTTGAAGGGGAAAGGTAGAAGGTGAGCAGTGAGATACTGAAGTATCAGCCCACAAAATGAAGTCAGTCTACTATCAGCTAATGTGGAGAACCATGGTCTGCCTACTAAGTCACAAGAGCTAACTTTTTTGTGTGCGCTTCTTTTTTTTTTTTAAAGTTACATTAAGACATGAACAGTACTATCCCAGCCTCACTGGCTGGAGCTTGGTGAAAATGCTGAATTAGGGGTTGGGAAACACAACACACGCTCATCACACGTGTAGACAACAACATAATATTGGCAAGCTATTCCCCTGCTTCTTTGGTACTTCCTAAACTTTCTTATCCAAAATATATAAGGGAAATGCACCATTTAAAAGTTACTGTTGTAAGTATTTACACAGCCATAACCATCACGCTATGATACACAAAGATCAATATGATATGAACAAAGTTATTTTATGAAAAGCACTTCTGCACATTTTATTTTGTTCCAGTATCTTAATAGCTTTAAAAAATTCATGTGTTATGCAGTCCTGTACCTCGCTTCTTATATCAAATGGACAAGAAACATTTCCTAATCCATACTCTTCTTCAAAAGATTAAAAAATAGCCACCAAAATGATACACTATGTACAAATTTTACTAAATATTAAATTCTAGGTAATTATTTTCACCCCACTGATAATATAACTTAGGTATTGTTACCTACTATATGCATATATATTTCTGTAATATATAAGAAATGGCACCACATCACCATGTCACCAATATGACACATTGTTATGTACAGTAGATAAGAAGTTAGATATGGAAGATGGATCCTCTCCGACTGCTTCTTTCACGGGAACGCTTCTCCCCTCGGTAGTAGCTTGGCCATTTCCCCTTTTCCCAGCAAAGGAAGCTCTTCAGATGTAAGGCAAGATCCCATACCTCAGCAGCGCCATCACCCCAGCACTGAACAAGCCAGCCACTGGCACAGTCACAAACCACGCCAGGAAGATGTTACGGAAAAGGCACCAGTCGACAGCTTTCTTGGAGCGGATCCAGCCAACGGCCACCACGGAGCCAACCTTGGGAGTGTGGGGAGGAGAGAGGGAGACAAGGTGTGAGGGGTAGGTCTGAGCGCCTGTAACATGCCCACGGCCACACCAATGCCAGTCAGCTGATACCAAGCGATGCTCTGAGATAAAGGAGCCCCTGGGGATGACAATGGCTCTGTTTGGGTGTGGTGGCAGGAGGGTGACACTTCCAGGGTGCTTTAACCTTTATTTTTCAACTATCCGTTTTTCCTGAGACTTGGGGTCGGCCAAAGGCAAATAAACATGTGTGTAGGTTTTTCTCTGCCCTGCTAACTCCTGCATCAGCCACCAGTGGAACTGAGGCAGCCCTCCACCTGACTCAGTCCTCAGGGCTGAGGGCAAGTGTCCACAGAGTCTGGCTAGACTGCAGTCTACATTATGAAAATACCAGGAAAGTTGTTTTTAGGGCTCTGCTAGAGAGAGTTGCATGGGGCAGGTCAGGAGAACTAGTATGGTTCCTGTCCTGCCTGCCTGCCTGCCCTCTTGGTGGTTTGGAATGTCCTGCCTGTTCACCCAGCAGCTGCAGAACCTCTGCAGGTACAGCCCAGCATATAGAGCTGACTCAAAACAGCACATCTGTATTTCAATACTGTGGGCTATAAACAGGACAGCAACGGCAAGGTAAGCAGCTGAGCCCACCCTGTGACAGCGACGGTGACTTGGCAGGGGGCAGATAGACAGTGCAAGGTTAGATGCAGTACACCAAACTCATCAGTCCAAGCCCTCTGAGGAAAACCAGCCCTTTTGGACCAGCTAGCCAAGCAAAGCATCTAGAGCTAAAATCCTCCCTGCAGACAAAGACATCAGCCTGATGCTTTTGGGCATAGAAACTGCACAGACACCAAGGGGATGGTGGGGAAGTGGATGAACCGTGCCTTCAAAGGCACGGCTACCAGGGCAGTGAGGTGGGTCAGTGGTTTTGTAAACACACTGTAGCATGGGCAAAGCTGCAACCTTTTCTTCCTTTGACTGTGTTTTCAGTTCATAAGCTCAGGTATAAACCCAGCATATTAGTTCTTAAGAAAAAAACTGGGCTGAAAAAAAATTTTCCAGTGAAAAATTATAAAAAAACTTCAGAAACTCTCTATTTTCTTTCTGCTCTGGAAGTGGCTTTCCATGTTGTTAGCAAAAACATGTGCAAATCTATTTAAAGTGCATGGTAAAGCAGCAAGAAATGTGGAAGGAATATCCTGTTTTGAAGGTAAAGAAACTCCGAGACACAGCTGAGCATGTGCTCCCTGGAGTGCCATTCCTGCCTACCCGCTTATTTTCTTAATGGGAGTATAAGTCCCTGCCTATAGATCAAAAGATGGGCTGCTCCCCATGCACAGAGACAGGAAAATGATAAATGCTAGGAGGACAGGGAATCAGGGAAAGATAGGATGGAGATATCAAATCCACATCTTTTGTTAACACCTACTTAGCTTCTAACTATTACTTAATGTTCCTTCTTGGAGAACAGTTACTTGTGGAAGACCCTGTAACTCTAGGGTGCCTGTGATGGAACAGGGGAAAACTAAATCTGATATTCTGTGACCTGAATATGGCCTCTGTCTAAAGCTTGATCCAATAAGGCAATCATTTGGATAATATTTCATCTGAATACCACTTGAGTGGATAATATGCTATTCTGTGTTTAGGAGGTACCCACTGAAGAGGAACCCCACACTTCTGACTATATCAAAGCATTAATTCAAGGAAACAGCATTTGGTTTTCCAGCAGTTCAGCTGTGAGGCTCAGCTTTCCATTTTGCATGTCCTTAGCATCCATCTGTCATGCTTGCAACAAGAAGCATTGCTTATTGAGCAAGCCTGCAGTTTACGTACGCTAGTCTCCGAGTCCTTCCTGAAATTTAAAAGGTATCAGCAATGATGGCATTGGCAATCTGTTTCAAACATTGTTAAAGTTTAGTTTATTAATAGTGATTTGGGTGGACTAGAGGTTAGGAGAGTAACTAAAACTTGGGTGTAGGCACACTACACCGCCTGCAGAATTTCAGATGATATCTACTGTGAGATTCGTTTGAAACCAGTGCAGTTTGCCTTCAGTATGCTCTGCTTAAAGCATTACAGAAATGCTTTTGGCTCTTGTTCCTGTGCAATGGTGTATCCTAAGAACACACAGAACATGATAATTCAATCATAGCAGCACAGAGAATATTTCTCAAAACCCCAAAATCATAATGGCAAAACGGAGCTGACAGTATGACCTCAGCAAAGTCGCTTTTGCAGAGGAAAAGCATTTAACTCCTGCACTGTAATTTTATCTGTACCTGAACGCAATCTGTTACAGCTGAGAAATGTCTATTTATTTCTACATCTCAAATCTTAGAATAAATAACAGGTGCTATGTGTAACATTCAATATCATCATTTGCCCACCTGGGCAATAGAAGGGCAAGGTATGCATTCACACCACACCAGCTTTTCGGTGCTAAATCCCAAGGGAGGTTGAACTGGTGCAGGCAGAGCAATGTGGCTACCAGGTTCAGACTCACAAATTCCTTTGGAGGCTCAAAAGATTAGGTCTTTCCTTCAGGCCTCCTTGACTTGGAGGCTTTCAGAGGGATTTTCTTCTCCTCTTTGACTCATGGCAAACATGAAGGGGCAGTTTGGGCTCTCAGCAGGCACTGAGCATGAAAAAGCTGCTTGGCTGTAGATTTAGGACAGGCACATTGAGCAGTGACTACCTCATGTAGACCAAAGCCTCTGATTTAGGACCAAAGGCAGCTCCTGATCTGAGAGGGACTGACAAATCTTTCTCAGAAGTTAATGCTTCTCTTCCTGCTACCATCCTCTAGTTTGCCACCACATCTGCTCCAAGACTTGAAAACTGCTGCTCAGAGCTTTCCTTCATACTCGGTCTCCATTTTTCAATACAGACTATTGTTTCACCTCAAAAAGGTCTCACTCCACCTCAGTTGTTTCATGCTGCTCCTTCTTTGCCATCAGTTTATCTAGTTACTGCATGTTCAATTGACTGACACCCCTTGGTAGGGCTCCCACTTCAGCAAATTCTATTTTGTAGTGGAGCAAAAACAAATATTGGGGAAAGGAATAATTTCCACTCCCTGATGCTTGAGGCTCAATATCAGGCTAACCTCAAACCTCTTTTCTTTTTGATTTCTAGGGCAAAATAATCTTTCTGCTGATTTTTAAGACAGCATTTTTGACTCAATGGCTGACAGCACTTTCAGAGAGGTATTTTTACATGAAGCAAATGATATATAACAGTCCTTTTATTCCTTCCCTGGGCCCTCAAAGAAAACAAGGAATTAATCTGTTACAAGTGTTTGCTTTATCTTGTGTTGATCACTTAGGATCTTTCAACTCAGGATCTCATTTTGCTGAAACACTGAGTCAGTTATAATGACGTGACATCCTGGAACAGTCTAATCCTATTGCAAAGTGGATCTTCCCATTAAGAATGATCCATCTAGTGAGATACAGCGAACTACAGGGAGCAGACACAGACTAACCACATCAACTGCTTTTATGAAAGTATTTTTAAAAAAGAACTATTTTGCTCTGCAGTTAGAAAAGACCAAGCTTTTAAATGCATTGAGTGAATGAATACCTTCTCATGGCACCCCCTCATTAGCTTATGGCTTCCAAGACATTTTCTTTTAAAATTCAGTTTATTTGTCTGCACCGAAGTGTGTTTTCTCTTTTACAACAGTTGGCTAAAAGTGCTTCAGGCAAACAACTGGGATAATCAAAGCTGTATTATTCTCCCTGGCAAATTCTTCATCATGCATTTGATATACCAGTCAGCTTAAAGGGAGTGGTTTCAGGCTAGCATTTTTAGAAGTGGATCATGTTGTTATTATTTTTCCCCTCCCTGCTTGATTCAGAGGAACCAGAGTTCGGTCAATGCCAGGAAATCTGAACAGCCTTTCAGAGCAGCTCAGTCTTGGCTGCTTCTCAAAGAAGCACCAGGGCAGAAGAAAGAAATGATTTTGCAATAGAGGAAGGCTTTCTGAAGAAATGGTTTTCACTAGAAAAAGGCCAATTGAACCAACTTGGGGCATTTTGCAGGATGTGTGGATTTCACTGACTCTTTCACTGGAAACCAGGTCAATGTCACAGGCAAGGATGGCAGGCTTTTGGCCAGCCCGCCTGCCATGCTGTGAAGCAGTTAGCCCCGGAAACCTGACTGCCCCAGACCCAGCCAGGGCTGGAAGGGCTCCAAGGTCTCCAGGGTGCAGTACTGAATCCTACAGGATCTGTCTTTTTTTAGGGCTTGGTCTTGGTGGCATATCAAGTGGACTTTGCCATTCTGGGGTCTCTGATTTTGGAGGGGCTTCCCCACATCCTGCCAAAGGGTGAGAGAAACAAACAGCTCTGCATGTCCAAGGCCTTGGGAGTCCATGGGGAAGCAAAGGAAAGAAATATGGGATATTTGATTTGAGAATTTCCCAGGGAATAAAATTTTAAATTCCCATTATGTTCTTCCAGCAGTGTAAATGTGCACATACTCCCTATGTCTACAAGCAATATAAATGTCTTTTCACACAGCCTATCGTATGACACAATTAAATTCTGCTCATTACCCAGCCAATATCTATACTACAAAGTGGTCTTTTTTAGACAAAAATAAGAAAGCCGACAACCTTGTTCAAAGAACTAATTGTAAGGGCCAGATTTTGTATTATAATGCACAAAAGTGAGGACAAGTTGGTTTAAAAGAAGAGAGACATTAAAATATTAGCTTAATGACGTAGCAGTGTTTTTCATACAGGTGGCTCTGAAGTACATATAACTGGGTTCACACAAACTACAAATCTATGTTATTTTAATACGTCTATATTAGTTCACTACAATCATGTAAGGGTGAAAAACGGTCCACACTTTTGTGCAGTTAGCTATAATGCTGACTTTGCTTTTAGCCGTACCAGCTTTAAAGTGAACCTCATTACTCTGCGATCACAGTCTGCATGGTGCACCACATAGTGAAGGCAATCTGCAACAATTGGTATCTCTTGTGTTTTGTTATGGTTTGTCCTAGTGATGTGATTTACTGATAGGATCACTGCAAACCCCAATACCTTGCAATGGGTGGAGCTTATTGGAATACCCACATTTGAGGCTACAAGTACCGTTAGCGCACACATTACTTCAATGCAAAATCCACTGTGAAGAAATAAAAAAAAAGACAGATGGAAAACCTGTAGTAAAAGAGTTATATGCAGGAAATCCCATGCCATGCACTTATCAAGAAAGTGAAGTATAAATGATGAATGGTGCGCAGCCTCTGAACAAGGGAGAAATGTTACCCGACCAGGTTCAAATGGCACCGTCAGAGGAAACCAGGTTCTTCCTCGTAATCATTTGCTTTAAAATTGATGTCATGTTTTTGTAAGTGCTGTTTTTCTTTACCAACAGCTATGGAGTTCACACTGTGTCCAATTCCAGTGACTTTACTGTGACAACTCCAAAGCATTTTTCGGAAGCCTGATTATTTTCCAATGTCGCTGGCATGACCGAGATGCGCCGACGCACCTCTGCCTAACCATCCTCTGTCAGCGGCTGTTTTCCCCTTGCCATGCCATTATCCCTGGCTCGAGCGGCACAATTTTAAGATGAATAGTCCAGACTGCCTTGACTGCAGTCGCTGGGCAAAGGCATACCTTGCAGTGTGTAGTACTGACAGGAAGTCCAACATTGGAAGCTACCACAACTGTGAACGCCGAAGCCAACTCAATAGTGAATCCACTGCAGGAAGCATAAGAAAACACTTCACAATCACTCTTTGCATCAGCTCGGACTGATACCGTGCAGCGTGCCAAAGTCTTACCCGTTTCTTCTTTCGACTGTCTTATCTCCAAGTGATTTTTGTCATACAAATAAGTTAAGAGAACAAGGAAGGGTTGAATAATGGGAACAGCACAGGCTAGTCATCTGTAGTAACCTGGCTGCACGGCTCATTGCGTCAGGGACTTTTACTACTCAACGCTGCAGTGAATCATGCCTAATTAGTAATTCAGTTAAGCACCAGCAGAGGTCGAGTATGCATTAAGGATGAAAATTACTGTAATAAATACATATGGTTTTAATAGTCAGAAGCGCACTGGGAAAGCCACTGTAATCTTGCCATTTCCAAATGCACCTTCTGCCATATTAATTAGGTCATCAGCAGAAGACTGTTCACGCAGACCTCTATGCCTCAAACACATTCACTATTAGTTTACAGGGTTATCTTTTTTTTCTTTCACTCTTTCTTTTTCTCATTCTTTCTTTCTTTCTTTCTCTCCTTTTTATTTCATTCATTTTTTTAGAAAGAGGGAGAAGTCAAAGCAAGGTTATCATTAAAATCAAAGCAGAGCAGATCCAGCAAACTGCATTACAAACAAAATACTGGAGCAGCAGTTTCTCAGATTGGTTCACACACGAAGTTCACACAGCCGTAATGACACCTGGGGACCTACCTTGATGGTGTGATTGGAGTGAGGTCTTTACCCATGGTCTGGATAACTCTTCTACCCCAGACCCAGAGACCCACACAGATCCCAACACCTCCATAAAACAGCAGCCAGATGGGAGTCGATGCTTCTTGCATTACACCACCTTGCTCGTAGATAAGCCAGAGCGCGACAAGGGGACCGATTGCATTGCTGGAGAAACAGAAATACATCACCTGAGTTATAAAAATGCAGATAATTGCCTTGAAAGAAGTCTCTTATTTTCTGCGTTATTTTAATTCACCATGCGTGCAGCACTGCTCTGACTGGACCCTACAGGCAACACCCTTTGTTGCTTGGAAAGGCTAAGGCAGGCGAGTCTCATCATGTTGCATTTTCAGTTGTCACTTCATCACTGGCAACTAGAGCAAATCCTGAAAGGAATTTCTCTTTTACAAATTGTTTCCTGAAATGTCAGTCAGGAATACCTCATTATGTCTGTTCTGTTACAAAAAATCATTATTTTCAGTACTGCACTGAAACTATCTCAAAACTTAGCAATTCAAGAGCTCTTCATCTTTAAAATTCAAGTATCAAATTAGTTATTTTTGTCAAAATAGGGAAAAAAATGACTACAATTACCATTGCAGACAAGAACATAGAAATATAATCTAGTTTGACAGCCAGTAAAGTTTGGGATAAGATCAGAGTGCAGCCAGGAAGGTGACTTAGGCCTCTTCAAACATGTTGTAGAGCTAGCTGGACTGGATCAGAGAGGACCCTTTGGTGACACAGAGCTGGCCTAAGCCCTTTTTGCTACCCTGCTGCTGCTATCTAGAAAAACACTGAAAGTCAGCCACACTGAATTCCCCACTCCTAATGCAGGTCATCTGAAATTGGTGACTGCAGTCTCCAGTGCCTGGAGTCATACTTTTGACGTTGTTTATTCTAAAAAAGCATGAGAGTTAGAAGAAAAATTTGAAAGTTACTTAAGAGGCTTAAGTACTAAAAAGCAGATAAGAATTTCAACATCCCTTTTTTTTCAGCTTTTTTACTAAACTGAGTAGCTGCTTGCCTGGCTGAGCAGCATTTATCCACTCCAAAAAAGTATACTTCGTGAAACAGCACTATATTTATGTCTAAATAATCACGAAAAGAGCAGAGCAAACCTGACCAATGTCATTCAAAACATCTGAAAACCATCAGGAAGCACCGTTCCTTGTAAATCAATAAGGAAAGCGGGTCACAGGGAGTACTGCAGGCAGGACCGATGGCCATGCTTGCCCTGGAGCCAAGACCAGCTAAATTTAGTTCCTGGTTCCACTCCAAAACACGCAGATGGAGTAAGGGCCAGTTTTAATGTCAAATGTTATGCAAACCAAGCCACCGTATCTGCCAGTTAATAATTTACTTGAATCCCATCTTTACCAAATACAAGGCACTAGGGGCTGAGTGGTGATTGCCAAGAGACGAGGGTCCTCAGCATTGCAAAGCTCGGCACATCTAAGCAATACAAGACCCTCCTTCTTTCGTCTGGTCCTTGAGAAATCCAGCTCTGAACCCTTGGAAGTGGTCCTGGAGCAAAGTAACTAGGAAGGACTTTTCCCTTGTAAACACACACAACAACATTCAAGCTGCAAGGCAAATGAAAATATTTAAAAATGTTCTTTGATATAAGAAAGAATTAATAATTCTCACAGATTTTGAGAAAGTTACTGAAAATAAATTGATGAGCTAACATGGATAATAAAATCCAGTGGGTTTGAAGACTCTGGGTAACACAGTGAAGAGCTGAATACGCTTTAAATAAAGAGTGATTTCTACTAGCAAAAATACTCTAAAATTCTGATCTGATACTGTGTCTGAGTAAGCATTTGATTTGTTGACTTTTTGCATGAATGGAACCACGGTATGTAAAAACTCCTTTGGACCTAAATGCAAGAATTATTTTTCCTCCAAGGAAGAAGAGATTCTTGATCAAAACATTTCTAATATTTTTATGTTGACCTGCAACTTCTTTTCTAGTGTTCTCAGGTGTGGATTAAGTTACTTTCACATTTAAATGCCTTCTTGTGCATAGAAAAACAAAGGTAATTCCATGTACCTTCAACTGATGGGTACAGAAGGATGGATAAAGGTAAATAAAACACTGATCAGATGACTAAAGGCAAAACTGATCATCCCTTTTTACTGTGTGTATGACATGGAAACAACCTCCCTGTTGAAAATAACAGGCACACTTGGAGCAGGCCCAGGCACTGATTCCTGACTGTTCTAAAGAGATTATGGATGGATATTTGTCAGCCCCAATGTAAATGGAAAGACAGAAAAGGCTTCAAAAACTGCAGCAGCAAACTAGGCTCTTCTGTATCAAAATCCAGTTTTAATTATTTGCAAATGCTACACCTCTGTGAATCTAACTAAGCTTAATCTTTGAAGAAAAGGTTATTTTCTTATTTGTGGCAATGGAGGACAAGGCAAAACTCTGCTGGCTTATGCTCAGCCTCAGAGGATCTGAGTGGCTGATTCTGCCCAATAGATCAGAAGAGGTGACACTGATGCCCACAGAAGCAGCATTTCTGATACCTTCCCTGTAAGAAATGAAAGCAGAAGAGCACTGGATCCATATATGTTTGGAAAGGCAAAAAGGTAAATAACCGCATTTTCATTTGTGGGTATCTGCATCACTGGTTATCTTTACCAGAAGGACATCTCTCCCTATAAATCATGTTCAATGTGACTTAAATGTTCAGCTCCTAGGGACAGTGACATCTCCTAGCCTGAGCATCTGAAAGTGGCTACCAACAGCCACCAAACCACTCCAATCTAGCACCACCACGGCTCTCCAAGGGGCTCCTTCAGCTTCTAGATTTGTTCAGTAGGTCCAATCCCAGGGGCCTGTGGTATCAGTGCTTCCTATGCCAATGGAGAACAGCTCTAGAAGAAGCTGTTAGGCCTGTTCCACCACAAAACTGCCAAAAGCTCACAATGAACAGGTCTGAGTCAGGCACTGCAAAGACCACGATCTTGGTTGTGTGTAGAAACAGAAGACAACCAGTCGCAACAGGACAGTAAGAGTGAGTGAGAGAGAAACAACACACATGAGAAAAAAAAAAAAGGCATTGTTAGATAAGAGTTTGCTTTGAGACCTTCTGCAGTTAACAGATGTCTCCTACAGCTGAGTGGCTAACCAGATGAACCACAAAGATGCTGGCTAGACTGGGATGTGGGTTTCACAGTTCTATCTCATTTTACTGAAGACTCAGCTAGCAGGAAAGCAGACCTCAAATCTTCCATGCATTTGGCTAAGACTCATTTCACAAGTCTATTTTCAAGTGACTTTCTCTTATTCTCCCACATAGGTTTTTACTTGCCTTAACTAACTCTCCTTTGTGCTGTAGCTCCAAGTCTTATTCATGGTAGTTTAGAGGAGAAGAAAAAAGCCTGAGATGGTCACCCAGGGGCTCTAAACCCCTATCCACCTCTATGTATACGTAAAACTGCTCTTAGGTTCCTATGAAACTGAAGTGCTTTAGAGTATGTCGCTGTATTATTTAGCTGTTGGGTTTAAAAAGCAACATGAGCCGCTCCTGCCATGGTATTGCTTTAATTTTGTATGCCTAATACACACTTTTCAACTGAGCACAAGAGGATGGCCATTACAAGCTAATTTTAGGATGAATTTATGAAACGTTATGGCGTAAGAAGCCTACCTTCTGAGTCTACCTGTTGTAAAGTGTACTTTCCACATCCAGTACTTTTCACCATCTCTGCTGGGCTCCACCAGCCACGGTTACTCGCAGGGCACAGGACTTTGCAGCAGGGGTGGTGCATAGGGGCTGTCTGCCTTCCCCAGAGGTGCAATACAGGATTAAATGCCATCTATAGTAATACTTGTACTTGCAGACGTGTGTCACAGTGGTTCAGCAAAGTGCTGCTTGGTGTTTCTGAAGTGCTGCCTGACCCTCATGATGATTTCTCTCTCGACTAACGTGAATTGGCACAACTTCTCTTTTTCTGCTCGCTTGTGCCAGTTGAGAATCTGTCACGCACCATTTATAAAACTGTTGTGAAAGATAGCATTTGACAGTGAATCTGAACTATAAATAGAGCTGGCTTCTCCTCTCCCCTGTGAGACAGATAGTATTACCAACAACAAAAAAAAAAAACACCCCACATTCAGCTATCATGAGACAGGCTTAGCAATGACAGTTTCCCATGCACACACATACACAAGCAGAAATTTTTAGGTACCTTTGGGTCACAAGTTCAAGCCCTTCTCTGGAGGAACAGGACTAAAACTTTTTTTAAAATTTTATTTTTATCAAAAAATTAGGGGTTTTTTTTCCCAGTAATGGAAGGATGCCATCAGCTGAATGCTCTATTGCCAAATCCCATCAAACTTGTCATAACATTTTATGAAGAGTAGCAACATTGCTGCTACATCACTATTATTTGTGGGGAGTAGTGAGTTGCTCAAAAAGAAAATCTAACTGTATTTGAAATCTACGCTCTGAATATGCTTTGTTAATCATCTACAGACTCCTTGATGACCATATTTTGATGCTCTGTTACCTGAAAAAGGAGATTGTGTTTTAGCCACTTTTTCTAGTGGAGTGAAAGAACTTTGAAAAGCACATTCTCATCAATTAAAACTGAATGATGAGCAAGAGAGCCATCTGAGAAATCTGTATTAGGCATCCAATATTAAAAATACAATTGCAAAATCCTCAGCCTTTTGTCAATTTCTCAAGACAGGATTTCACAAACAAACTTTCCACTGGGAAAATCAGTGGGATGGATATTTCTGAATAGGCTGTAGTTACACAATGAGGCATCACCCAGTTAAATAAGGGTGCAAGAAAGATAAGCCTGTATGTAGCAAGAGGAAAAAAATATGTCCTGAACCCCAGAGATCTCAGATTATCAAGAGAGTTTAATCCTAGTTCCAATAACCAGACAGTTCTGAAATAGTGCATGTACCATAGCACAGTAAAAGTGTGCCACAGATGTGCCCTGTGAAGTGCACAAAGTGCAAGCTTTGGGTGTGTTAATGAGTCAGGAAGGATACATTTTTATTCCTGCAGCTCATTTCTGTGCAATCCAAATACTGCCCCCAAAACCCCAACTCCCTGGATCCTGGAGGGTTGGGTCCATCCACCCTCACACCCACCAGCATCAGTTTTTCCTGGCAAACCCACTCGTGGGTCCTTCTCAGAACAGGATGGGGAGGGATTCCTGTGCCCACTGGAGCCCCATTTCTTGCTGCTCTCCTCTGGCTTGCCTCCATGGCACAACGATTGTACCTGCACAATTAAGGACTCAAGTGAAGATTTATATCTACTTGAGACACAAGCTGGACTCACAGGATGGACTTCTGTTAAAAAGGGAAGAAATAAGCTATCAGGCTGCTCTCACAATCATAACTGACAGATTAGCTTCCTAAATATTCTAAGTGATCTCGACAGCAGCTCTCAAGGAGGAAATAGGAAATACTCATTTTGTAATCCAGCCTTATTATAGCTCCTTTAGACTCCTTATTTAGCCAGGAGGCTGAATCCCACTAAGCTCTCTGTGTGCAGTGAGATACTGACAAGGTTCCAGCTCTTCCCTCCTTTAATCCCATTACATTTACTTTAGGAAGAGGGGAAAAAGGTGAACACTATTGCGGTTTGTGTGCTCTGACCTAAAACTCCAGTGAAGTCTGCACGGAGGTGAGAGGAGTTTCCTCTGCCTGTATTTTGAGCAAGTAGGTATATCGTAGTTTCTCTCAAACTGCTTTGCTTAAACAATTAATTCCCTGTCTGGTAGGAGTTCAGCTTCCCTAAAACCAGTGAGACAACGTGTAGAAATATTTAAAAAATACTAAACATTTTTTACTACAGTTCTGAAATAGTTTTAAATCCTGTCATCAGTAATGTAGTCTGTATCATTTAGATAATGAGAGCCATTCTTTGTCAAATTTGTGCCATAAATCTATAAGGCATGACCTGCAAACTCTAACACAAATGACCCCTTTATCCTAATATCTAAGCATGAATACACAAGGGTAGTCCTGAAGTCCTCCAAGTGAAATTTAATTAGAGCAGACACATTCAAACCATTTATGCAGCACGAACTCAGGAAAACTGAGATCCCCCGTGCGACGTCTACAGGCAGGTTTCTCCTCCCTACAGCATGTACCAGGCAAACCTCAGCACTGCCTGCACCTTGGCACGCACAGACAGGGGTGGGTGGCATGGGCCACGGTCACCCTGTTCAGCTGGAGCATCACGCCTCCTGCCACCATCATGATAATAAATCAACCTTCCTCCATTGGCCGGAATCCATGAGCACAGGTAGATGGCTGCTCACGCAAGTCAGGGCACACAGATCCTGCTGACATCTCTGGGGTTTCTCCTGTGACAGCAAGATTGATGGCCTGAGGCAGAGAAGGGAGGGTAGGAGGGGACAGAAGAGGCTACCCATTTATAGGGGAAAGAATCTGTACGAGAAAAGACTAAACACATGCACAGACAGGTGTTCAGGAGCACAAGGCACAGGCTTTTTTCAGAGCACGAACAGCAGATTTTAAACAACAAACCTCACACTGACCTACAGCATCTTTCTGTGGGTCATCCTTTTGCAATCCATTTGATTGCAAAAAAATCCTTATTCAAGGAATAACAAGCTACAGAGATTGATTGAGTCAACAAAAGCATCTTCACATTTGCTAGGATGGGGCTGTGGGTCTGATGCACTGTTTGCTCATCACTTTCTCATTCCCAACCAAGTAGCAAAGCAGCCACAGCCACCGCTGTGCTGAGCACCAGACATAGCTATGGGGGTTAGCAGCTCTCTCTAGTCATATTCAAAACAGCCTGCCTAACTGCCTTTGTTTCTGAGAACAAGTCAATTCAGACATATTTCCAGACTTTGAAACGCAGTGTAAACCCTACAGTTTCAGCAACTCTCCTGTTATGTGTCGTTATACAGGTAGGCTGCTGCGTCTGCAGTGCTGAGCCCTGGGCCATCACAATTCCTGCTGAACTAGCCTATATTAGAAAAACAAGCTCAGTCCAACTCAACCATAGGTGCATATAATCCCCGCTGGCCAACAAAGCCCAGCCTCCCGTCCTCTCTGGAAAGCTGGCTCTGAACAAGCTTTTAGGAAGCTGGCAGTTCTCCTTGTGTCACGCTCCAGGCCCAGGTCTTTTTTCCATCCTGGCCTTTTTATTCTCCCATTGCCCTTGCAATGACCTGACGTGCTCCTTTTGTGCTTGGGTGCTGAGCCAGTGAACCTGCTCACTTGGCGCCTCTAATTAAGTTAAACAAAAACATTTTTTTCAGCAGTTCTGTCCCAACACATTTAGTCGGGATTTTAAATTCTTTAGATTTCATTCAGTCCATGTGCATGATGGTGTCACAAGGCTCTCGGCCCGGCTCAGCTAGTCCCAGCCCTGGAAGAGCTCCAGCACCCTTGACACAGCGCATATGAGCTTGGCGGCAGGGGGGCAGGAGGGGATGGTCTGAACAGAACAGTCACCCAAATAAGGAGTTACCATGACTCCTTGGTTCTTTCAACACACACAGCTGCCCCAGCCAGGATCCCTGCTGATGTCAGCCTTAACATGAGCCCTGACTGCTACAAACGTCAGCTCCTACAGCAAAGATGGCTGGTATCGTTATGACGCTAAAAAGCACCATCTTGGAAGAAATGGGGGTCTAACTGCCCCATGACTTAGTTATGAGTTAGTTCTGCAGTCGAGGGCAAAATACTTATTTAACTCTTCCAGGTTCATGGGCAATCCTGGACAATGAAACAACAGAGATGTCCATATGATGTTTTGTTCAGTGAAGTGCTGTCCAAACTATATGGAGCACTTCTGATCCATGAAGTTTTCCTGAGCTCCATCACAGTTCAGTCTGTACTGCATGCGTCATGCTTAAATATGCTCTAAAACAGGTCAATTCTTTGCCTCGCAATTACCTGCAGTTTTTAAGTTTCATATTAGCTTCCAATTTTTCTCTCTTTGCTCCTCTTATCTGCTCCTGTCCCTTCAAGGAATACCAAAAACAGCCTGACGGAAAATAAATGGAAAATATGGCACAAGAGTAAGTTCCAGGATAGCAAAAAAAACATAGGAGACAAGTCCAAAGAAAAAGATGTGGACAGTGGAGGTGCCACCCTAAATATGAGTGAGGAGCTTTAAAACAAATGCAGAAGAAAGCTGGATTTTAATAACAGGTTTCAAGGCTGAGGAAAAAAAATACAGAAGCAGCATCTAGAATGAGCAGAAGGAAAGCGAACAAAGGAGGGAGATGAAAAGACAGCAGCCATCACTGGAAGATGGACTGCCAGGGCTTACTTTCTTACAGAAGTGTGAACAGAAAGCTGTGCTCCTAGCTAGATTCTACTGCTTTATTTTTAAAACAATGTGTTGCCTTTCAAGCTCTGCAGATCTTCATGCAACATGTGGAGGAGCCAAGAGCCCAGTAAGAAGTCTTCTGCTCTGCTAGACAAAGACTGGAAAAATGTCTCTGCTACACAATCCGCTGGATAGATATCTCCATTCTCTGAGTGTTTTATCTACTGTATCTTTTAGGCATAGAAAGGGGTCTTTAATTTTCATTGTTTAGCTGGAACTCAGTACAATCACAAGGATGGATTCCTATCCAGTCCTACACCCATGACCACCTTCTTGCTTTTCTACCAGTTTTGACAAAATGAAGCCAAGTTGCTCTTTAGTTTTGCAATATACAAATTCAGATTAAGAAGAGATTTTGGAATATGCTATTAAATAGCATATGCTATTAAATAGCATTTAATAAAAACACGTGTTTCCTGGCAAATTTGGTAGGATCACCAGCAGGAGTAGAGATCTGAAAAATATTAAAAAAATATGAATTTTCAGGAAAGGATACTGCCAAGGTAACAAGCTAGTCCAATTACAAAATTCTAGGGGAATTAGGCTGTAAGATGCAACAAAGCATACTGCACAGAGTCTGAACTTTGTATTTCATCCTGGCCAGCTCCTGTCAACACCAAATCTGATTTCTGAACTGACTGCATCCTTACAGATCTCTTCTACCAAACTCTACTACCCCTGCCTCCTATAGAACAGGCAAGTGATGTGAGTCCTTCAGGAGTATGTATAAGCATCACCTGCAGGGAATAAAGGAGCAGGGACACCTACTGAGGTAGGCTGTGAACCTTCTGCAATGGTATTTCCCAGAGTACATTACAAGAAATATCAGTGGTGTTTGTCCTTATTCCTATGTTCCCTTCAGCACGTGCTACTAGCCCCCACGGGCCTTTGCTCTTGGCCAGCATGCTCAGAGCAGAGGTCCTTAACAACAGAGACCATTCAAGAGGAAAGAAAGTTGCACCTCTGATCCAGAGGATGAGGGGACCCTGGACTCCTTCCTGGAGCCAAATCCCTGCGGATACGAAGGGAGTATGAGAAGGCTCTTCAGAAAGCCCTATTCTGAATTCCCAGGATACTGGCTGGATGGGGAGGGAAGAAACATGTTTTTAAGCATTTTCAAGATGAGCAGTGAGTTAAATTGGGTGGTTGACAAGAGCAACGAGCAATAACTGTTCTCCTTGCTGAGTTGGACAGCGTTTGCCCAAATGCCTAAGGAGGGTGATGGAAATCATGAATGCTTTAAAGTCCCATTACAAACGCTGAAACCGACACTGCCAGGGCACAGCTAACACAGCGGGAAGGGGACTCAGTACAGCCCAAGCTACAACCCAAATAAGGACAGCGGCTTCAACAAGCAGCTTGAGTGAATTTCTCAGGGGACCTTATCATGATACTGGAAAAAGTGCTTATTAAATACCAAATGGATCACTCCAGGCCTAGGGAAGAGGCAGTCCAGCCAAATCCTTAAGGAAAAATATGCAGTGTTCCCAGGGACAGAGCAAAACCACCCAAATTGCTCTCCAGTCACAAGCCATCAAGAAGATGAGGTGCAACAGAGCCCTGCAGATGAAGCAGTGTTATAGGCAGATGGGCAATGTGAGTGCAGATGAGGAAGGTATAAAATGCTTCATCCTGAACCTACATCCTACAGTCAAAAGTCTTGTACTTTGCGGAATAAAGCAGAGCCAAACCTTCAAAATGAAAGAGGTTGGCAAATGAATGAGTGAAGACACACTATTCTGCAGGGATCTGACCAGATGATGGAGGACAAAGAGGTGCAGATAAACATTTCTGAGACCAACTTCAAGATTGTCAGCTGCCTGAGTCAATATGAACAGGAGATAAAGACTCCTGAAGGATGATGCTTTTCCTTTATTCCTGGGAAATGACATTAATGCTGTGAGATTTAAGGACAGGCACACTTAAGCCAGATGACTGAAGGATGAACTCACCGGCTTCTTCCAAACTCAAGGACAACTCAGTGGTGGTAGCGCCTCTGGATAAAACTCCTGTCAGGGAACACTGCATACCAGAACTATGCTGGGAGACGCGAAGCTTATTAAATGAGTGTTAAGAGATGAGCCACAGCCCGTGTCCCCTCTCTGCCTGGGGCACAGACACGTGCCCAGGGCTCCTTGGGGGTAGCTCCTTTTATTTTGGTAAGAGAATTGCAGCAGCTGGAAAAGTTGTATGCACAGTTTATGAACTTCAGTAGAACTTCAATGTTTAAACTTTTTTTAACTGTAACTTTCACTAAAAAGACTTTTTAGTGATACACTGCCTCACATGGTCCTAGACTCCTGGAAAACCCCAAGCAAAAGATTCAGTTAAGTGAAGTCTGTAAGGGATGCAGCAAGGAAAATGAAGACATTTTTCACACGTCTCTTTTTGAAATGTGACAAGAGATGAAATTCATCTAATGACAAAAATAGTCTAAACCCTCTTACTTATTGAAGGTTTCTGATTTTGCAGTTCAAACAGATTGCAAATTCTGCAGGAGTGGGACTGTCCTGTTTTCTTTTACAGTGATTGGCATGGGAAGTCTCAATGCCTCAAAGACTGCCAAAATTAAACCTAAATTAAACTAATGATTAAACAACTATTTAGCAGTAAATAAAAAAAGATTTTACCCTTGAGAAGAAAATAAAGCATGGACTAGGCAGCCTAACTCCTGGAAAGCACCTGAGACATCGGTGCCACACACTTTGCAAAACACAGCCCTGATGATCATCTACCTGCAGAAATGAATGTGCTTTCCAACCAGCCAAGCTGGCAAACCTTGCTCCAAGTATTTAAACCTTAAAATTGCAGAGATCTCATCCTCTTACCTGACATCATTACCTCCATGGGCAAAAGATCCAAAGCAGGCTGTTAAGATCTGGAGGAAGTGGAAAAGTAGATGGACCTGAGATGTGTCTTTCTCTTCCTTATCCTCTTCCACAGGATCAACCGGGGGCCGGTTAGGTTCTGCAAGTTCAGAGGCCAACTTCATTTCCACCCCACCTTCCTCTGCCTCGATCTCTGCCTCAGCCACTGCGTTGCAATAGCTGGAGTAGCTGTCATAGCGGACTCGCTTCTTGGAGTAGGAAACAGTGTCTCCCACTAACTTCTCACTGTCCTCTGGAGTTGACGTATCCGCTGCCTTAAAGGAGGAATGCACGGGCATGCCACAAATAGCAGCAGTGTAACAAGTATAACTGTTGTTGCGTCGCAACAGTTTGTAGTTGTTTTCTGGAGTGGGCCTTTCCTCATTGGCCCTGTCCAGGTGTATTTTGTGGAGCAAGTCTTTGTATAAACCTGAGTCCTTGTGCACAGTGTGATAAACGTGGCCATCGCTCCTCACGTGGCCATCGAAGCTGAAGGTGCCATTGGAAACAGGTGATTTCACTGAGGTGTGCGTCACCGAAAAGGCCCTTCCTAAAAAGGCACAGATTCAGAATTTTTATTTATACAAAATGCAATACAAGAGCCCCATCCCTCCAACTTTGCAAGAAAATAATACAGCCACCATCTGAGAATACAGGACAAAGGAGATCAATTTGCACTACAAGCAGTGAATAAGCCAAAATTCAATTCACTGCAAAACAAACTCTCTCATCTTCTGTGCAAAAAGAGGTTTGTTCCAGTGTTGTGTCTCCCCAGACATGCTGTATGATCTGCAGCAAGTCACTTGGGATCAGCTATTGGAACGTGATACTTGACGGTTAAATGCCTCAGGTTCTTTGAAAAAATAATTTCCATAAAATTTCTTTCTTGTAAAGCAAGCTCTACTTTTTCTGAGGTACTGAATAGGAACAATTAGGATTTCTGAAAGGTGGTTTACTGCTATTTCATACCGAATATGAGGTCACCTATGTTTAAGAGACACTTACATAGCTTTTAAAAATATTTTTAAAAAACCAGCAAAAAGTAATGTTCTGCAGAAGTATTTCCTCAGCTATTGCAACATTTTCTAAATCTTATTTCTATGAACATGCTAATAATTATTCCCACTGCATACATTTAATGTTAGCCTACGCTGGAGGACACACATCAAAATGTATCACAGGCAATACTTCTGAAGAAACGTTTTCATTTCCTGATTTCCTGGATTTCCACTATGCAACATTAAGAATTTGGTTTACTTTTAAACTGGAGGCACACACTCAAAGGGATCCACGTCATGACTTATTTGATTTTGCAAGAAACAGTTGAATATTTTAGACATTTATTAACCAAATTACAGGGTTGTGTAGATGTCAGCAAAGTGATATCAAAGTCAGCAGACCGCTAAGTGAAGGGGGGTGATTCCACCACATGGGAGAACAAAAAGAGCTTTACGCACACAAGTCTACTTCTTATAAATGTATATTCAGAAAACAATGCATGAGATTTTTCTAGTGGACACGCTCCAAATGGTCATAGGTTTGTCAACTAAAGTCCAAATCTTTTCATCTCCTGTTGTAGTATGCTAATCATCTTTATGCTGAATTTAACCTTCATACATCAGCAATCTGTGTTCTCTGTATTTTTCCACTGCTTGAAAGGATGGAAACACCATTAAGGATACAAAGTAAAGCAAAGTAAAAAGGCAAGTAATTTTTTTCCCGCTGTTTCTAAAATTGAAATACAGCCAAACAAAATGCAATTATGTCCTCTCTAGAAAATGTCACTTACAAATGAGCAACATGCGCTGAAAGGGGATTAGAGATGGAAATCCCAAATGCTAACTTACTATATACAACAGAGACCTACTCACAGTTAAGAAACCTCACTGAAACAAGAAAAAGACAAACCCTCCGTGTTGCCCTAGTTTCTTACCATACGGTACACGTGGATGGTTTCCATTTGCAATAGTATCTGATGCCCCAGCAGCTTCTGTTACTGAGCCAGTAAGGGGAATCGTGCTCTCATCAGATGCTTTGGCACCAGGAAGCTCTTTAAAGACTGGTGTTTCTTCATCTTGAATTTTATCAAGACTTTCATCTGATATCCTTGACAGTGCAGCATCTTTCTTTAACCGGCCTAAGGAAATAACAGTACTGTAATTTTAAACCCAACCTATATCACTTGTTACTTAAGCTTTCACTGTTTGCATCAACAGCATAGTTTAACATGGATACAATAACGTGGCTACATTTCATATACACATTCTTTATTTATTTCTAATACTTACCTTTCCCAAGTTCATGTGAGAAAATACTAGAGCATCTTTGTTTTTTCCTATAGAATTCACTGAAGTAGAGAACTGAAGTAAAACACTGAGCTGTTTATCTATTAGTGAAATCTGAAACTGCATTTTAAACACTGCATTTCTTGAAAGTAGCAAAGCAAACAAGCAAAAGACTGTAAAGCTAAAAGCTGTGATCAACTCACCGTAAAGTTAAAGAAGTCACTTAAAGATGATCATTCTGCTAGGTTTTTCCTCTTTAACAAGAGGAATCTGGTTTATATTTACTAAAATATAAACCAGATTATATTCCAGGTTTTATTGTCCTGTTTCTGTTTAGAAGCAGTGAGCAC
The DNA here is from genome assembly GCA_035041135.1 of Platyrinchus mystaceus. Classification (NCBI taxonomy): domain Eukaryota; kingdom Metazoa; phylum Chordata; class Aves; order Passeriformes; family Tyrannidae; genus Platyrinchus; species Platyrinchus mystaceus. The sequence continues at coordinate 27,223,882 of JAWWLV010000144.1, forward strand.
TGCAGTGGATTGCCTAACAAGGTTTTGAATTTCTACCACTGCAGATTTTTAAGCAGATTACACAAATACATGAGGAATAGTTTAAGCACATCCTCCCTGTAGGTGAGGACTGGACTTGGTCCTCTCAAGGACTGGACTAGACCTCTCAAGGGCACTTCCACCTCTGAAATGTAATTTTACATGACTTTACATCGCTCACATTTCATCAAACAAGTACTTACTTTCTATTTTTCTCTTCATCCAGGGACACACAAATATCCAGACTAAGACAGCAAATACTAAGGACACGCCAATAGATATTAGAGCAATGGCCCACATTGGCAGTATCAGTCCCAGTACTGTGAAGACAAAGAAATAAAACCTAAGAAAATCATAAATTAACATGACTTAATTATTCCAGGCAGTTGGAAGAGCAGTCTGTTGCAGAAAAGCCAGTGTTTACAATGTATTCAAAACCAACATGAATGAGCTGGTGACTTTTAACATGACCATTACTACAGTATTTAAAGGTCTAGTTGACATGGAAACATTTGCAGGTTTAGTCTTCCAATTTTCTGTTACTCCAGTATGACCTTATTTCCAAATAAGACAAGGGTAAGACCCCCACATCAGGGCTGCTAAAACAAGTTTGCAGTGATTTTATACATTAATGCATGTTAAACTGTGTTGCCCATTAGGGTAAGTATTTACCTGACCTTTGCTCTGGTCAATAAAGCCTAATGCTTAGCTTAATCTAAGCCATTATTTGCTTAGGATATTAGCTTAATGCCTCACTAGAGAGCTGAGGTTTCAGTCCTGCAATGCACAGCCCTGTCAATAACTCATGTTCCTGCAAGTATTCCCCCAACAGAGTTCCTTGCACTTGTTCAATGAAACGATCCAACCCTTAATGAAGAAAGAGCTTGGAGTCTGATCTTTCAAACCCATATATACATTGCCTATCTTGAAACTTATGTGATTAATTCATCCTTGGGAGTAAATGTTGCCAGGGCAGAGGTCTTAGAGAGTAAATATGTATTTCCTGAGCATCAAAAACAGAGTTCCATCTTTTTATTCACACACTTTAGAGACTGCTAAGCTGAAACAGAAGGGACATTAAGATTCTTATTTTATTTATTTTGCTTAATGAGTCACTGCAGAGTGCCTGACCTACTTATGCATTAGTTAATGAGGAAATAATGGTTATACAGTTGATTTACAGTGAAACATCTTGCATATATAGCCAATTAGACTTAAGAAAAAAGAATAGTTATGTTACCCTCAAATTGGGAAAGTCTTTTTATTAATTTCAGTAATGCTACGCTATGGAGTAGAGTCTACCAACTGCATTTATCTAGTATATCTAGTGTGTCGGGTTTTAGAAAAAAAGTAATTTTCATTCTAAAAAGGTCACTTTCTAAGCCTACTGTCTTAATTGAAGGCCACGTTCAGGAGTCTGTCTTCAACTGCTTGCTCATTCATGGCTCCGGGGCAATAATCTAATCTAAAGATAACATTTAATGACCAGTCTTCAACAAAGTAGCTGAGACCACTGAACATCTTTTTTTTGAACTCTTTTGCTACAAGTCCACTAAATGTACACTGCTTAAGTAAACTATAAAAATATAAATGCAAATACATAGCCATAAAATGTATTAATATAAATATACAAACATAAATATAAAATATATAAATTCAAATTACTGCGGCTTGGGTACGGGTCCAAACATAAATATACAAACATAAATATAAAATATATAAATTCAAATAATATAAAATATGATTTCAAGTATAAATAAAAATATGATAAACACAAACATATAAGTGCACAGAAAATACACAAATATAAATAAAGTACTTCACTTCCTTCTACTGAGTTGCAATGAAAACACAACACCAAAGAAAGAAGATGCATTTAATCCAGAAACAGGCTTCAGAAACAGGCTTGGGTTTCTTATCATTAAAGGGAAATTAACTAAATTTAAATAACAGTCTCCATGCCAGACCTACCAGAACAGTGACTCTGCTGATGTCAATGGAGCGACAGCGTTACACTGAGTGCAAACAGCCTACCCGCTCTTATGCCCTGCTCTGAACCTTCCCTCTTCTGCCCTTCCACTGCTCAAACAGAAGCATGTGGGGAGGTGAATGATTTAGTCTTGCCCTTGTTAACTCCTAACAGAGGAGATAACCCTATGGTGTTGATGGCTACCCGACAGCACCCTTATGCACTGTGGGAAGCCTCCCTCCCGTGCCTCCTCCTGTGGATGGCTCACTCACCTGGTGCCCCTGTGTACATGATGGAAAACACGTTAATAGCTATGGTAGCAGCATAAAACACTGGAAGTGCGCGGAGACCATTGGGCACAGGGTCTTCCTGCATAGAAATCAAGGAATAAAAAGGAAACATTAGTTGGATTTCCCACCAGATTAATGTCAGCATGAACCATCATGAGGAAAACACATGCTCCCGAGTCAGTGCTTCTGGGGAAGCTTCACACTGTTAAAGGGAACCAGGCAGACAGGTTGTACTTTCAGGTTGGCTGCAGACCTGCTGAACGGCCTGGTGGCAGGTTTCTTTCTGCAACTGTGTCCTTATCTATTTTTGTCTCCAAGATGAGGGAACCCCTTTCACTCAGCACAACTGAAGGGTGCCAAACAGGAGAGAGCTTTGATGTTTTGGGGCAAGGCTACAAGCATCAGTGCAATGCATCCATCTCCTAACCTCTCAGTTTTGACTGAGACAGCCTGGCACTTTCTACCAGCTAAGAGAAATCTCTGAAATAGTAAGTGTCTGGCTGCATGGAACAAGTAACACACATAAAGTGAGCACACAGTGTTTAGCATGCTGCCGTGCCTGCTGCAGCCTCATGCCCTCAGCACTCACAAGGAAAGGCTCAGCTGACGGCACAGCGGAAACGCACCATGTGAGCCACGGACAAAGCCTTTGTGAGGAGACTGCCTTGGCCTTTTGAGGGGCTCTGAGTGTTTGCAAAGAGCCTGGCGAAGCTGAGGGCTGGCTAATGTGGTTTTGTTTCTTGCTGCCATGAGCTATAAAAGGGAGCTGAGAAAAGGCTGCAGCCGCCCTGTGCTGTGCCCCGGTCCCAAAGCGTGATGCAGCATGGGCTGTATTTGCAGGGCCAGCTGCTATTCACAGACACCCCCAACAAGGGCATGAATTCCTGTAACAGGCCACAGACTCACCAGCTAGAAAGCTGCTCTTTTTTTATGGATACGCACAACACAAGTTGCTACCTGCTTACGGCAGAAGCTCTACATATCTTACTACTTTGTGAATGGCACAGATGGCAACAGAAGTACAATATTCTTAACATGAACTTTTTATGCTCTTGAATGCTTAAATATCTGGCTTTAATACCAGAGTTCATGTATTTTGATGACTAATTTCTCAAGTTGCTAGGTTTTGAATGCCATAGTGGAACCTTTCCTCATCCTTTATGCAACTTGAGTATTTTTTCATTCAAAGCTGAGTCTGATCAAATCTATCATCTGTTTTTATCACTGACATTTATTTAGATCAGAAATAAAGAATGATGAAGCTGAGGTTACAGGTGGTGCTATTTATAGCAAAAGAATTAATCCCTCATCTATTTAAGTTCCTTGTATAACTGCTAATATAGTGTCCCTTATTTTAGGTCATTGTCATGCGCTACACTTCCCCATTTTAGCAATCTGAATGGTGTGAGAGAAATGGAAAAAGCAGATAAAAGTGTTCTGATTTCCAGTTCATGCCAGGTGGCAAGTAAGTGATCTTTTGCACTGGGGGTACATGGACTGATGTTATCAGGTCACTAAAACCCATTGATTCAGGTTGCTTGAGAATCTACAAAACATGCAGATGACCATCTCCTAATGTGTGATGTGCTGGAAAACAAAAGCTTAAAATTTCACAAATATAAAATGCCAATTAGAGTATCTCCAAGAGAGAACTGTTCTGTTTCAATAACAGTCTGAACAGCTATTGTGAGGCTAAGTCAATGCCAGCAAGCTTGTACTAATACAGAAGCAATCTCAAGGTACCATCTTCTGACCAAATAGAATATACAATATTAGTTATCACATAGCACCTTCTAAGCCTCAAATACTTGTCAAATTACTTACTCTGAGCTTTCAGAACTGCTAAAAGCAAGTACAGTTCAAATGGCTATTAAAAAAATGACCGGTTTCCTGTGCAAAAAGCAAGCCGCAAACTTTCAACTCTGGAAATGCCAGCACTCAAATGGAAGGCTAGAACACAACCTTCATACTAAGCACTCATTACAACAGTGAGATTTCTTTACCTTGTTTAAAATGAAGAATCTAATCAGCACAAAGAGGACTCCAGACATTAAGCCAGATAACAGTGGGGAAATAAACCAAGAGGCAACTGTTGAAGAAAAGAAAGAAGGAAACTTGAAATAAACAGTATTCTTGCATAATAGTTAAGTAAATTGTTAATGAGCAATAAATTTAAAACAGTTCTTGTACCACTAGAATGAATGTTCTGTATGTTTACTTACAACTGGTGCAACTCAGTGTCCACTGACATTCATTAAAGTCAAAGTAAAGCTAGGCACCTTTAGAAACATCAGCCAAAGCATCTCCTCATCATTTTGCAAGTTTAGCAATCAAATTCATCATAAAAGTTTCTTGTAGTTTGAATCAGAGTAGACCAAGAAAACCCTGTAATTTCCTAATCACCACAACCACAAGTGTTCATGCAAGTGGAAAGCAGCTGCATTTATCAGGATGCCATGCTGCTCACAGGGGAAAAGTCTCAATTTCCAAAATGCCATAGAAGCACCAACTGCAATATATAATGCGTGTAAATTTTTTGCAGGCCAGCACTGAAAGTGTCCAGGGCTGATTTAACTGAAGTAGGTGGCATAACTCCCACTGATTCCAATAAAACTGGATTAGGGCAGCACTCTGGAAATCTCATCCAGAGTGATTTATTGTTTGCAGCATGGTTAACACATTGATTCTGCTATCACTGCAAACTCTCTTTTACTTTCAATAGAATTAAAAAGAATATATGCATTGCTAAAGTTCAAATATATTACCATGTTTTCAGCATCAAAACCTTTTAATACAGGCTTTAGACTGCGCCTTGGGTTACAAGGCTTCCAAAACAATAACAAAAAACTCCATCATATCCCTGCTTTGATGTACTGATCTTGGCAATGGGAGGCTGTGAGTTAAACATGCGCTGTATGCCCAGCTTTTGCCTCCCTGAAGGTGGTGGGTGGAGAAACATGACTGTGGGCATTCACATGATGGCATTCACATTGTTAGAGAGCAAGAACAGGGTACTATGAGCTGCCACAAAAAGAATTAGAAGAGGAGGAATGTCACCTTGAAGCATGTCTCTGAGCGACAATATGTCCTCAGCTTACCTCCAGGGAAGTGCAACTTTTGTCTTACCCCTTTCTCCACTGCAGAAACACTGCAGCCCTTAATAAACATGGCATCAGTGCATCTTCTGAATGATAAGACTGGGGTGGAAAATAAGTTAACTAGGGAGTGCTATCAGCACAAAATAGATTTCTGGGAATGTTTTTTTGCAGGCAAAACATGCTATTTCACATCCTGTCACACACAAAAGGAGACAGCACTTACCAATCTTGACAAGCTGCATCCACTGGACACCCTGCGTGCCAATTGCCACCAGAGAAAATCCAATCGTAGCACCTACAATGCAATGGGTCCCTGATATTGGGAGTTTCAAGAACGATGCAATTAGCTGCCAAACAGCAGAACCTAGAAAAAACCCAACCACATGGTATAAACAACAACAACAATAATGTAACACAGAAAATTCTTTGCCACATACCCACATTCTTTTAGAAGTGCTGCCTACACTCCACATGCATAGCAGAGATCTTCTAAAGAGAGTTTTGTTCCTGTTCTGTCTCTAAAAGTAGATACTAAGTTTAATAGCAGCTTTGAATGCTACATCTTACTTATGACTGTTTATGACTAGTAGCTCTTTACACTTCACAACAGTTCTGCCTTTTTTTTTTTTTTGAGGGCTTTCAGTATTTACAGCCTGTCTAATTACATACACAAACTGGTCCCAGTCTGTATCAAGCTTAGAAAACCTTATTCTTGGGAGCTGGAACTGGAAGCCTCCAAGCGATCAGTGTGAGAAGGTATTCACCATTTCACTAGTAAACTACCCATGCTCCTAAATTTGGATACTACCAGAGAAAGACTCAAATTGTGGGGCAGAGAGTTTTTATGCCTCTTCTCAATGGTGCACAGCCATTCAGAGTCCTCTATAGGAAAAATGGACTGAGGAGGGAATAAGGACTCTCTCATTGCCTTCATTTGCAGCTCATTGTCATACTGGAGAAATTCAGTCCAGCAGAAAGGTCTTATCTTAGTCATGGAGTAGCCAAAGGTATCCTGGGCATAAGGAAATAACTGAGAGATGATGGTTAGTGGTCTATAAAGTAATGCAACATCTGATGTCCCTACAGACGTCCAGGAAGGATGGTGGTCAAGAGTGCAGGGAATTAAAAAAAGTACCCCAAGCACCACTTTCAGTAGTTAGATCAGACCACATTTGGCCACCAAGCCCTTGAGCATGCAGCTCCATGCTTCAACTCACTTTCACTATGCAATGACCCAGGTTTCCTGCTCCTCTTGCAGTGGCACTAACCTCAGGACACCAAAATAATTTTGACAGTGACACAAGTGTTCTGTGAACCTCACCTAATAATAGAGCATTCTTAGAAAGAACTCTTCTTCATCTTAAGACTTGATGGCCTTAAGACTAAATCTTCATGTGTTAAGAGGCACCAATGGCAGCAATCAGACTGCCATGAGAGATCCTGAATTTTCGGGATCATGCCACCTCTCTTAACAGATCTGCAGCAGACACAGGTGATAAAGCAAGGTCACTGAACATAGGCTGTTACCCAAAATTTTGGCCTCCATCCTCAATTACAACACTAGAAGCTGGCTTGAAGGTCTTGAAACAGAGTCATCTGCAAATGGTGATTTGCTAGTATCATATGCAGCTACATTTGGAAGTCAACCAGTTTGTAAAACTGATCTCTCCTCGAGTACTATCCCAAAACAACTGTTACTTCTCTTGCCCTTTAATTTTTGGCTTATTTTCCCCTGTACTAAAATAAAAATAAATACACTTTGAAACCTTTGACATGAACTTAGAGACCAGCAAGTGGAAGTGAGGTGAAAGAGAAGTCAGATGGTTACATCTGTAAGGAGTCAAATAAACAGATAGCCCAGCCATAGATATGTAATTACAAAGTACTCAGTTTGAGAAACAGAGAAACGCAACCAAGCCACAGCTGCACTGCAAACGTGTAGTGAGGGCTGGGGTTTTCTGTTGGTGGGGAAATAGAGGGATCATGGAACTTTTTCGTGTTTAATCAACTTAATAGAATCATAGAATCACAGAATGGTTTGGGTTGGAAGAGACCTTAATGATCATCCAGTTCCACCCTCTGCCATGGACAGGCACACCTTCCACTAGACCAGGTTGCTTAATTGAAAACAAACATGAGAGCAAGAGGAAGAGTGGATGGTCTGAGACGGACAATGCATGATCTAAACAAGTTTAAGGAAACATATTAAGGAACAGAAGAAAATACAAATCATGCCAGAGCAGGACTTTCCTCCAGTGTTTGTAGTGCCTTAACTACCTACACCAAAGCTTTAACTCCTCTCTAACACAAAATGCATGTTTCCAGTTTTTACTTTTACAAAACTAAACAAGGAAGCAGGAGGCTCACTAGACCTGTCACAGAGTCCCAAATTCAGACTCTTCATGCCTGCTGAAACCATGCCTGCACACCCTTTCCTCCAATACCCCCTAAAGACTGAGGGCTGGCTGCAGACTGCCCTGACCAAGAGTCACCAGCACCAGCTTTTAGCTCAGGATGTGTTTCATGCTCTCCTGCTGCTGAAGGCACCACATCCATGCTCCTGAGGCTCTGGTGCTGTGTGCCAGCCATAAACCCCCATCAAATACCATCTCACCTGCAAGACTTGATTAGTACTTTGCTTTGCTAATCCTGGCTGGGATGTCCTCTCTGTTGGTGGCATCTCCTCAGTCACATCAGCTGCTGACTTCTGCTCACACCAGGACCACTGGAACAATACTCGGACAAATCCTGACAATAACCTGACAGTTAGTTAATGCTAAGGAAGTACTACAATTTACTCCCAAAAGTAACAGTCCCTAACTTCTGATCTGCCTAATAAACAACATTTGTAGCATTTTAATATGCTACAAATTATTACAAAATGCTACATTTTAAAATGTTAATCCCTTTTCTCCCTGCATCCTTCTCTCTTAGGAGAGAAGGTTGCCCTGAAAATGACCATCTGCTGTTTGCTGCAAGCATCAAAGGATCTTCCATCAACATCTGGAAAGTGGATACAGTGACTCTTGGTCTCTCCCAGACTATTGACTCATTTAAGCTTCATTGAAATTCAGAAGCTAAATCCATTCGCAAAAACATCATCATGAGGCATGAGAGAACAGGGTGGGGGAAAATGCAGAGCAAAAACAGAAAGAGGAAAAGAAAACATCCAAGAAGGCTCAGAGAAAACATAGAAAAAATATCAAACATCCAGAGAAAAGCTGGAAATGGATTTGAGAGGAAAAAAAATTGAAATCTGCATTTTGTAACTTGTGATTAATTCTGAGATTTAAAATGTGGAATTTCTTCTTAATGCCCTTACTGGAGGAAGGGAATGCAACTGGTCATGAAGTTCACACAGGCTTATGTAAATATGCATGCAAATAAGTTGTTTTCTTTGAGCTTCTGGCCAGTTGCCTCTGCAGGGGGTAACTAAGACTTAAAACTTCGCCCTGCCAGGATCAGGATGCCAGAAATAGATACAGAAAAGAAAAAGGACCCTTCCGTCAATGGGAATCATGAGTATCAAGAACACCCAGGTCACTTACATTTCTGACAGTGAGCTATCTCAGTAAGCAGAGGGCTAAATGATGCAAGTGGAACCCTGAGATTAGCTCAGTTTGTCAGAGCATGTAGCTAACAATGCCAGGGTTGTGGGTTTGATCCCCATATGGGCCATTCACTTAAAGAGCTGGACTCGATGATCCTTGTGTGTCCCTTCCAACTCAGAATATTCTGTGATTCCATAATAAAAAACCACCCTACAGTCCGAGGGAAAGACCAGGAACCTTCAGCTAGCCTTGCAAGATATCAGGAAAGAGGAACTGATGGGGGGTGCCCAAGAGCACTTGATGTGGTTTAAGGTGGCAACCTCACAGAATGACCATCTAGGGAAGTGGCTGCGGTCCCAGCAGTGATTTCTCACTAACTAACCCCTCTTCCCCTTGGGCAAGGAAAGGTGGCCAACCTTCAGGAGGCTCAGGAGCAGCCAAAGAAGTAAGGGAACTACCTCCCCACAGTCAAGCACACAGAGCCACCTCTGACAACTCCAGAAACCATCACTCAATGTCCATTTGACCCATTGAAATAAAAAATAATTTCAAAAAGCTAATTTTTCCCCTAAGAAACAGGAAAATAACCAGATGCAGTAGACCTCTGCACAGATTCACCTATCTCATGTGCAGGTCCTGCCTAAAAAACTGTGAGGAGGTTAGAGGGGTTAGGTGGAAATAATATTTAGATCAGGTTTAAGTAGGTTTAAGGAAGCAAATCTTTAAGTGGAACATCCCTTTCAAACAGAGGATCCTGCGATGCTTGTATAAATCACGCCACCCTGTGATGGGATGCCACAAACCTGCCAAACTGAGGAAGTGGTGGTGGGATGGAAGGGCTGGCCACTTGCCTGGGTTGCCTCTCCCACAGTGAAAGGGTTTCCTTCCTGCTGCCTCCTGCCCTTTAAAAGCAGGTTTGCTCCTTGAGGGAGCTCTCTGAAAGCTCACAAAGCCTCTTGCATATAAACAAAGAGTAAATACCGTGGCTTAATGTTACTTACCTCAGAATATGCTATTTGTTCTAAACGGAGATTTAGTTAACTACCACCAAAAGCAGGGGAACAGACTCTAAAGTACACTGACCTGCTGTCGGTTTGGGTCAGAAAAATTAAAGAGACCTTAAATGTGTTATTATTTATCTTTACTGCTCCCTTAGTTTTGCCATGGGCAAGGGTGAAGTGTACAACTAATTGCAATCACTCAGCTAGACAATCAGTTTAAGCAAATGTGTTTGGATTTTCTGTAATTTTTTTTCAGAACAATTCCTTCTTGTACTCACTTCAAACTGCTGTTTCTGCAGTATTTTCTGTACAGACGCAAATGCTATGCTTTCCAATTTTCCATTTACCATCACAAAAATCTCCAAAATAACTTTTTTCAGTATCTTATACATATATAGGATCCATTGTGTAAAACATTTCTTTTTGTCTATTAGATGAATGGATGAACCACTGAAAAATGTAAACTATTAGAAGCATTTAAAAAACATAGGAGACTTAAATAGGAGTACAGGCCCCTGCATTCATACAAAACCAGATGTGCAGGTCCAGAAGATGGGAAAACTTAATTAATAATGTTCACAACAAACAGGATGACAAATACACAACAAATGTTACCTGGAATAGGAAAGTGTTACTTACCAACCATTGCACTCACTTCTCCTGCCATCAGCAGTGGGACAGACTCGTTGTACAGGTTAACATCAATGATACCTTTCCGAATTGTTTCTCCTACTTTTGCTCCCAGTAATACTGAGCCAGTGGTTTCAAAAACTGAAGCCAAAATGCAAGCCTGGCGTAAAGTAACGACACCAGAGCCCACAGCCGTGCCGAAAGAATTTGCAACATCATTTGCACCAACCGAAAAAGCTAAAATAAAAGCAATGATAAAACCCACAATGACCATCCACAGGTACTCATCCATTGCCATCTTTCCCCAAACCGTAGATTAGCTTCCCCTTTGCAAATAGTTAATAATCAAGGCTGGAGGGCACCGCAACGGATTTGGAAAGCAGATTTCTTGTAAACAATGAGTTCTCTCTGGAAAGTGCTGGGTAGTGTTAGAATGTGAAGAAACTGCTAACTGCTGATTTTCAAACTACTATAAATACTGTTCATTTGGCTGCCTTCGGTCAGCAGTGAAACACATTCCATATTTTGCTCGCAAACCGGTACAACTGCGATGTTCTGTCCTGCAACAGAGAAAAAAAAAAAAAGAAAAAAGAAAAAGAAAAGAAAATTAAAAAAAAAAAAAGGAATAATCAGCAGAGCTCATAACAATGCGTGTTTTCAGAAGTAAACAGATGACTTAAACCCACTAATGGGGTCCTACCTCACCATGTGACTGCTCTAATCATAAAGCAATTCAGAAAAGATTCAAATTAGGTCACCTCCAAAGCAATATGTTTCTTGCAATATCACTGACCAAGAAAATCTTTTGAGCAATTTGAAAGGATTTAGAAAGTTTGGGAGTTTTGTTTGTGTCGAATTTACCAAGCAGAGCAATAAGCTCTCTTTCCAGCAGGAGGATTCTTCTTGGCTTTTTGTACCCAGTGAATATAAGACATGTGGAGTGTACAGACCACACCATACAGCCTGATTCCCAGCTGATATGTATCACCTAGCTTCACTGATCTCAGCAGAGCTCTCAACATTTTATCAGCTGCAGCCATGGACGCACTCCTTTGAAAAATAATTTTATATATATGTCTGTCTAGAAAACACCACTGAAAATACCCTGAAGAGCATTAATCTATTGCTGTTATCATATCTCATGCATTAAGAATACAATTTTGTTACAGCTTTTTAGTCAGCACAATAATTAAACAGCGCAATAATTTCAATATTTCCATGTATTCCTACTGGTTTAGAGAAGTCTATAAAAAAAGCACAGCTAAAACATTGAGCTCTCTGCTCTTTCCTACAGATACATATTGATTACTGTTATTATATTCAAACCATTGTTAAAGATACCTTTTAGTATTTCTTTTGATAGCTTCAGATTTATGACCATCTTTTGAATTAGTCTAATCTGATAAAAGAGTAAGGTCTTTCAAACCAAAAAATTGACAGAGAGAAAGAGAATTTAAAAAATAAAACCTTCACCGTCCAAAAGACTGTTAAAGAGTGATAAGGCCCACAGTGACATCAAGATGGTCAAAAGCTAGAGGCAAATTTTCCCAAACCACCTGTCTCCTCCAAGGGCTAATTCTCCTCCCTTCTCTTCACAGCCACCATAAAGACATCCGGTGGCAAGGGGTTAAATGAATGCAAATATGCATCAGCCAACTCCATATGTTTTAAGAAGCCCCTCTAGAGATCAGGGGATATCAGATTAAAAGCCCCAGCACACCTCCTGCTTGCTCAGTTTCCCCACAGTCGCATCAATTTCATGCAGTATTCCCACATGTTGAGTTTCAAGATCATGTTTAATTTCTTTTGATGACTCAAATGCAATATAGGTCCTGCGGTAGCGACGAGTAAGGGTCCTCTGAAATAATGGCAAAATTGAAAATTAAAAGAGATTTTGCATGTTCCTGAGATGCTGGATGCTTGAGAACAACCAACAGGAAAAAACCACATCTACACGTAAGTGTTTCCTAAAATACTCTTAAACTGATATCAAGGATTGATACTTTCTCCACCTATACATATTCAGCAGAAAAGATGTCCCTGTTTCTTTTTCCAGGCTCCAAACTGGCTGAACAACTGTTGCTCCAGTCGTTTCCAGACATGGAGCAGACATAAATCCATGAATGCCTTACACTCTAAAATAACATTTCAGAAGGTCTTAACGGCTAAAAACATTTGTATAAGGATTTTTATACTATGAGATAACATGAGAAAACAAAGCACCAAAGCATGTTTGCTGTTTGAAGACTTGTTGCCTTTTTATAATTCATGAGCACTCAGCCCATTGAGTGGAAAATGACTTGATAGAGACAGAAAAGGCTAAAGATATTTGGAAGAAATAATTATAGTCAGCACTTGTTTGCCTGTGAAGGAAAACAAAACCCCACTAAATGCATTCATTAAAAAAATTCTATTATGTATATCAGATTTTTGCTAGGAGATGAAGTTCTGGAGTAGGGTCCTTCCTTGATCCTGGAGATTAATGATTAAATTCTTCCTCCTGTGTGGATTTACACAGTACCTTTGCCAAGTTAGCCTCGGTGCCCCAGTTTCTTCTCCTGAAAACGGACAAAGCCAACTGAGAACCATGCATGCACCCACAGACTGTGATTATGAGACCCGTTCCCTTTGGACAAGTAAGATGAAAGCACACCCATATTCCCAATAGAGATCTGTCTTTTCTCTACTTATCAACCAACCTACCAATTTACTGTGGTGACCCAATTTCTGGGATAAGGAAGAGCAGGGGGATTGTGACATTCCCCCACTGCAACAGAGTTCATGGGACAATGTTTGTCAAATCTGGCTCCTCCAGCCACAGCAAGTTCCTGCAGCTTCCAAAATAAACCTCTAAGTCATAAGGTTGCCTTTATTAGATTCCCTGGGAAAGGGTGGGAAGAAATCCTCCAGATGGTCCCAAAGAAATTGAGACTTGAAGTGTGTGTATGTGTGCTCCTAAAACACCTCGTGAAGGCCAAAGGGTGTCCAAAAGTCAGTGGGGCTTTTGGCAAACAGCTCAGAGAGGCAGCTACATAAACTCCCTCCCTGTGAAATGGGATATATGCCCTCGAGAGAAAAGGATGTAAGTAAGAAGTCACCCCTCCTGTCATTTTATCGAGGTGATGGTTCAAAATAGAGCTTCCTCCAAAACTTGGGAGGCTCAACTTGATGTCCATTGCATTGGCACAAGGAACAGAGCACAGCAACCGACAAGACTTGTTTTTAAGAAGATGAAAATCAAAAGGAAAATAGGAATAAACACACATTTAAAAACTAACATGTAGGCTGCCTTTGAATGGCTAGGTGTTACTACTTTCAAACTTAAAAATGGTACGAGATTTTAAATGCTTAAAAGGAAAGAAACAGAAAGAAAAAAAGGCACATCTCTGAGAAAAGTTTTCAGAAATGCAAAATATCCTGCAAAGTAGGCCGGTGACTAAATACAGACTAAATCTTGTACCATGCTTCTTTCCAAAGCTCAAAATACATCTGGCATGCTCAGACATGCTGAGCTATGCCCCTCATCACCTAATCTAACTGAAGAGCCTGTGGTATTTCATGCTTTTACTGGGATGAAAAAGAAACTGGGATGGAAAAAACATCATGCAGTAGGGAACGGCAGATGATCTGCTTTATGTGTGACACCTGGAAGCCACCAGCCTCTTTCTTTCCTGTGCTCATTTATATTTCATCAATGTGCCCCTCTGCAGTGCAAATGCAATTCAACCTGACCTGCTAGATGATGGGAAACCCTTCCATCTACCTGTGGGACCAATACCCCCTCTGCAGTTAGGTTCACTATGTTACTGCAGCAGACTCTGGGTGGAAAAGTTTGTTTTCCTATTTAGGCTTTGGATAACTCTTCCAGAACCAGCCCAGCCTGTTCCACAGAGGCTGTGCTGCAAATTCACACTTGGGCATTAGCAGGGCAGAGGAACTGTGTTAGGACTGGGAAGCTGCAGGACCTGAGACTGGAGCGTGCACCTCTGATGGCTATTAGAATGAATGGGAAATGTGAAGAAAGATGACATTTCAAGTTGTAAGAAGCTAATTCTGCATTAATGCAAGACTTTTAGTTAATAGAGCTTTCTTATGATCCATAATCAGTGTACCTTAGGAGGTACTTCGGAGGTCTGAGTCAAAGGTTTTTAAGTGGACTTAGAAACTTACAAAACTTGCATCTCAGTGAGAAAAATTCGATTTTTGGAAATGCTAAACACGTCCCTCTGCCTCGCTGGCAGATGATCCAGACACCCCCCTCGGACTGTATTTTGTTGCTAACTAAACAGCTTGTTATAACTCTGTCAACACAGAATGCTATTTCTTCCCTAAGGGAGAATGAGAAAAAAACCTAGGTAACAAAGCACCTTGATTCATGCACAATGACAAGTGAATCCTCAGGAAGAAGTTAGGATCTCATGGTAATCACAAGATCATTTTAGGACATGTTTATAGATGGACATTTACTAAGACAGCTCTTCTGGAAACTATTCATGGTACACGTCTGAGCCTAGACAAGATTTTAGTGAAAAAAGTAATTCTAAATTTGAAAATCAAAGATGACAGGGTTTTGTTTTTTTTTTTGCGGGAGGGGGAGTTTACTAAACAAATTGCTGCTAAAGAGAATGCAGAAGTATCCAACAGCAGGGATGAATGGATAAATAAAAGCTCTGGACTAAGTTCAAAGTCCTGGGAAGCAATCAGAGTGCATTACCCACCAGCAATCCAACTGTATGACATAAAGGAAACAAGCAGAGATCCCATAAATATTTTTTAATCTTCTCTTTGCAGGAAATTGGGGAAGAAACCTACTGCACTTGTGAAACACTGAAAGGTATGCAGCTCACACCATATATAAATCATGCTGTATGCAGCTCTTCTACTCTCAGAAGTTGCCCCATGCTGCGGGTGAAAATTTTCCTCTGCTCTGGACGGGACAGAGATTCCACAAGGTCCCACTTTTAACTGATTTGTCGTTGTCCAAGTATGACGAAAAATCAAAAAACAGCAACTAGTGCAGCATTTCTCAAGACAACTCTTACAACTACTCCACTTCGCATTATGGCAAGGCAGACAAGGGAGGATAATTTCTTTTCTCCTGCTGTGTTCAAAACAGCAGACGTTTCATGATCAACAATGGCACTGAATTTGTACTGACAGGCAAGTTCACTTCCAGTTACCAGTGGCTGAAAAGTCTGTCTAAAATGCTTACCAGACAGCAGCTTCTAGGAGGTTAGTCCATAACTCTCTAATTTCTGTATGTTGTTCTTTATGTAAAACCGATCTGTCAGGCTGTATATAAACTCAGACCAGATCTGGCATTCCAGTCTATTGGTACTAAACACAGCACTGCTTAGAAACCAAACATGATTTATAACCAAAGCTACTAACATCGTTCATATCAATAGTCTTTATCATTTCCAGTTCATTCTCAGGCCAGAAGGCTCACAAATTATTTACTTTAAATTACCAATGTTACATTCATTATATGAAAGGTGGTATTAATTCAAGTGGTTCAAGACTAAGAACATCCCTATATGGCTCTAAATTACATGCACAGGACTTGTCACAAGGCCAAGCATTATGCAAGTTTAATGCTTCAGTACACAAAAAGCACTCTCGACTTACTATAAAAAAAATCAATTACCATATCTGCAGAAGCAGGTTTTGTATCAATCAGTTCCTATTTTAACACATTCACAATGTGTTTAAGCATACTTCACACTACTACTTGATATGGAAACAAGTCTGAAGTTGATTGCTTTCCAAGGATTCACATCCAGTTTAACACTGCAGAGAGGGACTGTCACTGTCAGCTCCCAAAACTTTCAGAGGATGCTTCCTTTCCTTAGTCCCTATCAACCTTTGTTCCCATCACGGAAAGGTCAAAAATGCATATAAAATATTTAGTATGAGATTTGTTGCTGAAAACATTCACTAAAAAGACAAAACAGCAGACACTTTAAACAGCAATTCTACAGACAAGTAAGATAGGTAAAGTATCAACAAGTTCCTGTGCATTTGCAGATAAATATTTTTTTCTCTAACTAAAGGACAATTTGATCCTTCAGGGACTGAACAAAGTCTTTCTTATAAGCAAGTAGTTTTTATGATTCAACAGTGCAGATTTTCAAGATTCATTCAGAGAAAACAGGAGTTCATGGTTACAGAAAAACATGTTTTACAAAAGAAAACCATGCAGAGAAGTCTTTAAAACTCACCCAGTATTTAAAAGCTGTTTCAAAAGAAAAGGAGCTAAGTTCTTCCAGCAACCTTCCCTCCTGATTGTAAATACAGGTTGAAGTCTAAAATAGACATCCTATCATTCAGCACAGTCACATCTGAACATGCAAATTTCCAGAGGGTAGAAAGAGGGCTATAACTTACACCAGGCAGTCCGGGGATAAAATTCACTCCGGCACAGGAGAGCACACAAGACAACACCGAGAAGCATCAATGCGAGTCCAGAGTCTTATTCAGTAGGTGAAAATCTGCCTCCTCTTAAGCAAAGAATTCTGCTGGGGGTGGGCACTGATAAAACACAACACTGCGTCACGACTGCACTAGTGAGACAAACCAATCCAATGAGGCTCATATTAAAAGCAACAAAACGTTCCCTTTTTTTTTTGCCCCCCCCCAAGCATAGGCACAGACAAGAAAGGAAATCTCATTTTTGACCATCAGCTGAGCATTCAGGTGAGATCAGGTACTCTGTGAGGAGTCACAGATCTTCAATTTGCAAGCACACTTAAATGCACTTTTAATTCAAGCACACGTGACAGTAGCATACATACGTCCAATTTGAGAATGATGTTGCATGCTTGCTACTTTATCCATGTCAGCAGAGGTCTCGCAGGCTATGTAGTCTGCAGAAAGTTAAAGATGTGCACGAGTTTTGACTGGATCAATGCCTAAGCAAGCAACTTCACTTTCAACAGTTCAGCCTAAATTACCCAATCCAGATTCCTTCAACCACTTTCCTTTAAGTGGGAAACATTTTTGCATGTAAGTCAAGGCAAAACTAATGTTTGCCTGAAACCACCCAGCTTAGCTTTAAATAAAATATTTGCTTTAAGACTGTATAATGCAGTTAAGCTACCATATTCAGCAAAAAGGAATGTAAATCAAAACTGCATTGTCACTGTTAAACATCTGACAGACAAAAATTTATTTGGACACATTTCTGGTTTATAAATAAATGATGTTTTAAATTTATCTGCTAGGTTTTACTCCATTCTGAGTCACTCAAAGCCACAGAATGATATTCCAACATAATAAAACTAAATCTGTAAATTTTCTGCATCCTGGCCATTTGAGAAAAATCAAATCATCCATTTAGATTTGTAAACACAGACTTGGAAACATAGTCCTTTCCTCACTTATTTTTTCAAGTTTGAATAAAGGATATTTCTTAACAAGAAGTCAAAAGTTTCTTGATTTGGTTAAATTCAGCTGCACATTTGCGGGGATAATTTGGTAAAACTGAAAAGTGGTTTACATTTCTTAAGAAAACTCACATGTATTAGCAAGCCTACACCACCTTCTAAAAAGAATTAGGGCAAAACTCTAGCTAGAAATCTGCAATGCAGAAATAACATTAAAATCCAGCCCCCCCCCCAAAAAAAAAAAGAATTATAAGTATCAGGCCATGATGATTTTTAAGAAATGCCAGCTCTTTATTTAAGGTAGATACCCAGCTACTATTAAGTCTGCAACATAGCTGCTACTTTTGGGGAAAACTACATCTCAAGTCTGGTTGCAATGTCTTTCCTTTTACTTCTGTAATAGCTGGCAAACAGGCCTCCTAGTTTTAGAAAAGTGACAGGCTGATACTTTCACACTGGCCTTCCCTTATGGACAAAAGCAACATATTTGAACAGCAAGAACATTAATCTTTTCCTGCAGATCTAAACATATCTTAATACCTTTTTTTACTTTTCTATTTTTTAACAAGTAGCATCAATCAATTCAAGTGAGAGTGATAATAATTGTAAACATTAAGTCAGACTGTATTTATAGATCTGGGTTCCAAAGTTTTAAGGAAGTGAATAAACAAACTCAAAAACTTCTCAGAGATCTTATTTAACTTTATGAAAAAAAAAAATTGCAAAATATTTCATGTTCTCATTATAGCTGACAAATTGTTGATGTCTGCCTCAAATCCAAACAGTCCAAGTAAGCACTAAACCCATCCTAGTTCTCCTTAAAGGACCATTTACCCAGCTTAGAGTAACTACCACCAGTGTTCAGATGTAGGTAAAGAGACGTTTGAGAGGATATGTTATTTAAGAGGTACCTACATCAATTTCAAACCCCAGAAGCTGCCAGCCTGTGGGAATCAGCTCAGATCCAGGAGAACTACAAACAGGAACCATTTGAGTGCCACTTCCCACGAGCCAGCCTGACCACAACGGTGGTTTCTTGTTGACCTAAGCTTCAGAGCTCAGTCTACACGCAAAGCAAAGGATATAATAAACAGCAAAGAGAAAAGGAAATATCTTCAAAGTTTTTGTTCTGCTAAATCAGCACTGTGGACTTCAGGCATGGGAAAATTCAAGCCAAGATAGGTTGACCATTAAAAAGGGTTATAATTTGGGATACCACTAAAGAAGCAAGCAAAGGAAAATTTATAAGACCACAAAATAAATTGCAAGGATTGGTTTTTGGCAATGGCAGCACCAGTTTGGTTCCCATCAAATCAAGTATCTGTAGAAATGACAAATATCATATATTACAATCTCAATCAGATATCATAATTTGGTTTAAATTGTAAATTATTCTGGTAAATACACAATTGACAGATCCCTGTTTGATTCAACAAAACTCTGCTAGGCAGACTTATATTTTGCCTTAAATAATGTAATAGGACATGCCAATTTAAATAATTAATTTTAAACCCCCTTTGTTTTGTATTTCTGCATCAGCTATTTTCTGAAAGATGCCCAGGTTCTCATTTTCCAGTGACCACTAAGACAAAATGAATGCGTGTAAACTGCACTTGTTCAGAAACAGAAATACAATAAAAACATCCAAAAGGTGTAGGATGTTGTTCCAGTTACATTATGCCAGCTGAAATAATGTTACTGATCAGCCACATGAGCTTTTGGGCTTTCATATACCTGCTGGTACTTTAAAATTGGGAGCCATAAGCAGCTGGAACTGGGGACCCTAACACTGCCTGGGAACCCTTATTTCCCCTCTATCTACAAACAAAGACAACAAAATTAATGAGGAGGAATGAAAACCGGTAGCAGACGGCTGCACAGGTATCACATAGCATCTTGAAGAAATCCAGCTCTTGCAATACCCTCTTCTTTCTGGCACTGAAGGCCCCTGCGAACACCTCCACCACAGGGGGCGTGAAGCAGGACACCACATGCTGATCATTACCTGGAAATTAGCCCTGAGGTCCTTGAGGCTAACAGATTTAACACAGCTCTACCAAACACATCAACTCTTCAGGGTGCTTTGGTAACTCCATGATGCCCAACAAATGCCAACAAAACTCTGAGTATCTGCTCTGCAGAGAGCTGCAAACACAGTTCAAGTTGTAAAGAGCCAGCTCCAACCAATAAAAGTACATTTGCTTCTGCATACTGGGTAGCAAGGTCCAACACATTCTATCAGGATAATCTCCAAAAGAGATGCATCCGTGCTTCACTGCAAGGAAAAACCGTCTCAGGGACTGTCTGGAAAATTTAATGTGGCAGACATAAAAATTTAAAAGTCATTTAGCATTCAGGGATGGAGCAACTCCTCTACTCTGAGGAATCAAACCACTTGGATGGGCTTTCTTGATGGCTCTGAACTCTGTCACCCTGTCATCCATACTTTTTTTTTTCCAGCAAGCCTGTGGGCTCTCAAAGACAATACCCCAACTAGGGGACTTCTGCTCCCAATGGTCGAGGTGAATTAGCTGTGCTTGCACAGGCATGCAGGGAGAGCTGCCATGTTACAGCATGTGACTGCTTGAGATCACACTTGTCTATTGAGTGAGCGAGCTCTGGGAAAACGAACGGGAGGAACCCACAACTGGAACAGCTGGAGGCCAAGGCTGGCACAATGAATGACACAGGCGCTGGGTCTTGTGTGGCCTGGGAGAGCCATGCTGACTCCAACTCCTGCCACAGCACAAGCCCATGTCAAGTCAGGAGGAGTTTGAAGGCAGCAACCCAATTCTGAAGGACAAGGCTTTGCCCAGCACTGATTCAAGCAGTGCTCCAGATAATTCAGGGAACAGATAATTCAGAGTCACCTGTGACTCTGGCTGATTGACCAGAGACTGAGCATACCTGTGTCCATATTAAGCCCAAGGAAAGGGGTGAATGCTGCTCTGAGCCACCCTGGACTTAATCCGTCACTTCCCCTCCCCAGCCCCCCATATGAAGAAAACAATCAGCATGGGCACGGTATTCTAAAAGCCCTGGCTACTGCTGACAACTCAAAGAGTATTATCCTAAAATACTAACAGACCTGTACTGACTTTACACAAAACATAAAATAGTGCCTAGGAAGCACTCCTGTGGCAATCCAAAAATATGCATTTTGCAAATTCAGAGGCTTATGCAGAGATGCCCTTGGTAAAAAGCCAGAGTGTGGTTGCTGAAAGTCAACAATGCAAATTTTTCAGATAAAGGAAACCTGACACCTCCAGCCCCAGACTGCCGGCCATTTCCATTTCAGTTTGGGGTTCAGAGAATAACCACTGTGGAGTCTTCTGTTTGAGCCAGAAGAGATGGCTGGAGCTCTCCTGGGTCCAGCAACCCCCTCTCTTTGAACAGAGCTGGAGTGAGCGAGTAGCTATCAACATGCCAAACCACATCGGCTGGCTCTCACTGAAAACCTTCAAAATTGGTGTGGCCAGCAGGACAGGAGACCAAGCACTGCTCAAATGAGCTAGCTGAATGTCAAAAGGTGAAAAGGACCAGGGGTATAGCCAAAGAGAGGAGTGACGATGACACTCAGAGGTGTCAACCAGGGGTATGGGAATAAGTGGAAAAAGATGAGGCCAATACACTGCAGCAGTGCAGTGTATTTTTTTTTCGTATGAGGATTGCAGTAATAAAGACGTGAAAGGGGAAACAGCAATGAAATCTGTGACCTTGGCTTCACTTCATAGGAATAGGAGCCAAATATTACACCAAGAGGCTGGTGACCATGCCTAATGCTGCCTGAAGACCATGCAAAGAATGGCATCTGACAACTAACAGTCCTGTTTCCCCCACAAAGTCCAGTAGCTGCTGATCTCTGTTCTTCTGAATCCACGAAATAGTCTATACCTATCTCCTGGAGCCTTTGCTGCTAGAGACACGAGGAGCATAATGGTGAAGCAAAAACCTTGAGTTCTACCTACAACGCAGCATTAACGTGCTGGTTGCTTCACTGTAGGTTGATGATACTACTGAAGCAAACAAGTAGCCAACAGACTTGTCACACTGGCTTGGCATTAAATCACTGTCAATGCAGCATGCCAAAGAATATCCTAGAGTTGGGTACTTGGCTTAGCAAACACATCCAAGAGGACTTACTAAGGGTGTGGGTCTTGTGAAGCAGGTCAAGAGAAGTTAGGTTTTATCTCTCATGGAGACATGACTCTGTGTTTTATCTGGGCTTTTCCTAGACGGGAAGGAAACCCAGTGGTCCAATGCTGATGTCCAGGTGGAGCACAAAGAGTCCTCCTAAAGGTATGGACAGGATAACAGGACACACGGACTGATGAGCATATTCATCTGCAGAAAGAGCTCACACAGCTAGAAGTCCTCTGCTTGACACAGAGGCTACAGAGAAGGGAAAGTTATTAAGGTAGCAGGATGTATTTGAGTACATGGCACCAGCAAACAGCACCAGTGCCCAGTGTGCCCCCATCCTCTGAAAAGCGTGTTTATAGCTAAGCCGTGATGATGATACTGACACTTCACAGCAGCTCAATGGTTGCCCAGAGGAGAAAAGATAGAATGGATGCTGCTGAGAGGTCAGGAATAGCAAAGGGGATTCCATGAAGAACCCTCCCCTCTTCCCTGCCTTCTGGTGTGAGAATCAGAGCTAGTCATGCCAGGACCCTGCCTATGCCCACCACAGCTTAAACTGGGACTTCTCCAGACCTACACATTTCCCTTGCAGAAAATGACCAACCCAACAACAGGAATGGCACAGCACTGACACAGATGTCTCCACTCCAAATGAGCACTGAGAGAAGAGTCACACCACTTCAAGGAAGGGTGCAAATTCTGGAAGTATCGGGAAAAAAACAAGCAAAAAAGGAGAAAATAACATTAAAAAAAAATTTAAGTCTTCTATGGCAGCCAAGCATGACAAGTACATGAGAGTGCTCCGGAATGTGGAAACACGTGCAGAGCATACTTCTTGCAAGACCTGGAAGGGACTACAGTCTACTTCTGTCATACTAATAAGGAAAATTTACTCACTGTTATCCATAAAACAAATGAGCAAATGGATCATCATGTAAATAAAGAACACTGAATGCTCAGGGAAAAAATACAGAAAATATTTTTTCTTTTAAAGAAGTAATCAAGGAGTCTATAATTAATAAACAACTGGTTGTTTCTGGTCATCAAGACCTTCTGAAGTCACAGAAGTTGTTTCTTCTTCCATCTCTTCTACACATAAATTAAAATAGGGAAGATTAATTATGCCATTTCTTCAACTATCAATCAGTTCCTCAGCCTTGAATTAAGCACATATTTAATTAAATCAAATTAATAAAATTATGTGAGGAAAACAGTTGCTCTGAAACAGTGGAATACATTACTCCCCAAATGCGCTTAATATTTCAGTCAACACTGTCTTCAAGCATTTAACCAGTTATCTCCCACAATTTGATTTTTTCTTTAAAACTTCAGCTGACATGAACACCTTTTAATTGCTTCATTTAATACAAATAACAGATTACAATAAGTTTGGGCTATATTACAAGTTTGTTTCTTTCAAATCCGAAGTACTGTATTTTTAAAAGAAGAATAATCCTTTCCAGTTTTAAAAATTTCTCAACCAAGCAAAAAGTATTCTCCTTTCTCTAAAGCAATCCAGAACATGGACCATATTGCTCACTAATGTACATTCAATCTGCGATACACTGGCACGTTAACCTAACGTGAAATTCAGGGGTTCAGAAGACCATTCTGTATCTAATTTAAACACAATCATCAGTTACTGACAAATCTATTTAAAATATGAAAAAAAAATTACAAACTGATCCACTGGCTACTCTAATCCTGGGATTCTACTTTGACTGAGATTCTCGAGGGTTTATTCAGAAAACAGAGTAATTGCACAAACTCGGAGGCACAGTTCTCCGTCAAGAAAGTCTTCCACAAGAACATGCAAAACCCCACACTGAGTGTGCCTCGCAGGCAAATACCATGAAAGGAGTAATGCCGGAAGAAACACTAAGTGAACACAGAGGCAGAGGTAACACGAAGAAAACAGAAATGTGCAGATTTACTTGTTCCAGTCAACAACAGTAGCTAAAGTTTATTGATTTCAGTTTCAGCAGCTAAAAATCCATAAAAACATTTTTAGATGATACAGACAATGCTATCCCACATTCAAATTTCTATCAAAGTAATAATATAGGCTAGGATTTTCTCACAGGCATTGCAATTTACTTACCAATTAGTAAATAAAACTTATTGTAAAATATAAATATTACGACGTGCAAATAGTTTTTGTATCCCATTGTGATTTAGCTGTTCAACTATACGAAAATATCTAAGTAAAAAGACTGAAAAAATGTAACTGTTAGCTACAAAAATAGCTGGACACATTCTCAGCCACTGTCTCTCAATTGTTCCCTTTATATCCAGTATAAAATTATTTCCAACACACTAATCACATCTATTCGGTAGAAACTAAAATTATATGATTTCAAACTATTTTCATTAGAAAAACAGTTCTTTAACAACAGCTTTTACTCTTCCATCTAATTATATACTATTAGAGGCCAAATATTCAGGCAGTATACAAAAATAACCATAGCCTTTTTTTAAGGATAAAACACCAGATAGGCATTCGTAAGAAAAATAAAGCTGCTCTTTGTCTCTACAAGCGATACTTTTCAATAAAGGAAAATAATATGCATAAATTTAAATTTTTAAATTACTACAATTAAGTCTGTTCACAGCATCATTAAGTTGCTGGACTGCATGGATAATATGTCCTCGGAGACACTTCACGTAACAGCCAAGATGTTTAAAAAATTACCTCTCCAAAAAACTCTCCCCTAACTCAATATTAAGTAATCTGCACTTAAAACCCCACAGCCTTGACAAGAAACCTTATCTGTCTAAAACATTTTTATGACCAACAGTCAAATAAAAAAGATTGAACTGATTAATATTTGATTCTGATATCTGTCTAAGGACAGCGTAAGAACAATACATTATAAGGTTAGCCAAATTAGAGGGCTAGCACTAACTTTTTTTTTCTTTTACCTATTCACCTGTCACACCTTTTATGCAAAGGTTGTTTAGCAAATGCAAGCAAAACCCCTGACTTCCTATATCGTAATGGTCATGGTCTGATCTTTTCCATATTCAATGTATGTTTCTACAAAAAAAAAAAAAAACTGATTTCAAGTACAAAGCAGCAGCTATCTAATCCACAAATAAAAGCTACAGTGATATTCTGCTCTTCCTAAAACAAGCTTGAAGTCATGATTATATTAAAGACACAGATGGGAGGGGATTTTTCAACTTCCAAACAGACATGCAAACAAAGTATTACAATCCAGGGGTGCAGGCAAATGAATAAGCAAGAAAACTACGTGACGTTTGTGCAGCGTCCTCTCAAATCCTGCAATCCCTTCTAGAAAGTCTGGGTCTACATCTCCCTCTTCTTTACTCATGTTCTTCTCGCATGGCTTGGTCTCAGAAACTTTCCATGCCTGTAACGGAAACTTGAGCCAACTTCTTAAATGTATGATTTCTTCATCTCCACTCATCATCCACTTCTGTTTCTGAGAAGCTCCTCATCATGACACCTGTATCTCAAGAAGCAAAACAGGAAACATCACAGGGATGAAGCAATGAAAGATGAATAATAATATGCCTCTGTGTCTTTAATAAAATCCCATCTTTCATTCAAGTTCCTTTTAGGAAATCAGAGTTCCTTTCACAAGTGCAAAGTTTACAAACCTAGTTTGGCAAAACATTGCATGCCAAAACTGGGGTAACCAATGGAACTTCCCAATCTGTACCTCCAATTCTGACATGATAAGCAGGAGAAATCCTGTACCAGCTAGCCTTACATACTGTGGAAAATATTATCGGGTGCCAAGCTTGCAGAACTAGTCTGCGGCAGCCAGCTCAACTAAAAGAATCTGCTGACCCATCTGCTGACTTACCCACTACTGAAAACAATGCCAGTTATCTTTACCCAGGACCCATTTGTCCAAGTAAGTAGAGGTCTAGCCCACAACTGAGATGAAAACCAAACATGTAAGTAAGCCTCTCCTCCACTTTTCCCATTGCTCCTTAATCTACACAACTTCCATAGTACATTTGCGTTTTTACACACTTATCAGGTACCAGAGGAGCTGCCTTCTCGGCATTACAGCAGCTTAACTACAAGGTGACAAAGGCCTAAGGTATTTTCAGTGTGTCATAAAATTTGGGATTGGGGTGGAGGGCACTTGCCTACCTGTTTCTGGCACCCAAAACTTGGGATCAAACAGGCCCGAAGCAAAGAGCAGCACTGTTTAGAGTCTAACAACAAAAAGGCGGAGGGATGACTCATCCGCAAAACGGAGACACAGCCATCTTGCATCCAAATAAGCAGCCTAAACCACTTGCCTGCCTTACAATTTTGCCTGAATGCTGAATGAGGAGGTGCAGGAGAAATGATTTCTGCAGCCTTTAGGGCAGATAAGCAGGCACCAAAACCATTCTGACAGCCAGCTCTCTGTGAAACAGAAGCATGAAAGCAATTTTATCTCTCCCTTTTAGGGTTAAAGCCATCTTTAAATAAACATTAGCATCAAAACATCTTGGTAGGAGAAGCAGAACAGACCCTACATCTTATCAGCTACCATCTAAACTTCTCAGAATTCCACCTCCCATCTAAAATCCTCCTTTCTTCTGCAAAAGCATTTGACAACAGCATGCTCCAAAGATGTGAGTCAGAAAGACAGTGAATCAGAAAAACAGTGTAGTCCTTCACCAACTCCTCCCTGTGAAACAACAGGTCATTTTGGCTCTCTCACACTAGAAAATAGGGACAGCTGTAAGGACAGAGTCCCATCGGAGCACAGAAAGTTTTGGCTTTGGTTCCTGCACACTGCAACCAAGAAGATAACTGAGCCTTGGATAGTCAAAGCAAGAAACCCTCTGACACTGCTCTGGGTATTGCAGAAACAATAGCTTTTAAGTAACTGGACAGAAATGTATTTGCTATGCTGGTATTACATGTCAAAGAAAAATACATATTCCCTCAATTCTGAACTCTTGAATAAGTCCTTACCCACAAAAGTGCTTAGAAGGCAAATAGTCCTGAAAGCTTGCACCTCGATGATCATGAATGCAATTGAGACGTGCTACTGCCTACTCAGGAAAGGCAACTATCACAGATTTCAAGAGTTTACAAGCTTTCAAAAGACTAAAAGTTGAGGCAGCCACACTTGTCTTGCTGTCAGGACACCCAGAACATGCCCATATACCATCCAATTATTTTACATCACAGTGATTCTTAATCTTTTATCACAATGATCACTGTATACAAGAAACAGAAACCAGAATTTTACTATTCCATAGTAATCATAACTCCATATTCTTTTAGAGCAGTAGAAATTAACTGAGGATAAGCAATTCAATTTATTATTTACATCCTCACTCATTAATCAGATGTCTACAGTCAGCACACACATCATACAGACTACAAGGCATCCAGTCTGCCCACTGTTGCATGCAGAAAGAGAACTGCAGAAAAAGATTAATAATTGTCAAAAAGATCTGATGCTGACTGCCACCTGAAACAACCAAAGAATTTTCAGTTTTCTTTTGAAGAGACAATTTACTGTCAGGCTGGTACTTGTAACTTTGATCTTCCTAGCAGCCAACACCAGCAGAGGCTCAGTAACAGAAACTGAAGCTTTGTAGCTCAGTAACAAAACACAGAAACCTCCCAGAATGTTAACTCAATTATAGTATTTTGGCAAGGAAGCCTTCCCCTTATACCTTGGGGAAAGTCTTAAGAGATTAAACAGTGCATGTTTTAAAGGCACACATGCCTCAATTATTTGGCATAACTGTTCATGCACCTAATTGCATTGAAAGAAAAAAATATTCTATGGCAATTTGCTTGCAAGACTGAAATTGTTCCATGTTTTCCAAGGAAACACTGTTTATATAACCACAATGACTGTCCCATACACAGAAATGTAAATTTTAAGGCCAAATTCAACCTAATCTCATGCAAAAGGACAGAGATTTCACAGGTGCTCAATTCCTACAACACACTTGCAAAATAAATAACCAAGGCAGCCCCTGAGCAACGTGTCTGGTTCACAAACATCATGGAGACAGCATGTTTTGACTAAATATACCCAAGGACCACAAGGCAGTAAGAAGCTGCTCAGGCACTGCGTACTATTGGGAAATCAGGGATGCTAACAGTACTGCTATATATTGGAAGGAAAGAAAAAAGGGAAGATGTTTAAGGCACCACAGTGCCACCAAAACCGAGAAAGCTACAGGAAAGGCTCATCTTCACTAGTGCAGCTACTCAAAGAACTACTTCTGAATCTATGGAGCGACACCGCAATGCCTTATGTGCCCATTACATCTTCCATCTCTAAGTGGGACATGTCAGCAGGCACTTCTCAGGATTCATTAGAGGCACTTGGACAACAGTTGACCTGTTTCACCAGTGAGAAATTGGAAAAGTAGACATACACTAAAGCACAGCTGGCCTCAGAAAACCCTAAAAAAATATATGCTTCTCCAACCCTTTCCACAAGATCCTACCCAGGCAGGATAAGCTAAGCACTGCCACAACAGGTCAGACTGCTGGTCCATCTGTTTGAGAATCCTGCCTCCTGTGATCAGGGCCAGATGCTCCAAAAGGTAGAACAGCTCAGGTAGTGAACGATGATGTAATTCACCCAAAAGGGAAATTCCTTCCTGACCTCATCAATTAGCATGAAGGTTTATATGCTTAATTTATTTTTAATCCTATTTACTGCAACTCTGGACATTGTCTTTATATATATAAATGCCCAGGTCTGCTTGGAATCCAACTAAACTTTTGCCCTTGGTAATATTCTGTGGTGTAATTATGCCCAGTTTCAAATGTACTGATTTTCAATTTCTTTTAAATATCCCTTTGTTCTTGCACTATTGGAAATAGCACAGCTATTAACCACCCCTGTTGCTCTTCCAAGAGCTCCAGTCTGGCTTGCACCATAAACTTCCATGCCATGCTATGCTCTGTTACAGAGCAGGAGCATAATCTGAGGGCCTTTAAGGCAACAACTGAGCAATTTCTATCACATATCTGGCAACATTTCTTTAACCTAAATTTCTGGGATCTGCAGGAAAGTTGGCAGTTCCATCAGGATTTCAGCAGGCCCTACCCTCTTCTAGATCTTGCAAGCTCACTTTTCTCATGTTTTCCACTCAAGAGCTGCCACCCTTATAAGCAAACTGCTTTGCCCTGCATTGCGCTCGTCGAACCCCACCCAAAATTCTGATAAATTTAGTTACGAAAGAACAGAGAAGAAGCATACCATGCTTCTTGTCTTTTCCAGGTCTGTACAGGAACCTCTCTCCCTCTGAGCAAAGAATTGCCCTCTCATCTCTCATTTCTGAGCAAAGAACAACATGGTCCAACCACACAACACCAATGCCATTTTGCTGTTGGCTGATGTTCTGTGGCCTGCAGGTTCCCGTGTGCAATTATTTTAGCCTATGTTGTTACTTTTTTCATTATGGATGAGCTCATGATGTATTCACCATGATTATTATGCCAAGTATTTACAAAAGCTCCAGTGTGATTAATCACTGCTGTTTCTGCTCATACAACATTTGCAAGATGCATCAAGGTATAAAGCCACACCTTCATTCAACAAAAGTTTGGTGGGAAAAAAAAATGTATGCAAGCAGCAGACAAGAGAGGGAGACTTAAAGCAAACTTCAAGTTCTGGATCCTCTCATCTCCCCAAAACACAGTCTTGCTTTCAGTCATTACTTGGGCTGCATTTTCTTCTCCCAGTCCCTGGAGCTAAAACTTTGGACCCCAGGCCACAGGTTCTTAATCCCAAAGTCTTTAGGAGAGAAAGAGAGAAAGGCTCGTATCTCATGGGAAGATGGCCCCCCAAGGAGATGACAAGAGTTGTAACAGCCATCACTGTTTTACCACAAATGTGATTATGGGCTTGGAAATGGTGAACTATGGCAAGACAATACTTCTTTGCCTCAACCAAAACAAAAATCACACCACTTCATCCCTCTTCAGAATGATCTTCAGACAAGTAAGAAGGTAAGAGAAAACGTCTGTTACAGCTTATGGTCCATAAGCAGACTAAGCTCTTTAATGATCAAAATAGCACCAACAGAATTGGTAATAGGCACCATTTTGCCAACAGTTATTAAGTAATACAAACACATGCAACTTCTTTTCTCTATTTGAGTATCATAGACTGATTAGTCAGTAAAATGACAGGCCTCAAAATGGCAGTTAAATTGTCCCATCGAGTACTTCTCAGGGACCTCTCCATGCTTTTTAATAGTTACAGCAGTCTTAGAAACTCTGCTTCAGAGCAATGATCTTGACACCTTCTAAAAGGCCATAAACGCTTTCCTGTTCTTCTGCCTCACACGTGTAAAGACAAAATCCTGAGCTGGGTACTTTTATACAACGCTATTAAGCAATGCTGAAACAGTGGTCCAAGCCACAAGTTTCAGAGCACTGCCATACCAGCATCTCTGGGACCTCTGATCAGCCATCAAGTGGTTTGCCTTTGGCATTTCAGAATGTGCTGAGGTTGAAAGAGAAGACAGTAATGATACAGAACAATTCTCCCATCAGCAGTGGCAAAAGTAATCTCGGAGGCATGGAGTGCAATGCTTTCACCACTTTTGGGTTGTTAGTGACTATGAAGCCAAAAAGATGTGATATTTTCTGTTTGTCACACACAGAAACAGAGTTTGGGTAAGAAAATTTTTTAAATGGACTTGACTAAGGCATTTTTGGTTGCTAGAATTCTCAATCTGTTGTGATAAAATTAGCTTTAAATAAATGTGCAATAAAAGCAGTACATTCTTTGCCTAGGAAAAAAAATCCACTGGCCATTTACAGATCATGCGAACTCAGTTATTCAGTTGAGCTAAAAACATCAATTATTCCAAGCCTTATCTGACTGTAGATTTGCATACGTTTAACAATGGCACTGCCACATATCAAAATGCATGACCAGCCACAGCCCCTTACCAAAGCAAGGAAAAGTTCCTGCAAACAATGGTTGCTCCCATTTAACAAAATAGTCAGGAAGAAAAGAGGTAAGATTGAAAAACCTGCACCTCTGCCTCTATCTTTCAGATCTTCCCTCTGAAAACAAAAAGCTAGTCTTCCTCTTCTTTTAGTCCACCCTTCCTTCCATATTACAGCACAAAGAAATGGGCTGCCTTCAACTATCACTCCTTGATGTCAACCAACTAAAGCTACAGAAGATTATATTCTTGCTTTTTTTTTTTTCTCCTGCAAGCTTTTCATCAATCAGTAAAAGGATTCGCCCAATTGGCTCTGTATTGCTTATTGGAGTGTACACCATGATCCAAGCAATAGCAAAACAGTCGTTCAAGCATACCTAGTACTCTGTGCTGGGTAAAGTTCACAGCAGCTGTTTTGAGTCCCAGAAAGACATCTGAGAGAAGCACCATAAATAACGACATCACATGGAGTCTCCCATTGCACAACCCACATACATCTCTCCTGCTCAGGAATTTATGCCTCGCACTCTTCGCTGTCAGTCAAGAGCATGTTAAAAACTATGTTTCCAATATGACCCAGAGGATACTTTGGAAAGTAATACAGCCCTCTTGTTGGCCAAGTCTTCTCAAAACACTCCTTCTACTCCATTACCAAAAAGACAAGTGTGTCTATAATCTTATCAAAACCATGGTCTTTCTCAAGAGCAAGCTATAGACTCATGTGTGCCTTTTAAACATCATGGATGTCCAAAACCAGCTTCAGCAAGTCTGACAGCCTGGCAGAAACTGAAAGGGGCTACTCCTTCACAGACTAAGGATCTAAGTTCTTCTTCAGATATGCTAATGTATAGTATTTTCTCAGACTCCAATTTCAATAAATGCCAAATTTGAGCGGCCCCTTTTTCATATTATTTTACTGCTAGATTAAAATTAAACCAAATTTTCCTAAAAAATCTCATTCCTAGGCCTCTGTAAGGAGAGAATCATTTTTCAAAGCAGTGTCTAGCTATAACTGAGAAAGAAAATATATAGCTATTTTATAAAAATGAGATTTTTTTTTTCTTTTTCTGGAGTTTTGCCACAAATTGCCTTCGAGGGCTTGGTTCAGAAATTCCAAATTCAGTTTATTGTTTTTCTTATTAAGAACTAACTCCTTTCAGCAGTTTTGTTAATCTTGGAGTTTGAAGTTATTTTTATTACAGTAACGCCCAGAGGTTAGATATTCTGCAAAAAGATCAGGAATTATTTTTATTAAAGTAACACCCAAAGCTTAGACATTCCTTGCAAAAATGAGGCAAAGCACCTTCATTCTTAAAAAGGTTCTTAGTCTTTTCAATGCAAACACAGATTTCACAGATACAACTGAACACTGATAAGTTTCATCAGCCATTTTTAATCAGAGAATTGGGAAAAAAGTAATGAAAGTAGGTTTTTTCTTGCTGGAAAAAAATCCTTAGCCTTTTGCTCTTCACACAATGCGTGGTTTTTTACTTTCTTCCTTTTTTCCCTCTGTTATGGAAGAATTAGCACTGATTTCCACTCGATGTCAGATTTCTCATGAGACATTTCTGCTGCTTTTGGAGTGTTCTGCCAGCAGTCAGTATAGTCAGTATCTCTGGTCACACTGTTATCTGTCCCTTAGCCAGCAGGGAGTCCCACTGACCCAGGCAATGCCAATTTCTGATGGAGCTTTTTAGACTACAAAAAACTGCTTTGTTGCCCTTAACTCTTATGTCACAACAGAAATGGGGTGCAACATAAAGGATCTTACCTCCATTCTCGGGCGCCTGAGGCACTGGAACCTTCTGTTCTTCACTGGCTGCTCTGTCTCAAGGACAAAATCAAGTGCTGCCTTTTTGTTTTGAGTGACTATGTTAATAAATAACACCCAGGTTCCTTACCATGACTAAAACACAGTTTAAGTGTTTGGAGGGGAAAGGGAACACCTTTTGATCACTATTTCCAATTTGGAGCATAAGCAACCAAGACTGAAGACTCCACTTTGTCAGCAAGCCTCCTCCAAACGCTGCTGCTCTTTAGGCATAGCAGGCCAAAGACATCACAGATTTAATTACACATTTTCTAAGAAGGTGCTGCTTCCCTGTTGAAAACTGTCATTACATACGTGCCTTCTTCAATCTCTTTAGTGCAGAAATTAGGGCTGGGGCAAAATCTTTTCAGTTCCTCTGAACGAGATGTTAAATTGCAACATACCCACCTTTCTCTGTGCAGCGTGTATAATTTTAGCTTGCTCAATAGCAGTGGCACTCCTGAATTCAGGAGGACTTTAAAAGGAGCGATTATGCTCACGGAAGTAAGCTAACATGAATAAACTGCCCAGGCAACAGGGAGACATTCCAGAGTCCTGTGCTGTCACCAGGCATTTGGCCAACGCTGCTTAATCATACATGCAAAACTTAAATTACAGAAAGATTCACCACAGGTTAGAACATTCTCAATGAATAATGTTGCATTGCACTGAAGAGGTTTCCCCTGAAAAATGTTCTTAGACAAAAGCACTGGGATCTTCTCCCCATTTTCAGAGCTTCTACTGACATTAGCAGTACAAGTGGTACAGCAAGGGCTTCCTCCGCGAGTCTTCTCAATGGATCAGGCACTTTTGGAAGGGAAGTTTGAGTGCAAGTTTAGGACCACTCAAGCATCACGCTGCTAAGATTCCTAACTCTTATGGCTGGCTATAAAGCACCATGGCAGCTGCCACAGGCTACGCTCTCATCTGGGCTCGGCCGGCACATACCAGTTCATACTATCCAGGCATGTAGCACTGGACTGAAACTCAAAATGCCCATGGCGTGGAGGAAGGTATTTTCACTACAAGGCCCACAAAGTTTACAACGTCTTCAGTTTTAAACACAGACACACTCATAGCTTAAATATTTAAGATGCTCTTGAGCCTCATCACAGAATTTATACAGCTCTACCTGAAAAGCTTTGATCTTCTGTGCAGCACTGAGCACAAACCCTAGCCAGCCACATTTTGGTTATGAGGAGAGAGATGACTTTTCCACCACTTAACAGAAGATTATAGTTTTCATGTAAGATTATAGTGTCATAGTTGTAACTCCATCTGAAGGCTGCATTTACAAAGATCTGACCGTTCAGCAGCCCACATGGAGACAATAGAGAAGTCAGATTCTTAAAAACATGTTGTGAGAGCAACTTGTTAACACTTTTTTGCAGTACCTTACAGATGTAAAGTTTTAACTGCTTAGAAAGTCTTCCCTCACATGCTTCTTGTGATCAGACACCACTACATCTATACATCATAATAGCTTTTAAAACAGGATTGAGTAAGATAGAAAGACTTACCCCTGTACAGCATTCTCAAAAAAAAAAAACAACCACAACTGAAGATAACTTTGGCACCATTTTTTTTAAGGTCACAAACTTTCCCCATCCAAGACATCTAATAATTCTGTATGAAAAAAGTTCCATGAGAGTTTAAGAATCCGCTCCAGTGCATGTCTGCAAGCCTGACAACTAAGAATGGATGTAAAAAAAGAAAAAAAAAGAAAAAGAAAAAAAAAGGTCTGTTGTCTTTCTACCCTATCTGCCTTTGATATTAGACACTGATTTTTAACTACGCACAGGATTACGGCTTAACAGGTAAAAATCACTGCAGAAATTTGATGTAAAATTTCAGAAGCTGACTGCACCTTCCATCCCAATGCATACTTGTACCGTAAAACTCAAATATAAAACCCCCTGCAGAAGAGTGTTTAGTTTCACTGGGACAGAACTTCAATGGCTGCACTTGCCAGGAAAACAAACCACAACCTGCCCTTCGCTCATGGCTCAAGCAGCATTCTTCGAACACCCCGGCACACACAAAAAGCAGGGGGCCTGGAAAAGCTTTTGCTTTTGTTGCTCCTCCTTAGAAGCCTTTCATCTGGACAAGCAGTTTTGTGAGATGCTCGTGCCACTACCTCAGGTCAATGAACACAAACGAAGCTGCACGCCACTCCAGATTTCTAAGCGTTTCACGGTTGCTTCCAGCTCCGCTGAGAGGCAAACTGTAAAATTATAGTCTGCAGCCTGAAAGACGGCAGGGTTGGGCAAACTGGAAGGCACGAGTCCGTTCTGACACGCTGCCTCACTGAAGCGACTGGAGCCGCACGGGATGTGCGCGGCGGGCAACGGCCCCGGCGGAGATGCGCCATTGGAAAGGCTTCCTTCCCCGCCTGCCCGCCCGGGTGGGCAGGGCCGGTGGGAAGGAGGGAGGACTCAGCTCTCCGGACAGCCCCGAGCCCCGAGCCGGGATATCACCGGTACGGCGCCCGCGGGGCGATCCCGGGCACGAGACGTGCGGCGAGCGCTCCCGCGGGGAATACAAAGGAGAGTCCGCCCGGCCCGGCGGCGGCTCGCAGCCCGCCCGCGGGGATGAAGAACGACCCGGACACCCCTTCCCCGCCCCCGACCGCTCTTTCTCCTCGGGCGGCCCCTTCCCGCCTCGCCCCGGTCCCCGGCGAGGCGCCCCCTCCCCTCCCCTCGGCGCGGACGGGGACGGCGAGGGCGGCGCGGCCCCACTCACCGCCCGGCGGGCGCCTCCGGCCTCCCCGCGGCAGCGGCGGCAGCAGCGGCGGCACCGGCGGCAGCACCAGCGGCGGCAGATGCGGCTGCAGCAGCCGGCGCGTCCCGGAGACGGAAGTGCAGGAGGAAGTGAGGTCGAGCGGCGAGAATAAATCGGCGCTTCCGGGGGGCGGATGGGGACGAGGGCAGAGCGCACCGGGGAGCTCCGTGTGCCTCTCTAGCACCGCCGAGGGACGGGATGGAGGTGCGGAGCCGGGTCTTCGCACGTGGAAAGGACAGGGCACCGGCAGCCCCGGGGCTCCCGCGTCCTCCCGCTCCCCTTGGCCGCCTCCCCACGGCCCCGCGGAGCGACGCCGGTGCTGTTTCCCGTGGCGATACGCGAGGAAGGTGTCACAGTGGGCCATCCTTCACCCAAACGAGCCTTTTCATGGGGCACACCCGCCGAGCCTTCTGCCACTGTCAGTTCGGCCCAGTTCATGTTTTACAGGCCCTACAGACACGAAAGTACAGATAATTTCAGTCTAGTAAGATTCGGTGCACAAAGCTAAGTTTCCTCATATCCAAATGGAACCTCAGTGCTGCTAACCACTGCTTCAACACTTAATATTATTTCAGCATGGAATAGGAAAAAAACCTCTGGATGTACACTCCCAACTCTGTGCTGTTTGTTCACCACTCGGCCAAGTCAAGTCATGTAACCTTAGGAATTACAGCATGATACATCTTCAAGTAGTTTTCATGATTAGATGCTTTTATTAAGAAGTAATTTCTGCAGTATTCTTTAAATTAACTGATTTCGTGATTTACCTAGAAAGAAAAAGTAACTGCAGCGTGAAGTCTCTTCTGGATAAGCTGTGACCTGTTTATACAGATTTTTATAGACAAACCCATTCTTTAAAACAATTTGACTAAATTAAGCTAATCACATTGGCTATTAACATTATAGTAGTGGCTTTAAGAGTCATCTAGATGTATAGTTCTCTGTGTATTTCTCAGTTTCTCCAAGAAAGGTTCACAGTACTGCATATGCAACCCCCAAATAAACAGAGAGCAGAACCTTTTTGCACTACCACCAATGACACTCAGGGCTCTCAAAGCTGTTCACCTTCAGGCAGTAAGGCCACAGTGTCTCCACATTACTGACTGCGTTCAGCAAATTCAACAATCCATTATCAAGGAACACCAGGGTTTCCAGGCAGATAGATACTGCCTTGCTTTCTCTAGGGTGCTGTTGCCAGAGAAGGTAGGTGCTGATTTCCACAGTGTTAGCAGACAGAAAAATAATTTAAAACACTGGTAAGACTACACTTCTTTACCCTCAGAGGTTTCTCTGAGCAGGTCTACCCTGTGTTGGTTACTTTCATGCTGAATTTTTAAGTAGGCACTCAGTTTACCTCATGAGGACTCGGAGAAAAGCTCCTAAGAACAAAGTTTTAGGAAGAGTCCCTTTCCTTTCCCCCTTGCCTTCACATATGTATCAATCAAGAGGCGTTGAATATAGCTCCACGCTGCCTCTTATAATCAGCACTGGATACATATTCTGAGTTCCTATAACTGTGGGCTTCATTCCACTGAGAGCTGTACGCTTTCAGTCTGTTTTGGTGGCTGCTGCTGCTGCTGTTCATACTTCCTCGCTGAAAAAAAGAAACACCAATCAACACC
This sequence comes from Platyrinchus mystaceus, assembly GCA_035041135.1. Classification (NCBI taxonomy): domain Eukaryota; kingdom Metazoa; phylum Chordata; class Aves; order Passeriformes; family Tyrannidae; genus Platyrinchus; species Platyrinchus mystaceus. Next base: position 27,261,093 of record JAWWLV010000144.1, read on the forward strand.
AATTATATAATTTATTTTATACATGTTTATGCATGTATAGATATCTCTAAATATATACATATAAATATGACAATGGAAATAGACTTTAATCAGAGAACATAGTTTCACCACAGCCACACATGGGGAAGTTTCAGTCATGTGGAACTTCTATCTTCGCTGAACAATAGGGTCATAGCAAAATGTCAGTAAAGAAATGGCAGGGAACTATAGTACCATTCAGGTCCTTTCATTAAAATAAGTAAAATTAAAGACTGTGGCTTCAGAAGTACTATTACACATGATCTGAACGACTCATTAGTCACATCTCCACACTGTTCATCTCCTCCACAATACACAGGCCACAAGCTAACAATTACACTGACTTCAAAATTAAACTGGTTATCAAGGAGATGAAAGAGTTGTGTGCAGTGGTATAAGCACCATCAACAAATGACAGCATGCATCCCTACATAGGAAGAACATCCTTATCTTGTTCCTACAGAATGCAATGGCCTGGTCTAAGAATCTTTACATCAATCTTTGCATTTAAAAGGTGGTTTCAGCTCATTAAGTATTTTTTCCCATATTCCCCCTAGCTATGTATACATGGCAGATATAAATGAAGGCCATGTATTTCTCTGAACTGGGCCTTTGGAATAAGAGGGGCAAGGAGCTCTTTCCTGCCTCCATCCTGACCTTCAACATTAGGTGTGGCAACACTTGTTGGTACAGTATAATTCTCATTTATTTTCAATTTATGTGATTGAGTTACTCGTGATTCCACAGTCCCCTCGACATTTACAAATCCATCCACATTTTGACAACATTCTGACATTCCAGGCTCTTTCAAAATTGAACATGGGATTCGTTTTGACACTTGTATTAAGAGAACTACATAGCTACTCTCTCCCTCCACACTTCCTCACACCTCAGTCCTTGCAGCCCTGCCTGCTGCAGAACTCCTGCCCACATGGTGCCGCAGGGCCGGGGCTCTGCTCTGCTGTCCGCAACCCAAGTTCGAGGCCAGCCCTTTAGGAACGGACCCCAGCAGCGCCTACAGACCCGGGGGAGCCCCCTCTTCCCTCCGACTTACCGATGGAGTACATCTCCAGCTGCTGCCGCAGGCGGATCTTCTTCATGCTGTCGTAGAAGTTGGGCTCGTGCGGCGTCTCGGCGGCCGGGGGCAGGGTGAAGATGCGCATAATCCTCCTCTTGTTCCTGCGACGGGGGGGGCAAGGCGGTCAGATCTGTGCCCCTGGCACGTGGGGCCGGCGCGGCCGCTTCCCCCCTCACGGAGCCCCCGCAGCCCGCAGGGAGCCCCCGCCCCGCCCCGCCCCACCCCGCCCGGGCCTCCCCTCACCGCCGCGCGTAGACGAGCAGGGCGAGGCTGGCCAGCACCACCAGCAGGTACACGTTGGTGGCCTCGTTCCACGCCTCATGCACCGAGTAGTCGATGGCGCCGCCGTCGCCCAGCGCCGCCGAGGAGCCGCCGCCGCCGCCCGCACCCCCGGCCCCCGCCGCGGCCGCCATGCGGGAGCGCGGCCGGCAGGGCCGGCCCCGGGAAGTGACGTCAGGCCGGTGTGAGGCGCCATCGCGGAGGGGGGGGGGGGGGCCGAGGGGAGCCGTGATGCTAATTAATACTAATCGATACTAATTAATACTAATTAATAATAGTCATTAACTGTGTAACAGGCAGCCGGTGAACATCAGTTTGCCTCTGTTTGCCAAAATTGTACGAGCAGTAAAAAGTTTTGGTAGTTGGCGCGCCTGATTTGTGGGATATCACCAGGCACCTGGGCTTGTGCGATTCTGAAATAAATCAGGGAATCTCAGAATTAATTAGGTTTGAAAAGACCTCTGAGATCATCGAGTCCAACCTATGACCACTATGTCAACTAGACCATGGCACTAACACGTCTAGTCTTTCCTTAAACACCTCCAGGGACAGTGACTCAAGCACCTCCCTGGACAGCCCATTACAATGTCTGATCACCCTTTTCCGTGAAGAAATTCCCCCTAATATCCAACCTAACCCTGTCCTGATGCAGCTTAATACTATGTCCTCTCATCCCACCACTGGTTGCCTGGGAGAAGAGGCTGACCCCCACCTGGCTACAATCTCCTTTCAGGTAGTTGTAGCGAGAATAATCAATGTCTCTCTAGAGTGTGTAATTGCCTGCTTGTTGCACACCAGGTAAAGAATCCAATTTTTCTCTACTGTCCATGAGGCCCTGGGGCACTTCCTCACACTTTCATTTCCCCCCCAGCTACCAGACCCTTGGGGATAGGCCACACAGAGGGGTCTGCTTCTCTTCCAGGGATGTGGGCTCAGGGGATATAAGAAGTTCTTTTTCTTTTGCAGTGCCAGTGTCCAAGGAGAAAGGCACAGATACGTTGGGAAGCCAGGAGAACTGTGAATTCAGCAGCTCTGGGAGCCTCACAGGCATGGAGTCACCTGCCTGGGCTGGTGCTCATGCAGCGGCGGTGGAATGGTGGGATGTAGTTGTGTAGTGCGTGGTGTAGAGAGAAAAAGAGGTTCAGATTGTCACAAGCTCTTGCTTTTTACATAGGAACTAAATTTGAAAGTTTAGGTTGTCAAAATAGAAACAGGAAGTGGGAGTTGCTGGATATTCATATGCTAGAGCAACATAGCTTACTCCTATGCTCCATATGCTCCTGATGCCAAAAAGCAGAATTTTAGAATACTTTGTCAGAGCAAGCATTTCAGTTTAGAACCTTGAAAAGTTGTCTGAACTGCTCAATGAGATTCAGGTAAACTAGGCTGGTTCTAAAACACACATGCACAAAAACTCCATGTGCTTTATGCATATTTGGGAGATGTGCTTGTGTTGCAGTTATTTGTCTTCACGCTTTATAAGAAAATAAGGGGAAAAAAACCCAAGTATTTTTAGTCCATGACACATCTAACCTTTGTCAAACATTCAGAATTACACCTTCTGTGCCCAGGAAATGCCCTGATCCCTTACTGCGTCGAAGGAGTCAAGACACTTCTCTTGGATGGCACTTGCTTCACAGATATCTAACCAGCCCAGGGAAACTTCTTTGGGGAACCATGTTCTCAGTGCAAGGTGTGCCAAGTCTTCCTCTTTCCATGGTACGGAACAAATTCATTTTAAGAAGCCTCAGATCAGGACACAAAAGGATATGAGTGAAAATGACAATATAAAAAATAAAAACCTAAGGCACTGTTATCATGAGAAAAGTTCCTTGCCACACATGATGTGGGAAAGAAGGATAGAACAGCAATTAGACATAATTCTAGGTCATTAAGTTGGGATGACACCCATGCACAGAACTGTGGAAACCACTAAGAGAAAGAAAAAAAAAGTCGCTTATGCAACATGACAAAAGACAGTTAATTAAGCATGGTTTCACAGGGACCTTAAACAGTTTCTTGTGAAGTTGAGGCTTTTTGTTTGCTTTTTTAGTATGTTGAACTTTACTGCTAACAGGCCTGACAAGAAAGTATTACACATCTTTGGAAGAAAAGTGGAAAGAATAAACATAAGTAACTTGCAGGCTCTTTATATTTCATTACTATCTCTAGACCTTAGTTGAGATCAGGCTCCCTTGGATGAGGTGTAGAGAAGCTGTATTTAAGCTGTAACTAAAAGCACTTTTTGTATTAACCCTACAGCTTACTCTGGACAACCCAGGAAGGGCCTGGAATGCCTCAGGACTCTGCACACAGCTTCCCATCCAGAGGAAACCAAGGCCTGCATCCATAAAGCATGACTTCAGGTCCTGGGATTTTCTCTACAGCCTCCAGCACACAAAACCAGACTTTACCTCACTCAGAAGGTGCCTCATTCATTTGGTTTAATGAAATGCTTGATTTAAGTCTCAGATAATCTACCCACCCCCAGCCTAGAAGACAGGCAGAGACAGATTTTCTTCTCCCACATACCCCTCTGAATTTAGCAAATGTGAATCAGGGGGTAGGACAGGATTAGACTGAGGAGCACATCTGGTGCTGCACTGTGTGTCAGCCTTGCAAACTTGAGGAAAAGGGGTAATCTTCCACTTACTGGCCTGTAGAAATAGGAGTTCTGGGGGTGCAGGCCTTCTGCATGACTTCCTTGAGGAATCTGGTTCAAATAACAAAGTTGGTTGACTCTTAAGCTTATATGTTATTTTGTCCTGGTACACTGTTATTTCCTCTTATAGCTTGGGCTTTTGTTTCAGTCTTGGACTCCTAAAGCACGTTCAGAAATGGGAATGCAAACTGCCGTTGAATTTGGTCAGAGCAGAGTCAGGCGTTGCAGTTGTCGTTATGTGTACAAGAAATGGTGTGACCTGTCTGTGTAGATTATGTAGCATATTTATTTGTAGCTTCGATGATATGGGATGGGATAGCCAATGCTTGTGTATGCTGTTAAAGCATGAAGACGTAAGTTGTTTTACATTTTCTTATACTAAAGCTGCTTGTAGGGAAAGGACAGTCAATTTGTGCTGTGGTTTTATAGCATCTGACCTCCAGGATTCTAGCCTGTGACCAAAGCATATAGGCACCAAACTAATAATATATAATAATAATAATATATGGCATTGGCATAAGCTAAACTTAGTTAATGGACCCCCAAGCTTAGTTGCTAGATTTTCATCATTACAGGCAAATAAGCCTGGGGGTTTTCAGCTGTGAGTTAGACTAACCCCCTACCCCTCCCACCCCACCACCTCAGGAACGAGCTCTTGGGGAGAATAACACAAAAAAATTACAACTTTTACAAAAGTGGGAACTTTGTTCATTCCACAAAAAAATCCAGAGTGCATTTGATAGAAGTACCTACTTTGGTCTCAGATTTATCAAGAGAATTGCTGAAAAAGGTCTTCCAGCTCTTCAGGGAAAGAATTCGCTTTTCAAAAGTCATTAGCATCCAGCAACTACTATAAATTTGACTGAAAGCTACTGAATGTTACCAGTTATGAAAATCCAGTTACTTCATATCCAAAATGTGAATGCTAGAACAGTAAGCTTGGTCTTTCGAAAATTATGGCTGAAGAATCTGCTTGTGTATCTATATATAAATATGTAATTTTTAATGGATTTTGAGTTAGCCAGAGCTAAACAGAATCAGAAATTGCTGAGACATAAATATCACTGTAATGTAAATATATTCATCATTTAATCCTGATAAATACTGGATTATAGACTTCTGAACAGAGACTGACAATTATTGGAACTCGTGGTCATCTCAAGTATACAGTACCTCAATTAAAAAAAAAACATAAAATCCTTTTTCTTTTTTAAAAGCACCATCTAGCATATAATTTATTTGGTTAGACTCTACAAATATACACATTATATCATGCTAGAAGAACTTGAGAACCACTTTTTTCTTGTTCCCAGGGTCTCCTGACTGTTGGTAAGACATAACAGTCATAATGATAGAATCAGTTTACAGTTGCAAATTCTGCCAAATAGCTCACAAATTATATTTGGCAAACAGCACTGCCTCTGTTTCACAAAGATAATGATCTGATGTTTTGTTTATGTGGCACCAAAGGAAAATATTATTTTAGAGCTTGTGACAGAATTTCAAAAAGTTTGTGTGGTATTCTAAACTTCTGCTACATTTAAAAGTTACCACTCTATTAAATGCAGAGTAACACAGACTTTCAAAGTATCCTTCAAAAAAGGAAAAAAAATCAAACAAATGTTCAATTAAATACGTTGTGTCCATTTTATTGCCTTAGTGTTTACCCAGACCTCTATAGCAGCTGGTGTGGATATTCATGCGCTACTTTTTACCTCTGATGGTGTCGAACATACAGATGAGTTGCCGTGTAGGCTGCTCACCTTTACGGGATTCAGTGTTATAGGAGTGCTTTTAGGATGAAGTCTGAAACCCATTGCACAAAATGGGAACCACTGCATCAGAGTTGACCCCCCTCGAAGCGTGCAGCCAGCAGGCAGTTTGGAAAGGGAAACAACATAACCTTGACAGTGCTGTTCTTTGGATGACTCTGAGAAGAAAGAGAAAGGAGCAGTGGGTTTGAACTGAACGTGTGACTCCACTCTGAAACAGGTAGTTTCCATTCTGTAACCTGTAACCTAGCTGGTAAGGGCTAAACTTTATTGGTAAATCCACTGGGAATTTGTTTCTGGCAACAGCATTGGACCAAGGATAGAGCATACTATACCAGCAGTGGGTCCAGGTGCCCTGACACAGTTGGCACCTGCAGCCAAACTGTCAGCAGGCTCAGCTAGCATGCCCGAGGTCTCCCTGTCTCCTCCACTGTTGGCACAGCAGTGTCCCAGGAGAGTTCAGTCCAGGAACCAGATGCTACTTCTTGAGTCTGGGAGGTGGTTTCTGCTTTGATTCTTTGTCTAGCAGCTGGCTGGATGGGTGTGGGAAGGATGTGCTGTGGGACTGCTGCAGGGATGGCAGAGGAGGCATTGTCCAAAAGAGAAGGGCAAGGTGGTTACAGACACTGACCTCAGCAAAAGGGTTGTCCTGTCCTCGGAAAGGGGCCAGACCCAGAGCCTTTATCTTGGTGATGGCAGCAAACAAAAGCCCTGGAACAACTGGGATCATATTTACCTTCACGCTGACCACCTAGGGTGGTTTGGGGAACCTCCTCTGGAGTTTTCTGAAGGAGATAAACACCAGTAACTGTCCTTCTCCTTGTGCGTCCTTGTGCAGCTTCTTTGACTGGACTTTTGGGATAGAAAAACAGGGATACAAAAGGAAATATGGCAATAACCACCCCCAGAGAAGTATCTTTTGTGGGAAGGATAGGGAATGTGGTACCCTTGATCTGAGCTTGAGATAAGAGCCATCAGCTGTTGTTGAGGTTAGGCAGAGCTGTGGCAGTGGTCCTAGCAGGGGAGGTCATATCCACTGGTCTAGAGCTGGCTGGGGACTGGATTAGAAGAGAAGGGCTTGCAGGCTTCCAGCTGCCCTTCATCTTTGGATGTTTTCCACTAGACATACAAGAGCTGCTTGTACTGAGGCAGCAAAGTCCCTA
>JAWWLV010000144.1:27268164-27311986 GCA_035041135.1 Platyrinchus mystaceus
TTCCAGCTGCCCTTCATCTTTGGATGTTTTCCACTAGACATACAAGAGCTGCTTGTACTGAGGCAGCAAAGTCCCTAAATACTTATCAAAGGCTGTCATTGGTGGTAAAAACTGGAATGCCCAGAAAAGAGAATTGGAAAGAGGGGAGACAACAGCATGTAGGGCTGTTCTGCCTTTTTCCGTCTCCATGAGGCCTTGCCTCTTCCCTTTAAGGGAAAAGAAGCTGGAATTGTGGGAAGGAACTGGATTCATGCAATCTTGAGATTGTGGAAGGGATTAGCAGGGAAGAACAGAAAGATGCATAGGGTACAAATGTCCGATTTTACGGTAAGACTGGAAGGAAGTGACATGCAAACAGCAAAGCACACAAATACTATGAGCAAGTTAAAGGGGAGGTGGTAGCCCCTTCAAGTGGTAGTTGTGGCTCTTATAACAGCCCTTATGTCTATCTGTCTTTTTACTTTAAACTCACTAATGCAAACACAGTGAGATCTTTATGGAAGTTTGCTAGGAAAATACTGGCTTCAAGGGCAGATTCTGGCTATGTTTAGGCATGAGAGGCTGCAACTGCTAATAACTAAAGCTAAACTGACCTTCATGCTGCCATCTAGTGTTTCTTCATAGACAGGAACAACATCCAGAAAAGAAACTGCAGCTCCATAATGCTGTATTCAGAACAAATGTAATTTATTCCTGATGAAATACAATGCTGGACAACACACAGGATGGAGAGGGAATGGGGAAGAGACATGTGGAGAACCCACTGCTCAGGGGGAATGTTTAGGGAGACACCTTTTCTTAAAACATTTGTAATTATTTCATCCAGGAACAGAGTCATCTCCACTGCAAGATGACTATTCAGAACCAGAATCTGTCCTCACTTTTTTCACTCTGTGAAACTAATACGGCTGCTTGCAAGGTGTAACAGTGCACAACAGAGAAAGAATCCCAACAGAAGCTTGTCTTAACTGAGAGAGACCAGCATAAGAAGCTTGGCAGGTTCTTCTTGTCTGTCCTTGCTACTCTCATAAACAAACAAATGGGATTTTTATTCACAGTTATCAGATGCTGATTTTCCTTTCAAGTGTACATGACTGCTAACAAAAGGTAACAAGTTATTGTGGGGGGGAACATGCAAAAGATTTGACTCTTGGACCTTCAAAGCTTGGTCCCTGGCTTTGAGGAGCTGTAACAGAACACTTTCCCAACTGTTGCACATCCTGGATTCATGCTGGAACTGTAGAACTCTAGCCTTAATAGTAAAAACTCAAGAGTTCATGGGCTGGATGATGCATTTACAACAGACAGAGCATTCTTTTTCCCCAGGCTTCTTTTAGGTGTTTTGAGTCAAAGTTCAAAACAAACCTGAAGCATCCAAAATCACTACTCTCTTTTGGAGACCCTGTCTTCTGAGATTTGCCTCCTGACAACCTGAGCAGGAAAGCTGTGAGGGAAGACTGCACAAGTGAAAAAGGGCAAAAGTCAGCTAATTTAAGACAACAGACTGTCCAGAGGGAAAGCCATAATCAGCAGCCTTTAAAGGGCTCCCGATGGCATTGTGTGATATCAGGTATAAATTTACTGATTTGCAGGAAAGTTTTCCCATTTATAATAAAATTTTGGTACCAGGATTTGAACATTATATATATGAACTGACTGCATGTTTTTAGTGCAGTTATAACATGGCTTGTTTAGGTGAATAGAAATAGCAGCACAGAAAAGAACAGAACCAAAGTCTTCAGCAGAAAGGACCATGTACTTCTCTGCTTACAAATCACATCTCAAGTCAAAACATGCAAGTTGTGTCAGGCCCTTAGATCTTTAAAAGACCTCGTCCACAGCACAGGAATTCCTCAGGTGTGCAATGGTAGAGTCCAAATTTCTCAATCACACTATTCCTGTTTTTTCACCAAGAGAACAACTGCCTCCCAGATCTCAGTCCCATCAAACTGAGCCTACCGCTGGATTAAGGCATCATTATTCTTCCTCTCCAGCTGTTGGTACCAGGCTGTAACACCCATGTAGGTACCACAAGATTTTTCCTGACACACCGAACAAGGCTGCTTTTTAGCAGTCTTTCTTTATGCTCAGTGGGCTTTGAGTTCAGATCAAATAGAGTTGTATGCTCTGAATACAGGGCTTTTCTTTTCCAAATCTCCTTGTGTTTAATGCTCACTGCTGGGAAAGGAAGTCACATTCTCTTTCAGTTCCTTCTTCTCCTCCCTTTCACTGAGTCATGATGACAATCAGCAAGGATAAGTGAACGAAAAAAAAGATACACTTCAGCTCTCTTCCAAAGCATTTGGTATTTCTGTAGATTAAAAAAGAGCAAGAGACTCCTGTTTTACAGCTTCATCTCTAAAGAACCCATCTGAGAATACCATGGGACAAAGGCTTGAAAACCAAGAGCATATGTCTGTAAGCACACTCTTCAGGATCTGCATCATCTGCTTGCTTACAAAAGTAGCCACATGCTTGCTGGTGTGGGATACAGGGCCCACAGAGCAATGGCCATACGGCTCCAAAAACAACCTATTCCCCATCCAGCACGGAGAGACCGCCATTGGGGCTCTGGCACTGGGGCTTACCAAAATCTGAAGTGAACTGGGATACTCCTTTCTGAGTGACCACTGTTTTTACTCCATGGGAAAGTGGATAAGGGCTTTGTGGATACAAATAGGCGAAAGCCACAGGAATTAGCACAAAGCTTGTGGGTGGCACGCCATGGTCTTTGCTCTCCAGTCCTCTGCCAACCAGTTGAGGTGGACCAATTTTTTTTAAATTCTTTTTCTGTAATTTTTCAAGATATTTCTTGTGTAAATGTTGCAAAAGAGTACTTATTATTTCTTAAGGAACAAATTTCCCCTGTACTCTCACAATTTCATTTCTCTCTCTCCTCCTCTTCCAATAATAGATCAAACATACAAGTGGGAAGCTTGCAGAGCTCTAGGATTGGTTGGATTTTTTTTTTTTTTAATCAAAAGCTACAAGTTCAGTTGTTCTTTTCTTCTCAGTTCTGGGGACAGAGGCTTTGCCCTTCAGGTAAGCTACAAAAACAGGATGGACATCAAGTGTTTGCCTCATGATTCGCTATAGCATTTCCCTAGTACCAGGCATGGCTGCCTCCCGAATAAGCAGAGTTAAAACTTTCCGGTAGGTGTCTAAGACCTCTCGGGCAGATGGTCGTTCCGCCGGGTCCTTCTTCTTACATGCTGCATGGATGTCAAACAAATGCAGTCGTACAATGTCACTTCCTTCAACATGGCCCAACAAAAAGTTGGAGACATCTGGGATTTTCCAGATGTCTGTTTTCTCATCATAGGGAGGCATGAGGTCATCTTCAAATGGCACATCTTCTCCATAAGGCCAACGCTGCTCAGGAGCTACAAACTCACCCTGGAGCTCCCGATGACCGCACTTCACCAGCCTGCCAGCACTCCTGTTCACAAGAGGCAAAGCGTCCAAATCATTCACCAGGATGTGAAAGTCACTTGTCAGGAGATACTGAGAGAGGACCTTGTCCAGGTCATTTGAGTCGCACATCACTAAGGTGCCCAGAGGGCTGCTGTGCAGGTAATGAATGGCACTCACGTAGTCTATAGCAAGCCTCAACCTGTGATGCCAGGTGTTCATGCTCTTGTATTTGGGAATGTGTAGAGTTTCATTCAGGCCCCTCAGGGAGCCAAGAGGATGGTACTCGGTGAGGATTGTGAACTGCTGCTCACAGTAGCCAAGCAGCCGGACAACGTGCTTGCTCTGAAGTGCTTTCAGCATCTTCAGTCCATGGAGAAAGTCCTCCTTCAGCTCTGAGTTGGTGAGCTGTGAAAGGACGACTTTGTTTTCCTTCCACTCAGAAAGAAAGACCTGAGAACACACAAGAGACAGTAAGACACGTGGAGAGCCTTCTATGAACTGCTACCAGCCGCTGCTGACCTCTGACTGTGATGTTTAGTCACAACTGCAAATTGCAGTCACCAGACACAGTCAGCCTTAGGTAGGGCCATGTACCTGTCACAGCAAGCCCTTACCGATGTCATAATCACATCACGATTTCCTAAGTTTTCTTTGAAATGGGCAACGCACACGAGTTATTTCATACCACCCAAACAGACAGTCTTGCTCTGCCATGATTGTACCATGCTCCACAAGCACTTCACTGTTCTTTGATTTTGCTTGTGTAACTGGATGTCATTTAGCATCAGAGAGGTGGCCCAGGTCATGCTCTCCTACCTGTTCTGTTCACCTTATCAGTAGCCATATGCTCCGGGATGTCTACAGCAATTAGCTGCTTTGAGGATAGTCATAACAGCACTAATGGGCAGTAATTAGCCAGCAAACTGTGAAAGCCCGTTATCTAGGAGAGAAGAAAGGAAAACCAAACTCACCTTTTTTACAGCACCTTCACCAACACACTTGAGTTTCCTGACTTCCCTATTTATGGCCTCGCAGGAAAGCCACGGGGAACAATTTTTCACTGATCCCAGTTTGAAGTGCCCAAAAGGGCAGAGGCTGGGGTCCGTTTCGGTGTGTCCCAAAGAGTTGTAAAACTTGTTGAGGTAGAGGTAGAGAAGGACATTAAGGAGCAGGAAGGCCACAAGCAGTAACGCCAGCGAGATGGACGGCACCTCTCTGGGAAGAAACTCTCTCCTAACGAAGTGTGGTTTCTTTTCCATGGTCTTGCCCTCTGCATTCTCCGTGAAAGACGGAGGCTAAGCAGGACCCCCTTCCCAGCCCGGGGATGGACTCCCGTGGAGCTTTCTCAGCGCCGGCTGCCCAGCCGCCCCGCAGACACCGCCGCCCCAGGCCTGCAGCCTGCGCAGAGAGGCCACGTATGGCGGCGGGACGTGCTAAAGGCGGCTTCGAGCTCGACGCTCGCCCCGCTGTCCATCCTCGCGGTTTTCCAAGCGGGCGAGCCCGAGCTGCCGGCCAGCCCGGGTAGGGACGCCTGACCCCGGAAAGCCCGGGGAAGCGCGGCCGTGCGGGGCGGTGCCGCCAGCGCCCCGGGGCGGAGCGTAGCGCGATGGCGGCGGCGGCGGGGCTGGCGGCTGCGGTGGCGGCGGCGCTGGGCGCGCTGCTCATGGCGCCGGGCCTCACGGAGCCGCCCGGGCACGGCTCGCCCGAGGGCAGCGCGCCCGGGCCCCGCGCCGGGGCGGCGGCGGCGGCGGCGGTGCCGGAGCAGCGGCCGCCGGGGCGGATGGACCAGGCTCTGCTGCTCGTCCGCAACGAGCTGCCCGCGCCGGGCCTGCGCCTCGCCGCCCGCTCCGCCGCCTGCCACCAGGTGAGGGGCTGTGCCGGGCGCGGGTCACCCCCAGGCCACCGCTTCCGACAGCCCGGCCCTCGGCGGGGCTGCTCGGCTTCCCCGGCGTCTCCCCGTGGCTTCGTCAGGTTGCTTCGCTGCGGTTTTACCTGCGAGCAGGACGCGGGGAATTCCCGCAGCAGGAGCTGCTCCAGCCCCGTGACAGCTTCCCTTGTTTTTGCCACCATGCGAGGCAGGACCCCCTTTCACTCTCCTTTGGCACTAATGAGCTCCCTTCACCCTCTTCTTCCACAGTGCTTGTATCAGTTCCTGGCGTTTGTCCCACCAAGCAACGGGAGCCTGACAAAGCCAGGCACGGCGTCGGTAATGGTTGATACCCAGCATCCACTCACCCTGGTGCTCAACAGCTCTGTGGGTGACAGAGAATTCTGCAAGTACGTGGCCCAGCCCCAGGGAATACATGGATAACTCTATCCTATATATATATTTTTTTTTTCTTTTTTTCCCCTTGGAGACGTGTTCCTGTTTGTTGCCTGCTCACACGGCCTTCTTCCCAACTGTTTAGTCCCAGAGTTCAGTCTTCGCCCCCCTGCTGGAACTGTGGCATACATTGTAATTGTGCTGAAAGGATCAAGGTGCAAGCAGAAGCCAGAAGGGTGTTCATTGAGGCAGCATGTGCAAGCACCTGGTTTCTCATGCAGGGAGTCTGTAGTTCAAGAAGACAAATGATGGCAGTGCATGCATGGTGAAGAACTGGTATTGGGCTATGGGAGGGTAATGCTTGGCAAAGACAAGGTCCTTGCTAGATCACGCTGTTAGTCCAAGTTTTTGTCTTGCCTTTCCTAAAGCATGCAGTCTTAGATTCCCCCTAAATGCTGCTGTGGTACCTGCATGTAGTGGTTGTGGCTCAGCAAGTTTCATTTTCTTTATCCTTTGCAGGATTCAGTATCATTTTGGAGAGTTTGGCAATTATTCCCTTGTGGTAAAGGCCCTAACAGCAAACACTGAAACTGTTTCTTGTGACCTAATCATCAATGAAGGCCCTATCAACAGCTACTTCCGTATGTAGTGCTCTGCTTTTCTCTTTAATTCTACAACTTGCATGTCTCCCAGAAGAACCTTCTCCTAAGAAGCCTGTGCAGCCACTAACGCTGTGCTGAAGAGTTGTCATGGGCTTGCCCCTCTTCTTTCTCAGCATCTTACCTCCTTATGTTTTATACGCCCATCTTGAGGCCCTAACCAGGATCAGGCCTCCTCATGTGATATACAGTATGCCCACAACCTTTTTGCTGCAGGGATTAGTCCAAAAAAATCAGTGGCTATGTGTCCAGAGCTATGTGTTTCATAGCTAATTTGTTTCCCTGCTTGTACACAGAATCCTTCCTCTTCTTCCCTCTGTCTTGCTTCTCAAAAAATTGGAAACAATTCCTACATGGTTTGGATTTTTGTTTGTTGTTGCGGTTTTAATTTTAAACCTGACATTTTTCTTTTTTTCATCTCTTTTCCAGGACTGTTTCAAACTCTTGACTACGTCTCTTCCGTTCTTTTCCTTTACATTACATTATTTTTCAGTCCTTCCAGTTTCCCAGCTGTAAAGAAAAATTCTCCATGCTTGCAGACTTGGTGTATTGCCCACTTCCCTGTCTCCTTCATGTTGAGGCTGCTTTAAAATCTCTAGTTTTATTCTTCAGAATATATAGCACATCAGCTCTTCTCTCACTATTGCCTTGTGATGCAATGCAGTTTTATTTTTGCCTCTTTTATGCCAACATGTAGTCCCTGAGCTGCATTTTAAAACTAGCCTGCTTTTGTGTTGGGTTGTTCTGGGCATTTGTTGTGGGGTTTTTTCCCTCTGGAACTCGGGCTGGGGATGTGTATTGCATGGAGAAGGTGGTGTGATGATTGATTGGTGGGTTGGGATTTTTCTCATGTTTGTGTCATGCTTGGCCAAGCCCAGGTTGCTGAATGGTTTTGTTAGATCATTTATAAAGTTGTATTCTTCTCTTTCTGTATAGCTATTCTCTTTGCTTTCCTGGTTTACATGGGAGTCCTTGCTGTCCTGATTGCTGGGCGCCTTTTTATGAAGTAAGTGAACAGAAATTCCTCCTCGCACGTGAAGTGGGGCCGCCAGTTTAAAAGCATGCGAGATAGTCTGGTAATGCCTCAGAGTCCCACTTGTGGCCCTGCTTGCAGATCATCAGATCCTATTATCAGGTTGCCACGTGCAAGTTAGGCTGTGGTAGCTGTCTGTGCAATAATAAATGCACAGTGATGTGATTTCGCTTGAGGGATATCTTGAAGCCTTGTTAGCTTGTGTGGAGAGCCGTTACTGCAGAGCAGCTGATGTCCACTCTAAGCACACTCTGCTCACCCTCCTGTGACTTGTTCCTGGGTCTAGGCTGGAATCAGTAATCAAAGTCAGTGGGACCTAAGTGTGTGTAGCATATGTAACCTTCCACCCAGTGTACTTAATAACATGACTCATCCTTGTCTGTAAGCAACCCAAGAATAAAACCTCCAAGCCTGAGCTTGTCATTGTAATTACACAGCTGGACTTAACCAAGATCCTAGGTACTGTCTGAATGTCAATACCTGTGCGAGCTGTAAAAACAGAAATAAGGACTGTCCCAACTTTTGGGTTATGCTGCTAAATTGCTATTAAAATGAAATTGACTATAAAGTACTTCTTGTTTTGTGTTTTAAACTGTTACTAATTTTCAGAATTGATCCAGTCAGAAACTGGGTTTACAAGAAACTGAACCCCAGAGAAACTGATCGTCTGATTAATTCTGTGAGTGACCACAGTATCTTTAGTTTGCATTCTATAGTGTTTTCATCTCTGAGGAACACACACTACTTGGACATCTGGGGACTTGTTTGTTACTAGTCATCTTCCCCTTTTGTGTGTTCCCCTTAGCAAATCTTGTATTGATATCAGAGGCAATTTTATGTCAATGAAGAGTGTTAGAATGGGTTTCCATGCAAGTTTAGTGGATTCCCTGTAGACCTCTCCCAAATTTTGAACATAGAGCTTTGTGCCCTCTTTAGTTCCCTTGAAGCAAACATGTTGATGGAAATACTGGCCCCTTCTGACACAGACAGTGTAAGGGAAGGGAAGAAATGACAGCGTTCATGTCTGCTTCCTGCACAGCAGGAATTTTAGCACAAAACTGAAGCCTAAATTTCTCTGGTACCCCTAGAGATGGCATTTCTGTGTGAACACCATTTTATACTAGAATGTAGATAGTTCATCATAGTCTGGACTTCACATCTAGGCCAAACCTAGTCCAAACCCATCTGGAATAAAAAAGACTTGGAAGCAGAGCTCTGCAGCAATTCTTGCAGTTGTTCATCTCTATAGCTGTGATACAGTGGTCTGCTTCTCTTGCTGTCACTGAGGCTGACAGAGTAGTTTAGGAAACTCAATTGCAAAGAAGTCACTCCTGCATTTAAAAGGATTCATTTTCTGCTAGTTTAGCTCTCAAAACCGTCTCACTGTGGTGTCAGACAAGTTGTGATGGGATGGGATGGATCGTTTTTGAGGGTCAGCAACTGGATTTGCTCAGCTCTGTTGTAAAGCAGTACTCACAGTGATGGCAAGTCTCTGGCTGATTTGGACTGGACCCAACTCTCACGAGTCTCAGGCACAGGCTCTTTTTACTGAACTGTTGTTTATGCCTGGTCAAAGGTGGAGTATGGAGCATCTGCAATCATTATTGCAATATGGTGGAGCCAGGAAGAAGTTATTAGTAGCAAGTGGGGAAACAAAAGGGAGAATAAAGACAGAGTATGTGAAAGTTTGCTGTTTGCTGACCTCTGTTCCCTAGGCAGCTGGTGCAGCTGCTGACTTGCTCTTCATGTGTCGGTTTGTTCCCGAAGGAGCTTGGATCCCCAAACACAACGGACTCCATTAACTGTGATCCTGCCCCGCATTCGTGGAGCACAGCCTCTCGGCAGCGGCTGCATTCCCTTGACACGTTCCGAGGGTGAGCATAAGATCTTGCTCAAAAGCAACTCTTCCAAGGGCAGTGAGATTTTTCCAATGGTGGCTTGACAGTGTATGGAAATATATATCAGATGGACTGTTCAAGGTGGTCTGTTTTACTTGGAAGTTAATCAAGGTTTTAATTCTCAGATTTTCCAAAACACTTTGCAGTTGATCTAGTTTGAAGAAACATTAAAGTTGTGGTAGAGAGTGGAAAAGAACAACATGTGTTCAGTGTGAAAATGCTATGTGAAGGAGCTTACTTCAGTTCGCTGCCACCCGTGATCTTTGAAACACTGCTTCCTGCTTGGTAAAGCTGGAAACCTTGTTGGAAACCTTGGAAATCTGTCTTTTAAAATAAAATAAACCAGATATCACAGTTAGAAATTTTTAGTGGGGGTAAACAGTAACTTTGTGTTCATGTATATGTATTTCATTGACACGCGATACTTGGTGTTTTTCTTGTCTTTAGGCTCTCTCTTGTAATTATGGTGTTTGTTAACTACGGAGGAGGAAAATACTGGTTCTTCAAACATGAGAGTTGGAATGGTAAAGTACAATTGAGACAGTTAATCTGGGTTTTAACTACAGCAGTGTCTAGATATGGTTAGCATTGCAGCTGCTGCAGTGAGCTGTTGCTCAGCTGAAGGCTGGGATGCTGTGCCAGTTTGCCTCTGCAGGGTGTCTGTCCTGTCAGGTTAATGGGCAAAGTAGTGTATGGTCCTGCTCATCACACAGTAACAGGATGGCTTCACATCACAATCTGTGCATAACCTTTTCATTTGTGACACAGATTCTTATCTTTAACTTTTCTGTGTTAATGACCACAGTCAAGCTGACGTTGCTCAGTGCTGTAAAAACATAATGCCTTGACTGACAAGCTGATGGGGAAGGATTTGGGCATTGTGGTGCCCCAGTGGAGAATAGCAAGGATCCCATCCCTGAAATCTTTTCCAAGGCACAGCAGTCAGTTCTGACCCTATTCTTGAAGAGTGGTAAAAAGCGGTGAAGCAAGATGATTAACTCTTTATAAGTTTTGTTTATAACATGTTTTTAGATTTGGGGACATCAAGTAATTGCAAGCAGCCTGCAATTTCTCTAGAAACTCAACAATAGTATTGTTAAAATTTAGGGAAAGTTCCAGGTAAATAATGTGTTCCTTCGTATTTCTCTGTAGGATTAACTGTGGCTGATCTGGTGTTTCCATGGTAAGTTTTCCTGAAGAATACTTCTTGTATGAAGTGATTCTTTATATTAAGGGTTGCAAGCAGAACATTTTGTGCACCTTGCCTCCAAGTAGAAATGTATTTGGAGGGGTGACTTTGTCTTGAATCTGCCCCTCCAGGTAACAACAAAATCCTTATGAACCAGTAGGTCATTGGGAGGCCCAGGGTTACCTTGCCAGTGGAAGTGCAGTGTCCCTGAGAAGCTCATTGCCACGCTTCTGTGTTGAAGGTGGTCAGTCTGGCAAGATTCAAAGCTGGACTGGTGTGTGTCTGTAGATAAGATAGCCAAGTACATTTTGAATTAAGTTAATATTTCTATAACCAGAGAATGATCTTATGGGGAAGCAATTATCCCATCTGCCCCTAGCATGCTTCTACACACCGATTGTGTTTACTTTTGGAGGTGGGAGCCGGACTTGGACTGTAAACCTAATCTAGAGGGGAGGACTGGGTCAGTTCTGAATCTGAATCATAGATTTGCAGCTTATGTTTTACTGTTCTGAAGATGCTAATTTAATTTTGAGTAATGGCATTTTTTGGTAGCATATGAATTGCTGGAAAAAGACCAGAATGCAATTACAACCCTGCCTCAACTGACCACTGAAAAGGTGGAAGGGTCCGATAGTGCAAGCTCAGTAGCCTGGGAACAGAAGAAATAGAATTGTCCAGTTTCACTCAGTGAAATTTCGTTGGGCCAGTGCAGGCTGCTTTGTTAGTTTTAGTGTTTGCTGTCACATGAGGGTGGATGGGGATGGCCGGGAGTCACACACGTGTTATGAGACATCAGTCAGCTCCATTTTCCATCTGCTCTGTTCTCCAGGTTTGTGTTCATCATGGGGACATCAATAGCATTGTCACTGAGCTCCATGCTGAGGTGGGGAGGTTCCAAGTGGAAGGTGCTCAGGAAGATCCTCTGGAGGAGTTTTTTGCTAATCCTGCTGGGAATCATAGTTGTTAATCCCAATTACTGCCTTAAACCCTGTGAGTGGAACTAGCTCCCTTCCTTGCATTTGCTCTCTTTCTTGCATTTCTGCAACTGCTGTTTCTGCCTCCCTGGTTGGGCAGTTGCAAAAACAGTGTCAGCCTTGCTGTACTGATCAGCTGTATGGGGGCAGTTTGATGGTATCCTGTAGAGTGCTGTTGAGTTCTGCACTGATGCAATTCTCTCTGTCAGGCTCCTGTGCCAGTCACTGTTACTGTCTTAGTACTGACTTTCCCAGGATTATGATTTACAGAAAGTTGGGGTGGCAGGGTGGAGGTGTCCCTTGTTACCTGCAGATGCAGTGTGTCTCAGCTCTCCCTGGAGAAGGAGAGCTTTCATATTTACAGAAGAGCTTGTGTCTGCTCCTCTTTCACATTACTTGCATGTTTTCCAGTGTCCTGGGATAATCTACGTATTCCTGGGGTGCTCCAGAGACTGGGATTCACATACCTGGTGGTTGCTGCTCTTGAACTTCTGTTTACAAGAGCTGAGAGTGGGACCTGGGTGAGTTATGTGGGGAGATGACAACTGATACTGGAGTAGGGTTTGGGAACCTTTCCTCTTGTTTGGGCACAAAGAACATGAGAAATGGTAAGAAAACATGTAGCAACTTACCTGATGTGTAGTGCAGTGTGACTTGGTAAAATTTTTGGGGAATGTGCACCCTTCGGTGTCCCAGTCTGCATTTTATCCCATCTAGCTTTGCTGTATTTGAGGATTTCACCAATCCATTCAGATGGTGCTTAGAAGCAGGCATTCCAAGGCACTTTTGATGAATTTCCGTTGCCAAAGGGAGCCCAGGGACAGGCATCTCTATGCTCAATCCTGAGGTCTGTGTTTTGTCCAGCTAATTTGGCAGCATTTTTTCACAGCAGGGGAAAGTAATACTGCTTTTTGGCCTTTCGAGAGTCTGTTTTCCCAAAAGGCTTTTGTTCTACTCGGGAATCAAAATTCTTTTTGACATTTTCCAAGTTAAAAAACATTAGGGGCTTTTGTTTTGGTTTGTTTCTCCCATCCTCTCTGCCTTCCTCAAGTACTTAAGTGTCAGGAAATCATTTTTGAAAATGAAAGGTCTGTTGGTAGAACCCGATTTTGTAATGACAGCAGCTCCCTCTTGTATCTGGGGAACTGCCTGCCAGGAAGTACAGGTTGTCCCCAAGGGCATGGTTCTTACTTGCCAGCTAATACTCCCTTTCCTCCATCTCATGCAGGAAGCACCGTATCCTGCTCTGCAGGATATTCTCCCCTACTGGCCACAGTGGATTTTCATTCTGATGTTAGAAGTGATTTGGCTCTGCCTGACTTTCTTGTTACCAGTGCCAGATTGTCCTAGGTAAGATGGTGCACTACTTCCTGTGGGGCATCAGATAGTTTTTCTTCTACTGAGTAGAAAGTACATTTTATTACCCAGGGGGAAGGAATGAAGAGGAGAGCTTTTAGGCCAGCAGGGTTAAAGGAACCATTCACCATGTGAAAAAACTTTGGTACTAAAGTACTAGGTGTTACAAGGGTGATGTCATTCTTCCTTTCTGTCTAAAGAGGATTAAAATCTCCCTGAGGTCTGTGTACAGCAATATATTATCATTGCAATGCCATCAACATGTGCCTCTAGCCGGGGAAAACATGGAACATTTAGTGTGCTGGACCAGTGGTATGGAGCATACCAACACTGTGTGCTATAACCTGTTTGCCTCTGTCCTAGGGGCTATCTTGGTCCTGGGGGCATTGGAGACTTTGGACAGTATCCCAACTGCACTGGAGGAGCAGCTGGTTACATTGATCGTTTGCTTCTTGGAGAAAAGCATATATATCAGCATCCATCTTCAAGTGTAAGTAGCTTTTGGTTTGTAGTATGAAGCCACAGGCAAGCACTGAACATACCTGTCAGGAGGGGTTTGGGAATGATACATGCAAGGGGATTTAGGAGAAAGAAGATTGGTTGTTCAGGTACCCTGTAACAACTGTTTTCTCTCTAAGGTGACTTACCAAACAACGATGCCATATGATCCTGAAGGGATCCTGGGGACCATAAATAGCATTGTTATGGCATTTTTGGGACTGCAGGTACCTCTTTTCTTTCTGGCTGCATGCAATAACGGGAAGATTTGAAGGAAGCTTGGAAGTGGGGAGGCAACGGGGTTTCTTTACTTATGACTGAGACTGGTTCTAACAAAAACTTTTCTGGAGCAATGCTTTCAGGATGACTTAGCCTGAGGTGAGTGTCAGAGAAGTGGAACCTAACATGGCAGTAACTTGCATTAGATACACCTAGAGTTTTTCTCAGTTTTTGTAAGGGATGGACACAAGAAGTTTTCAAAATATCCACCTGGAAACTTCGTTTGTTTTAAGATTGCGCTTATGGGGGGAGTAGGCTAGCTCTGCATGTTGGAAAATAAGGCCAAGAGATGCATAGATTTCACAGCTCCATTTTAAGCATTGTAAATGTTGAAGCTGTATTTGTTCCCCATTGCTCATTTTCTGCTTGATGTCCAGTGTTAGCTGCCTTGCATGGGTGCTGTGAGTGTGCTCACCTTACCTGACTCGAGGGATGCAGGAATTCACACTGGTGTTACCAACACCAAAAGCTCACAGCTCACAAGTGTGTTTGAAATGCGATACCACGATGCTTTTTGATGCAGTTCTAGTTAGTCACTGCTGGCTTTTCTGACTGTGCACCAGCTGTGGACCAAACTGAAACTCTTGCGGTGGGAAAGGAATGTTTCCACATGTAGCAGAGGGTAAAAAACTGATTGGGAATATCTGTGGGGCAGAGCTTGTAACAGAAGTGTGACACTGAGGAATGAGTCATCAGGACATCTTTCTTATTGGGGTATGAAAAGGAGCGTGTGCTCTGAGCAGGTCAGTGTGACGTGCTGCTATTGGGGCTGGCTGTAGTGTTCCTTCATGCAACTCTTGCTAAGGGAGATAGAGCTCAAGTTACATTGTGTTGACCTAATAAAGTTGCTTGTCCCCTTCCTCAGTGTTAACATAGCAGGGAAGAGAGAAAAAGTGCACTTCTAATGCTGATTGGGTGCATTTATTTATTTATTTTCCCCTTCTGTGTCCATTCTTTGCAAAGAGTCCTCATTCTGGGCCTTTCAGCCACTTGGCTGATATAAATCCTATTAGTGTTCTCTGTCTTTGCTCAGGTAGCTGGTGGCAAATATATCTGGCTCTTGAAATGTAGTTACATTAATGGACATTAATTATTTTTTTTAATTCTTCTTATAAGGCGGGAAAAATTACCTTGTTCTACAAAGACCAGCACAAACAAATTATGAGTCGGTTCATCATATGGAGCATATTAATGGTAAGTGTGATGGTTATGTAGCTCTTTAACAGACATGTATTGTAATGCAGTGCAAAGTTAGTTATCCTTAAACATGTTGCAATGGTTATATAAACTTTAGCAACTTTCTATTTCAGGGAATTATTTCTGCTATCTTGACAAAATGTTCTAAAGAAGAAGGATTTATTCCCATAAACAAGAACTTATGGTAAGCAAAGAGATACAACTTTGAGTATGATTTTGTTAAAGTACTGCTTTACTTTTTGTATATTGAGATTGGTATCACATAGTTCTTTAAATATTAATCTTTCCACCTGAAAATGTTTGTAGGTCAATATCGTATGTGACAACCACAGGCTGTTTTGCTTTCATCCTCTTACTGCTGATATATTACCTTGTGGATGTCAAGAAATTGTGGTCAGGTGCTCCATTTTTCTACCCAGGTCAGTAAAATCACAGCAGGAAACATATTCCTTCCAGTTCTTTCTGCACTGAATACTATCCTTTTGCTTTCTGTGTTTCCCTTGTCTTTAAAAGAGTAGGGATTTAGAATGAAGTAATCAGAAGGATTCCAGAATGATTAACTTGAGTGGAACATTTGCATAGAACTGGGATGCTCGAGACCAGATATTTAGGAGAGAGGGACAGTCAATTCTTTAAACAAGGCCTGGAAGCTGCTATTGGTATTGCCTAATGACAGTTCTCAGTTTGGTCTCGAGTTAAGGTCCCAGTGAACAGCTGCCTAGTACCAAGCAAAATACCACAGCTGTTCATAACTGGTTTTGGAAAGGACTGCTGAGACTTGTGTAACTTAATGGGAAACTCAAAGGCCTGTCAACAAAGTAATACCACTTCTGAAGCTGTGGAAGATGAAATCCCCTGGGCCGCTGTGTAGGTTCTGTCTCTGTGATTTTAGATAACCATGTCTCCCAAAGTATCCCACTGTGGTTCTAACCACACTGGGCATACAATAAACATGAGTACAGAATGCAAACCCACACCAGAGGGGACCTTTCAGCAGCTTTGGTGTCTGGTGTCTGGACAGGAAAATGGGTAGGGTGACAGCATGGTATCGTACCTCCTACC
Source organism: Platyrinchus mystaceus (assembly GCA_035041135.1). Taxonomy (NCBI): domain Eukaryota; kingdom Metazoa; phylum Chordata; class Aves; order Passeriformes; family Tyrannidae; genus Platyrinchus; species Platyrinchus mystaceus. The sequence continues at coordinate 27,283,990 of JAWWLV010000144.1, forward strand.
AGAAATCCCAGAGCTTTGAAGGGCAGTCAGCATTTGTTTGTAAAGGCAACAGATCTGACCAGATAGGTTGGCACTCGTCCTCCCTGAAGACAATAACTGTTATTATTCTCCTTATTAATATAATTACAGGATACTGATTTGGTTGTGTTTTCAATTTAGCACAAAGGTTATTTGTATTTCTTTTCAATAAATGTTTCAGGGGAGAGAACCCTCAGACTGTATTTGAAAACACACGGATGTAGCATCTGCAGGGCAAGTAACATTAGCTGTTGTTGTCTCCATGCCACTGTTTTATAAGCCTGGCACGCCTCTGCCCGCTTGCTCTCAGGCAAACTCTTACCTGTGCTTTCAGATGGTATGATCTGTGCTTCCTTTCAGGAATGAACTCAATCCTGGTCTACATTGGACACGAAGTGTTTGAAAACTACTTCCCTTTTAAGTGGAAGATGCAAGACAGTCAATCCCACGCAGAGCATCTGACTCAAAACCTCACTGCAACAACTCTTTGGGTCTTAATATCATATTTACTTTATAGGAGAAGGATATTCTGGAAAATCTGATAGAGGTGGTCAAAGTGTAGCAGGCCTAGACTCTGATGAGGCAAGTGGATTATCCTGAAATATGGTGGATTATCCTGAAATACTGCCACTCATGCTAGGCTGTATAACTAAAAAGGGATACTAGTTCACGTTTACAGTGCCATGGAAGTCGTCATCAGGACTTTTATGTGACTAAAGGGACAGTATTTTCCTATTTAGCAAAACCTTACTAGTCTGCAGTTGCTCTCTGTTTCCTGTCTTTTGTAAATATTTTACTGATTTCCCTCCTTCGTATAGAGAAACTGAACATACAGTTGGGCAGCCTAAGGGAGCCTGATGGTGTTCATGAAAGGAACTGCAAGGGATCTGGGTGGTGACTCAGGGGTTATCAGAATGGGCCTGTGGTAACAGTCCTTGGATCTGACACAGAACCCCCTGACTCAGGTGGTCTGGTGTTTGTATATATCCTTGGCACCTGTTACATGTCTGTGCCCCTCTGGCTACGGGCACACACTGAACTTGGCCATTGGCTCCACTCAGGAGCGCTGGCAGCATCCTCAGCCCTGCACTTGGGTTGGTGGTGCAGTTACTGTCTGGGAAAGCTCTGTGTCACAGCGTGCTGTGGAAAGTGGTGCCCTCAGCTGATCATGCTTCATTATATTCTTCCGATTTGGCCTTGGACCAAAACCTTGGGTTTGGGATCCTGCTGAAGCCTGCTGCCTAAAATCTCTTCTGCTGGCTTATTAATCAGCAGGCTGCTGCTACAGGTTTGCAGCCCATCTGTGCATGTTCTGGGCCTTTGTGTTAACGTACCTCTAGCATGGATGAGGTCCGAGTTTCACGTGCTACACTCTAGGAGTGCAGAAAGGCCATTTCCTATTGACTTTGTATAATCACTTGGATATTGCCCCATTTCAGTCAAAGCAATCCTCTTTCTACATGGATTTACTTAAGGGACCTGAATCTGAAAACCAAACTAGTGCTAATAAAAAACCTGAAATACCTTGCTATGTTCTCTGTGTATGTATAAAGATGGAAAGAATTAAGACAGACACCTTAGTATTATGCTATAGAAAAAACCCACAAAACAAATAGGCTAAAACAGAAGACTTCTTAAACAAAGTTTTATTTATAAAGTTTGATCTACTCCCATAAAAAAAACTAACCCGTGAACAAACACTAAGTAGTGTTTGTGTACTGCAGAACCTGTAACTCATAGGGAACTTCTTTGACTCCTGAACAAGTGATTTTCCACTGCCATGCTGCTTGTTCATACAATTAAAAGCCTTCCTCTGTCTCCATAAAAGACATAGCATAATGATCCAGTCCATTCAAGCAAGAGTTTGAAGCAGCAGTATTTTCTCATTAATGCAGAACCTATGCAAGACCACCATGAGATTTTCCCCACAGCGCGAGACCTGGCGCTCCATTGCCAGGCGGAAATCTTCCTTCACTCCTTTAGTTATACCCCGGGTAACTGTATGATGCCTTAAGCCATGAAGGAAAGAGAGAGAGACAAAATAAAATAACTGTTATATAGTGGACTACAGTAATTTTAAGGGGTACATTTACTGTCCATATCTGAGTTTACATAATGAGAGTCAAATAGCCCCTGCTATGCTATTTTTTAAAAATCATGTGGTTAGTAGCTTACAATTCGTTTAACAGAAGTTCCATTTAAAGTCTATGTTCTCACTGCTTTTACTACGACTGTTGGGGAGGAAATAATGTTGCTCTTTTGGCTAACAGGAAAATCTGTTCTCTCAACTGAGCAAGTACAGTTTTCCTTGCTTGGGGAAAGGAATATTTTTTTCTCTACTTTTGCTGCCCAGGCTGCTTCTTCCTTGGAATCACTTCTTTAAATGATTGGGGTTGAAAGAAGAGTGACAAGATGAACTTGCTTTCTCTGGAGGAAGGGTGCCACCATAAAGAGCAGAGGGCATCTTCTACCAGTATCAGAGTGCAGGAAGGAGCTATATAATCCTATGGGCACTGATAATGCTTTGACTAATGGAAGGCACTTAAGAAGTGAACACTTCATAAAACCCAAATCAAGACAGGCTGTGAGTCTGCATCAGTAGAAGCCACCTCTTATGGAGATTCTAGACACCAGGCCGGGATTACATTTATTCTGAGCAGAAGTTCTGGACTTGTTTTCAAACAGAACAAAGCTGTTTTCAAACAGAACAAAACCGAGCAAGCTAAAGCAATGCTGACTGGGGAAAGTCATGGGATATTGCCCTATTAAGGGCTGTTCTTGTGAACAGCTCTTTGTCCTTACACTGGCCTGTAGCACTCAACACCTAAATCTTGTCCTTTAAACAATCTTCTGCAGCACCAAAGCACTACACTTCACTTGCACTGGTCCAGAGCTTGATAAGTAAGATCAACACTTTGTAACATCTACCTGCAAGCCCTACTTGGGAAGGGGAAATAAAGATATGCCCTGGAAAGAGAGCCCTAACGCTACTAAAGGAGAAGCATAAATTAATTTAGAGAGAAAAGCATAATGCTAATGCTGAGACAAGTCCTGAGTCATGGGTAAGAAGGGAAGAGCTGGTCCAAACCCAGCAAGCACACTGAAAGACAAAAGAAAATAAAAAATAAAAGGTGAGGGCATCTATGCAAATCCAGAGATGCTGGAAATGAGAAAGGGAAAAATCTTGGAATTATCTTCACCAACAATACCACCCAACTTCCACGTAAAAAAGCAAGTCTGGCATTTGAGAAGAGACTTCTCTGCCAAAACAGTAGAGACCTCTGCAACACATGGAAAAGCCAAAGAGCAGACTAGCCTGGAGCCTATTGGGCAATTCCTTAATGAGCTAGGCTAAGTGAAGCAAAACCACAGTGAAAACACTCCAGCATATTCAGAGGTTAAGGGATAAGCCCTGTTTTCAGTCTTTGCTGTTTTAAACATTGCTGGCAGCCAGTGCTATGGTCAGTTACAACGTAAAGGACAATATGCAACCTACAGCTACTGAGTGAGCCAGCGGTGCTTTGGAAGATAAACAGCTGGAAAACAAAAAACAGAATTCAGAACAACCTACATAAGGAAAAGTAGCTACAAATGGATCCAGTAACCAGTACCTTGAGAAGAAAGGGTTATACTCTTGCTAATATGTGATCGAACACCAGAATAATTTTGGACGATTTCTACATTATTGTTTAAATTCAATAGTGATTATTAAATTGAAAGGACACGGATACTGGCAACTTATGGGAAAAAGAAAAATAAATGTTATAATAGAACAACATGGTTTGCCAGGCAATGTAGGCACAAATGAAGGGAAAAAAAAAGATAAATATTAAGTAACAAATTGCTGAAAACCATGGGCAGTAAAACATGTTGACAAAACACAGCACACTATGAGCGGGGTTTTTCCACTTGGTACCTGTCAGCAGTCTGTATGCTGGGCTGTAGCACAGGTATGAATTCCTGCTGCAGTAACCCCATGGGAGGGCTAGAAGTCCTTTAAAAAACAGCAAATAGCAGCATTCAAACACCCACACACCAACTCCCCCTCCGGTGCAAAACAATTCTCCAGTAAAAGGAGCAACAAAAAACTAGGGTGAGCTCACACAGCAATATGGTCACCGAGCAGCCAAAGGGGTGCAGGACCCTAACAGCATCAAACATGCAAATATCCCCAGATTTCATTGCAAGGCTGTTCTACAACTGTGGTCTAAATACATAACACGTATTTTTGGAGTTATGCTGGGGAAAAAAGGACAGCAGCAGGTGCAAAAACAATACACAGTTGTACTAGGATGAGCTGTCATAGCTCTTCCCAGGAAGCATGTCAGCCAGAAAAGATTTAATCAGAGGAGCACTGCAGATACCACAGCTTCCCTCCAGAGCTGGCAAGAGCACGTCAGCAATCTGGAGAGCCCACAGCTTGGAGTAAAGGGGTTTGCTGCTGAGCCCAAGCTGAGTGCATGCACAGTGGGTATCGGCCAAGTTGAGTACATGACGGTGTTTGTTAAAGGTTGCCTAAGTATCTTTTCATTAGCTCACAGATGGCCTTTTTCACCTTTACAAATTCAAACTGTACAAAAAAATGGCTGTTAGAGGATGGCACAATGTCAGAGCACAAATGCCTGCTCAGAGCAACCTTGTATTTATGACCAGCCACATGAACTGACCCCCAAAAGGTGTCTCAGCTGAAAGACAGTTTGTCTTCTCCCTGAAGTTTTTATCTCTGTGTGATATCTATAACAACATAACATGTCCAACCTAGAGCAAATCCAATGTCCCACCTAAGGAAAAGAGAAATGAGAAATTTGGTATATAGTGGACAGGTCTAGTTTCTTAACCTAAGTCTCTCAAAATGTCACCTAAGTCATATTATGCTCCTGAGTACTGAGTGCATCATTCACCCCCACAGATGCTAAAAAGGGAAGCAAAACTCACACTTAGATACCTATAATACTGAGTTAGGTGCTTACCTTCAGATCTCACAGGTGGGCATTTTGGTTGTATCTATAATTTATTAATAGATATGGATGGAGAGCTATGCTTATAAAAGTCAAATGAAGATGGGACATTTAACACTCTAATATGGCTACAATAACCTGAAATAAAATATTCACAAAAATTATTCAATAAAATGAGATAATTTTTCAAGAGTTCTTGGATGAATGAGTCCAGTACTTGTGAAAATGGACATGGGGAACAGATAATACAAAGGACCAGCAAGATGTTACTGGTCCCAGAGTGGCAGATGTTTGCAAAACAGATTCTGTGCAACTTTGTCTTCACTACTGTTTGCAAGATCTGCAGTCAGAACTATATGTACCCATGTGCAGAATCAGAATAAAAATTACTTTTTCAAGGTACTTCGTTTCACTTCAGACCAACTGAGCTTTTTCTTCTCTGTCCCCGAGGACAGATGTGATGGGAATGGAGTAGAGCCAGAACACTCAGCTTTCAGATCAAGTTTATGCAGTTTGATAGGCTACAATTAGATTAATTAGAGTAAGTTTTATCAAAGAGAGAAGCAAGGTAATAAGCAGCAGTTTCTTGCATATCGTTCTTTTCCTCTTTAACCTCACCAGCTAACACTGCCACTCCTGACATGTATAATCAGTAAAACTATGAAACTTGCCTCATCTAAAAGGGAGTTCAAAAGCACTTAGTGGTGATCAATTCAAAGGTCATTGAACAAATCTTGTTGACACTACAAACAGAATGAGCTGGCTGTATCACCAGTTAAACCCAAAGCCATGGACCTTTCTATTCCCACAATGAATATCTATTCCCACAAGCAAAGAGGGAAGCATACAAGCTGTATATATGTATTTATATGAATATATATGTGTATATATATATATATATATGTATTTTGCAGAACTCAACTATAAGTCTGCAGGCTACCAAGATCTTACTTCAGCTTTTGAAAATCACACTGCAGTGTGCTTTGCTGGTTTCAGAAAAATTAATATAATTTCCTATGAAGTATAAGGTACTTAAAAAAACGTACAGGAAGAAGAATGTGGAATTCAACTGGGGAGAAAATGTCCTATAAGTCATCAAAAAAAAAAACGGTCCCTGCAAAAGACGTATAATATCTGAAATATGTTTCCCATCAACTGAGATGCAGGTTTGCTATTGCTACATTTATGCTGAGCAAAGATCAGACAAAGGAACAACTGCTTCATGTCTGGCCTGCGGCGGCAAACTCAAGAGTCTTTCTGACCATGACCGAACAGCATCTGAGCTGCCTCTGCTAATTCTTGGAGGATGGTGCAGCAGCTCATCCAACCAGAACTGGTGATAGTTTTGAAAGATGTAAGCAGTCTGCTGATACTGAGCCTACCAACCATGTCCCATGAAAGAGGGCTATGCTGGCACACTTTATCGAGAACCCCAGCTGGGGGAGGCTGTGAGCTAACCAGTCCTGCCGAGGTCAGCGCTGTTGGGTGACACCATCCCTGGGTCTCACAGCCAGTCCAGCTAAAAAAACATCTGCAGTACCAGGGGATAGACGTCATCTCCGATCAGTGGCCTACGCCCTGAACTATCCCTTCCATCAGCTCTCCGATGAAGTGCTTCCAGTCCTACACATCTGACCCACATAAAAGACACTATACACAGCTTTTCCAGCTGGACAGGGTATTTGTTTTGGCTCAATAAGCACAAAGAAATGGACCTCCCTTCTACAAGTATTCCCATCATTCAGGAAACATAACACTGATCAAATGGAGGTCAAAGAGAGGTTCTGTCTTGCTAGAAACTTCTTGCTACCTACTTCCTGACTGGTGGGGTCAGAACAGAAAGTAACTACCACGCCAATCCAAACAGAGCCGAGAGAAACAGCGCTGAACTATGGCAAAGAAATCGAGAGAGCAGGTGGAAAGTTACCAGGTGGAGTCTTCAGTGCTAAGCCCTCTGGTTGACAAAGCTTATTACTTAACATGATACGTGGTGCAGCATATCCTGATGCTTTTCATACAGCAGGTTACAAGCAGTGAGATATAGGAAAGGTAAGAGTTTGAAAATCTAGAGCTTAGAAGAGAAAAATCTCTGTCACATAAGTAAGCATTTGAATTTCTACTTTTTCATTTCTTTAATTACATCTAACATCTCATTTTTACGTTGATTACCTAGAACTTTGAAAAATCTATTTGCTAATCCAAGTTTGGATCCTGTTGTCCGACGTTAGCCTCCCATTTTGAAAACTTCAGCCCATTTCTAGTTAATGAACAGGGAGAATACACTGACCTAAAGTGGAATTTCAACAAACTTTAGCAGTCCCCCTCTTATGAAGCAAAATATCATATTCTCATAAGCAACCAGGATGTTCCAAAACATTCTGCCACTACCTCCCTGCAGCAGATAGTGCCAAGTCAAGACTGAACAAGTAAGAACACCTAGGAAGTTAATCCAAATTATTAATTTCCTTCAGCATCTCATAATAAGCTAACCAGAACAAGCTTGTTCAGTACATGGCAAGGGATGACCTGCTAGTCCTAACAGAAAGGTTATTAGAGTGTAGCTGGAGTGTCATTTATGTTTTATACTGAAGTTTTTCATCATTCCGTGGTCTTTCATAACTTTGTTTACAAGGAATAGTGCTTTCTGTTCAGTATTACTGTTCAGCCAAATTAATAACAACACTTTGCACTCAGGCCTAATTATTTAAAGAATTCCTGTAAAGTGCAAGTGTCTGGTTGAAAGAGCACTACTGTAATAACTTTATTATGAATCATCCTAAAGCAAACGCCACACTCAGAAATTAAGTTCTGTAAAAGCAGAAGTTTAAAGTTGAAGAACCCCCAAAAGGAATTCACAGATCAACAGCAGAGTCAGAAAAAGAAACTCAGGGCCTTATTTGAACTCTTTAAATTTAAGCTCAAAGACATGACAAACTATCCAGAAAATAACATGAAAGCAAAGACAACCAGAACATACTCCCTTTTTTTTTTTTTTCCAAAGAAAACAGTAAATGCTTTTTTATCCTTACTTGATCAACATTGCTTGATTTGGCAGCAGTTCCAGATGAATTTTCCCTCCTTCCTGTGTTCTTAAATAAGCAAATTCCTCCAACATATCAATATCTGAGGAAAACGTTAAAGATTTGAGTAGGGAAACAATGATAGAGAACATTCATTCTTATCCCTCACATCTGAAGCCACATTGCTGAAAGGACAGTCAAACTGAACAGCTATTGAAAGCTATTCTTAAAAGTGACAAAGAAGATCACAGGCATGTATTCCTAATCCTCCACAAATTTATGAGAAAAGGCTTTTTAAAGTGCAAAAACATCAGGTAATTTATTTCCTTTCTTCATTGCTTCATATCCATAGTCAGAGGTAAAGAAAGTTTATTTCTTAAAATTCCCTGGTAGTTTTTACTTCCTTTTTCTGCATTGCAGGTTATGGTGCTGTTTTTCTGAATGGAAGTGCAATGGCAATGTACTCAAGAGTACTCTCAAGTGCCAGAACAGGTGACAGGAAGCATATTTACAGTCCATTGTGCACTTGTCCTTTTGTAAGAGGCTTTCACAGTATGGAAACAAATACAGAATATGATTCAGGGAAAGAGCTACTGCTGAAATTGTCTAACAGTTTTTTCAGTGTGAAAAATTCTTTCACAAGATGTGAAAGACATTGTTGGTCAGAGAAAGGATACTTGTGACATAGTTGAAAAAATTCTCATACTGGAAGTTTCCTTGTTGGCAGATTTTGTTGATGGCTTTCAGGAACAAGTTCTCACCCCTTGGCCACTCATGCTGAAGCAGAACAACTACGTGGCCCAGCGCCATGTCATCTCTGCTGTCCGTGAAAGCTCTGAGCTTCAGTGAAAAAATGGCATTGAGACAATCAGGAAACACATGCTGCTTTTAGAAATATATGGGATTTATCTCACCTACATCTGTGCAAATATAGAAATGCTTTAAAAGAATATATTAAGGCAGAATGAAATACACTTCTAAAGTAGGTTGGAAATTTCCAGCTAAAATATCAACTTCTCTCCACTGACCTATATAAAGGGAAGTCCAAACAGAGACAAAAATTTTGAGATCAATTCTATCTCCTCTGCTCAAAACTAGAGACAACAAACCCTCCCCCATCAACACTCCACTACCCCCTCCAAAAAAAGATGGTTCACCAACCCATTTAGGTGAGAAGGATTTGAGCCTTTCACACTTAGTCCCAGGAGTGGGATAAGGCTATGCAGCTTCAGGAACGTACGTAAACCAGGCCTTAGAGACAGGAAAGAACTTGAAGCCCCAATTGACCTTATCTTACCTTGAAACAAGCTAACAAGAGATGAAGGCAGTAAGGCATGATAGCTCTGCTGGTACACGGCCAAAGCTTCAAATCAGACCCTGCAACAGAACAGTTCTTTAGGGGTCTCATGATTATCTAAGTTTGAAAGAAATTGGAATGGAGTAAAACAAATCTACTATTGCTAATCTCAGGTAGGGAGGAAAGCTCTGAAGATAAATTAGGAATGGTTCAAAAGGTGAACTTAAATTTTTAATTTTTTTTCTTCATTTCTCTTTTCCTGGGGTAGGACTTCGAGAGGTACCAGCATGAAAATCACAATACACACCCAAGAAGGGATAAAAAACTTCCTGTTTTCAGAATACAAAATGAGAATAATTACATACTGAACCAGAACACATGAACTGACACTGAGTTTAGGGTAGTAGCAACTCCATACCTTTCCTGAATTTAGACTTGACTTTAGGTTGCTCCTCTTGCACTTTACCTCCTTCTTGTATTGGAAGTAAAATATAGCACATGAGATCGAGCACTTTTTCACATGTTTGCTATAAAAAGAAGGGACATGATAATGCTAAATTTAAAGTTCTTAAAATTCAGGTATGTTAATAATTATTAAAAATTGCAGACACCATAAAAGAAAAAAAATCACAAAATCTCTGCTAGAACTTGAATGGCCTTAATACACAGCTAAGTTTGGCTAAGCAAAAGACTGAGTTGTCCTTTAACAATCTCTGAGAGCCTACATATATAATTTTAATTGTGAAAAAATATGTATTGCCATTCTTCATTTCAAGGGTGTAAGATCAAAAACTGCAATCAAAACCTATTTTATTTTGAAGGATTAAGTTTTCATATGTATTCTTAGAACAGTTTTGTAAAGCTTGTTCTGTTCATGGTAAAAATAGAAAGGAAAATGGCAATCTGACAGCATGACAGAAATTCAGTTAATTTTTAATGCTATTTCCTAGAGACAGTAAGAGGTCTGTAGGGATATATGATCAAATTTTCAGTGAAAAAGCACTAAACTGGAAGGGACAAAAGCACTTGTCCAGTAACAGTAGGATGATGTTAGATCCTAAGAGACACAGCCTTTATTATCAGTGCTGACACTCACTGACCTCAGACCACCATGCACAGCTGTAATATTAAAAACACAAAACACGTATTGCAAAAGTAAAGCAAGTTCAGAGGTCAGGCCAAGATAATATTGTTCTGGAGTCTCTTATACTGTCAGTTGATAACTATTTTATAAGATGATTACAGAAGTTTCTTTACATTTTCTTTCCCCATGAAGACTATACCTAAGAATTTTCCCTCAATTTTAAGAACTGATTCAATAAAGTTAAAGAATTCAAATTTAAGGGTACATTTACAGACAAGTCAAACACTTGTAGCTATGGAAAACTGTAACTAAACCCTCAAATCTTAACTATCAAATAGACTATATATATGTAAAAGAGAGTTGCTAATGGACAGTCAGCTAATATGGCAGGAAGCGTAATTCTCCCTGTGAAGCACAGATTTTTCAGTAGACTGTGGCTTATGTTTGATACCCTCTTGAAAGCAGGAAAATTCAAAAGAAGAAGACAAATGGGAACCACAGGGCCAGATGATGAAGGATCAGTGTGTGGAATGCTGTACATACCCGATATTCTCCAAGGGCAAAGTGGCATGATGCTAACTGGATTAGTGCTCTCTGATTTTCTAGAGATCCTTGTCCTGTAATTTGCTGTGGAGAATGAGAGCCCTGAAGAGCTGCCAAGTGATGGAGGCTGCTGATTGCTTTTTTGTACTGCCCCTTTAAAAACAAATATAAAAAACCACTGTTACGGTCTTCTGTATACAATAGGTAGAAAAACAGAACTAAAAATTCCCTTACAGAAAGCCTTCAAAACAGAGTGTCCAAGTAACAAGCTTTCAAAATTTTAACCTAGCCAACCACTCCCTAGTGATGGGCTGTGTACAGGAGTGTGGATCAATCATTTGCAAGGCAGTGAGAAGATAAACAGAATTCTGCTTTAAAAAGCCAGTTTACAAAATCATATTTGTAACTGAATCAAATAATCATAGTCTTGAGTTAACAGTTTATTTAAACTAATAAAGTTTGAAATAGCTCTTGTTCAGGTAACAAGTACAGGCAAAAAAAAAAAAAGACCCACAAAGGAAAAACAAAGAACAAGCTTTCTTCTTTAGGTGGTATTGGAATGAGCACAGTCAGCATAATTTTTGAGGAGAATGATAAATATTAACTGAGACGTATTCAAATCTTTTGCTGTTTGAAAATTCTTCTATTTGTGTTCCAATATAATGCACTAACAGAATAATAAAATGCACTTTTCTTCCATAACACTACATATATATATATATACATATATACACACATCTATATACAGACACATATATATTTATATCCACTGTTAAAAATGCCTGCAGAGAGGTCTTTCCCATATGACAAAACTAGCTGGACTCAAACAACAGCTATTGGGACAGGAATACCCAAAGCAGGCTACCTAGCCTGCAGTACAAATGGTGTAGCTCTATCCCCACAAGGGTCATATTTTAAGGCATAAAATCAGTAGATACTATAAGCAGTCAAACTTGCTAATCAGAACAGTTATTTATTAGAAGGAAGAGCAACACAATCGTGTTGTTTTTCCTAGTTTATACTGTATTTTTTTTTACCTGGTAGATGATCATGTCTGTAAGAAAGATTCTTAACCAAAGCCAGGTCTCTGTCTTCCATGACAAACAAATTCTGGTGAACTCTGCATAAGTGGTTAGAGAAGAGAAAGTAAAAGGGATAATAAAGCATTTCATAGCTTTGGGTTAAAAGTCAATTATGTATATAAAAAAGCTCAATTTAAAAATGGAAAAAAACCCCCATCAAAACAGTAAGAGTATGAAATCCTTCAAATACAGAATACTCTCTTCCTATACACTCAGATTTTGATTACACTTCTCTTCACAGTGTCCAACAAATCTAAAAGCAGCTAGGTGGTACTATTTCCCTGCTTTTTAGAAGAGAAATTTTTTTCAAGATTATCACACCAGATATTATCAGAAAGAAAGAAAGAGTAAACACACATTTTCTTAAGCATAAACTAAGGCAGCCATTAGCAGCACACCCTCACTCAGCATTATCAGCTCTACTGCCGACCAACTGCTCCAACAGAAGTGGAGGTGAATGAATAAAGAATGAAATGAAATGAAATACAGGAATAAAATATTCAGAAACACAACAACTGATAAAGCTCCTTACTGGAACTGTTATCAAAAATACTCAGGACCCAAAGTAATTTCGATTTTAAGGATTCATAATTGACAGGAATTCCATTTTAACAACAGTAAAATTACTTCTATGCAGAGCAATGAAGTCTAGATGCAACTCTGCCTGCAGTTAGCCTTACCTTTGTCAAGTGATTCCAGAGAATAGAGCAGCTCCCAGCTCTCTCTTGCCAGTTTGAAGCTCTCTAATACTTCGATGGAGTTTGCAAGATCTGCCTTGTTTACTGTAATATGGCGACTTCGTGCCTTCCCAGAAGGATCCTCATCATCTGAGCTCTGCTTGAAAGTCATTATAAAACAAAAATATTAACTTCTTAATTTATACTTATTTCAAAGGACTCTAAAACCACAGAAGTTCCACTAAACACAATAAAACAATTATGTATTAGAGATACCAAGGTCCTAGTTTAAGTGGCTTTAAGTGATTTTTTGCTTAGCTTGTTTTAGTATGAGACCAATCAGTTTTGCTACCAAGAAACTCAGTGGCACAGTGTGATAGGCAGTATCCCAAGCAAATTTATTCTCTTAAACATGGAGTACCATCACTGAGCTTCAGAGAGATTATCTGTTAAAGTACATACACACTTAACAGTTTATCACTCAGTTTAAGCCTACAATGACATAATGCAAAGGAAATTCTTGTATAAGTGTGTACTATCAGCAGAGAAATTCTTTAAAATACTGGCTTTCTACATTAAAGCACTATATTTTAATATATTAAAATATATTGACAGTTCCAGTCATGAAAAATCAATTACTCTGGAAGTTTAGCTGTAGAATATCTGACTGGTATAGCTACCTTCCAAACAGTTTCTGCAGCGTCTGCTGAACTCCTTCAAGTTAAAGCATTCACAGCAGTACATTTGCGTCTACAGCAATTGCTGCAAAAATTGTTTTATTCTTGCTGGCTTTAGAAAAAAAATATGTTTGAAAATTGTGGTCATAAACAGCTATTCCAGTGCAGCTCTAAAAATATGTCTATTACATCAGTGCCAAAACCACTGTTGTCTAAATTCCAGCACCAATGCTGTTCTTGTTATGAATTAAAAAGTCTAAAAAAGTTACCATTGTTTTTTCTCTTCCTTCAGCAAGTTTTCTCTTTTTGTGTATGTGTTTATTACGATCAATATCTGTATCACCATAGACATTGGATACATCCTCGAGAAGAACCAGTGGGGTTTGGTTTGGAGCATTTGGACCTGGATTTAAAGACACATTAATTCACAATTACTCTAAACTGATACGAAAGGACTCATGTCTACAGCAAGCTGGTTTTGTTTCCTTCACAAGTAATGACTATTATACTAGAGAAAACAATCTGAAATAAAGTCACTTAAGTTGCATAAGCTCAAAGCATCCTGGTAAAGCTATGGTTTCCTCAAAGCAGCCTTATGGTAGAGGTCAGAATGCATTACCAGACATCACAAGAGTTTGCCTGAGAGCTTCAGAGTATTTTTGAATTCTTTTCTTATGGAGCTGTCACACGATATACTCAGGTAGCAGGTGTTCTCTCATCAAACATTATTTGCTTTTATATAAGTATAATAATTCAATAGATGAACGGTGCAAATGGCTCTGAAGTTAACAGCCGCAAATATGGCAAAGCAAAGCAATATTCTCAAAACATTCTCATGAGAAACCAAAGCAATATGCTGAGAGGCACTGATGCCTCAAAAAAGTGAGTATATTTTATGACAAGATTTCCCTGGTATGATCATTCAGTGTCAGCTTTGATCCCAGTGATTTCAGTAAACAGAATTAAACATTTAATTGACTGCCAGAGTTCATCTTCACTCTCCGAAGTCTCTAGAGAAGCCTCAATTTGAAACACAGAGACAAGTTTTACTTTCACTGGTGTCACAGAACACCTGGTGGGATCTGGTAGCTGTTATTTCAAACCCCAGAGCTAAAGTTTCATTAAATATAAAATATGAACAATACTTCTTAATCTCAAACAACACTGGTACATGATCACTGCTGAGACAGCTTTCCTTCCAAAAACATTTCCTCCTTTTGCACAATCAAGTTGCATATAGATGTGCAAAGCTCAGACAAAGAGAAATATAAAGGATAGGGAAAATCCATTAATCTCTTTCTCTTTTTGAAATCTCTGCCCCATAAGACAGTAGTGCAGACGAGTATTTTCAGTTTGTGCATTTCTTCTGTTTCTATTTGCGGAAAGATGCAAGGCTAAGGCCTCATTCATAATTGCAAAGAACTATTTTGAGAGTTCAGTAGAAGGACAATCTACTCCATCTATTTCATCTACTGACATAAAAGAACCCATATTAAGCTTTCCCATCTACTCAAAAGTGATGCGCGAGAGTCCTCTACAACAGAAGTTAATGTTAGAAGAAACAACCAACCTGGCATACTTTACAAATAAGGTTATCTCCTTTAGCTAGGTCCAAACTAAATACCACCACCGAAATGTCCCCTACACAAAGGCTACAACACACTGAAATCACCTCTCCTGTACCATCATCTATTCCACTGTATCAGGATCTAACCTCTGCAATCTGAAAATAGAGCCAAGACATAATGCAGAAAACGGCATCCATGAAAAACACATATGAAAGTACCACAACTGGGATGCTGGAAGAGTTTCCTCACTAGGACCTCAAGAACTGCCCAGTTCTAACACCTGAGGAGAAAAGAATGGGTTTTTCTTTTATTCATACTGATTTAAATTAAAGCTAGCTAAGCTAGCTTTCCAAGAAGTATTCTCTTCTAATGAAGAGAATGAATTCTCTAAATGAAAACAAAACCTCACCTCACCCTTGACTGGGGCTGCAGACCCTCTCTTACAGTACTGAAAGTTACACAGCCATACCAAGTGTAGTGTTGTGTTTTTCTGTCTATCCAAGCTCTAGAATCTAAACTTACAGAGTTTTTAATTGTTTTGTAGCAGAGAGTGTTATAAATAAACCTCTGAAAGCCTCAGCCCAAATAGCAACTGCTGCCAAGCCTGCAGGCAGCCTGAAAGTTAGGTGTGAATTGCCTCATTCATTTCTCAAGTCTCCAGCAAAGCAGATATGAATTATGTAAGAGAAATGCATTGAGAAGTTTTTCCTCCAGAGGTTTCTTGCAAATCCAGGCACATGAGAAGAAATCTTAGAGCTACAGATTAAGGAGGAGACAGCATTTTTCTCCAGCACTATGCTTCCAAATTATGCAGGATTCAACATTTCTACAGTAAACCCTCCAAAGAGAAGGAGGAAAAACTTTAATGATAGAAAGACTAAGAAAGGCAGTGAATACCACTGGACTTTAATGCTAAAGCAGAAATGAATACAAGATGTCTCCGAAATACTTTCCTGATGTCAGGAAATGACAGAGGGTACCACAAACACTGCACCAAAGGGACTGCACTTTGCTACCTCAAAATACTTTCTTTTTTTGGTAGTTCAGTCTGAAAACACTAGCTCTGAAATACTCAATTGTACAAGTTAAAAAGGAACATTTTCACTAGTTCTTCATTTCTTCCTCAACTCAGAATCAAGCAGCTAGAACTACAAGCACAGTTGAAGGATCTCCCTGCTCCACCATTACTCTTCTTTCCTCTGGACAGAACAAAAAACTCAACCCCATTAGTTCCTGTATTTGTTAAAGTGACTACATGTTCTTTGCATACAGGTTGCCATATCATTTGTCCTCTGAGCTTAGCTATCTACTGACAGTGTTCAACTGATTACCCAACATTCTGTACAGCTGCTTAAAACACATCATTTGTACTGACTGTTTCTTCAGTCAAATGATCACTTGCTCCATGCAGAAAAATGTGATGAAACTTATGATCACAACACACGGAATTCAAATTATAATTTTATTATGAATCCATAATTTTAGTGTTAATAAGTACTAATTACCTACAGTGATAATTGTTATCATTCCAAGGAATTCCCTGTCAGTGAGTGAATAAGCAGGAAATGCACATTATTAAGAGCTGAAAATTCCTCTTTGTGATGCTGTTTATTTCAGTAAGCTCTAACAAAACGGAGAGTAAAGAACTTCCCTCAACTTCTGGGCCACCTCTGAAAAGTCCAATCAATCCCTGAAGAAACAATTCGAGGTGTTCCAAGCAATCTGATATGTCCCAAATGCAAATCTGAGTCCGTAGTAAAATACACAGGTAACATTCACATGCTAAATGTTCAATTTACTAATTAAATACAAATTAGGATTAATGTGCAAAGCACACCTTAAAGATCATGCTTAAACTATACAAAGAAATCCAAGTCGGAAGCTTGTTAATTTCAGGAAATCTTTTCCTATTCAGCTTTTATTTGCCCTATTATAAATTTGTTGTGTGTTCCCAATGCAAAAATATCTTCAGTTATCTAATGGAAGCCTTTTGTAGAATATTTTGATTGAAGGAAAGCAGGGAAACACCAGCTTCAGAGAAAAAAAATCAGGAGAAAATGAGAGAAACATGATGCTGATGGAAGAGTAGGAATCAACTCTAGAAATGTTTCTCATTGTGTGTGGTTTGTTAGTTTTCTCCCTGCTAGACAACTGCTGCTGGCCAAGGTTGAAGCCACGATAGTTACACTGATCTTTGGTCTGATCCACTACAGAAGTTGTTATGAAATACCTCTCCTGGTAAGATTAATGGCTTCAGAGAATTACAACAAGACCCATGTCAATGACACTTTGTAAGATGACCATTTCAAAAGACTAATGAGAAAAGATCTCACAGACATTAGCAATGAAATCACAAAGCACTCGTTACAGAAGTTGAAACATTAGAAACTAACCTTGAAAGAGTGATGGCTGGATGTTGCTGACATACTGAAACGCATTTTTAAAGAAGACCAACATTGTGGAATACACTACTTGATTCTTATATTTAGCGTGGGCATCACTATCAAAGTTACTGATGTATCTGCAGAGATCTTTCATTCGATGCAAAATATCACCAAAACTTCTGAGGGGAAGAGAGGCAAAAAGAATTCAGGATGCTACACAGACTCAGAAACTAAATGAAAGAATGCACAGTGAATATCAAAATCTTAATGCTTCAGCTGAGGACATCCCCCCACCTCAAGTCAGTGGAAGCTGAGAATACACGCTAGTGAAATTTCACTGAACATTTACCATGTTTCTCTTTGCTGAGGCACACAGGGAAGGACACCACACAGTACTATAGTTCTTACGTATGACTTTCATCATGAAAAATTGAGTTTAGAGATTAATTTGAAAGTGCTGTCCAGAGCCACGTTTCTGCTTTATATTGTATGGTCTTGAAAGAAAAGCTGCTGTGAATTTACACAAAATTCTCATGTTAAAATCCTTCTTCAACACACGTCCTTCAGAATTAAAAAGCCAAATTCTCCTTGAGAAGAAATACCCGGAAAAGTACACTTTTCTTACCTTCTTCCCTTATCCATTTGCCATTCACACCTCATTCCCACCACAGACAATATTTTAAATAGCCTCTCCCAAGGATCTGTAATCTGGGATGATTTCTCTGTGAGACCATCTATTATGTATTTCTGAGAGCTGCGCTTGCTTGGAGACATAATATCAGAGGAATCTTGTGAACCTAGGAAAACCAGCACATTTTTCTATTCATAAAGAAACCAAACAAACTGATCAGTTTTAAAGAAGAAGACGTAAAAATTATGTCAGAGCTTTTAGGGTAACCATTCTTTACTGAGAAGGCTAACAGGGAGCAGGAGGCATTTCTGCCTCCTCATACAAGAGAGCTGACAGGCTGGATAAGGATATCTTGGACATTTCGTCCTACCTCTCAGTAGATAGGCTGAAGCACCATGGGGTATTTTGCAATCAAAGAACTAAGAAACATCAAATTCTACTATTAATTGTTGTCTACATGTTACATTAAATTAAAATAATGCATTTTTTACTAAAATACATTATAAGAAAGTTTAATTTTGTAAAAATATTCTTACCTTGATATTGGCTTTCAGTCTGTGTAGATCTAGTTACATAGTTAATATAAAATTCTGCTGCTTTATTCAGATATTTATATAACAAGCTGGCAGGAAGTCGTACATCAGGATTATTAATTATCAGAGGAAGGACATCACAAACTAAAAGAGAAAACAAACCAAAAATATTCTTTAGGTTTGTGGGGCTTTCTGTTCTATTTGTCCTAGGTAAGGTTTTTCAACCAGCAATGTGAGCCTCCATCTCTGGCTGACCATACCCCACAAAGAACCGCACATGACTGACTGCAATACCAATTTGTACTATATGGTCAGCCTGGACTAATGTGGCCTGTGAGCTTCTTCTGACCAAAGCAGTTTTCTAATTGCAGTATCTTGAAAGCAGTTTTACTGATCTCAAAATCCAGCTGTACTAAAAAGTAAAACAAGAACATCAGTATTTTCTTACCAAATAATTTTCTGAAACAATTCACTGGAGATTCTTGGTCTTCAATACTTTCAGCGTCTAATAATGTTTCTCCAAGGCCTACCTGTGTGAGCAGAGGTGAAAATCAAACACTGGACCAATGGTTTTAGAAACTTTTTGACCTACAATTCAATGGGATTGAACAGTAATTCAGTGGATGCATGAGTAGCATGTGCAAATCTCCAAATGTATACTTAATAACAGGTCCATACTTAATAACAGGTGAAAAGCAATGCCAGAAGACAGCAAGACAAGAGAAAAACCGTGACACGTGACTACGTTAGTAAAGACACGCACAGACAGGTGAAAGCAATACATGACTGATATTTTTTCATTTACAAAATAAAGGATTGCTTTATTGGCTTCCATTTGTTTTCTGCCTTATTCCTTTCTGGTGGTAACCTCATGATAAAGCAATCTGAACTATTAGCCACAATTAAACATGAATAAAAAGACTCACCCCCTCACTAGGCAAAGGAAAACACATTTCAGCAAAATCTCAAGAAGCAGAGTGCCAATATCCTGAACAGTTACTGTGAGCTTCTCTTCTCTTACCCCGTGTTGCACCACTGTCTCTGGGAAACGTCTCAGAAGTAGTAGTAGCATTTCTGCCCTTTCTAGTGTGTTAAAGCATTGCTCTGTTGCCTTCAGTAACATTTCACACTGGACCCGACCAGGAAGAGTCTCAAATAATCCTTAAAAAAAAAAAAAAGAAATTAAGACATATAGCTTGCTGTGTCTGAATTGTAAAGCTGACTGAAAAAGGGTAAAAGATGAGTCAACAGCACCTTGCCTTGCAGACCGAAAGGGATTTCCTTATGCTTTTCTCTGCTTTTAATACACATGACACAAAAAAAAAAAGTCTGTTTCTTTCAAAGAAGACCAAATTAATATTTATCTGTGTTTATTCGGGTGCAGAGAACTTGAATTAACAGGTAAGACTGCTAATGAGTGGAGTACTCAAAATCCTAATATTTGAGCATTCAACATTTCAGGATGTTTTTTCAAGACTGTTCGTTTATTTTTGACTTACATTCTACTTCTATAATTAATATTTTAATTCTTAAAATTTAGGTTTTTTCAATTTAAACTTCTAATGAGACCCCAAAAAGAAACTAACATATTTTCCCTGTATGTTTTATGTATTCACTCTGAAAAATAAACACATCCCATGAAAAATCAAATGTTCTCTTAACTGGAATAGCTTGTTTGCAGAGCTACACACTGCTTATCCTTAGAACTTCTGAAGGACGTATTCAAACTGCAGGTTATAATTTTTCAGGTGTAAATCCTACTTTCAAAACTCCCTGTGGTTGCCAGCAGTGAATGCCAAGCCCTTCTCGTCACCATTCAGTTTTACAACCCTCACTTCATTCATACAAATTGATCTCATCTTTATGATCATTCACTGTTCTCTGCACTCTGTGGGATGACGAGTCGCAAGTCCCATTCCACATATTCCCTATTCAATCTCTTTTCTAAGTGCTTGCTGTTTTGGCAGACTCAGTCTACCCATATCAGGGACAAAGCAATGGGAATCAGCCTGTCAAATCCCTTTATTTTTCCTAAGCCTAACACACCAAATGAAGTCTTTAAGGACGAGTTGAGAAAAAAAAAAACCCTGCAGCCCACAAGCAAAGTTACAAAGACTGACACTTACTTGTCACACTAGATATGTAATCAGAGGGTTTATCCTTAGGTTCCTTCAGGATAGGATCCTTACCTCTTAAAAACTGTGTCTGCTTGTCCTGTGAGTCATTCCTTAGTGCTGATGTAATAACGCTGATCTCCCTCCATACAGCAGGTTGGTCTGGAAAATTCACAAACCTGTAACAAAGTTTGAGGCAAGGATTGCACAGTGACCTCAAAATCTGCTTCCAAGGCAAAATCTTTCCATGAAAGTATGTGCATGGGCAAAATAAAAAATAAACCCTTCCTTTTTACTGTCTATTTTTAATTAATTAGAACTTTTCTGCTTAGTTTATCCACACGGATTTTCAAGAACACTCATACTGTATTTTTGGAAAGTCTGACAATTTATAGAAATGAGCACCTGGCATAATTGTAGGGTTCCAGCTTTGATTACTTACATGTCATAGAGCAGCCTGCCTGCAGACGCTGTCCTTTCAGCATTCCTCTCGATAGTGTACATCTCATACTGCGGGAGGCAAGAACAGAACATTACCTTTCCTGAATACTTTATGGATCAGATTAGTCCTTCCACTCTAAAAAAACTGTCCTCAATTTGCTACAGCACTCTGAGTAACAGAAAACTAAAGGAGTGCAACATTTGCTGGACAAATTAGGAAATTAGTTTAGACTACCTAATCACACATTAATTTAGGCATAAGCTTCTGTATGATAATATACTTATAATTAAAATTGTTAATATTAACAACCTTCCAGTATCTGAAAGAGGCCTACAGGGAAGCCGGAGAGGGAATCGTTGTCCGCAACCATAGTGATAGGTAAGGGGTACAAGGAGTAATGGATACAAACTCAAAGAGAGGAAATTTACACTAGATATCAGGAAGCAATTCTTCACTGTGAGAGTAGTGAGACCCTGGGACAGAGTGCCCTGGGAGCCTGTGCATGCCCCAACACTGGAAGTGCTCAAGGCCAGCGTGGATGGGCCTCGCGGCAACCTGGTCTAGTGGAAGGTCTCCCTGCCCACGGCAGGGGGCTGGGATTAGATGATCTTTAAGGTCCCTTCCAACCCTTAACATTCCATGGTTC
This sequence comes from Platyrinchus mystaceus, assembly GCA_035041135.1. NCBI lineage: Eukaryota > Metazoa > Chordata > Aves > Passeriformes > Tyrannidae > Platyrinchus > Platyrinchus mystaceus. The sequence continues at coordinate 27,305,664 of JAWWLV010000144.1, forward strand.
TACGAACACGCTGGCTTAATCTTTACACAAATACAAAACTTAGAAATCAGGGCTTGTAGCCAGTCAAACGCAATGCAAAGACCCCGAGCTGTTATAAAAGCCATACGTAGGAGAGGTATCTTAAATTTATTATTATTATTATTATTATTATTAGCTACGTCACCGCGGCAACCCACGGCCCCGTCCCCCGCCCCCATTGGCCGAGCCGCCTGTCAATCAAGCAGCGCCCGCAGCAAGGCCGTACGGCGCCCCCGGTACCGAGCGGGCGCGACAGCAGCGGCGCTCACCTGGATGTTGAAGTCGGCGGGATAGAGGCTCCGCGCCGTGATGAGCCAGGCCTTGGCCGCCCACAGGTCCCCCGGCACCAGCTCCCGGGCCCGCTTCACCAGGAACTCGCAGTCCCCCTGCGCCGACATCTTGCTCCCGGCCCGGCCCAGCCCCGCCCCAGCCGCCGGGCGGTGCGCATGCGCTCCGCAGCGCCCCGAGGCCGGGTCGCCCTCACTTCCGCCCTTCCCTAGCGCGGCGCGCTGCTGCGGGGACGCGCGCCTGCCGCCATCTTGGAAGCGGGCAGGCGATGTCCCGGCCCGCTGGGCCGGACACAGGGATGGGCGGGAGGTGGCAGGACCGGGAGGGTGGGAGGAGGCTGAGGACGGCACGTGGAGCAAGATGCGCGCGTTCTGGGAGGGCTGGTATAGGGAGGCACGAAGGACTAGAGTTTTTTCGTGAAGCCCAGGGCTGTAGTTTGGGTTTCAGAACGACCATAAGGAATGTTGGAAGCAAAGGTGAAAAGGGCCTCCTGCCCTTCAGCCTTTGGCAGCCAGCGTGGTCGCTGGTAGGAGATTGGCCGAGCTACCCTCAGGAAACCCGAATTTTGTCCCCATGTGCCACGTCTATAAAGGTGCTGAGAGGCAGCAGAGTTAAATCACTGATGTCAGCTGCAGTGCAGCACTGCCCTCCTTAATCTGGTGTTGCTGCAAATCAAAGCCCATTTTAAAAGACCAGGGAGCTACTGCCTGGGCTCGTGCTTCTCAAAGGTTCTTACAGTCCAGTACCAAGGTCACCATTGGCAGATGCCAAGAAAAGCAAGACCTTTCACCACAGGAATGCACCTAGCTTTAAACGGCTGGGAACTGAGACTTGCTTGTTCCCTTTTTTGGTGTTAGGATGCTTGATGGCAAACTTAGCCCTTTCCGTTACTTAGCACATAATTAAATGTCTGTTTCTTTCCTTGTCGCTTTGTTTGTTTGCTTCTTTCAAGTAGGCTCTTCCTTTTGTCACAACAGTCCTTACAGACTTTACACTTGGGGACTTCCACTGATCAAATCCATAAATCTACACATGCAAGAGACAGTGTAATAATCCGATTAGCAAATAGTTTTAACAGACTCGTAACTTCTGTTATAGATAAAAAAGGTCCCCGTTTTCCTGCTGAGGTGACTGTGGTTTATTTTTGCCTTGCTCTTTCTCAGTTATGGCACAAGGCTCACATATGCCTCTCATTCTGCTGCAGATGAAAATGTGTTCTCACAGTGTTAGCCTGCCACACATTTTCAGCTGTAGAGTCCCTGTGAGGACTGGTAATTTTGCTTCTCAGCTCTTCCTCCCCATACTGTTGTCAATTTCTCCTCTTTCCATGCTCTCTTGGTGGAAATCTGATTTGATTTCACCCTGTGGCCACAATGTTGGCCATGCCTGGGGGAGAGCCGCCATGTGAGAATTGAAAATCAGCAGATTTCAGCAAGAAGTGTGCTTGGAAAGGCTTTGCCCTGTGAGGGAAGAGGCTGAGTGCAGGCTAACATTGAATTGTTGTGATTCCATGCCCTGTTTTGACTTGTGCTGCTGTACTAACAAATACTAATTAGGGATCCTGACAAACTAAGGCAGTAAGAACTACTGCACAAGTGTCTTACAGAAAGCGCCCGACCCTGTCACAGGGCTGCTGCGGGGTCCTGTTCATTGCCCCCTTTCTCAGGGCTCTCACCATACACTGGTCAGCTGCACTTTGAAGGAACACAAAGTAGGTAATTGCTTTTCCATTCAGAAAGATGACAAAGCCACAGCAGAAAGTCAGCTGTCCCTCATAAAGCAGGCACCTCCTCTTCCTCTCCTGCCCCTGCTATCAAATCTACAGACTGTTGTAGGATGGCACAGGTCCTTAAAAAATGGCTTCACAGCCCTGCAGTCCCTTGCAAGTGCAGCAGTGTTAATCACTGGCTGGTGTGTGTAGGTCCGTTTCAAGCTCTTCCCTATGTACTTGTGCAGATGCATATAGACAAATTTGATTAAAAAAAAAAAATTAGGAGTTTTACATTTTGGGGCTGAATATGGTAACAAAGCTGTGCATTCTGTCTCTTCAGAAACTGCCCAGCAAGGACTGATGGGCTGTTTGGGGTTCCCCATATGCTGCCTGTGAGGCCAGGATTAGGATGCTGCAAAGAGTGAAATGGATGGCACGGTGTTACCAAAAGTTACTTTTGAAAATGAATGGATGCATGAGGAGTCCCCTGAAAAATTGCTGGTGCAGAATCACACCTAAGACACCACCTAGGCAGAGGGACAGCAGTTTTTGAACCAGTTTCACAAGGTGTCCTGAAAGCAAGATGTAGGCAAAGGGGAATACCTCCAGTGAATTAGGAACACCCTTTTTCTTTTTTTTTTTTTTATTTTTTCTGTGTGTGTGTGACTGTGTATTAGCTGGACACTTTGGATTATTTTATTTTTTTTATTTCGCTTAAAGCTGTGAATAGTCTTTTTTTTTCAAACAAAATACTCTGCTGCTTCTTGCAGAGATTGTGAATCCCTGCTTCTGTATTTATTTCTACAGCTCCATGTGTTTGCCAGTCCACTTAGCCCCTTCAGGAAAGGAAGAGCTGAGAGTCCAATTTTGCATCGTACAAACAGTGTAACTTGAAGAAATCTGAAGAGGGCATAAAAGAAGATAGGAACAACCTGAGGACTGTTTAGGCTTGGAAGATGTTAGACATAACAGAGGACTGACATTAAAGATGCCCAACCCTTGGACTTAGGAAGTAAAACTGTTTGCTCTGTGATCCTCTGACAGATACAAGACAGCCAGCAGGATCAGAATTGCAGGGGATTGGGGCAAGTGATGTCAGTGAGCAAGCAGGAAACACCACTGATGTTTCATTTGTTGGTGGGAGGAAGGGGAGCACTGTGGTTTTGTGGGTTTTGAGAATATGGGCACTATGTCCCTATCAGCTGACATAGGAGTAGTATTTGAAGGTACTTGGAACATAAACTGTAGTTTTTAGCTGAGCCGAGCTCTGTTTGGAGCTGTTGCCACACTAAACTTGAACCCCTGATATACCAATGGCACTGCATGCTCATCTCCCATTCCAAGGGCCAAGCCTGTAGGTGGTGGAGGGGCTGTGCTAGTTCTGTCAGGGGCTGAAGCTTCCTCTCCATTTAAAGTGGCTTTCCTGAGTTCTTGCCCAGATCGTGCTGTTTTGATTTCCACAGTGCAAGGCATGCTGGAGGTCTCAACATTTTAGCCAGACAACTGGAAGTGCACACAGCCTCCTTCCTGCAGGAATAGAGGACTCAGCTGAAATGCCTACATGAGCCTTGTTTTTCAGGAAGAGGCTTTGTAGCCTTCTGTAGCAGGAAATAGGCAGCATTGACCTCAAGGCAGTTGAGTCATCTGACCCCATGAAGGTTGATTTTTTTCTGGGAAGCTTGTCCCATTTCTTGAGGAAGGCCTGCGAGTAACAGCAATAACACGCATGGTGGATGCAGGTGGTGTGGCTGACGCAGCATAGGGACAGAGATACACGAGGTGTGCGAAGCCTGAGCTGCAGACCTTGGTGGTAGTGATCCAAAGTGCTTCCACACCACTGCTGAGGGGCTCCATGAGCCAAGAGAATGTCCAGAAGGCATTAGTTTGGCACGTAACAGCAGTGGAGGGTTTTGAGTGTCATTCACCACATTTTAAGTTTCTGGATCAGTATAATCCCAGCAGAGAGCATCCATTCTGTGTTGGCTTTCCTGACTTGGCCCCATAGGCTGTTGTCACTTACACAGAACTAGTGAATTAAAAACAAGCCCTATGGGCAAGTAGGTCGGGTTTGTGGTATGGAAAAAAGCCGTCTATAGTGTGGAGATGCAAAGGTTTAGAAAACTGCTGTGCTGCATGGTGTGGGCTTGAACTGACAGCCATTCCTTACGTCTGGACACCCATGCTGGGTGACATGGGGAGCAAGGACACTACTCTCTTTTCTAAAGCTTTGCATAATACTGAACAGGATAAATCTCCTTAATATCTTATGAGTGAGGCCTTTGAGAGGAGAGACTGTGTTGAGCTAGCAGTGTGGTGGGGTCTACACAAAAGGCAGTGATCATGCTGAAGGGTTTGTTGTTTTGTAGGGGTTTTTTTAACCAATTCTGTGCCCTTTGCTTTGTGCAGAGCTATTTCTACAACTGAAATGAGTTGTCTGGGCTGTCAGTCACTGAGAATTTTAGGTTGAGACCAAGTGTCTTCTTTGCCCCTTGCACCTGAAAGACAGTAGATTGAGATTGGATGACTGAGTGACAGATAGGAAGGGAAAAACAAAAGGAGACTGGGAATCCAAGAGTGGAACATCAGGGGGTGTGTGAACCAACACAGCCCTCTCCACAGAGTGATATCTGTTAATGACCTCATAGGTGGCGATGTTGATACCAATGCTTATGTTTCAGCAGATCTGGTAGCTTCTCGTGAAATGATAGAATGGAGATCTTTCACTCTGGAATTGTGTATAGTCTTGACAGTTGAATCCAAATTCTGGCTTCAAAACGCTAGAGTTGGCCATAATCCACTTAATTTCTGTAATAGCCTAAGGTAGCTTTTAATAATTGACCTCATTTTTACAGAATCAAAATAGTTTAGGTTGAAAGGGATATCAGGAGATCATCTGGTCCAGCTACCTGCTCAAAGTGCAAATAACTGTTGTTTTATGATACTAAGATAAACCAAAAATCCATTTCAACAAAAGAGCAAATGTTACCAGTTTCCTTCAGCCTGCAGTTTGACAGAGATGAGTGGTGGGGAGTCAGCATTTATAGGTGGAAAGATTTAGGTAGTCTTATGAGCAGATATTATTATTATGAGATGTGTTAAAGTACTTGCCTAGCTTTTAGGTCTGGGAAACTGAACCATGTTGTAATTACCTTCCACAGCACAGAGAGAATTATTAATCACCGTACTCTAATATGGCCAAAGCTATGCTAATATGGCTCCAGTGACACTACAGCTGGGGCTTTGGACACGTTGAGTTGTGTGGTGTTGTGAGAGCTTAATCTAGCAGCATACTGCTTGGTGCACAAATAGGACCTTGCATTAAGTTTACAGGTTAAAAGCTTAGAAAATACTGTATTTCACTTCTAAGTGGAAAATACTGTATTTCACTTTTACTTTTTGCAGAAACTTACTCTGCCATTTATGAAAGCACTTTTTAGGAGATAAACTCATTTTCATCTGGAAGGATTTCAAGAGAAGCTGTTAAAGAAGTAATTTTTCCATATAGAAGTTTGCTAAGTAGAGAAAGAACACGAATAGGGAGAATTTAACTCCTGGATATACTTCCTTTCCTTCTGCTGCTTTCCCACATATTCAAGCTCATAATGTCCCCGTGGCAACTCTGCAATCTGTATAAATAGAAAAGAAATTCTAAATTAACCGGCTGCATATGCTTGTCCCCACTTTTAATTCTACAGTCACATTGTAAAGTGCATTCCACGGTTTGTGTTTTCCCTTTTTTATTGCTTTTACAAATCCCATTCTTCCTTGCAAGTTCTTGCTGTGCACATGTCACAGGCATTCATCACCTTGTCACTTGGAGTGGCACTCATCTCAAAAAATGTTGCTGTCTGCAACCTCCTTTTGTGAAAGCCATCATAGGTCTGTCTGTAGGCGCTAAAGCCCAGAAGACCATTCAGGGGACCAAACACAGGTTGGAATAGGTTGGACTGTGCTCTGAATGCCTTTGCTTAGGTCTCCTTGGCTTGTAAAGGGGATGCAGGGGGATGCAGGGTGGTGTCCTCACCTGCAGAGATCTGTTTGGTAATTTCCTCTATGTGGTGATGAATGTGGCTTTATGAATGTTTAACCAGGTTGCTCAGTGTCCTTACTCCAGTCACAGTAGCTGGTTCAGCCCCTGAAGATGTCTTCAGTCATGGAGCTGTCATTCCCAGGAGGGACAGTTAACTTATCCCGCGTAGCTGCAGTCTCTGGTGGCTATCCAAGCTCTCTGCACTAAACACAAAGCTAGTCAGCAGCATGTGATTACTGATTTCCTTTAATCAGTGAGTGCTGCTTGGGCTACAGC
>JAWWLV010000144.1:27312086-27352226 GCA_035041135.1 Platyrinchus mystaceus
TGCACTAAACACAAAGCTAGTCAGCAGCATGTGATTACTGATTTCCTTTAATCAGTGAGTGCTGCTTGGGCTACAGCGTCCCAATGGAATTGCATTAGAGGTTTCCTCTGCAAGTACTGTGCTTTTCAAAATTGCTTTCCAACAGCATACTGAATGGTCTAAGCAGGGAAGGGAGTTTTAGCAAGCAGTCAGTCATCAGTAGCATCCTGCTCTTAAGCTGAGGTAATGATCGCTTCTTTAAATGTGCCTGCACTTTCCCCAAGAGCACACGGGTCTGATCCTTGAATGCAGGTATGCATCGGTGCTCAACTACCCTCATCATGTGCAGCCACACCAGTTGAACGGCATGTTTATAGAAACTGTCCTTAAAGAGTGATTGCCTCTTGAAGGAGCATAGCTCCATATAAGAGGAGTGGGACTGTCTCCAGCCAGCCCTGGGAGACGATGCTGAGAGCATATTGAAAAGCTGTCTTCAGCAAAAGCTTGCCAGTTTAACAACTCTGTTCACTGTTCCTATTGCACAGTGGGCTCTTTGACGCAACAGAAAGAGCTGCGTTTTTTTTCTTTTTTTTTTTTTTTTTTTTGCTTCCTCTTAAATCCGCCTGGCCAATTTAAAGCTTGTGGATATTTCTTCCCCCTCGGGGAAAGCTTCTGTGAGGATTTTCTTTTTTAACAGTTCATTCCGTTAAACCATTTTTTTTCTTGTTTGCTGTTAGAAAATGTTGGAGCTGAACACAAGGCTTTCATTGCAGGTCAGTGATTGAACTCTTGACCAAAGCATTTAACATTTGAGTGTCGCTTTAGCAAGCACTGTAGTTTGGGAGGAAAAATCAAGTTAACAAGGTTGTATCGTGTGAGCCCATGTGTGGCTACTACTGGAATAGGAATTTTTTCAGGTCTGCAGTGACAGAGTCCTGCGCAGATTTACAATTTACAGTCTTTCTTTTGTAGACAAATATACCAGATGAAAATTTTAGTGAGAATTGAGGTGATGTCATAGTTATATCTATATTATTTAATTCCTGAATGCCTCTACTCCCTCAAAATGCAATAAACCTTACTGTGAATTTCTAATATTAAGTTTTTGCCTTTTTATTTTGCAAGGATTGTCTTTTTGACTTTTAATTTTATTTTTTTTACTTCTTTTCTGCACACTTTACTAGGAAGCATGTTATTCTTGGGCACATGCTGTCTGCAGGAAAGATAGTTATTTGCTATTTTTCTTACTTCTTAGACTGCTGTCAAGGGAACTAAGAAAGGATTTAGGCATATTGTTAATGTCTCTCTTCAAGCTGTATTTGAGGTAAGGCAATTTTCTGTCCTTATCTCTGAAATTAGAATATGAAGTAAATGCAGTATTTCTTTCCTTTATAGTTACTAAGATTATCCTGTTGCTTTGTTTATCTTATTGATAAAATGTGCACATACTTGTCACAAAGCTGTTCCTTGTCTATGTGATACTTAAAATCCTGTATTTTTATTTCAACAATATCTACTACATATCTTCATGCTTCATGTTTGTAATTGCTTTGTTTTTTTCCCTCTATCACATTAAGTAGGGGAGTGAGTGTATTTCTTGCCCTGTCTAGGCAATTCTTATGCAAACTTTGTAAAACTGAGTTTCACATTGTTTCCACTGTGAATCACTTTCCTTGTAAGACAATGACTTTTATGGTAATGTTTAACTTGAGTAACATTGTTGTCAAACATATACAATGCATTTTTGGTGTATTCTTTTTTAACAGCAGTCCAAATAAAATAGACAAATAATTATTCATATCTGACTGTTTACTTCCTTCTCCACTTACTGTGGCCTGTTATGGGAAGTATATTGCTTTGGAAGATTGAATCATTATTTATGAGTATCAGTATAGCTGAAAGGTGTCACTGCAACATTGGCCAATGCAACTGCATTGAAAATGGAATTTGTATGGAATACCACTGCTGGTGAGTTATGATTAGAGCCTGGGTAATTAGAAAATATTGCTTCTTGTTCATATTTATTTTCAATCAATTTAAGAGCTTGCCATTCAAGGGAGGTTAATTTTTCTTTTACCCTTTTCTGCAGCAAGGTTACAGTTTTTATAATTCAAGATTTTTGCATGTGCTTTTTATAATTTTATCATTATTTAAATCAATCCATCTGAATCTTTGTGGCATCTCTTACAAGGGAAGGTGTGTTTTAAGGCAGACGTGATGTTTCTTGTATTATAAATCCATACCCTGTCACAGTGCAAATACACAGCTTATGTCTGTGACCTGTTTTCTACTGTCAAAAACCCCACCTTATTCCCTACTGCTGAAGTTATCTCAAGTTGAATGTGCCTTAAAAACCTTAAAATTAAGCAGTAAGATAAACTAAGGCAGTCTTTATATAGCATGTTCTCTGAACCTTTTTCTCGAAAAATTAGATACATACCGTCTCTGATCCACCATCACTGCTAGAGGGTCTATTGGGCTGCATTCCTTCCCTTCTGATCTCTAGCTTGTAAGGCAGTCAGTCCTGCTATTCAGAAAGAATCTTATGAGAATCACATCATGGTGTGTTGACATTTCTGTAGACATTACTTTGCCAGAAAACAAGAATGGGTAAGGAGGATAAGTGATATGAGTGCCTTGGTGTGTTCTTTGGGATCTTTGGAGTTGAAGCAATATCTTGCTGGATTCCATCCTTCTTGCTTCCCAATGGTTACTGGAAGATATTTGTTTCTCCTGATGTTTGTGCTGTCAGCTTTCTACCTAGTCAATGTAGTAGAGCTCATGGCTTGCTATATTTCTCCTTGCATGCCCTGAACAGTGTCAGGTTAACTGGGTGCTTGTTCTATTATGCTAGTGATCTGGTCTGTGACTTGCCACGGCCTTAGTAATGAAAGGTTAGCCGAAATCATGCACAAGTCAAGTCATGTTAAGAGGAAATGCACTAAGAACTTTTATTTGTAACAGTTAAAATCGGCAACACACTTAGCAACATTTTTGCAAGATACAGACAAAAAACATAAGGCAAAAATGGTTAATCTATTTATACCTAGCTTATATTAGAAAAGTTTTTACCCCATCCTACTGAAATGATCCTCTTCTGAAAAGATTTTCTTGTTTGCATGTAGCATACCTTTCAGGTCACATCTAATAGAAAAAGTCTGTTCACGAGCCTCCTCTAATGAAAGAAAGCTTAGTCACAGCATGTCTTTGGGAGCATACTTCAGGCCACTTTCTGATTCTTGAGGAAACTCTCAGTTTTCACTCAGTTGCATCTACAAAAGTTTTCAGACAAGGCAGTGTTAATTTTTCATCCCCAAACCTTTTCATTTGTGTCTATCCAGACAAGATGCTATCATTGTTCTTTATTATTTCATTATTAGAGACTGACAGATATATTTATAAGTGTATGTGTAACCTTCATATGCTTGACTGCTTAGTCAAAAAGAGAGTAAATCTCTTTACCTTCCTTTGGACTTACTTTTTTTTGGAAGGAGACTTAGTTTTCAGAAAAAATGTCTTCATGGTGAGCTGTATTCTCTACCAATGACTATACTGACATATTCAATCTTGTGCAGAGCTCTGACTGGCTTTCTCCTGGCACTGAGGCAGTAAGTTAGTTGTCAGAAGAAAGCAGTGTGTTACTGTTTAAGGATGGGCCCACTGAAGTCAGTGACAAGACTTGGGAGACAAACTGAACAGTTTAAACACCAAGGGCTAGAGAGAAGTGGATCTCTAGCACATTTGGGAAATTGCTTTTCCTTTAACTCTTCAAGGTGCAAATATTTCACCCAGATTATCTCCCCATGTGTTCAGTTTAGATTGTGTGACTGCAGCATCTGTGAGAGCTTCTCAGCACTGTTATAATATTACTAGTAAGGAGTCATGTCTGAAGTCATGTCTTTGAAGAGAGGACTTTGGCAGAATGCCATGCTGTTGGAGAGATTGAGTGAACCCCAGAGGTTTTCCTTATCTATGCGATTGAGTGGGACCCTTTCATTGTGATTTGATTGCACTCAGGCTTGAGAATAAAGATTTGGATAAAAACACCACCCTGAGTGTCTCCCACAGCCTCCATGGAGCTTGACCAGCTCAATGAGAGTTGTCAGCATCTGCTTTGGGAAATGCCAGGAACCTTTTAATCAAGCTGAAAGAATTTTATTCCTGGTGTCCTACCGCAGCTGCAGCAAAACATTGAAAGTTAGGGCCTTAATTGCAGGTTTTCATGTGTTTCTGTTCATTAACTACTCATTTAGTAGTCTCACCACCTTCACAGTGAAGACTTTCTTCCTAATATCTAATCTAAATCTACCCTCTCTCAGTTTAAAGCTGTGCCCATTCCCTCTTGACCAATTCCTACATGCCCTTATAAAAAGTCCCTCTCCAGCATTCTTGTAGGCCCCCTTCAGGCACTGGAAAGCTGCTATAAGTTCTCCTGGGAGCCTTCTCTTGTGCAGGCTGAACAATGCCAACTGTCTTGGCCTGTCTTCATAGGAGAGGTGCTCCAGCCCTCTGATCATCTTCACGGCCCTCCTCTGGACACACTCTAACAGGTCTGTGTGCTTCTTATATTGGGGGACCCAGAGCTGGGTGCAATACTCTGCAGTTGCAGAGCTCTGCAGGACTCAGCAGCACTGCTGAGCATAGTATTCAGTCTGCCCTAAACTCTATAAAGTTGCAGTTCAGCTGTTCCATTGAAGCCACACAGCTTTTCTGCTCATTTAATTGGTGGCCTGCTCCCAGCTCAAGAGAAGGTGCTTGCAGAGGTGGTATGAGTGTAGTAGGGACAAATAGATTGCATAAAGTAATGCAAGTATTCAAGTATGCTCATTTTGGTTAGTGATGTCTGTGAGCTAGATTTGGGGAGGAACAACTGGAAAAACTTGGCAAGAAGTTTTCATCTTCAATGGCAAATAGAAGTGGTAGCTTTCATTTCCAAGTCTGTGCCTGTGACAAAGTGAGTTACCCCTCTGATATGTGAACTGCCATTGTCTTCATGTTGCATGGCCTTGATAACAGAGATATGTAAGTAAATCACTTGGACATGGGCATCATCCTTCTATTTGGAAAGAAAAGAATAACAGAACAGTGACAGAAACTCTAATGAAGTGAAACCCCTGGCAATTTTTTTTCCTTTTTACTCTCTGTTGTGTGTCTGAAAGTGGTCCCGCAATTTACTGGCAAGCAGACATGGAACAATATGCACTCCAGCACTCTTGGAACACTGTGTAGATACCCTGGGAGTTGTTTCTATGGGAGATGGTTGAGACAGCAAGAGGTTGCTGGCTTGCTATTTCTGAAAAAAACCCTCTTTTTTTAATAGCTAAAGCTATAAATAGTTGACAGTTCTTAAATTGAATAATTCTCTCTTCCTTTCCAGGATGAGAAACTGGATCAAGATTTTCAAAGCCAGAAGCCTGCAGCTAGATATCTCTATTAATCATCTACTTATAATGTTGCTCAGATTTTGAAGCAACTCTTTTATTGTTCCAGTTTTGTGTAGGGTGAAAAGACTCACACAGAGTTTGTCAGTGAGCCAGTGGCAGAACCAGAAGCAGAACTTCAGTCTCCTGCATTTTGTTGCAGAGCTATGACTCCTAGATTATATTTGATTGTATAGCCATATTTAGAAATTAGAATCACTTAGTTTTCAAAACAGTTGAGCCAGCTGTAAATCCACCTGGTTTGGACATGGTTTATTAAGTGACCATTGCTTTTGAAAGGGTTGATAAAGAATTGTAGGCCAAAATATTCAAACCACAAGAGTGAGTGAATATCCAAAGGGCTCCCAGGCACATGCACTAAAGCAGATGGCTTCAGAGAGTTTCACATGTTACTCAGACCAGCACTGATGGTCACTGGTTTGTGTTGCACTGACATCTTTTGCTGGGATGTGAATGGTGAAAGGTAAGGAGATGTTATGTCACCTGTGCTGCCATTTCTTCTGCCATGGTGGTGTTTCAACTACAGCTGGGAGGGCTTACAAGGCAGAACATTTCAATCTTAAAAGTGGGATTTTAGCCCTTATGTAATTTCAGATTTTTTTTCCCAGCATTGTCCCCTACGAATTGACTTCAGAGAAGATAGCTATGAAAATGCTGGTCATGGTGCTTGTAACAGAATTAGGTAGAGCTGCTTGTGCCAGGGATCAGTGGTAATCACTCAGCGAACAAAGTGGCTTCCAGTCATGAAGGGTGCATTTTGTGCATTTTTATTTTTTAGCTTTTGTAATCAGTCATCCAACCTCTGATAGGACTGTCAGATTTCAACTTGTATGTGTATTAAGCTAGAGTATGTCTATATTTGGGTTCTTTGCATTCATGTATCCTACAACTGATCTTTTCATTAACATTAAGGATGACAAGATAGATATCGACTTCCTTCACAGAGGGAAACTTTAAAAGTTGTATTGATTTCAAAAGGAGAAACTTTACATCAAATAGTCTTTCCTATATGTACTTTTAATGTGGAGCCATTATTTTAGAAAACCATTCCTCTTCAGTTTGAGTAGTCTGAAAATAGGGGTAACAGTTTAGAACCACCCTTTTTACAGGAAACTTTGTATTATGTTACTTGTGAGAAGGTGAAGTCTCCTGATTTCAGGGAAGAGATTTTAAATCAACTTTGGGAAAGCTTGTAAAAAGCTATTAACAAAATATGCAGAGGTGTGTATTGTTAATCAGGCTACCTGTCTGCACTGTTTTTTTCTCACCAGACTGCTATTAAGGAGAAAAATTGTCTGAGAGGAATATGGAACACATCAGAATATTGCCTCAAATCCTAGCAAATTGAAACAGAGATATTTTAGATTAATGAACTTATTATGAAAGTGGTGGTTACTACCTTAGAAACTGATGTAGAGATTTATTTGAGCTACAGGAATAGAAAATGGCCTAAAGAACGTGTTACTTACCTTCCAATTTGCAGGACAGTGTAAGGTGATCCTATGAGAAGTGAAGTTTTCTCATGTTTAATTGAACCACATATATGAATTTATTAATGAATCAATAAACTATTCCAAAAATATCCCAGCTTTCTCTGAAAATTGTTCAGGAAATGAAAAGCACTTATGTAATGTTAAAGGAATGAAAGGAAAATTTTTTAGTATTAGAGAAGCGAAAATAAAGCTTAGCTCTAAAATCCCGAGGAACTAACTACATTAAGAAACTAGATCGTTGCAAATGTAAAATATATGCAAAACTGTGTTTTGAGAGGATATCTCAGAACCTCTTAAAAGTATTATAATGAATTGGTGGTCCTAGTTTTTAGATAGGGGCAAAAAGAGTTTAGAAGTCCACATGGAAGTATGTTTGCATTTTTCCAATGTTTAGACTTCATTTTTCAACCTTGATACTGGACCTGCCTTTTGCTATGACAGCCAGGTAGAAGAAGCTGAAGAAGGTTGCTGTAACATGCTTTGTTTGCCAGCAATTCCAGGGAGTGGTATATGTGACAGGAGGGACAGAGCTATATGGGATTCCTGAACGTGCCTTGTACTCCAGCTGCAGGGAGTATGTGGGAAACAGACCATTTCTATTTCACTAAAAGCACCTCTTAATCTGGGGTGCTAGTTATTACCGGTTAGTACAGGTGGGCAAGTGAGCCGTGTCCAAGGAAAATGTAAGCTTTTTTTAGAGATTTTATGGAGGTAAGTTACAGAATTTTTCCAGTAAGTTCAGGGCTGTAATTTTCTTACCCTCTTTGCAGTTTGTCTGCTTGGGTTGTTGAAAACAGGCTCACCTGGTGGTAAAGCTTTTAATTTTTTTCTAAGGTACTTATCCATTTCTTATATTCTGATTAGAATCTTTCTGGCTATGAACTACTAAAAAGGTCATAGCTTCAGAGTCCAAGTCAAAGAAACTTGTCTGGCAACTGCTTAGTAATCTTGTAAACATATTAAACCTCAATAGCAAAGAGACACAAAGGTGTAGATTAGAGTTATGAATTAAGATTTAAAAAATTCTCAGTTTCACCTCTTTCCTAGGATGACAGGCTGTAATGTACATTTGAAAAGGCTTTGCAACTCTTTTGGAACCCTCTGGCATTTTACTGAAGTAATCTGTTTTCTAGCCCCTCTGGCATTCTCCTGAACTGATCTTTATTTGTTTTCTAACCTCTATTCCTGATACCAAGGATTTTTCACTTGTTTAATATCAGACTATGATTTCACTTTCAGGCAACTCCAGCATGCCGTTTATGTGGGTCACACATTCCTCCTCCTCCTCTATATTGGTCTAGGATTTCCAATTATTTCCATATTCTTTGAGCTCAGCCACTACACAGCCAATTGAAACAGGCAGGCTGCTCAATGTCTTTTTCACTCCCGGAGTAATTTAATCAGGGAGTGACTGGATTATTTTTTCAGAGAGACAAGCTGTGCGTGCCAGGTGATCTGCAGCGGAGAACAGCATCATTATCATAAGGCTTAGAAGTTTTATGCCATTTTGTGCTTCTGCAACTTGTAGTGCATCTAATGGTACTGTCTTGATGTATTTTTGAATATGCATGATTCAAATGTAATCAGTTAGAGGAGGTAGAAAAGAGGATGGATGAGTCATGGGACCGTATTTATGTTGTATGAGATTGAGTTTCAAAGCTGTTGGGTCCTCTGAGGTCCTTAATCACTGCCATGTTTGTTTTACAGCAGTGCTTGTACTCACCGAGCAGATTAAGTCTATTTCTATAGTATTCTTTTGCAGTTCCATCCTAGAGTTAAAAAACCTTTAATGGGAGTTTGATATTGGTACATTCCCACATAAATATTTCAACTTTTGTAAAACATCAAAGGAGAGAATTGGCTGTGAGGGGAAAGTCATCAGGGAGTCCTGACATCCATTATAATCTTCATCTGGGTTTGGCGTGCTCAGACAACCAGAGAGAATAGGTGAGCCTTTGCTGTAACAGGGAACCTTAGGTCCATGAGAATTTCCTTCCACTGGGGAGAGCTATCTGGATGTTCCTTGCTATCAAAAGGAGTCCAAGGGAAGGGTAAGCTCTTTTCCAGAGTTACCAAGGAAAGAGGAAAAAGAGAAAAGGTGTGGGTGAGGCAGATGACAGAGACCTGTGTGATAAATGCATAGCTCTGCTGTGCCAATTTCTTGTCACTGAGGGCTATTATTTAGGTGAACATCAGCTTGAGGTGACAACTACATTTTATTTTGGAGTCCCTGGGTCACATCACAAGCTTGTGGGCATGATTTCATGCTGGTAGAGTGGCACTCAGTGAGGTGAGCATTGCCTATTGTGAGTGCCACTGCAAAACTTTTCTGAGGTCACCTTCCAACCTGGTATTATATAATTGGTCAGCAAGACTTTCCTGCTGCTTTTTTTGGGAGTTTTGCTTTCACTTTTATTTTGTCTTTCAAAAAAACAAACAACAAAAAACCAACCAACCAAACAAAAAAAATCTGTGGATTCAAATACTTAGAGTCAAAATTGCGTCCACAGTTCCTTGCATCTGAGTATGCACCACCATTAAGGTGCTTTGTAATGAGATCATCTGACTCTTGAAGAAATCTGTCTGATACTTTAATCTTTACAGTGGCATGTTAAAAGCTTTCATGTTGGTCTACACTTCTTTAGTTTCTTGTTTCCTCACTGGAACTGTCATGGGCATCTCCAGTCTTGAACTTTTTTTCCCCTTCATATTTGAAGTAAACAGGCTTTTTCCAATTAACATCTGTGATAATGTAACCATTGGAAAAGGAAAAAAGCCCCACCTTCTAGAAGATTCTGATATTTCACACTGAGATTTTTTGAGAGGTAGTATTCAGCGTATTAATAATGATGCTAACTCTTACACTGCTAGGGTTGAACCTGGGTTTTCAAGTTCCAGATGTCTTTAAGTTCATTGTCTAGTTCAGTTTCCTTGATGGGGTTTCTATGATAGTAAAGAGAAGAAGCCACAGCGAGTGATTTCATTTCAGGTATATATCCACTTCTGTTTTCTTTTACCATCTTATCTAAATGGATCATACAGTCTTTGCATAATATATGCATAATATTGTCTTTGCTACAGTTGGAAATATGAAGAAGTAGACATGAAAATGACTTACACAGGACCATATTACTTTCAGGAAGGAGACTTAGCTGGCATGTGCTACCGTTCAGTCCTATAACATAATGATATGTATGTCTGTCATCTAGGAGTTGATCAGGGCTATGCTATCTTCCTGACCAGTTTACAGACCCTTTTGCCCTGGGAAAGACATTGAAACCTGCACATGGTGACCCAGAAAGTATAGTAGTGTTTTTGAAAGGTTCTGATGTGCTGCATTCTAGTCACCTCAATGCACTGAGAGAGCACTTGCTCTTTAGTGTCCTTCTTGTTTTTAACTTTCATGGGCTTTTTTTCAAGAGAGGGCGTATGTGTGAGGGGCTGTAGTGTAATCTTTGTCTGCTGAATGACACAGCTTCTGAGTCATTGCTCCTAAGTTTATGGTACAAACTTTCTACTAAACTTTTGGTCTTTCTCATTGAACTGACGTGTACAGTCAGTAATAGCTCAAGACATTTCACAGTTTTTCAGGACTGAAGCAACAAAACGTTGAAGTGTCTTTCACTGAAGTGAGAAAAGCAGGCAAGAACTATTCACAACCCTTCACTGATAATTTTTATGTTACATGGGGCAGTTTCCGTTGATCTACACCTATTTTCTGGCTAAATCTTTATTTGTTTTGCTCAGCATACCGTGCCCTTTTCTTAATTTTGATATGCTTTTTTTGGTTATTGTGTTGCATCTAGCTGCTGATCCAGATTAAAATTAACTCTTTGCTTAGGTTCCTCGAGATTGTGTTTCAAGGTAGAGAAGAATACTTTCCAAATTGCATTGTTGTTTTTCAGATCAGAAAGCAGCTAGGACATCACAACTTATCAGTAGAGAAGGTTTGGTGCAAATCCCAGAGGGAAAAAGAGCTGATATCTCTTGTATTGTGATACCTATGTCAAAATCAAGGCCTGAGTCTGTATTTGATTTCACACAGTCTGCAGTTAGAATTGAATTTTTGCCAGTCTTCCAAGCTAAAGCTGACATGGAGCAGCTTTTGCTTTCTTGAGTTCCCAAAATAGCTGTCTTAAAATTAATCCAGATGAGTCTCAGGTGATACAGGAGGTAACACAGAAGTGAAAAGCTTCTGTCTTGCCTGGTGTATAATTTACCTAAGCCTAGGATGCCAAACTGGGCTGCAATATCAACATTGTGATATATTGCTACTATTGTCAATACTGCACTTTGTGTTCTCATCTATTGAATAATCCTATTTAATGCTCAGAAATGTCAGTTTACACTGAAATCCAATTTTCTGGTAGGTCCTAGTGATTGAAGTTTGACTCCTGCTGAGACAGGAGAGAAGAGTTGTATGCTGGTATGTTTCTGCCTCTTCTTGTTGCTTGAAAGTTTGTGTACTCATAACTGTCTCCAGGACACAGTCTCTCTCTTCCTGAACATGTGCAATGGTCCAGGTTTTTACCAAGTGGATAGCCTCCCTCTTAGATTGGCCTAAATCATGATGTACTTACAACAATAATTTTCATCTTTCCTGAGGAATTTCACCATATGCAGTCCTGACAGCCTTTACTTCATATCTCTCTCCAGGGTTCATTTGACATCTCCTATTTTTCTCCTCTGTCTTGATGTTTGATTAAAAGTTTACATAACTGTACAGTGATGCTAATTGCATTATCTCTGAGTAATCCAAGACATGCAGGCTGACATTTGATTTTCAGTGGAATAGTAACTGGGGCAGAGGTCTGCTTTGTCTTCACAAATATTATATTCAAATCAAACATATATTGTCATACGTTACCATTGTAGTTTGTGCAAGGATAGGCTAGAAAGTTCCTGAAAAATGGAAATTAATACTCTATTCCTATGAGGTGGTGTTGGGGTGCTTGGCAAAGCAGTGCAGGTATGTGGCAGAGAACTTGGACTTCCACACCTTGGAAGAAAACATAATGAGGCTCACAGAAATCCGAGAGGATAACCTATAAGGAATTGGGAAGTTCCTTTCCAGCTCCTGGAGAGAAATCTGGGTTAAAGCTTTTTAGGGATGTTTACTGTTCCCTGATGTCCCAGGAGCTCAGTTAGGAGTCCAGAGTGCTAAGCTGAGGTGTGTTTTGTCAGAGAGCAAGTGCAAATCCATGCCAGAAATTTCCTCAAAAAACGATTCTCCCATATGGCTTGTGGGAGATATCTAGGCTATGTTTTGACCTTATATTTCAGGATCTGTTGCTGCTCACCATGGCAATAAGTGGGGAAATGCTGTTGGTAAATAAACACTGATACCTTTGATTCAACTGCATCACTGGACAGTGACTAAGAGTGTCTGAGGTGCAGAGCTGTGGCTCTGGGAAGGGAACCAGAGAGTCAGAAGCGTATGGGGAGACAGAAAGCCAGATAGCAACACCTGCATAAGGTCAGAAAGAAGGGCTAAGCTTTATAAGATGAAAATATATGGGGATGTGTCTTTTCTGACACTTGGGGTTGTTTTCCCTCCCCTGGCTTATTGAGTTCCAATGAACAAATAAAATATGTTCTCTTTCAGATGTAGCTCAGCTGAGTCACTCCATTTCATAACAGTAAGAAGTGCCCAGAAAGTTTGTTGTATCTGGATTCAGGCCCACTGGGACTTGCTCAGATAAATATACTCAGTGGAAAGAGGAGTGCTTAGAGCTTCCTAACCCAGCCTGCCTTTGCGAAGAACAAAAGCTGGGTCCCTTGCTGGTAGAGGCTGCACAGGGAAAATAACAGAGTAACTTGAGTAAGGCTCCCCATCCACTCATCCCTCCTTTCCGAGAAGATGTTCTCTGCAGATATGTACATCCTTAACATGTGGGGAGTTTTGTTGTTGTGTTTTTTTTCCCAAACACATTTCAGAATCCAAGCCAGCTGCTACAGCTGCTTCCCTTCAGTAAAAACCGCTTCAAACCATATTGAGGTTTTGTGGCTGTTCATAGCTGTGAACATACAGACAATTTCCTCACATTGCAAGGTTATTTTAGCAACAGCTGATTCCAAGTGGTTCCACAAATGTCCTCATCTTTTGTGTCCCATTTGTTTACTCCTTAGTTCTTCCTTCCAAACACATTGTTCCATCCCGTTAGCATAGCGAAGAGAGTTTTGTGCCCCAGCTAGGGGTGTGCCCCAGCTCGGGTATATCAGTGCTAATGGAGGGGAGTGGAGGAATACTTGAGGACAGCACAATCTAGAATTTAACCCAGTCCTTTCTGTTTCCTAGAATGAAGGTTTCAGGTTAAAGCATGTGTTTTCAGAAGTGTATTGCTTCTTTGCATGCCTGTGGTCTGAGCATTGAGCATCAGCAGTCAGAGCCTGCAAACAGCCTCATGCATTAGGAAATCTAGGCTGTGCTGCTTGTTTACTTTGAGTATAATGTCATCTTGGCAAGTGATCTCCCCTCTTGCATACATAAAGTTTGTAATTTGATTGCTGAGCTTAAATGGCATAGGCTGGGTAATGAATTTTAAAGTTTGTGTTTCTGTTCTTTAGTGACCCTTGTGCACATGACGTGAAAGCACAAACCAAGCTGATGTTTTTTGAAGCTGCTTTCAGGTGTTCAGTTACGGTGTCGAGCTAATCAGAGTGATTTGACATTTTGATATTGAATAGATGAACTAAGGAGAGAAAAAAATTATTATTGTAATTTTTAATGAAGACAGAACATGGACTAGTCTAAATAATGGCTCCTGGCTGTGGCATCTTGTCAGAGGGTTTACTTGCATTGTTCATTAATAGCAGTTACTACTACTGTGCTGATGTTTTGGACCAACACAATACTTTACAAATAATCAGTGCCAGAAAAATAGATTGATATTCAGCAGTTAATACTGTTCTATGCCTTGAAAGGAACCTCAATTTTATTTCATTTAATTTTTTTTGAATGAAACTAAAACTTCCATAATAAATCATTATGACATTGGTAATAATTTAATTTTTCCACTTAGATCGTATATAGACAGTCTTTCCTTTTTTTTTTCTTCCAAGTCGTTTGGGAAATAAGCCCAAAGTGTCCTGATGCCCAATAGAGATGGCATTCCAGAATAAATGGGAAAAGCTATTGAGAAAGTGCATGTTTACAGGGGGGGAAGTAGCAAAAGGTAACTAAATGTATCCAGCTGTAAGGTTGTGAGAATAATTTTCATGTTGTGTCCGCTGTGGCTTTGAAATCTACCTCGGAGGCATAAAATCACAGGTGTGAAAAGGATTGCTTTCCATCACTACAGCTGACTTGTTTTTAGGAGGAAACTACAATTTGTAAATTCTTTCTCACTTGATTTATCAGTCATTACTGAAGTAATCTGTGTGCTTTCCTCATGTTATCGGACAAGAATTAGTAAACTGTAGCATCAGTGTTCTTGATGTTATATTTCTTTGACTACAGTGTATTTTATCTACAGCACAGGTGTGTCTTGGTGGTTTTTGGTTACAGTAGAACTAGTACTGCCCCTTACAAATGTTCCTCCTTTAGTATGGGGTCATCATTACCTTATTTCCTTGGGGAACATCCCTTTTTCAAAGAAAAATAAATTCAATCACAATCCCACTCATATCCTTTTTGTGGGATTACTTTTTGTTGTTGTTGTTGTTGTTACATGTTTCCATATCCCTCTTTAAGTGTTTTCCAGCTGAGACTGATCAGGTGTTTATAACACCAGGAAATGGGCATGATGGGATCTTCAAAATCACACACTTTTGGTGTAGAAAGTTTTCAAACTTTACAAGCTGGGCTGATTTCTGTGGGTGCGGTGGAAGCATTTTATGGTATTTTTGTGAATTTTTTTGTCAGCTTTGCAGACTGAAATGGATCAGGCCTGAGAACCAACCTGTGTAATGAATATAACCTTGCAGTGTTGTGCCGAAGTGTGGATTTGGGCTGAGGGATGGCTGTGCTTTGCCAGTGCTTTGGAGAATGAGCAGCTGAACTTTACTTTTTTTGCAGGCCATAAGCTGTGCTGCTAACAAATGCTCTATTACATAAGCCTCTAGTGCAGTGTGTACTCAGAAAAAGACTCTTAGGTTGAATTACTTTGAAAAAGGAGACTGTCTAAAAGAAAATCTCATTTTTTACTATTAGTTGTCTTTACTTTTGCCCTCTTTGGCTGGGTACTAGAGACCCATATCTAGAGGGACCCCCTACACAGTTCAGCATCTGAGGAAGCTGCATTTCAACTGCTCCTCTTGTCTCCCTTCAGACTGTGGATCCTTTTCTTCCTGTGGTAATGGATATAGAAGGGCCCATTCTGTAACTTCAACCTAGGGGTTTTGTCTGTAGCTGTCCTCCTTAAAACACAGTTTCCTGCTTATAAAGGAGAAAGTGCTTAGAGGGAGTGAATTTCATGGGGCATCTCCTCTGAAAGTCAGGAAGGAGTGAGCAAAGCCTCCACCTAGCAAATGGTGCACACATCAAAATAGTGATCCTGAGGTCGTGTGCTTCTTAAAAGAAGGAAACGAAAAATGATGCTGTGAGATCACAGCCAAGGCATTTGCCTCACATTTGCTCCTCAAATTCCTTCTAGATGCCCCTGTGTGACAGATTGGTGTGAAATTCCAGATCTGCCAACAGCTGAGGAACCTCACTGTGTAGCTGCAATATGTGCACAGTATTTAATTTTAGGCTCCTACTTTTGAAGGCTTGATGAAATTCTGGATTCTAATTTCAAGGTATTTACCATTTTCTTTCCCTTCTTCCTCTGGGCTGAAGTCATAGTTTGTACCACATTTAAAGTTTCCAGGCTTATTGCCAGCACTAATATGTCGTTTCAGTAGAGCAGCCAAGCTGGTTCTGCCAGAGCCTCTGAAATGGCCTGTGCATCTGTTAGAGAGAATGAAGAAGATCTGGGCCACATCTGGTATTTGATGCCTTTTCGTCACAACAGATTCACTGAGGCCCCAACTGGACCTGACTTTCATTGTGCAAAGTGTTGAACAGCAAGGAACTTCACTGTTCTGGAGAGTCTTACTGGGTGGAGATACAAAAGAACACCTAAAGAGTGTTCAAGGAGTGTTAGGAATCTGTGTAGCTTTCCTCTGGAGTAGACCCCACTGCCTGGGAGCCTGGATATCCTGAAGGGAATGCAGCAAGACCCCATGTAGAGCAGTTGGCTCTGACATCACTGATAATGATGGTAATATTTGCTACTTGAAGCTGGGGTGAAATGGCTTTATTTCTTTAACCATCTGTTTGCAATAGATTCTCACCATCTTTTTCTTTTATCCACATATTACTTTTATATCCACATGCTGCTGTTCTAACAACTTCTCAAAAAATTGCTATTTTTAGCCTTTTTTTTATATTTTGAGTCAACTGTACATTTTTGAGGTAGAATATCTGAGATAAAGCAGAAGCGTACGTAGAAAACCAAAGGGGAGTTCAGGAACATCCGGTTTTCATTATATTTTTCCATTTTCTGCTGAGTGCATCTTGGGTGTGTTGGACTTGCTGGAGATACATTGAACTATTGCACTGCACAGGTGGCCTGATATCCAGTAATCCTGTAAAAGTGACTGAAGTCAGTAATAACATGTATAAACAGTAGGACACTGTATTAGTCTTACAGGGAACAAGTCAGAGTGTCAAAGTTATCAAGAGGGTTCTCACTTTCTGGCACGTTACCTCTGTTGAGTTGTGGTTTTCTGCAGTAATGAAGACACTGTAATTATGTAAAATAAGTTAGTTGACGTAGTGTGATGAGAGCTCTTCAGCAAATAATCATGCGGAACAGGAGATCTGGGGCTTAGATAATTTGCTCCAGTCACCCATCGGCATCTGACAGACTGGTTAAGTTAGACAGGTAAATTCCCTGGGGTCCTGGTAGGAATCTGGTTCTTGCTGTGGGTTGATGAAGTCTAGGATATAATTCAGTAGGTAAGTGCAGGAGCCTGACCTTAGGTAATGTGAGTAGATCTTTCAGCATGCATATCAAACAAGGGAGAGTTCTGCCTATGATTGTCTAGAAGATAATTGCATTATTTGAATTTTTAATTATTTACATATAATACACTTTTCTTTGTCCTTTTTGACTACAACTCAATAGAATCAGATGAAGTACTAATTAAGAAGAGTACCTATTGGAAATGGTTGTCCTCTTTCAGAAGCAGCTAAAAAGAAGTACCTAAACACGTAGAAGCATGTGGCTTCTCTGGCAAGGAAATGGAAAAACACCAATTTTGAAACAATGGTCAAAACTATGGTAAAAATCCAGAGGAGTAATGAAGAAAAGTAACAGTTCCCAAAAAGGACAATTGTTTCTTTTGTATGGCTGTTACAAAATACAAATGTATGCTTAGGGAATAGGTGGATCATCAAAATCACAGAAGTGAATTTCTGCTATACAAGTTTTTTTGCATCTTCCAAAACATTTGGTATCCTCTATGAGTTGCAATATAAACCATTAAATAGATGGCTGTTTTCTTCTGCTCTGTCAAGCAGCTTCTCTTATCTATATTTTCCTTTAAAAACACAGGGATTTCCCTCAGCTTTCCAGTTTCACTGAGTTTTTTGTCATGCTTTCAATGCAGTCAAGCCAAGTTCATCATCGGGGTACATACCAGAGAGGAGAATTAAACCACTAAAATCCCTCTCATCCAGTGCTTAAAAGTTTTCCCTCTGAGTTTTGTTTAAATCAGATATGACTCGCTTTTTCTCATTTGCTCCACGTCTACATGCTGACACCAATTTGTTCATATTTCATTCTTTCCTGTAGGATTTTTCAGCTACTGTTTTCCAACTAACATCTTCCATGAACTGTTGCTTTCCTTCCTCTTTTAGACAAGAAACTGATAAATTCTCTTGACATTTGTTCTTATAGGTGCCAGTCTTGAAAAACTGCCTGTACATTGACTGCAGCTAGGAAAAGGAAGTGCTTTCACATCAATAGGAAGAGAGGCTGAGGGAGTTGGCATTGTTCAGCCTGGAGAGGAGAAGATTCTGGGGAGACCTTATAGCACCTTCTGGTACCTAAGGGGAGCCTACAAGACAGCTGGAGAGGGACTTTTTACAAAGGGCCTGTAAGGATAGGACAGAGAGGAATGGCTTTAAACTGAAAGAGAGTAGATTTAGATTAGATATTAGGAAAAAATTCTTCCCTGTGAGGGTGGTGAGGTGCTGGAACAGGTTGCCCAGAGAACTTGTGGCTGCCCCATCCACTAAACTGTTCAAGGCCAGGTTGGATGGGGCTTTGAGCAACCTGGTCTAGTGGAAGATGTCCCTGCCTCTGGCAGGGGATTGAACTAGGACCTTTAAGGTCCCTTCTAAATCCAAACCATTCTATGATTAAAATGGTTCTATAACTCTATATCTACTTCTCAGCTGAGTGTTACAGGTTATTAACCATCAAATCAATAGGAGAAGTTGGTTATCACTGTAAGGAATTTACATTTTTAGACCTGTAATCCAGAATGTGTTGCATGATTACACTTCAGAGAAGTTAATAGGACAATGTACACTTGTAAGAGACTACAGAAAACACCCACATTTCCTTTTCTATGGATTAGAAGATAGGCAGACTAGAGGGCATTGGCTTGAGGGCAGGAATATCTTTCTCTGAGTTTAAGTGCTAGGGGTTCTTGTTGAAAATAGTATGGTTTTAATATTCTACAGAAATCTGTATTAAAAGGAGGGGAAGGGAGAAATCTGTAAAGGCACAGCAGCAACTGATTCTTTTTATTTCATTAGCTTATGTAGCTGTACCAGCACACATTCTAGCCAATCTTTGTTGCAATAAAAAATAATGCTATCATTTGTAGGCAGGTTTCCATACATAGAGAAACAAAGACACAGTAACATGAAGCTTCATCTCATAAGGAAATTTCTTTTCTTCAAATATTCTTGTAGGCTGTGAGATTATACTTTTTTTTCCCTATTGCTGTGTTCTGAAAAGCTTTGTACCTAATTGCAGGAAACCCTTTCCTTAAAAAAACCCCAAACCTATCCTTTAAAAAAGAAAAGTTTTGGTTTACATCAAAAATGTTATAGAGCAAGTTCATATTGTGTGTGTTATTTCACAACTTTGCATGAAATGTGTTTTGCTTCTGATTGAAGCTTGAAGTTGTTTCAAGGGGTAGGCTCTTTGGAATTTTTCAGGAAATGCTGACCTGACCGCAGGGTGTACTTCTCTCATGTAACAAAAGAGGAAAAAATAGATAGCTTTTACTGGCAAGGGAAACTGGCTTTACTTATCAATCATGTCTATGTTAGAGAACCAGGATGCTTCTTGCGTGAACTGTTAACATTTAATGTGTTTCTAGCAGAATGGCTGGTTTTTAAGAGCTATTGGCAACTATGCAGTAACTGAAGTTAAAATCTCCTTAATAAACTACAGTTTTAAACTCAGATACCAATACAATCAATGAGGGAACTGAAATTTCATGATGACCAATGAGAAATTACATTTATGGTTGTAATTTAGTATATCATGCAGCTGTGAAGTAGTATATCAAACTGATTGTTTGAATTGAGGTACCTTATAAAGAAATTGCAAGCCTAGATCCCATTTGCAATACGATTTGAGGATCGGAGATGAAAACTTAGAAATTGAAGTAACTTTGAGCAGGTGTCTCAATAACACTTGAAAATGTGTCTTGGTTTACTTAAGGATATAGAAATGTGATGACGTTTTTCATAAAATTAAAAGAATAATTTTTCTTAGAGCCATTTGACCAAAAGCAGTTTTCTGTGTGCCTGTGTGCAGTCTGCCACCTTCAAAGAAACCCACAAAACCTGTCATGAAGTGGAAAGTTGAAGCACTATGATTTGTTAAGTTAAAACAAAGTAGGCATTGTCAACCTATTGAAATATTTTATTTAAAAATAAATTCATGTAAGTGATAAAGTATCATAAAAAGATAAGTATATTCATTGTGTTGAAATCAATTGACCTGAACAGGTCAATTGAAGATAGCTTTATTTTGCAGGATAGTTCTTTACTTTTTTATTATCTTCAGGTTTTTTTTTCAATTCCTTTTTGGAAGAAGAATTTCATGGACAAGTAGATAGAAGACTGTACAATAGGAAACATAGAAAACCTTCCTTTCTTTTCCTCTCTGCCTACACCTTTTCTGCAGAGACTTTGCTGTAATTTATCTTTTCAAGCTCCCATAATAAAGAATTGGATAGTTTAATGATGAAGGTGAAATTGGTGAGATTCAAGTACTGTGTAAGCCCAAAATAATAAAAAAAAAAAAAGAAAAAGATATTTGGAAACTTTTGCTAGAAAGAGAAAAAGTGTTTTACTGAAAGAGCTGGGGCTTTTCAAAGAATTGATAGGAGACTCTTTCCTGGTATATCAAGGAAATTTTTGTCTTTGACAAAAATCACATATCAAAACAGTGGTGATGAACTAAATGAGACTTTGTGGCATGTCTTGTTTCACAGTAAGCACTAACCTGGAGCAGGAAGGAAATGGGGGCTGAATCAGGAGCCTGGCTTCTTCCTGTCAATCAGTACGGACCAGGCTGATAGGGAAATGCAGATCAGCGGAACTTGGGGGTTGTTGGTACACGAGCTTCTTAATGCTGCATATTTTAGAGCTGTGTGTGGAGCTTGGGTAAGTTGTCTAATACTGAACCAGGCTGCAGTTGTTTTCTGGCATCCTGGTTATTAGTTTGTAGTTTAGAACTTGATTTTCTTCTGTAATGTAAACCATAGCTGAACAGTAAACTTGGTCAGCAAAATTAGTCCCTATCCTGATAATTCTTGCTCAGCCTAAATAACCTACCTAACCCTTAATACCTTGACTACCAAGATGTTTTTTCTGTTGTCACCCTTACTCTTATTTATTTGAAGCATGGTATTGATACCACACTACCCAGCAAATTTCATTTCAGGTACAAATAGCTCAAAATTAAGGGCTCTGCATTACCATAAGAATATAACATTAGACTTGTGGGAGCCAGATGCCTCTTTTCAGTTCCCACATGCTGGACTCAGGAGGGAGGAAACTTCTGCTGCTGCCAACTCTGCTGGAGTTAATGAAGTTCAAGTACACATCTAGCTTGGCACAGGGCATTCTAGCTGTACCAGGGATTTCTGGCAAGGAGAGGAAGATACAATCTCCAGGTCAGGCTGGATTGTTCAGACACCTTAAACCTCTATTTTTACCTTACAAGGACTTTGATAGGATAGATACCTTAATTCACTGTTACTGTACTTCGTCACCTAACAGCTTCTCTCAAAGCAGCAGGCTTTCACTGCACTGTGCAGTTGGAGCTGAAGGGTTGGACTGATGGCAGCTAAACATATGAGTGCTTTTATAACGTGGACTAAAGCAGTCCCAGATAAATACTGTGACACACACAAACTGCTTTCCGCCCTGCAGCTCAGCCCAGCTAGGCTTTCCTGTTTCTGAACACAACTTAGTCATGCACGTTTGTTCATTTTTAGCAATGGATAAACAACTCTCTTGCTTAGTTTAGATAGGTGCTAAACCTTCAATGATTCATGACCATCAAGAGTGCACATATACTGGGCTTCAAATTTCATTGGAAGTCTTCTGGCTGTGGTACTGTGATGTACATCTGGCAGAATCCTTAGGGTTCCTGGCATAAAGTGACAGTAGTATGCACTTTGTACAAGAAAATATTTTAGGTAACAGTCATGAAGAGATGGGTATAAACCCAGAAGCATTCATGGTGTGTCCCTACATAAGTGTAGATCCCTTCATTTTTACAGGCCCTTCTCCTGATGACCTGAGTTTCCTTTGTGAAACTGTGGTCATCTTCATTCTTAAAAGGAATGACTGCTTGTTCTTGTGGTGGAAGTCAGTTTTCTTTTGCTTGTGTAAATCACTGGGGGCGCACAAATAAACATTTCAAAGTGAAATAACAGCATTTTTTCTCAAGTTCAGAATTAAATGGATAAGCAAAATTTATCCTATTATTTATTTTAATCAGGAAATACTAAAAGGCCTTCAGAGAAAAAGCATTGTAATTTCTGTCTCGAAGTAGCATGGAGATGGTGAGTCAGAGCATCTCTGAAGCAGCAGTGCATTCTTGTCATCTCTTCTCTGCACGTTCTCTTAGGAGCTTGACAAGGCATTCATCTGTCTCATGGCCTACTGAAGGATCCACAGAGTGCTGGAAACTCACAGAAAGTCTTGTAAAGGCTTTTGGAAGTGCCCTATAGTACTCCCAGCTATGTTGTACTGAGGCTGTGTTTAACAGAGAGGGGTAGTGTATTGTGGCAGTAAAGTGGAAATATGAGGATCTCATACAAAAAATAACATTCCTAATACGGACCTCTGCAATTGCTGGTTATTGATTGGTAGAAAACTGCCAAGTCTTTCACAGATAACATTGTTCTGGGAGAGAGAAAGCAATTCTGGGAGTGTTGTTGCAGTAACATAAGGTATTGGAGTTTTTTATTAGAAGAAATAGTATAATTGGAGATAATTGTAGGTGTTAAATTGGTTCTTTTCAGGTGTAGCTAGAAGTTAATTTTTTAACTTTTGTGGGTTTTTTACTTTAAAATTAGTTTGATTAACAGTGGAGAGTGGAAAGCAATGGCTCTTTCACTCTTGTCTGTGTATCCACACTGATAAACCCACACACAGAATGTGTATGCACTGGGAGGACAAAATAACCTCAATATGCCTTTTAAGTGCTCTATTTAAAATAGAAGTAATGATACTGTAGAAGAAATAACTATTACTGGATGTCTACTCTAATAGTAATAATGGCTACTGTAAAAGTTGTAACAACTCTGGCATGCTTACTGCATACACCCACAGAAGGCTTTCGGAGTGCCTTGATTTCTGTTCTAGACTGTCTTTGGGAAAGTTGCCTTCATGAGCATTGAGACCATGTGTAAGTGGATGGTCTAACACAAGTAGACATGGACTTCAGAACTCAGCTGAAGGGGCATGGCAGATGGTCCTGTTAAATAACGTTGCTGCTTTACCTTGGCAAGAGAAACTCAATTAAATTAGCAGCAGTGGGGTCTACAGTACTAACAAAGGCAAAAATTAAGACTTCTGCATTGGTTTTGTAACTTTCAGAGTGAGAAGCCTATAGCAGTATATTGAATGTAAGCTACTTCTTGAATGAAGCAGCTACTTCTCAGTTCCCTAACAAGAAGACATAGTATTTCCAGGAATGTTAATGCTTTTGAGGGTTTCTTGTTTTGTTTTGAAGTCAGCTTCTAACAGATGTGTGTTGTAACCTATTTGCAAGATGATCAGACTGTGATTGGTCATTATAGAGAGGAACAGTATAACTGTCTTTCTGTGGGCAGGGTTAGATAATGAGAGTACATGTAGCAATATAAGTAAGATTTTCTGTTGAAGATGACTCTGGAATCAAAGATTAGGAAATGAAGAGCTTTACAGTAAGTTGTTTACTGTCTTCAAGTACTGGCATTTAGCATTTTCATTCTGGACACTAGTTCTTAACGAGCCTTTATTTGGATTGAAAATTGTAAACTAGATGTTAAGATTTTAAGTGATTGGTTTGGGATGTGTGAGTGTCAACTGAAGAGGGAGCAGTGATAGAGTTTTTAATGGGACAATATAGGAAGGTTATGAAAGTGCAGCCAGTCAGTTTTTCAGACAGGTTTTTTTCTTTATTCAGCCTTTGGTTTAATTCAGCCCTGGGCAGATGAACTGGGCTGAGAAGCAGTTGAGAAATCATGATTTGTCATTAAAAAGAAATATAATTTATTTTTGCATAAAGTGCACATGCACCCTAAACTGTTGTGTGAAACTAGATGTTAATCCCTGTGACATGTTCCATTCCGCTGAGTGCCTTGAATTTCTATCAAGGAGCTGAGGGAGCAAAAATCTTGTTCCTAACATTTAAAGCAGACTAATTTGTCTGCAGTGCTACACACAGTCCTTATAATTAAAAAGTTCAAGGCAAATGCCAAGTGGCTGCAGAATGTCCTTCTCTATTTTTGTAAGGCACTTAAAGTCTGGGTGAAACATCTGTTTCCTCCTCCCTGCAGCTCATTTCAGAGATTAATATGCTTCTAGTGAAATCTCCCTGTGACGTGTGCTGCTATTCAATGAAGATGTTTCAGACACCTACACAAAACCTAATTGCAGCTTCTGCCATTTCCTGCCTCTATTGAAAAAAAAGAAAAAGGCATTTCAAAAACATTTGTGAGCTAAAATGGGAGTTGCCAGCCTGAGTTACACCTACAATAAGAAGCTGTGGCAGAAAGTACTTGAAAAAGTGGAACTATTTGGCATTACCCATGCCATATGTGCTGAGAGATCACTGCCTATGCAAATACAGTCACTATGCAAATGCTTTTGCCATTCATTTCTGTCCTCAATCTGAGGAGCATGGAAACTGTGGAGCTCAGAGGGGAGATAGATATACAGAGATATCTTGAGTCCCTTTCTTCTGTACAAATTCTCAGTGTGATTTTTGAGAGTCAGAAATTCAGACTTGAAACACATTGTCGTTTTTGTTCAGAGATAAATTTCTTGTAACCCTACAGTACATTAAAAATACAGATGTTGGTGAGGAACAGTGATGGGTGCATACCATCCAAAATTTCAAACCAACCAACTTTCTTAAGTTTTGCCTCTCCCTGTGATTGGGTGCATCACCCTCCACTGCGTGGAGTTGTTTACACAGTTCTTATAGTGATGACAGAATCTGTTTCGGTGTTCAGATCATTTTTTGGGCCCAGGCTCCTGGAAAGCAAGTGAAAAGCACCTCTGTGAGCTGGGCTGACCTCTGGCTGGGCTAACAGGTTGAGCTGAAGTTGAAGATGTTTTTGCAAAAGGGGACTTTTTTAGCATTACCATCCCTTTCCTCAGCTGTCAGACCAACCACTGCATATTCATTACAGCTTCTTTTTGCAAAGAGACTAATACTACTTGATGCAGCTGACTGCTGTGAAATACAGAGGCGTTTTTGTCAGTTCCTGGAAAAAAAAGACATTTCAGTTTGTCTTCTCTTCATCTCAGGCTCTCTCTCAGTTGGTGTGAAACTGTCGGTCTGGTGAAATCAACAGAACAGTTGTTAGGAGGAGTTACCATCCCTGGCTTTCTGGTACTTGTCTGTGCAGCTGGGATGCCTTAACTGTGACCACCTTCAGTGCTGACTTAAAGCAATCTGCTTTTTTTGGCACTGACATGGATCGGGACTGCTTTCACAAGCATGCCCATGAGATAGTAGTACAGTAACGGCTGTATAGTTAAATGTCAGTCACATGTCACACAAATGTCAGTAAGGCAATGCCACTGAAGCCACCAGTAAAATTTAATAAGACAGAACCAGCAACAGAGGGCAAGCAATGAATGCTTGCTATCAGGATGACTCCAGTCATGACAGTAAAATCCCTGTGAAGAGTGTGAAAATCCATGGCCTCAATTCCTTCTTAGGAGAATGGTGGTTCAAAGGACAAAATAGCTCTATTAATTTACTGTCCTGAAGTGTTAGAAAGGTGCATCTTTGATGGGTGAGATTACAAACCAGAAAACTATATAGAAAAGAAAGAGTACCCTGAAGAGAGACATACTATGTTTTAGTGAAGATAGCTATCTACACATGCATATATTTTAAGGTCAACATTTGAAGAGCTCTTTACCCAAAACTGGAATATGTTGCTGCTTATAGAAATGAAATAGTGTGTTTATCTAAGCCATTGAGATGTAATTTCAGTTTATACCATGTTAGCACAACTAATCCTTTCAGTGATGTTCAGCTTCTGCCAATTCAGTCAATGGACTAATTGTGTGAAGTGAAGCATACAAGCACAGCAGTGTTTTATGTGCTACATCTCACCACTTCCTGACCCTGTCTCCCTGCACACTACCTTCTTGCAGTCTTCTAGCCAGATCTGTTGTACAGTTAGAAATGCCCAGATTAATTTTCCCTGCTTTGACAAGCTCCTTTACATTGCAGGAGGCCAACTTTTATAGTGCATCCATAGGAAGCGTCTCCACTACAGCTTTTCACCACACAGGAGACAGACTGAGGATGTAGGCAGCTGACAAATGTGAAAGCAATGAAGAGGTGTTCCGAGGTTGACAGCGCTTTTCATAGTACACGCGTTTTCTGGGAAGGGCATAAGAAGGGAGATAAACAGGGGATGATTTTGGCAAGCTGAGAAGAAGCTGTAGCAGATGAAGGTGTTCCAAAGACAAAATCACATCAAAAAGGTAAGAGCACCAACTTTGTCCTGTCCTTTTTTTCCTGCTGCTTGAATATTTTCTTCAAAATCAGCAATTCTTCATTTGGAAACACTGACATTTTCTGGAGAATCCTATAAATGCTATAATAGCCATTCAGCGTTACTCTGAGAAAAACACAGTACTATTTTTATAGCTCACTCTAGCCTCCTCAATTTCTACTCTAAAAGTTGGATTTTTTTTCCAGAAGCTCTGCAAACTGATAAAATAATGATAACAGTTCAAACATCAGAAATATCTATGCATAGCTGCTGTATATAGAGTAAAAATCAATCAAGACAGAGGAGGGGAAGTCACATGGCAGTTGTTAAAAAGTCCTATGTAAGACTTTGCCTCAGGACTAGAAATAACTGAAAATAACTCTGAAAGTCTTATTCTTAGTTAAACTGTTTTTACTTGAGGGTCTGCCATCAAGGATGTATGCCTGAAAGGTCTGTGAATCTCTGTTGTCAAAAGAGTGTCATGATGTCATGCATGCATCCATGGGGAGAGCACTGAGGGGTTAATTTGATTGTGTCTGAGTGTAACAATGCAGCGTCCCCATGTAATCTAGGATGTTACTCAGCCTTGCCCTAAGTATGCAGTCAGTTGAGTAAATGATGAAGTTTCTTGTACCAGCATGGGTTTAGGCCAAAACTGAGGGATTTCGAAAATCCCACTGTTAATGTTCTCAGCACAATTGTTTTAATGTAGTTTACAACTAGATCCATATTAATGTTCAATTATCTAATTTTTTTCCTGTTTCTACATATACTAGAGGAAGTTTTATTTAAAACAATAATGTTTAAGTTCTTTTATTTTAAAAAATACTTTCCCTAAACCTTCTCTGTGGTCTGTAGTCCTGGGCAGAGAGTATACATGGAAAAAACCCAGTAGTACTGTACATTGTTGCCTAACTTTTTATAATGTTATGAGAAACAGAAGAGGGCCTTGAAAAGTTAAAATAGTGCACAATGAGAACAGCCTCCTACAATAGAAACAAAGCTTTCCCTGATTTTGAGTAAGACTTGGTCTGAATGTTCCTAAAAAAATCCTATTCGTAGTTATTCGCTCTTTATGGGAGTGTCTGGTAGGATATGTCAAACAATGGTAGTTGCAGTAATTGGCCTTGATATCAGTTTCTAGTCTCTTAGTTATCAAATTTCTGCTCCAGGTCAGGCTTCATATGTTCAAGTGGACCATATTTACCCCCTGGAGTTTTAGAAAAACAAGCCTGGAAGCTAAAATGTCTGTGGCAGCTGTGGAACTGACTGCCTTCCTTTCAAAACCTGAACGCTCCAAGAGGTGACAATGCTCGGAGAACCATCATTGCTTGGATGAACTGAACAGCTCAGCATCTCACCACTAGGCACTTCCTAGTATTTTTAAAACATAGCAGACTTTGAGGCCTGGACTAGTTTGTCATTGGCAATGAGCCAAGTCATGTTATTAATTTTAAAGGCATTCATACAGGGTTTCCTACAGAAGGATCTAGGCATCTTTTGGGTCTTGGGCCAAGCACTTCACAGCTCTGAGATCTGCCAGAGCAGCTGAAAAACAAGGTAAATTCTTAGAACACTTTAAATGATCTGAACTGAATGACCAAATTCTGTCTTTGTCATTTGTCTTTCAGATCCTCAAGCTCCACCAGCCACCATCTGATCACATTGCAGCAACACAGGTGTTGCCATGAGGATCAGGAGGTGTCCTATCTACTTCACAGCTTATCTTTTCGTCCTGCTGGGTAAACACCAGAGAGAACTCAATATAGAGGCAAAACACACATTTTAAGAGAGCTGACAAGTCAGTTCCTGCACATACATGCATCTGTGTAAGAGTACTCCAAGTCCAGAGGCCTCTGTGGCACTGCATGGATGTAAGAACTTTTGCATGTGTGGGGTTAGACTCTGCTTTTTGAGATACGATGCTCCGACGAGGATTTATTCTATTTCTCCCCCGACTTGTAGGCCTGCTGGTGGTGGCCTGTTGCTCAATGTCTATTGTTTATATGTTGGCTTGTACACCCAAGGGTGACAACCAACAGCTTGCCTTGCCCAGGGTACACAGTCCGACTGTGAAGGAGGGATATGAAGCTGTCCTGCAAGAGCGAGAAGAGCAACACCGCAATTACATTGTCAGCTTGAAGAAACAAATTGCCCAGTTGAAGGCTGAGCTCCAGGGCAGGACCGAGCAGCTTAAGAAGATGAAGAGCCAGTACCCAGACCCCTTGGACATTTGGCTTGACCACAGTAACCCTGAGAAGGCCCAGGCTAACCTGCTGGCTTTCCTGCGTTCCCAAGTAGACAAAGCAGAGGTGCACAGCGGTGTTAAGCTGTCCACGGAGTATGCAGCTGTGCCCTTTGAGAGCTTTACCCTGCAGAAGGTGTATCAACTGGAGACAGGGCTGACACGCCACCCAGAAGAGAAACCTGTAAGGAAGGATAAGCGAGATGAGTTGATGGAAGTGATTGAATTAGGAGTTGGGAGTTTGAACAAACCAGAGGGTGTCGGCAATGCAAAGCACCGTGTATACACAGCCTCCGACTTCGTTGAAGGTTTGTATGCAGACAGCAGGTTAGAAGGGCCACATAGTGCTGGTGAGGAGTTCTGGTGTGACTGATTTGCTGAGGGAGATGGGAATTTTAATCCACATCTGACCTAGGTGAATTTAGCATAGGAGAAAAAAACTTGCCTTGCTCATCTTCAAATGTTTGTGCTGCAGATATAGAGAACATGTGGGTAAGATGCCTACCTTTTATGGAATGACTGCTATCATGTGCTGATCCCAAATCACTAGTGATTTTGCTGTGGATTGTGTTCTTCACCAAGCATTTATGAATAGAGCATAGCCAAACGCATCCTCCATGTGGTGAGGACAAACGACTGCTGTTGTGCATTGGCCAGTCATTAACTCCCAGTCTGTATGTTCCTCTGGGGACAATAAGTTCTTGGAGCCATGCTGGATGTACCTGCCAGCTGGGCAGGTGCCTCCCATGGCAGGGATGTGTGTTGCTTAGACTTTGGAGATCTCACTGAGGTAGGTCCTTGCTCTCCTCTGCTCCAGGCACTTCCTCCACTCCAGTCCAATTCTTCTTGGACCAGGGGGTGGGCAAAGCACTGGAAAGTGCTGTTGGCTGCCAGCTTTTGAATGCATCCTGGAGCTGCATGCTTCCATTCTCCTCCTTTCTGTTTGTTGTTCAGTTTCTCTTTTCAAAATATGTTTCTATAGTTTATTATAGGTGCTGAACAAGCATGTATGACTCTTCAGCATCAGCTCTTCAATGGGAGAGGGTGAGAAGATAGGAATATGTTTCCTGCCATACAATGCTTAATATTCATGAAGTTTAGAGCCCGCCTTTATGCACAATCAAGGGTCTTTGACTGGGTGCCAGTGCCGTGCTTGGGGAACAAGGCAGATTCTGATGTGCCTTCCCCAGAAAGGCCTGGGGAGGAGATGCACACTGCAGTGCTGGCTCTGTGGAGGTTCTTCATGCACTAATGGTCTTGCTGGCTTTCACATACCATGGTGAAATACTGCTGAGGGAGAAAGCCCTGTATGCAACTCAGAGCTCAAGAAACTGAAGCCCCATGTGCAGGTCAGTCTGAGCTCAAGAAACCTTCCTTGTGTCCTCACCTGCAGGGCAGGTCCTTGCTTCTGTAGGTGCAAGGGCACAAATTCTCATTCTCACTCAGCTGTGCAGACCGATTTGTTTGCAAATGAAGGGATCCATGCATTGGGACTGGAAACAAAGAGATTTGGCAGAAGATTTCCTGCTGAGTTCCTTTGGAAGTCTCTGTCATTTCTTGTCACTCTCTTTTCCCCCACCCTACATTCTCCAAGAATGGCAAAATCCACTGATCGAAGCACAAACAAATCCATTGCTCTGTGTGACTCGAGCACGTGAAGGGAGGACTGAGTTTTCAGTTCCAGTTTTATATTTCAATTATAGTTTGGACTCAGAACTTGTTTTGGAAACAGTGCTCTGCAGGTGCTACTGCCTACACAACAAGTTAGTAATAGGCTGGATTCTATGTCAGATTCTGGCAGCTTAATATAAATCTAGCAACACAGCAACCATGAGCTGCATTCACCCAGCCACCAAGCCAGCTGTTTTCATTTTCTGGAACTGCCCAGGCTATCTGGAGCTTTTTGGGAGATGTGGCCCAGGTCTGCACTGAAAGTAATACCACTTAACCCTTTTAGTCTTTATCTTCCAGCTACTTCAGCAATAACAGCACACAAAAGCTGTGTGCATCTCTTATGCTAAACGTGGGGGCTACTGTCCTCGTCTTAAGGTTGATCAGGTGCTGAAATGAAAATCAGGTAATTGGGGTCAGAGACAAGATTAAAAACCTAAACTGCTGCTCTCGATATGTGAGATTTGTGTACTTGCTTCTTCTCTATTCAGCAAAGCCTTTGACACCAGCTTCACTAAAATGTGTTGCTGATCCTGAGTTCACTAGAACATAGAGTCATGCAAGTTAATCTTGTTTGCTTGGGCCTCTTGTGCAGACTTCTCTGTTCTTGTGGATCATATCTGGCACTTTTTCAGTACTAGTTCCTTGCTAGCATATACCATTAGGCAGGGTGGTGGTATGGGGTAATAAACTCAATTAGGGTCTATATCTCTCCCTTTTTTTCATTTTGTGCCTTTATTCTTGTCTTTGCAGAGAGAAAATGTTTCTTCAAACACTTCTTATATTTAAGGAGATATGTTTTGTCTCTGTGGCTGGGATTTCTTAAAATAACTATTGCATCCTCTGCAGTTTCTAGACAGAGTGACTTGTGCGTGGGAATTAGACTGTGACCCTAGTATATTACATCTGAGTTAAACTCCTCCTCAGCAGAATTGCTGTTACATGAAATTTGGATAGGATTCTCAGACAGTTCTCCTTCCAGAGTAATAGCTGACACGTAGTGGAATTTTCCATTTTTCCCCCTTATTCAAAGCCAACGGAGCCACACCTTCTCCCTGGAGCCAGACATGTATCCATCTGGCTGCTGCTCTGCTCTGCTTCTCTCTTTACAAAGGCAGTTGGGCTGTTCAGCTGTTACAG
This sequence comes from Platyrinchus mystaceus, assembly GCA_035041135.1. Taxonomy (NCBI): domain Eukaryota; kingdom Metazoa; phylum Chordata; class Aves; order Passeriformes; family Tyrannidae; genus Platyrinchus; species Platyrinchus mystaceus. The sequence continues at coordinate 27,343,253 of JAWWLV010000144.1, forward strand.
TGCTCCCCTCTCCCCCTTATTCCTCTCACTTTTGGACCAAGTTCACTAGTTTTCTGCCACGGAGAGTCAGGAAAAACTAGCATGGAAAAAATCAGAAATTTCTATGTATTATAAGCAGGCAAAGGACCATTCTGTTTCCAATAGAAAGCCCCTTGCTCAGTGAGCAGGTAACAGGTCTGATCATTAATTTATGTAAATAGCAGCAGAGCTGAATAGATTTGGGAGTTATTTATTTTCTCAAAGGTGGAGATAATAATCTGGAGACTCTGACAGGCCTGAGTGGTGTGTTCCATAAGTGAATCAAATCACTGTCTGGTGATACTCTTTCATAACAGGAACAGTTCCAGAAAATCCCTGGATTGCTTAAGAAATGCCCTGCCATGATACTGTCAAATATGCTGTATCGTAAGTTCTTCTGCTTGAAGTACGTGGCTGTCTAGTGACTGAAAATTTAAATAAGGTCTCAGATACAAATGCAAAAGAGTAGCTTTGCTTTCTCAAGTTGGCTTGACTGGTGATGGTGGGCTTCCTGATGTAGCCCTGGTGGTGGGCTACCTGATGCAGTTCTGCCTTGAAAGTTTACTGGGAGAAAGGATGATGCTTTTCATTGAAGGATAAGATGCTGTGTTTTACTGCACATGAAGTGGGAAGACCATCATATTACAGAGTTTAAATAGGGACAATGAATGCTAAGAAATCCTAATAAGTGGTTTCTACAACATCTAACAGAAGTAATGAACGTGAGTCCAGAGAGTGTTTCTAGTGACAGTGAAAGTCCTGAAACCGATGGTCTGTGGAACTGAGGCTAAAATTGTCATCCACTCAACAACATTAAGAATGCATGGCTGTTGGCTAGTTACCCATTCCATACAGATCCATGTAGGTGAAACTTGTTTGCCTGCCCTGTTGAATAGAGATCAGGTATTTTCCATTTCTTTAGGGAACCCTAGAAATTGCTGCTCTGAAGACTGGACACTTTAGTCAGCCCTCCAGCCAAGGTCTTTTTTTGCCTCTCACTTGTTCTTTTCCTTCATTTTAGGGCTACTCTCTCTGCTGACCCAGAGCTCCTGTTTATTTTTTTACATTGAGTTTCCAAAGACTTTAACTTTTCTCCCTGCCTCTGAAAGGAGTGGTGCATATTCTGAAATGTAGCTGCTGTAATGGAAGCAACAGATGATCAATTAAACTTCTTTTATCCATAGTGAGCATCTAGCCTTTCCAAGGCCTTCATTTCAGGAGCAATCATTTCAGGAAAAGGGTTTTTTGTTTATTTTCTTGACATTACTTTTTTCCTCTCCTTGTAGCTCATATCTTAGAATTCAGACTGCTTTACACATTTTTCTGAATCACTTAAAAAAGCCCTGGTGGCACAAATGAAGTAGAGCCTTCAGAAATGGAAAAAAATTTTTGAAGGCAGGATGTTCTCCTGGGTGAGTCCCCAGATTGACTCAGGATATCCACACTCATTTCTGAGGCTCATTGCCTGATCTAGGGCAAATCACTTTGTTCTCTGCTTCTAAAAAGATGATAATTAAAAAAGGAAAGAAGATGCTTAAAAATGGAAAACAAATTACAGGCATTAAACATGCATACAGTTCTCTTCAATATAAAATGTTAGGATTATAAATTCTTGGATTCCTATTTTGTGCAAGGGAACCTTGCCTTCACCTAAGCTGCTTGCTTTCAGCTGTAGTAGAATTACTGAACAAGAGCAAAACCACAGAGTTAGAAGCAGCCTGTGTGTATAGCACTAGGAGGGACTCCCTCAGGTCACAACGTGCATTCTGCTCTAAGGTACTTCTTATTTGTCAAGACTTCCTTTATGGTGTAGTACATATCTCTGGGGAAAGGGTATTTTTGGGATTGTCATTTCTTGTCTGGGTTAGAACAGGATGCAGAAGCAAAGACTCTGAGATGTTGTGTGGCAGGTATTACCAAATTTGTTAATTTAATTTAGGTCTTTGTTATGAGAAATGTCAGTTCACTATGTAAAACATGTGAATCAGTCATATCTAATTCTCTCTAGAGAAAATGCAAATCAGATTTAATTTACAGTTTTGTTTAGCTTAATGTCAAAAGGTTGCCTTAACCATTCAAGCACAAGCTTCCTTGGTAAAACCTGTGTTCAAAAACTGCCTCAGCAAATGAGTGCACCCAACAACACACTCGAATCATTAGCAGGCTTTGTAAGAATAAATGGGTGAGCAGAATTCAAAGGCCTGGATTTCCATTCTCTGGCCACCATGAGGAGGAAATGAAGGGACTACTGGGTCACCATTCAGGTGATCTCAAGTTCAATAACAGATATAGTTCATAGGCTGCACCTTGGGCAGACTATATGGAAAAAGGTAGGAGGAGTCAAGGGCACAGCTTTGAAAGATTAAGAGTAAAAGAATGATGGAGCTGCTATCTCCCTAGATTCATCTGCTATGCTAGAAGGAGGATTGGAGCATTTGTTGACTCAGCTTATATTAAAAATAAAATATGAAGTGAATAACAGATCAGTAAATCTGCATATATTATTAACCAATTGAAGTATTCATTAAGAACAAAACACAGAATGATAGTGAAGATAAGGCAGTCCTCAGAACTCTCACCAGATAAAATCACACCTCATTAGTCTTTTGATTATATCAATGTAAAAGCTGTAATAAAAGATGAAGAGCCTATGTCACTTTGCTTTTCAATGAAAACTTTGACCCAGACCTTCACAAGAAAAACAGACAGAGCTGACAGTCTATGGGTCAGATGCGTGGCAGTGTTACACATCAGGGAATGAACAAGAAGGGAAAAAAAGCATTATTTTGGTGTCGTTTTTCATAATGAGAAGAAACTGAGCTTCATAACCAGATGGGGAGGGAAAAAAAAAAGAAACAAATCAAGAGGAGTTTTTCTGCTTGTCTCTTTAACTTCTGCAAGAGATGGAAGGCATTGCAATTATACTCTTGTACTGATTAAGTTGTTAACATGCTTACAGTGGCTTCATGAGTAGTTAGAATTAGCATTAATTATTCCTTCTTAAACCTAATAGCTTTGACAATGAAAAAGCTTTATTTCAGTATGCACTGTAGGGACTGAAGTATCATTTAGAGTGGGTAACATCTATAGCCTTTTTGACACTTGATCTCATTTAAAGTGTCAGAGTAGTGTTTCAGTGAGGTATGACCAGGACTTCTATAGTTCGTGCTGTCCCTCGGTATGGGACCAATTTCACCCATTGAGTATATAAAAAATTCATTCCATACAGGAAATAAATACATGTTTGTATGAATTAAATATCCTTGGAGACTGCTTAATGCAGTCTCCAGGATTGTATCCTGGGTCTAGCCTCTGAAAAACTCTGTAGCATCATCCTTGCAGACCATTACCTGACCAGGAGTGCGCATCATTGCCACAAAGGAAATAAAAGTCTCTCAAGAGCTGAGTAACAGGAGGGTTTTGTCCTGATTGGCAGTGGGTGAAGTTGATGGCTACCGAGGCCTGATTGCCTATCTTTATTAGGGGACTTTCCAGAGAAACTCCCAGAATGAAGGAAATGAATGTGCTCATGAGGTAATTGCTTTTCTGGGAGATGGCCTAATCACTCCTATTGCAGGGAAGCAGGATGCCTTTCGCAATGTCTCTGCATCCCATTACCATGCATGTCTGCAGTGTGCAATTGGAGCAGTCTGAAAAATAAGGACAGTATGTCTGCTGGGTTATACTGCGTGTGAGCAGTTGGTAACCTTCAGGGGTTTGTAACCCAGCCAAGCCTAGAAGTGTGCCTGCAAGAATACCAAATAGCTCCTGCAACCCAGGGCTGTGTCCCTGCCTGAGTGATGGCCTCCTCCAAACGATGGTGGATTGTGTGCTGGTTTAGAAGTAAATATCTCATGCCTCTGCTGTGTTTTCAATTTAGGTGTAGCAAATGAAGACTGCATCCTGTTTTTCCACACAGGAGCCCAGTTTTAATCCAAAAATCTCTTCACTTTTGTTTTCGTACAGGGATCTACCGCACAGAAAAAAATAAAGGCACATTGTATGAGCTGACTTTCAAAGGAGATGCAAAATATCAGTTTAAGAAGATTGTTTTATTCCGGCCATTTGGTCCTGTAATGAAAGTGAAAAATGAAAATGTCAATATGGCTGACACACTTATTAACATCATTGTGCCATTGGCCAAGAGAGCCAGCAAATTTCGGCAATTCATGCAGAATTTCAGGTGAGTTTCCACTGTAGTGCTGCCTTTACTTCTTCTTACTTGGAAAGTAAGGTGCAACTTTAGGGGTTATCCTCACTCACTGCTACTTCTACATAACAGTTCATTGTGCCACTAAGTAATTTTTGACATTATAGACTGAAAGACATTTGGCTGCTTAATGCATTGTTATCAACAATAAAAGCAATTATAGTCCAGTCATCAGGGTTTCTGATTTGCATGTACCTGACTTATGTGTCTCAGTCTGTTTGTTGGGCACACACAATTGTGGCAACATAAGAATTTCATGCCAGTAGATGCAAAGGAACATTTCCAAGTAAAAGGGAAATCAGTGCTCCCAGTCATCAGGCCCCATTAGATAAAATATTAAGGCAATAAGAAGCACGAAGGAAATGTATATGAACTTTCAGGATAGTTACTTTTAAAATTCTTTAATCTTCAGAGCAGTGATGTTTGGAGATGTAACTTTAAATAGCTGCCCATAAGACTGTGTTATGAATAGATACTGACTCTTACAATGGGATTTGTTTTGCCTAATTACAGCCATCTAAAAATAGGCTCCTTGTCTAAATTAGTCATCTGATAGGTGCTTGTTTTAGGATGAGAAAAATCGCCCTCTGGTTATGCTGATCTCTCTGCTGATTATAGATGAACTCTTGCTGACTAAACTTTGTGCAAGTGAGGCAGAATGTCTAGCATTAGTTCTGATTGGTCTTACCCTTAGGCTACAGATTTGATCTCTGGTTGATACTTAGATTTTAGTAAATGCCAAAGATCTGAATTCTGGAGGATCTGTTACAAAAGATCAAGGTTATGAGGTAAGGTATGTATTAAAATCCCCATTCTCATATTCTTGTAAGTGCTGGAGTTGTTGCTTGCCTGATCATTCTTGCTGGGGCTGGATGGCTTGTTTTAGCAGTGTACTCCTATTAATATAACAAACAATGCTTAGAGAGGTTGATCCTACTCTGCCTGAAAGATAGACTTCTGCTCCATCAGACAGAAGCAGTGATCTCCTTTGTCAGGACAAGGATCTCTTGTCAGTGAATCATGCCCCCAGGAATGCCTCCAAGGTTCACCCTACTCTGCCTTACCCAGCAGATGTAGGTTATTGAAGAAAGCTAACTTCTGGAACAAGTCTGAGATCTGTCTGTTCTCTAGGGAAATGGGCATTCAGCAGGATGGGAGAATTCACCTCACTGTAGTTTACTTTGGAAAAGAACAAATGAATGAAGTCAAATCAATACTTGAAAATACCTCTAGGTAAGTACCTGAACATCTGATGTGTGCTGTTCATACACTAGATTGTACTGTGGAGACTACACTACTGTTCAAATTGTAATTGGGCCAGAAAGTTCTAAACTGCATTGGAGAAAATGGCTCTTTTTTTTTTTTTTAATATTGACTAAAAACATTGTTACCCAGAGAGTCCCATACCTGTGGTTTTGTGACACTGGTTTTTAGAACCACAAACATATTTTACTGAATTTTACCTCAATGCAGCTTTTCTTTTATTTTTTCCCCCCACACTGATAACGCTTTAGTGATTTTGAAAGTGGTGTTAACTGTTAGGACTGAAAGCTGACTTCCAAAGGCAGGTGGAACACACAGAAACTGGATGCTTTTGGCCAGTTATGGTCTATTGAGTTTGCTTACATAGCTGTGTTTGTCAAGATCATGTGGCAGTGTAGTTGTTTGTTATCGTCTCCATGTAGGAAGAACACCCTTGTATAGATACAGTAATATGACCATAGGTAATTTATATTGGCAAACTAAAGATATTTTTGTCAATCTAAGCCTTGCTGGGATTTTTGTGAGGTCTGCCCAAAGAAAGTCTGTGACAGGGATGTTAGTGTGTGAGTTCACAGGTCAAGCTCTGAATGTAGACCCAGTGGAAATCTCTTTAAAAGTCAAAGAGGAGACCTCTTCTCTCAAACAGCTCTCAAACTGTGATACTACAGCTTTCTAGGTTAATTCTTTCAAATTGGGTTCCCACCCCTGACTTGTGTGAAGAGTTGCATGGACAGGGTAAGTTGCTGAATATTTTCCTTCTAGGTCAGCCAACTTCAAGAACTTTACCTTCATCCAGTTGAATGAAGAATTTTCCAGGGGCAAAGGATTAGACGTTGGTGCTCGATTTTGGAAAGGAAACAATGTCGTTCTCTTTTTTTGCGATGTGGACATATACTTCACGGCTGAATTCCTGAACTCCTGCAGGCTGAACACACAGCCAGGTACTGCAACTCATGAAGTATATTGTCTTTCAACAGGCTTTACCTATTGTATAAAAGCCATCACCATAGTATTCCTGTCTTTGAATTGGTAATAAAGCTACTGTAAACCAGTTGTAAATCAGTTGTAACAATTCCTGCTCCCACTGTAATTGAATCCTTTGCCTTCAGCATCTACTTTCTGGAACAGGATCTTTTTGTTAATTTTATCCTCACATTCACATTCTTATTCAAAGAATATAGGCCTAGTGCAAAATTTGTGTAATTTTTTCTGGATTTGATCTGGTCTGGACAGCATCTTGTAAGAGACAGAAGTGTGTTTTATAGAGCTTTTTAAAAAAATAACCCATTGTCATTTCCAGGGAAGAAGGTGTTTTATCCTGTTCTCTTCAGCCAGTATAACCCCAGTATAATTTACGGCCACCATGATTCTATCCCATCTTTAGAACAGCAGCTGGTAAGTATATTCTTCTCTGAATGCCTGCTTTTATTTAAACAAAGCATTTTTTAAATGTGCATGTGCTCTTGGGTAGCATTCCCCTATTCCTTGTGCACAGTGACCACCATAGACAAAATTAACTACAGCTATCACCTTACAGTGAACTCTGATGATATGTTTAGTTGACAAGGTAGTGTTGGGTTGTAGGTTGGACTTGATGATCTCAGAGGTCTTTTCCAACCTAGTCGATTCTGTGATTCTGTGTTTCACAGGGAAGTATCTTGATACCATTTATTTTAAACCTTTTTTAAAGTTTTTGCATGGAACCTAAGAATTTGAATTGTGTCTGCTTCTCTGCCAGAAGAGAATTTTTCTAATTAGCCAACAGTTCCTCCATGGTGTGCTGTCTTGGGGTGACAGTCCCTGATCCTGCTCTTATTTCTTTCTTGCACTGAATAGTATTTGCATTTGAACTGATGTTTGTAAAAAGCATAGCTATCCTTAGATGAGTCAGTGAAAACAAAATTCATGGGGCTGTCACAGTTTTTCCCTCATTTACTTGAACACCTTACAGTGGCTTTTCCTATCCCACAGTTCATGATTAAACTGCCTGTGAGCAGTTTGTTTCTGAGGTGTACTGTGTTGTCTCAGAGTCAAATGACATGCTTGGAGCTGTCCCTTCTGGCTTTAGTCTGGCACTGATACAACACAGCATAACTCCACTGATTTCCATCTTACCTGCTTGTTTTTGGTGTGAGAACGAAGTGTTTTTAAAAACATAGCCAGAAGGTGTACGGTTGCGACATGTATGAGTCTCCTTGATGAGGAGGGAGCTGTTGTGAAGAAGAAAGAACACACAGACGAGAGGTTCACATGAATGCTAGTAGCAGAGGCATTGCTTGACACTGCTGCAGACACTATTCTCCATTCTCTTGTGCTCTGGTGTTGCACTGTCCTGAATTTAAGGGCTTGATAGAAGTGCTTCTTGCTTCTCTCCAGAGTCAGTGGGTCACAGTCCTCTGCCCACTAGTCCTGCTAAGTAGATGAACTTTCAAACTGAACCATAAGCCAGCTATGCAGCTTCATTCAGTTTTTCTGGCTCAAGTCCCAGAAAGCCACATCTGCCCCTGTTACTGCCAGGCACTGCACTTATCAGGGCTCATCATGTCCCAGGATGGACACTGTCCCCAGAGCATCCCAGCTTCTATTGTTGTTCTGGGTAGGTAGGGTAGATAGGAATTAGTGGTGTTGTGAGCCCAGAAACACCCACAGCTGAGAAAGACCACTTGGGGTCTGAGTCCAGTCTTCTGTCATCACAACCCCCACCTTGTAAGAGTTCCGAATTCCTCTTTAAGAATGAAGAATGCAAGTTTAAAAATACTTTTTTTTTTTTTTTGGTCTACTGCTGTCTGTGTTATCAAACATGTAGCCAGAAAGCCTTTTACTGAAAAGTCTGGAAAATCCCTTCTACTGTTTTTTTTCCTCAGGGGACTCTTATTCTGATAATACCATGGGATTCATGTTAGCTTTTCTCTCTCTGATGAGACCCTGTCAGGGATCCTCAAGCTTGTAAGCATTGTGTTTAGGGAATAAAATAGAGTTCAACTCTCAAGCAAGCATAAAGTCCACAGAGTATGTTGCCAGGATTATGAAAATATTTATAGCTAATATTTGAATCATAAAATGTGATGCTTACATCAGAAAAGCTTCTTGATTTAAAGAAGTACAGCCAATCTCATTTTTACGCAGATTTTTATATTTTTAGCCCACATTGGTTCCCAGGCGTGAGGCCAGATCTATGCCATTAAAACAAGACATAAAACCTCTGTCCTGGTACTTGGGCTGCTGAGGTAAAAAACCCAAACCTTTGGAAATCTGTGATAGAATTTGATTTGTGCAGCAGCCACTTGTGCTAATGGGAAATAATAATGCTAATGTATTCGAGTGGCTTGCTGTAAGGGCATCCTTATGGAGGCTTGTTACAGTGCAGACCTGACAGATACAATTTTGTTTCCTTTTAATTGGCTTGTGAAGTGAGTTGGCTTTTCCAAGGAAAGCAGAAATGAGAAACGAAAGCAATAGCAATGTGAGCAGTAAAAAAAGCTA
>JAWWLV010000144.1:27357619-27383556 GCA_035041135.1 Platyrinchus mystaceus
TACATTCTCCACATCAGAACAGATGCTTTTCTCCAGGATCTTTGAAGGACATTTTGTTTTGGCCATATTTTTAAAATAAACAGTTCATAAAGAGGGAAGGAGGGATTCCCCCCCCCCCAAATAATCTAATACCCCTTCTCATGACTTATGCAGATTATGTTGAAGTTATTTCTTTGATACATGATGTAATGCTCAAGAAGCTCATTAAGTCAATTGCAGTGCCAGAGTGTAGTTAGATTCAGAATCTCAGTTTACACTAATGCTTTATTTCTAGCAAAGTACACCTGCTGTAACTGGAGTGCAGTTTTCCCCTTTCCTTGAATGGAAATCGCCTGTCAGTGTAGTTGTAAATTTTAAGACCAGATGATTACAATTTCTTTTAATCTGTATCCCACAAAACACAGATCAGTCTAAGACTAAGGTTTTGACTGCTCCTTCAAATTAATCAGGATAGCCCTGACCTAACAGAAAAAAGAAAAGAGGTAAAAACAAGTAAACAATTGAAACAAGATTGTTGTTCACTATTTGAGGATACCATCTCTAAAACACTATGTTAGCAGATTCACATCACAGCCTTCAGCTGTAGAGTTTGTAATGTGCAAAAACATGAGGGAATCTCAGGACTAATTTGTTATGTGATTCTGTCCAGCCTCTCCCCCCATATTCTGAATGATGTATTTAAAGACCAGTGTAACAGATAAGAAGAGAGAATATAACATTGAAAGAACAAGTTCTATACTGAAGTTTACACCAGATGCATCTGGGTAATCTGGACACAACTTGCAAGAAATATCTCCATTTTGGAAAATAGCATTCTTTACTGGCAAACACTCTTCTGTAAACTGTATTAATACTGATATGGGTGCTGCTTCTTACATTTTTTATGCTCCGTACCTGTGGTAGTCTTTTATACAAATGCCTCTGTCCCTTCTTTCCCTTTCAAAAGGTTAATCCCTCTCAATGCAGAAAGGCCTCTGTGGGATTTGAATACAGGTTTAAAGAGTGAGAATCTACATTCAGAGGCTAGAGGAGTTTAAAATATGTACTCTTCATGAAAATCCATCATCACAGAGAGTACCTTTCACTGAAAGGCACTCAGGGTTTTCTTGGATGTTCAGTTTGATTGTCCTTCATTTCAAGGACACAGCATTTTATAGAATTAAGCTTCACATTATGCAAATTACATATCAAGATTGATTCACCTCTCCAAGTTGTTATGTGCCTTCAGGAAGGTATGATCTCATTCAACTGTAGGTACTAATCTATTTCCCAGATGGCACACAACCTTTCATTCAAGAACAAAAGGCAGCTTGAATACAGAAGTCCCTGAAAAAAATCTGCAAAAACCCACTGAAAATCTGTGGCAGTATCTCCTGTTCAACTGTGGCAGTATCTCCCATCCAACTTCATCATTACTTCATCAAGTCATTCACTCCATTGTGTGGGATACACCCAGGTGCTTTGCAGCTTGCTGGGCTGATGCATCCTTCAACTCAGTTGATGTGATAAACCCACAGCAGTACTTATCCTCCTACTGCTTCATTTTGAAGGATATAAAATAGAGGCACTTAGGGTTTCAGGCAAGTATCAGCAGCTGTAGTTCCAAGTTCAGTCTTTGTGAATACAAGTATGGGACTGCACAGTGAGACTGGGAGGTTCACGCAAAGAGAGAGATGTAGTCTGGCTCTCGGTCCTCTTGGCCACATGGGTAAAGCAGCAGCTCCTTCCCCAAGGAAGTGATAGGTTCGTCCTGTTGATATAGGATATGATCAAACACCAGTTTTCAAACAGACCCTGCCTGTCACAACCTCACGGGGTGGACAGCAGTCTCTCTGCCTCTGTTATGGTGTGGCCTCATTCATGCCACTGTGTGATCCAACTCAGTGCCCTGGGGAACTTGGAGGACGACCCAAATGGGTGTCCTCTGTCTTCATAACACAGTGTCTATGCTCAGTGCCATAACTCAGTGACACAACTCTGGCAGTTCTCAGAAAGAGCTGTGCTCATCTTGTAGGAAACTACAGCTTCTGTGACATGAAGTGGTGCCCTGCCTGGAAAGTGCTGGAGCAAGGTCTGTGCAGCATGCAGGAAAGCAGGACCATGTGCTTCTGGTTATGTTTGTGGGAGGGACAAGGATGGACCCTGGAGTGAGCACGTATCCTCTGCTCAGGCAAATCCTGTTCTAACCAGGGAATTCCCTGATAGTACAGTCTCTGCTTCCAATCTTGTTCTCCATCCTAGCAGCAGATGCATGGTGGGGACTTGCCTTCTTTCATGGTCACCCAGTGGGTGATAAGCAGAACCCACTGCGTCACTTTGGCAGAGTGGGTTTAGCCTGCCCACATCTGCTGTAGTGCAGGGGCTCTGTAGGATTCATTGCAGACTATGGGCATGGCTCTATCTTTGATGTAGCTATGCACAGCCAGGCTTTAAATCCCCTGGATCTGGAGTCAATAGCTGTGTAGCTCCTGCTTTCAGTAATTTCAGCCTGAACTGTGAACACCATGCAAGAAGCAAGTTCAGGTAGCCCAGGAAGAGTTCCACAGAGCAAACAAACATAAATATTGTCCTCATTTCAAATTTTGTTTAGCCACATCTGTATTAGGCTGGGCACTTATTGAAAAGAAACAGGGATTTTGAATGAACCTATAAGAAAAAGTATTGTCCCTGGTCAGATCTTAAAGTGAAGGAATGAACAATCCATCTGGCTCTCCTTGGAGCCCATGTAACTGCACTCAGTGCTGGTAGACACTACTGTTGTTGCAAAATCTGCAAACCTTCTTCCTTCCCTTCTATTTTTCTATCATCTTTGCTCAGTATCACACCTTGCCTGCTTTGAGATTATAAAGATACCGTGCTCTCTTTCGTGCTGAAGCTGGATGCAAGCAGTATTTTCTGTTTACCCAACTTGCCAGAACCACAAAACCACAGAAGATACAAAAGAAAGGAGTCTATATGAGTATGCTGTCCCCTCTCACTTTAGCAACGTTTCTAAGTAGCATGAAAGTAACTTGAGCCCTGTGTGCAAGGTGTTCTGTGTGCTTCAGAGTGAGTCAGATCTAAGATGTTTGAGATGTGTTAGGCCACCTGAGATGTACTGATCAGCCTGACATACCCTTTTGGAGCAGCACACAGAAGTTAAAACCCAACAGCAGTTAAAATGGGTCTAGTTACCTACTTCAAAACAACTGAATCTATTCTTTCTTATTTTGAAGTGCCCTGAGGCAATTAAACAGTTAATGAATGCATTGATAGATGTTTACCTTGTGGTAGTCTACAAGGTCAGCCAGTGTTGAATGTTGCAGCTGGTCCACTCCAAGGAAGCTGTAGGAATCACTAGAGGCATCAATGAGGAAGTGCTTACATCCTTCCACAGACCGATAGGAGAGCACATAGCCTTTGATTTTCTCACTGACCCGGATCAGAAAACTCCCTGGTACTGTTTTATCCAGAAGCTGCTCTGCTTTCTTAGAGGTTAGGATACCTGTTCAAAATCAAAACACAGAACTGAGGGGAAAAGAGCATTTATGCAGGACTGGACAGAACAGTTCTCACAAGGAATCTGCTTTACCGCTCTAAACCCGGTCCGTGGCACTCCCATCCCTTATTTTCTCGCCCAGTAGCCCAGGAAGAACAGTACTGCCATTGCTAGTAACAGACCATGGCCATGGGCTAATTGCTCTATGTTAACTGCTCCAGACTTGGCCAGCTATGAATGACAAATGTACAGGGCTTGAAAGGACAGTTTCTGTGTTATGAGAGAGAATGGCACTGCAGTTTGTTGTACACTGATTCCAGCATAGCAGGAGATTTACTCCTGGGCCCAGCCTGTGTTAGCAGCCACGTTAACAGAAATAACTCCTTAAACAGTTGGGTTGGGGTGGGATTGCTCAGGACTCACCATGGAACCAAGGTGCTATTGCGTCCGTGGTTTTCAGATAGCCAGCTCGGAGAGGGAATTGCTCCTCTTTGAACCACTTGATGATGCTTTCTTCAGTGGAATTGGAGATTGTCCTCTGGATTCCCTCTTTCCTGTTAGAAAAGACCGTGGTTTGTGCATCAAGTTCAAACAGGTTTTGAGTCCTTGCGCTGAACTTACCTTTGCTGCTTAAACAGGCAGCTTACAGTAGTGCAGCTGTGTAGAATATGGTTTTCAGCAGACATCTGTCATATAAAAGCTATATGCACTCCAGGCTTAGGACACTCTATTAAATAAACCTGTTACCCTCCAGGAGTAAACACTTGAAGGCCCTAGGCTGGAACATAACCTAGACTCTGTGTTTTTCCTTGTAGGGTGTCTCTTCCACACAAGGAGGAGAGCTAACCATTCCCATCTCAACCATCCCATGCTAGAGCAGTTTCTCCCCTCCACAGGGCACAGGGGCTTCCTTACCTAATCGCTCTCCCATTTGCTGTCACAGGAGGTAGAACTTTAGGCTTGGGGGGGAGAGGTGGATACTGGAGTGGTCGCCGATCTCCTGCTGTGGCACCCTTGGAAATATCTGCCTGCTTTCCTCTGTGGATGCCCTGCAGTGAAAGCCTCCTGTAGTCATCCCTGGCTTGCCTGGCAAGGGAGCGTCTCTTCTCATCTGCTGCCTTGGATTTCCGCACTGGAACAAAAAAGGAGTGGTACAGGAGCGAACAAGTAGTCAAATTTAAAGCTTGCTGCCCTCTGGCCATCATCCTGCTTGATGAAGTGGAAGAATAACACATTTCACAAGCTGAAAGATTCACTCAGTTGTGAGACCATTTGCCACGTGTCTCCCACGTGTTAAGTGGCATCTGCCACTTAACAGGTTACAGTGTTTACTCCTTCAAGACACTAAAAATCTGGTTTTTTTCTGGATACCGGCTCCCTTTGTACTTAGAGACTTCTTGATTTTGTTTCAGATGGTGACTCCTAGTTCAGACATAGATTTCTGTAGTGGCTTTCATTTAAGCTGGTGGGGGGCAGGCCATATGGAATTAAAGCTGCTGAAATGACCTCAAATCAAATTTTTCAAGGATTTGAAAGGGCTGACCCATTTTGGAGGGTGGGGGAGAGTCTTGCTGAAAAGACTCTCTTGCTGAAAATGGAAAGTGGAGAACTTCGCTGTGTTTTTGTTTCATTTTTTTTTCTGTAAAACTGCCTTGATTGTTTAGTTCCACCTCACCCTGGACTCTGTAGGAGTAACCAGCTCTCCAGTCAACTTTTTTTTTTTTTTTTTAAATCAGTAAGGAAAATAGAACCCCTAGCCTGAAGTGAAAACAACTGGTGGTACAGCATTGCCATCTACTGAGCACCAGGGGAGGAACTGGGATAAGAAATGCATCAGGTTATCCCTCAGGAAGTATTTGGCAGCAGTGATGGCTGCTACTGCAAGTCTCTTACTGTTTGTCATTTTCCTTCCTATCATTGGGATTCATTACATGAGACAGTGCAGCAGGGCTCTGCTTAGATGGGATCATGCTTGGATGACAGGGAAGCTCTTTTTTATTAGTTCCTGTTACCCATTAGCCTTGTCCTCAAGAGCAATGGTTACAACAAAGTCCTACAAAAGGCCAGCTTCTAGTTTAAGATTAATTATCCTGTCTATACTCATGTGGTTCCTTTGTTGCTTGTTTTAATATAATATCAGTAGGAAAAATTTCCCATTTCCCTGCCCAGCTCTAGTCTCAAGGCTGCGTGGACTCAGAAGTATTTCTGATAATGCAATGCTGTATTTCTTGGCAATACTCTCCACCCACTGACCTATTATTCAATTCCAGTGCTACAGCAGAAGGGTTGAGATGACCCCACAGAGCCCTAGGATTTCTCAAGCCTCATAGGAAAAAGTTATCCTAAGATCTTACAGAATTCCTGCCATTCAGGCTCATTCTCATCCGATTTCTGCAACGTTCTCTGACTCTCTGTGCTGGGGTGACTCTGTGGTATTGCCTCCTGGGGATCTGTGGTCTCTTCAGAATTTCTTCTCTGTGCTTCCTTTGGCTATGAAAGAAACAGTACATTCAGCTTTGCTGCAGGCAAGTTTTAATCCTGCTTTTTAGCTAGCCTTGAAATACTGGGAACTCTGTTCAGTATTGTGAATCTCTCCAACTTCAACAACATACAGATCCTCTGTCTTTACTGCAGGTGACAACAGAGGAAGTGAGGGAAAACAGTCTACCAGAAATCATCAGGAGCATCTCCTTGTGCTACTCCCCAGTCTGCCACTCTGGCCTGCTTTGTATCATTACCAAATTGTCACACTGTACATGAGGAGCATGGCAACCCTGGTCCAAGAGGAGCATGGCAACCCTGGTCCAAGAGGTGACAACATTCTTAGGTCAGATGAGGCTTTGAGGCTGACTGGGACTCTGGGATAAAGCCTGGGCCCCACTCAATGTGTCAGGAGCATCATAGGTTGCCACCTACCTTTTGAAAGCTAAGTTTCCTCACATGACAGTCTGCCAGCATCTGATGAACATCTCTGGTTCCCCTCTGAGCAGAGCAAAAGAGTGGTGAGAAATAAATGTGATGTTAGGACAATTGCTCTTCTTTTGGAGCAATAGACGCATAATGCAGAGGCAATCATTACATTTGTTAACCAATTTTGCCAGCCTTCTCTGACAAACACTGGGTTTTCCATCATATTAGGCCTAACTTACCACATGAGGAGAACTCAGGGGTGTCAGGATTGCCATAAGTATGTCTAGATTGCTAAGCAATGCCCCCAGGTGCTTCCAGGGAGCAGCCTCTTTCCTCCCTCCCCCTAAATCAATCCCTTGCAGAACTTGCCATCCACAACTTTACAAGCCTGTGCTTGTTTGTGGCTGTTGCTGGGGTGTTGCAGACTCCTGCTCGACAGACTGACCCAACTAGCTGCACATCTCCTGTTAGCTCTCCCCTGCAAACCAGTCTGGCTACCCTGACAGCAGTCACTAGCTGAGACCAGCCTTTGAAGGTGAACAGTTAGATTTGTCTTTGAGTAAATACCCACCCACCTCCCCATTGGACCCTGACTGGTCCCATGGCACAGTGAGTAATGAGGTAACTGTACTACACTGCTTACCAAGGACACACTTTGTTTTAGCTCTGTCACCTACTTGGCTAATATTTAATATGAACATGGCTTTACAATTTCTCTCTCCTCCAGGAAACTAGAAACTTCAGATGTGTGTGAAGCTGCTTTTTTCTTAGATCTTTGTTCCCTGCAACAGACAAAGCACGATGCCTGGATCCCTTACATTAAATAGGAACTAGATCTTTTGGAATTAGATTTTTGGTGGCAGCTTGGGGGTTGTCTTTTTTCTTTCTTTTTTTTTTTTTTTTTTTTGTCAGCTGTGACTAATAACTTCCTTTGAAAAAAAAAAAATCTCCCACATAGTTGCTCAACTTCAGCAAACAGTGCAGAGAAAAACCCCATGTGACTCAGAGGCTTTTGATAAAGGAGACAGCCACTCCAAATTCCCTTCACTATTTTGGTAGCAGCAGGAGAGTGTGTTGCCAAAACCCAACCTTCTGTTATCATGCTTTTTATACCAAAATATGGGGTGGCTGTACGATAAAAGAATATACACTCGTACAAGTTCATTCAAGGCTGAATGAAAACTGCTGAATGAGATTGGACTTCTCCCATTTAATTGGCAGGGTGTTCAGTTCCTTCTGTTCAACTGTGGTTGCATCAGTAGTTAATTTAACTCATCTTTTTCTCAGCTCTCTGCAAATGGCTTTTTGTAACCAGTTAAAAAGTAGAAATGCATTTATTGCTGGAGAACAATATTTCTGTAATGAAATGCCACAGGAAAGCAGACAGTGTAGTTACTGTATTTCAAATTGTCCTGTGCTGTCAGGGTCATAAGCTGTTTTCTAACTATCTTAGAAGACTGAAAAACCTAAGAACCACTTAAAATATGCATGTCAGATGATGCTGGTAAAATTATCTTCATTTGTTCTCTTATGAAAGTGGATAATTTGTCTAAGGGCTGTGACCTTGCATGTACAGATTCTGGGATAGCCTGCCTGGTCTTGCCCCAGAAGCCATCCAAACCAGCCACAGTGCAGGAGGGAAAGTACTGCACCCCCTGTTTTACCCATGGAGAATGGAAGCAAAGGAATTCAGAGTAATCTATCTGTTGCTACAGAGCAGATCTATCCTACCTGAGACCCCCTGAGTCCCAAGGAAGGATGTAAAAGCATGGCTTCTTCTCTGACTACAGAAGAACAGACTTTTTTCTTCAGATTTCTGTTTACAGCAACCAGGATTAGCTGTGCTTCCTAGATCTCAAAGCATGTATTTCTGATAATTATGGGAAAAGGGGAAAACTACCTTTGTGAGCTCCTGGCTTTTCCCTGTTGTTGTATCAGTCATTTTTCTCCCACATTCCTCCTTTGTCTCCACAGTGCTTTTTTTATTCCCATAAAGATCTGTCTCACCCAGTAGTCCTGGTTGTGGGTGTAGGGACCATGTTACGGAAGAGTCAGTCTCTCTGAAATGCAGGAGAGAGGAGTTAGGAACCCAAGGGAGTCACTTTCTGCTCCCTGTGCTTCTTGCAAGGAAGCTGCATGTGAGCAGAGCAGTACTGCATTGAAGCCATGTGCGTATGGGCACTTATATCTCCAAATCAGGTAGGTGCAGTAATTAATTTAATGACTTGTGGTGAGCAACTGTTGTCAGGCTGCACACCGGCACCTGTCAGTGAATCAGTACAATCCAAGCTCACCACCTGCCGCAATAGCAGTGTTGGCATTTCCTGTGGTCTGCAGTGTGTCCCGCACGGGAGCCACATCACAGGAGGCTCAATGAGCCGGAGCAAGTCTCAGGCAGTAGCTGGTCTCTGCCAGCATTGTGTGTCCCCACAGAAAGCCAACCTTTGCCTGTGCCTTTTGCCTGCAAGTCCAGTGGTAATCACAGCCCCTACAGAGAAGACTCCAGCCTCTGGGTCCCTAGAAAAGCCTTCTCCTCCATGTCAGCCCACTCAGTCCTCCAGCTGAAGGGTGCTTACCTGCCCTCCTTGCCTTGCTCTCTCACCAAGCGCTTTGCTCTTTGTGCCTGGATCTCTTCACAGATGGCTGCATATGGTTTATCTGAAGGATGCTCGCCCATCACCCAGACCCAGACATCGTTGTCAGCACCGAGTTTCCATGTCACTGACTTCCCATTGGCTGGAAAAGAAGCAACTCTGCTAAATGCTATTTGCTGGATAGCAGGGTCTGTGTCCCACCTGCTGTGCTCTACTGGCTGCTGTTGATGACAGAGCCTGCCCAAAAGCAACTATACATGGGGAAAGCTCGGCTGGGAGGCAGCCCACACTTCACTTTTTTTTTCATGCTATTGAAGCCAGGTCAGTGAAGGGAGTCTGAGTCTGGGGACAAAGGAGAAGGCTCACTACTGTTTCTTTTCTTAATTTAATTCCTGGCCACTGCCCTCCTCAAACTGTGTGAGGGTGAATCACCTGCAAACAGAGCACTGTGAGGGAGAGCTGGGAGAAGAGTGCTGTCTTCCTATCAGTCAGCATACTGTGTAATCCTGGCAAGGGAACTTCAGATCTAAAGTCTCAGTGGGAACTGCAGATCTGGTGCCTCAGGACAGATATTCAAATTCCTGGTTATGTTAAAGACAGAGGCCCCATTTAGTGGGAAACTTAATGAGATGCATCTCCTGGGGGCAAATAAGCCCTGTCTTCCTAGCCAGGGGAGCTTAACAATTTGGTCAAGGACAGAGTGTCTGGGTCAGGGAGTAAAACCATAGTGTGTCTGGCCAAAACTACCCCATTGCAGGTGGGTTTAGTTACGGTTTGGAGACAAGCCTGTTATACGTCCCTGAGAGAAGAAATTACTCTAAGGATACATTATCTCCTATTTCTAGGGAGCAATTTACTAGGCTAGATAGGTGTCAGAGGGTGAAGCAGCCAGGAGGCAAAGACTTACCTTTTCTTGGCAGTGGCTTCTTTGCTGGAGCCTTGTCCGCAGCAGCTTCTCTTTCCTCCCACCTTCTGATCTGTTCCTGCCTCATCTTGAAGAAGAGGATCTGCTTCTGCTCCTCGCTGAGTTCTGCCAGCAGGTCAGGATCGATGTACATGTCTGATAATATCTGTTTCAGCATGGCTGCAGGTTTCAGTTACACACGTTTGTGGTGGTGATCTCCCGGGATAAGATCCTCTTCCTGGCTCCAACAAGAAAGAGTCCCTGCCCGTCTGAGCCTGGAGTAGGAATGCAGGCACGCCAGAGTAATTATGCTTCTTTTTTTTTTTAGCTCAGACTTCCTGTGCAGA
Source organism: Platyrinchus mystaceus (assembly GCA_035041135.1). Taxonomy (NCBI): domain Eukaryota; kingdom Metazoa; phylum Chordata; class Aves; order Passeriformes; family Tyrannidae; genus Platyrinchus; species Platyrinchus mystaceus. Next base: position 27,367,853 of record JAWWLV010000144.1, read on the forward strand.
CCAAAAAGGTAAATAAGTAGCTTAAAACCTGCTGTTAAGATTCCTTGAAATAAGAGGCGAGCTCAGCTCCCACGCAGCCCCTGCCTTGCTCCGCAAGGAGAGATGGCTAGAAGGGGAGAGTCCAGGAGTGGGGAGGTTGTGTTGATACTCTGATAAACCCAGCTGATAGTATATCAAAGAGAGAGAGCACTGCCTGTTAGTCATTAGAGGTGTGGCTGAGTTGTGCCCAAGCAAACATTCCTGCTGGGCGAGGAATCAATGAACCCATGACTAGACGGCTCCTCCTCCTTCCAAACAGGAAAACTTTGATGATCAAAAGCCTAGCCTGCCTTGTTTTGCCAAAGAAAGATGGGGAGAACTTTTGGCTCTCCTTTTGAGGTGGGAGTGGGAATTTTGGGGTGCTCCCATCAATCAAAGGCAGCCTCCCAGCAAGTCAAGGGAGCACAAGTAGTGTAGCTGGTTTGAAGAAAAACAGTGTGGATGGTCAGTGTCTGAGACAGCTCCCGGTCTGACACATCTTGCTGATGCACCTTGCCCACGTGGTGAGCCTGGCATGGGACATCCCTGCCTGACAGGATGAAGTGGATGGGGAGAAGGAGCACTCCTGTTCCTGCCCAGGATGTTGGTTTGTGTCTGGTGCACGCTGGTGAGGTACTAACACCCACTCAGCTGTGCTATGTGCTCATGGATTTACAGCAGGGATTTCACTGAAAAAAAGGGAGCTCTCCTGTCACTTAGGAAGGTACCAAATGAGAAAATAGAAATTTGGACTAAAGATCTTGAAACCAATTCTTTTCCTTATCTTACCTGGATAAACTCGAGGAGATCAGGAGATTGGTTGGCAGTGCTTTTGGTGACACAGGGAGGCTGACAGTCATGTGTGAAGTGCAAGACCAGAGCATGGGGGTTGGTTGGCCAGGGATGGCAGGGGCTTCCTGGACAAACTCTTGGGAAATGTTGTAGCCAACAGGCTACAAGGTGATTAAGCCAGTGGGATTATTCATGATGTTCTGCACAAATCTTGGGAGTCTAAGGAACTAACATGCTAGGACATAGCACAGTAGGTGGGAGGAAGAGAGTTGGTGAGGCAGTAATGTGGAGATACAAAGGGCATAGACATGGCAGAAGAACCTGTGCCAGGGTGAATGGGACTGTATATTAAATTAAGTTAATGGGGTCAAATCAATTAGGCATCTTACAGGAGATAGACTGAATCCCTAGGGACCCAAATGTTGGAAGAAAAGTGTTCAGCTTCAGAGTATGACCGCTTTGTTCCTACCATATAAAATAACAGAGGGAGTAAAGGAGCCAGCAAGTGCAGTACTGAACCTTTCCAGGGAGCATATACAGAGCACATTTAATTAGATGAAATGGGGCAGCACAACAGCAGCCTTCATAAAGTCAGACTGTCAGAACAACATATGCTGCGTTGGTTCACCTTCCTCTGTCTCGCATCCATGCTGGGATCAGGTAGGCTGTCCCAAGCATCCCCCTGCTTCTGAACATGGCTTGCATTAAAACTGCTGGAGACAGAGCTGGCTGGAGTCCCAGTGCAGTGTAGTCCCCATGCACTTTCAGCAGGGAGAGCATGAAAGGAGCTTGGTGCAGCTGGAGGAGCTGTAGGCAGGAAGACAAGGAGTTCTCCGAAGAGCTCAAGGCATCGACAGAGCAGACCACAGTCCCAGCATAGCCTTGTCTGCAGCAGAGGCCAGGAGCAGGAACAAGAGTCTCCGGGAAGGTGCAGTGATCAGGAGTTGGGAATGAGCCTTCTCATTTCTATTTTGTTTCTCTGTTTACTTAATATTTTCCCTATTAAAAATGTTAATTCCAGAAGGAAGCATGACGCTACTGTTCCAAATTTGTATTGATTTGGTTTAAACAAATGGCTTTCTTGATTTAAATAAAACAAAGACTTTCTGGGGAGGTGGTCTGATCTGGGCAATGCTTTCTGAGTACCCCACAATAGCAGAATTGTTCCAGCTCAGCAGCTGAAGAGGCTTGGGCTGTCCTTGAGCTATGGGGGTGGCAGCTGTAGAGAGGGAAGAGCTTTTTGTGGGGAGGGTGTTGTTGAGCATTTCCTCAACCCTTATTTGTGCATCCTTTGTGGATCTGAAACAGTACCAGAAGTAGGATAGCTCTGGCCATCTGAGCTTGATGGTGTGGCAGAGATGCCTTCCATGGGCTGACAGAAATTAATCACAATGTCTAAAATTGAAAGGGCTTTTAACAAGAGACTTGTTACATGCTGGAAGGTGAGATACTTTTATTCCCTTCAGGTGCAGATCATGAGCTTGAGTCCTGCACCCTGCTCTTTGTATAGCAGTGGGCAGCTTGAATCCACCTCACCATCATGTCAACCTTCTTCCTCACTCCTTGGCTGCACAGGAGGCCTTGCACATGACCCAGAGTGGCTTATGTTGCAGAGTTAAAATTTGCAGTGAGCAAAGCTGTGGTGGTTAAATGGTATTTCTTTCTCCATCTTTCCCAGTACTGCCTCTTGGTGCTTTAGGTGTTCTTCCTCACTCTGGGATGTGCTTCTGTCGTTGAAGGTTTTATCTTGTGTCTTCTATACCCAACCTGTCTCCTTCTGCCTGACCAGGTTACCTGTTTCTCCCAAAGCACTTGGGAGACAGAAAGGATTTATAAGGATTGCAAGTCTTTTCCTTAGTTAAATTAGGCTTCCTGGGACATGACACATGAGAAGCCATCAGCAGAATGCATGCAGCAGCATGTCCCCACTGTTCTGGCTTCTCAGGAGTGGGAATGGCTTTGCTATGGCATTTACTTAGTAGGACTTGATGTGCTCTGACATATGCAGTGGTGACAAACTGGTAGTCCCTTTTTCCATGCCTGGGGAAACGGTGTGTTGGCAAGATGGAGGGGTGCTCAGAAAACAAGTTTCACAGTACTGATGCAGTTTTGTAGAGTTGGATCTCCTTGTAACAAAATGGTTGTAAGAGGAAATTTATAATGCTGTATCCCTTTAAAGCAACAGCTATTTTAACACTGGGATATGACATACATATCTCAAGAGGTTTGCGGTATTTTTTTAGCAATCACTTTGTTAAAGATATTAGGAGCTGGAAGTCCTTGTAATAGCAGTCATTCAAAGTTTGAATCAAACCCACGGTACTATCAGTTGGAGAGAAGTGGTTTTGCAGATGCTGTTCCAGCTGCAAGTAGTTATATTTACAGCTCAAATTTGGGGAAGCCAAAGATTGCAGTAATGACAGTGGGAGTTCCAAGCAGGTAACTTGTAGGAAGAGTCTGGTAGAGGTCTTGTTAAACTTTCTACTACTTGTATTTTTTTCATGGGAGTGCTAGATGGGAGCTGGTTTTGTGGAGGAATGGGAAATGGGAGTAGCCAAAACCAGCAAAAATTAAGTGGGGGGAGGTTGGAAGCCAAAAACAGGGCCTTTGGGACTCTGCCACTTATATATAATATAGTTGACTTGAAAGCCATAAAGGTAAGTTACAACACAAAGGTTGAATGACCCTTCAAAAAGCAAGGTCACACAACATTTACACTTTCTGCTGCAGAGCAGCCTCTTCTCTGTGCTCCTGTAAATCATCTACCATTAACAAGGGAAACAAGTCTGTGAATACACATACAAGCGCAACCACTTTTCAGAAGAACTGGCATGAGCTCCTGCTCACGTGTGCAGTGGGTGACACTCGGTCACTGACACGCTCACTGACACTCCCTTCTGGCATACTAGTCCTGGTCCTCACCATCAGTGCTGCCACCTGAGGGAAAGATTCTCCATGGAAACAACAGGCAGATAGATAGGCATTTGGTATGATTTTCACCAAGAAATCAAGCAGGAGGGTGTAAAATGAAATAGTGGACAAGCTGAATGGTGGCTCTTGTGCTGATTATCTGGGAGGCGGCTTCTTCAACCTCCCGCACACATCTCTCCTGTAAATGTGACAGTAACTGTATGCTAAGAATAAACCAAGAAACTCAAAGATGAAAAGAGAACACAAGAAAAGCTGCTTCAGGGTACAGACTGATGAGCTAAGAGGATTTCTATTGTCATAAAGTAGTTTTTCCCATAAAAAAGCAGGTAAGAGCACATTGTTCAGGAAATGGTGGAACTATATTATTTTGAATCAAGAGCTTCTCCTTGGAGCTGGTCATCTGCTTAGTGAGAAGTGGCTTCAGAGACACAATTGGGAATTCTTTTCCCTAGTCAAGAGGCTGAGCCATGAGAGTGCAATTGAATTTCCTCTCACTTGCCAAACTAAGTCCTGAAGCACTGAAGAAGTATTTTGCTCAGGTTTTGCTGGATTTCTCCAGTTCCAGCCACTCCGGTGCCATCACCTTCCTTCCAGACTTCAGAAAGCAATTTCTGATTTTTTTTCAGAAGTGAAGCAAAATAGAATTGCCAAACCCGCCTGAAATCAGTGCAGCCAAAGGTAATTGCTTCCCAAACCTTGCTGTCAGTGCACAAGTCTTCATGGGTTAACTGTTACACATTGTTCATAAAATGCACTTTTGCCAGAAAATATTTATGTTAGCAGCTGTACCGGCAAGGTTACTACCAAAATATCCTTCTGTGCTTTGGGATTTGGTTGTTGATTTATTTGTTTTGTTCTTGTTTGGGTTTTTTTTAATCCTCATCCTGTTCTAAATAGGGAAATGATTCATTCCTCTCTTTCTGTTAAATTTTACTTCAGCCTACTGTTTTTTGTTTCAGATGAAAGGAAAACTAGTTTGGTCATAAGGAAAATATGACTGCATAAGCTTGGCACCCAGAAGACAGAACTAGACCTGTTTGTATCTTAGAATCATAGAATTGTAGAATGGTTTGGGTTGGAAGGGATCATCTAGTCCCAACCTTCCTGCCACCATCAGGGACATTTTTCACTAGACCAAGTTGCTCCAAGCCACATCCAACCTGGCTTTGAACAATTCCAGGAATGGGGCATCCACATCTTCTCTGGGCAACATGTTCCAGTGTCTCACCATCCCCACAGGGAAGAATTTCTTCCCAATATCTATTCTAAACCTTCCTTCTGTCAGTTTGAAGCCATTCCCCTTTGTCCTGTCACTTCATGCCCTTGTCCAAAGTCTGTCTCCAGCTGTCTAGCAGTCCTTTTAGATACTGGATTCTGAGTAAGGCTGGCATATAATGCTTGAAAGAGCAAAACCAATGAAGTCACCACAACATGAACTACCTTGACATTACCCATAGCTGAACTGACTTGCCCTAAAGGCCCCTGATCTTCCTGGACAGGGCAGTGGTTATCTTATAGCAGGTACAAATGGATGGAAATGGCAACAAGGAAAAATAATTTGATATTTTTTCGAATTATTTCAAAATAACTCTGCGGCAGCAGCCACTGAACACAGTTTGAGGCCCCAGGGCTCTATGTTCAAGAAAAAAGTTGTCTTCCTTGCTAGAATAGTGTGCAAACATTTCTTGATCATCTTCCTATATTAAAATTACTGAGGGAATTACCAGCATGGTCAAAAGGGTGAGGGCTTCTGTAGGTTAACACACAGGATCAGAGACTCAACCAAACTCAGCCACTGTAAGAAAGGAGATTTTTTTTTCTAGCCATGACACATAATTTAATTTACAGTTCTGCGCAGAAAGGGGTGATTAGTGGTAAATTCCCAAATCCAGCACCCCAAGACACAAAAAAGCAGGCCTACTTATACAGTTACAATCTTAGGCTATTAGCATATCTTACTGAAGTCACTACTTGGCTAAGTTGTTATTGGCTCATCCTTTCTCTGCTTTGAATTAAAGCCACTGTGTCCCAAGAAATCATAGCACATGCTCAGTGGGTGGTGGCCTTTTTGTGGGCAGGGGGAGCCTGAGCTGGGGTGTGATTTTTTACTATTATAAGGAGCAAAAGTTCATCACTGGGCAAGTTCTCACCACAGAACCAGTCAAAACAGGGTTTTTTCTAGATCATCATTACACATCTCAGACAAGAAGGGTTTTATCTTTGTTTTCACCCTTCACGAACTTAGGCCATCAATTTCCTGTCTTCCACATTCCCATGGTTATTGCTTCCATTGCTTAACCACTTAGTTCTTTATCTCGTTATTTGGAACTTCGCTCCTGTTATTCATCAAGGTGGGAACCAGGATGGAGGCACTTGTGTGGAACCCCTCTGGAGGTTGAGGGTCTGGTTGCACTGGTCCCTGAAGCTTAGTTCATATTTAGACGATGTGCAATTATGTCCATTCACTATTCAAGTCATGACAGTGATTGATTTATGGCCCTGTTAAAAAGCCAAGATAATTTGAACAAGCACAAGCTATAATGAGCCAGAGTGGAAATGAACTAGAGCCACAGACCAACTGGAGATGGAAACAAACTGGAGCTGGAAATAAACCGGAGCCAAAATGAAGCTGAGGAAGATTAAACCCAACTGGAGCCTAAAATGTGCTGGAAGCAAGAACAAACCAGACCCATCCACGAGCTGGACCTGAGACAGACTGGGGACAGAAACAAATAACTTGAAGCTGCAAGTGAGCTAGAGCCATAAACAAGCTGGAGCTGGAAGTAGTCACAGTCCTCCAAGAGCTGGAGCCACAAACAAGCTGCAGCCGCCAAGTCCCCGCAGCATCTCCGGGCAGGCTGAGCCAGGAGCGGGGCCGTGCAGAGGGCAGGCAGCAGCAGCATCGCCCTCGGTGCAGGCAGCCCAGCTTCTTCCTGGGGCATCCACACCCACGCGGGGCTCTCGGGCACAAGTGGCTCCCGCTGTGGTCGATTCCAGCTCTACCCGGTTCCAGCAGAGTCAGCTCCGGGCCGAGGGGTTTGTCCTGCCGGCGGTGACTCCGGAAAAGAGCTGGGGAGAAGAAACCAGGTGGGAGCAGGGGGGCCTGTAGCAGGAGGGGTCACCGGCCGCCCCGGGAGACCCCCAGCCCCGCCGGATCCCCATCCCCGCCCGAGGGACATGGCTGGGAGCCAAGGCCGGCGTGGTGGAGCTGGGGCTGAAACGGCGATGGAAAGCGGAGCATTGCCGGGGACCCCAAGCCCCAGCGGCCGAGCTGCAGCTGTTCCCCAGGCCGGGACCCCCGGGCCGGTGCCCAAACCGCCGGGAGAGCCCCGAACAGGTCCCACCGTCCCGGGCACCTGCGGCAGGGAGGGAGCGAAGCCCCAGCCCAGCACGGTGCCGCCGCCCGGCGGGCGCGGAGCGGCACCGCAGCCCTCGGTACCGGCACCGGTGTGGCCATCGCAGTGTCCCGGCACAAGGCGGGGGCTCCGGGGAGGACACGGCCGGGCCACGGGCGGACACCGGCCAGCAAGGAGGACCCCGAGTAAGGAAGCGTGGGTCACGGCTGTGCCCGAGGCGGGAAGGGACACCGGGAAGTCCCACAACCCGGACAGCGCTGCTCGGGGACGCTGCCGCCATCCATGTTATGTATTCTGCCTGTCCTGCCCACCGGCCGTTACCCACCAATCAGTTCTCGCTGCCCCGGAGCTTTGGCCAATCGTAACCCGCCGTTTGCGCGTCCTCCGCCCTTCCCTCCGCCCACCGCCCCTGCCCGAGCCACCACCGCCCCTTCCGCCGGAGCAGGGGCCGGGCCGGGCGGCGCGGTCCCGGCCATGGTCCGGGCTTTCGTGCTGCTGTCGCCGGGCGGGCCCGCCGGCCAGGCCCCGTGCCGTGTGCTGTACGCGCGCGCCTTCGGGACCCCTCCCGGGACACCTCCCGGGGGTCCCCGGCAGCGCCTTCGCCGCAAGGAGCAGCTACTGGTCGTGGCCAGGTAGCCGGCAGACCCCCCCGCCTCAGGGCGACATCGCCCTCCGTGGGAACCCCCTTCCTGGGGATGCTGGGCTCGGTGGGACCCCTGTGACCTCCTCCATTCCCTGAAGCCCCTGGAGTCGTGACTCCCCATCCCTTTCCCTGAGACCCCCCACAGCCATGGTGCCTTCTTTTTTTTTGTTGCGAAGGAGGCTCCCGGGTTTTGCCGGACCCCCAGGTCTGGGATACCCCTTAACTGTGGGACACCCTCCCTTCCTGAGGGGAGCCTGCACTCAGTGGGACCCCCAGGACCATGACCCCCCCCATTCATCAGATACGCCTTTTTTGGGGGTGCTGGGCTCGGCAGGACCCCTGTTACCCTGTCCCCCCGATAGAGGGGGTCACTCTGTCCCTGGATGAGGCGGAGGTCCTTAACACAAGGGTTCCCCCTTTCTCTTCCAGACAAGTGGCTTCCCAGAGCCAGCTGCTTCAGTCATCCCTGGGCCGCCCATGCTCCCCTCAACTTCCCCAGCTGCCTGATGAGCCGGTGTCACTCCAAGATGCCCCGGGGGGGCTTTTCCAGATGCCCCCTGGAGACCCCTTCCCTGACCGGGTGACTGTAGTCTGGTTATCAGTGCTGGCCCTCGCCTTTGCTTTGGTTTGTGACCCCCAGGAAAATCTGTCCTTGGCTGAAATCACCCTGCGGCGCCTGGCTCCCCGCCTGCTCGTCTCGCTGCGGCTCCTCAGCCCTGGCGCTGACGTCCTGCTTCGTCCCGATGCCGCTGATGCCCTCCTGGATCGTCTCCTGCCCCATGGGCAGATGCTTTTCCTCAATGAGCGTTTCCTCCAGGCAGTGGACCGGGAGCTGGGCATCAAAGCATCCCGCTGAGCTACAGATGACATCCCTGCCCACCACTTCTGGATATTTTTCAGTGGGGAGAGACAAGGGAAGGACCCGAGATGGTCACCAAGCCCCAGCAAGATGGATGGGAAAAGTAGCTCAGGAATAAAGAGCAACATGCCAGCAAAGAGCGGGATTTTAATCCATTTGTCCCCCAACTTTGTTGTGGGAGAGCTAATGAATCCATCCAGAGCTGCACCGTTTTCCTGCGCTGTGTTCTTGCACTGCTCCATGTGCACGTGACAGTGGGTGGTAGCTCCGCATGGCCGTGAATGGACATTAAAAGAGGGACCCCGGGTTACCCCAGCTGGATGTTACAGGGCAGGTGGGGGTTCCTGGCAGGGGAGACGTGGCTGTAGGCAGTGCAGATCCCCTCTGTTGTGGAAAGGGAGCTCACCTCAGAACAGGAGGAACCCCAGGGGACATGGAGAAGCCAGGGGTGTGCAACCAGCCCTGGTGCATTAGGGTCACTGGGTGGGGGATTAAATAAACAGGCAACGAAATGTAGCCATGGGCCTGACACAGCGGGGTGGTTGTCCCCGGGTGATGCTGCTTGGGGCCAGGGGACCTATATGACACCCTGGGAGGTGGCTGGAGCTGGTACCCACCTGCACAGCTCCCCCAGCTGCCACCAGGCTGCAGTGGGGAGCAGGGTTCTACCCTAGTGGTTTCTCAGTGTGGGGAGAATCAGGGAACCAGGACGTGGCATGCATGGCTCTGCCTGTAGGACCCTAATGTACAAGCACATGGTAGTGGGTTTTTGAAAAAGGGTAGGATGAAAAGGAAGAGAGAAAAGAAGAGATGAATTAAAGAGGGAGAGAAAGAAAGGAGGGAAGAAAGAAAGAGAGGAAGAAATAAAGAAAAAAAAGAAGGAAGGGAGGAAGATAAAGGATCACCAGTCCTGGTTTCAGCATCGATCCAACTGGTGGGATGTTGAGGGTCCCGAGGACACAGCCTGGGCTTGGTGGGGGTACCCTGCCCTGAAGACAGATTTCTTTCTTTCTATGCAAATTAGTTCTCGTGCAGTCTGTTCTTTCACACCCTTCTGGAAAGGGTTCGGGGGGTGTTTTGGGTATCTTGGATGGTCTCATCCCCCTCTACCAGATTGACCTTTGGTTGACAGTATGTGCCTGCTTCTGTACTGATGCTGTCTTATTTTCTTAATTGTGTCTCTGTGGACTAGAACAAGGATGTTTGTCTCAGAAAAGTGCTGCCTTACCTCTGCATGGCCCCTTTATGCACTCACATTTTGTTCTTGCTTGTGGCATGTTAGTTCCAACAGTCCTTGATTGGCTCCATGGCTATCCTGCTATTGGTGTTTGAGATTTACACATTGGCCCCTTTTCTTCTGGACTTCTACACCACCCTATGGCTCAAACATCAATATGGCCCTTGAAAAGGCAAAAGAAGAGAAAGAAAGGGAGAGGGAGGGGCAAATGCATTCTGTAAGTTATCTCTAAGATTTGGGATAATCTCTCCATAATACTCCACACCTTAATGTACAATCCAATTACCAAAATGAGAAGCAGAAAGGTTAATACTAAAAGAAAAGTGCCACATTTTGTTAAAAATTCACGTTGCTGTTGGCAACCATCCAAATAAAATGTCACACCGGAGGTGTGCCCCATCTTTCTTCACCCATTCCATCACCCAGTGGACTTTTTCCACATCATGATGAACAGTGATCAAAGTCTTTTGTCCATTGTCTTGTGCTTGCTTCAACATTCATTTCAGGTCCTCATGTTGTAGCAGCTTTTTTACCAGTGTGAGGTTCATACCAGTTGGAATGGGTTGTAAAGCTAACACTGAGGTGTAGTTAGATTTCAACAACTGGTAAGAGTTAATCAGAGCTGAATAACTGAAATCTCAACCCTTGATTTGAACAAATTTATAAATGTTAGAATGATTTTTAGCTATTACTACCTGATTATCTACAATTATGTGGTCACAAGGTGTTCCTAAGCAAACACATCTCTTGCCTGCATACACATGCATGTTTTCTGGGTTCCTGCTGGGGAACAGGCCACACCCCTGGCTCTGGCACCAGCATTGGCAACACCTCTGCCACACGTGATCCAGGCTGAACTTTGCCTGGTGGGGCACTGCCCTGGGCACAGTGCTGCCACAGGATCCAGCTAGTGCTGAGGTTGTTGAGGCTGCCAGCAGGGAGGACAGCCAGCACTGTGAGGACTCACCATCAGCCATGGAGCAGGAAGGTGTCAGGGAGGAGCTGGGCAGCCTCCACGGCATCCCCCTCTACAAGATGTTCATCGAGGGCTGGCCACAGGTGAAGGATTTCCAAGCCCGCCCAGATGACCTGCTCATCTCCACCTACCCCAAATCAGGTGAGTGGCCCTGGGGAAGGGTGAAGGGAGGATGAGGTGACACCAGCCTTTGCAGCGCTGTCCCTGTGCTGCAGGCACAACGTGGCTGAGCGAGATCATGGACATGATCTACCAAGACGGCGATGTGGAGAAATGCCGACGGGATGCCATCTACAACCGTGTGCCCTTTATGGAAATGAAGGCCCCTGGGATACCGAGTGGTGAGCTTCCCCAGCCTGGCTGCCTGGATTGGGTGGGGAGGGAGCAGGGCTGGGGTGAGGGTGAGCGTGCTGGGCTTACACATCTAAGCCCCCTGTGCCACAGGTGTTGAGCAGCTGGAGAACACCCCATCTCCACGGCTGGTAAAGACTCATCTCCCAGTCCAGCTCCTCCCACAGTCCTTCTGGGAGAAGGACTGCAAGGTAATGCTGCGGGTGCCCCCCGCCTCTCTCCCCATCTGGGTTGGCAGAGAGGAGGCATCACTCTTATCTCCCAACCACATCCTTGTGTGTCTCCAGATTATCTACATGGCCCGCAACCCCAAGGATGTTGTCATCTCCTACTACTACTTCTACCAGATGGCCAAGTTACACCCTGACCCTGGCACACTGGCTGAGTTCCTGGAGACCTTCCTGGCTGGCAAAGGTGAGGGCTGAACCACAGGATGCCCATCCTGAAATGCTGGTGGAAAGGACATTGCTTGCTGCCCTGCTTTTCAGCTAATCCCTTGCCCATATTCCACAGCGGCCTACGGGTCCTGGTATGACCATGTGCGGGGCTGGTGGGAGAAGAGGAAGGAGAAGAAGATCCTGTACCTCTTCTATGAGGATATGAAGAAGGTGAGGGTGGGATGAGGGGCAGGATGCCCTGGTTGCGCCCCCCAAGCCTTTTTGGCAGCCTCCTCATGTCAAGTGCCCTGCAGGACCCACGGCAAGAAGTGAAGAAGATCCTGCAGTTCCTGGGCAAGGAGGTGGCGGAGGGAACAGTGGAGAGGATCCTTCACAACACCTCCTTCCAGGCGATGAAGAAGAACCCTGCTGCCAACTATGAGACCATGCCCACTGCCTTGATGGACCACAACCTCTCCCCCTTCCTCCGTAAAGGTGGGATTTGGCCAGTGGTGGAGGGCTTGGGAGGAATGTCCCTGCGCTGTATTTCAGCCTCCATCCGTGGCTGCAAATATTTTATGTGTCTCAAGATTTGCCCCACTTGCTTTCTTGCCCCCAGGGATCTGTGGAGACTGGAAGAACCACTTCACTGTGGCCCAGAATGAGCGCTTCGACCGGCACTACCAGGAGCACATGGCAGGCTCCGACCTCCACTTCCAGATGGAGATGTGAGGGGCTCATCCCCCTTTCCAGGAGGACTCTGCTTCTCCTCTCTCCCCTGGTGGGGAGGGTGGGTCCAGAAGGAGCACTGTTGCACTGATTTACTTTTCTCCTTGCAATAAATTGTGATAAATGGAGAGTGAGTCATTGCCTTCAGAAAAAGGCAGCGGGGAGGCTGAACCCTCCCAGATTCCAGGCAGTGTCTGGGAGCACCTCCATAGTCAGCAGGAGAGAGGGTGGGCACACACAGTGGATTTTTAGCTGGTGATGGTCAGACACCACTGGGTGGATCACCTTGGGTGCCCCAGACCCAGCCTACTAAAGTGCCTGGAGGGAGCAAAGATCGGTGAAGAGTGGAAAAACCGCAAAGCACCAGCAAACCTGCTGCTGCCACGGCTTTTGTGTGCACAGGAGCTTTCATGGCTCCAGACTGTGGCAAGTTTCTTGACAGAGTGGGTGGTAGTGAGGCTCTCCCCAGCCTCCCTGACCCAGCTGGAGCTTGGTAGCCCATGGTCTATGGAACAAAGGTGGAAGGAAACACCTCCCTGCTGGTATATGGCCGGGCTCAGCAACATCACCATCCTTGCTGGACAGGGAAACCACCCTGCAACCTCCAACCTGGTTGCCCTGAGCCCTTGCTCTGGGATGGCCAGAGCAAACCACTCCCTGTCCCACTGGGGCAAGGGTGTGCTTTGGAGCCCCAAGTCCCCCACTTACACCCCCTTTCTGGCCTGTTCGAGAGTTTCTAAGATTGCAGCTTTTTGGCAATACAGCCTCATGGGGTTGTTTTATCCCCAAAGAGAAGCAACTCAGATCCAACTCCTTTAGAGCAGCAGTGCTATGAGGGGACTTAACCCACAGGAATGAATCCTTTCCAGACATTTATTTCAATGCCAATGGAGATATCCGTGCTTCCTCACCTCCTGGCTTTACCTGCAGCCAATTTTGCTGACATGTGAACAGACACGGGCAGGGACACATGTCCCTGCCCGCAAAACACCTCAACGCCTGGCATGACATGTCCCACCTCACCTGGAACTTGGCCCTGGGTCCAAATCAGGGACTTCTATCAAGGTTGCAAACAAGTGAGCTGCTGCCCCTGCCCAGCTGTCATCTTTCCTGCCCCCACCACTCCCTCCCGGCTCGGAGGTCGCCTGTGGGAAGCAGGTAAGGAGGAGCATTTCACCACCACCGGCACCTTTAAACACCTTTCCCAGAAGCACTTGTGCTTTGCAATCCTGCGAACTTTGGACCCATTTGAGTGGAGTAGGGGTATGACCAAAGCCTGATCTCCACATCCCACTAGCAAGCCCCACGTCTGTGTGAAGAACTGGGGACATCCACTCAGGTGACTCCTGGATCAGGACAGGGTGACTTTAAATTCCCCGGGATGTGGGCTGGGATTTCCTCCCTTTGTTTTGCGGGTGGAGAGGGCAGCTGTGATTTCCACTCCCGCCACCTGTGTGCGTACTGGAGGTTGCTGAGCACGGCACAGCTCATCACAGGCATCTAGGGACAGTCCCCATCCCCGCTTGCTCCTTCCCCTGCCCTCCTCCTGCCCCAGTGGTGTCCCCCCGCCTCCCTGAGCCTCCATCTTCGACGAAGGGAAGGGAAAATAGCAAATCCCGCCCAGTAAGCGGCGAGTGAAGCTTTTCCTTCTCCCTGCCAGAGCACCCGGAGAAGAGGTAATGGGGGGACTCTGGTCTTGGTAAGGGGGCTTGGCCCCTTTTGGTGTGCCCTGGCATCACAAGCAGAGAGCCTGCGTGGTGGGGGGGTGGTGATGCGGGTTCTCAGAGGGGCTCAGTGTCCCTGCAAACCCTTGGAAGACGGAAGCAAGTGACCAAGCCTCTCTCCAAAAGTCACAGCGTGGGTGTTTTGCAGCTGCCATATCCAGCGTTTCCATCCTGGCTGGTGGGGGGAAAGGTTTTCTAAAGAGAGAGTTCTGGGAGCCCTGCTCCTCGTTCCTGTCTCCTTCAGACCCTCACTCAGTCCCCTGCAGAAAAGGCTTCCCCAGGCTGCTGTACAGCTGAGAGACTGGGAGGAAAAGGCAGAGGGAAAGCACCCTGAAACACTGGCCAGGAAAGCCCCTGTGAGCTTTTACACCCAAGTAAAAGTACCAGCTTGGTACAGGTAGCTGCCCCACTGCCTGTGCTGACCTGAGCCCCCCAGAGCCAGCCATGCCCCTCGACACTCCCTGCATTGCCACCTGGCCCCAAAAATCCCTGCAGAAGATGGGTGACACCTCCCATGACACCAACAAGCAGGGGACAGTTTCCTTCCTGTGGGCAGGGTGACTGGGTTCAGCAGGCATTTTGGAGACTCCAGGGTAAGAGGTGGCCCTGTGATGCTCCTTGCTGCTGGCCAGCCCTGCCATGTGTCCCTGCCCCCAGCAGGATGGCCAATCCAGACCCCTATCTGCGTCAGCCCTGGCGCACAGTGCACGGCATTCCCATGGTCAACGCCTTCGCCCTCAACTGGGAACGGATTGACAGCTTCCAGAGTCGCCCTGAGGACATCGTGGTGGTCACCTTCCCCAAGTCTGGTGAGCATCCTCAGGCAACAGAGAGGGACCACACTTGGGAAAGGGAGGTACCAACCTGCAGATGCTGGGGCTGGGATTGGAGGGGATGCTAAAAGGCAACGCTGGAAGACGGTGGCCCTTGGGTGCCTGAGATGGGGCTCTAGTGGGAGTGGCATCAGCTGGACACCCAGCCTCTCCTCGCCAGGCACCACCTGGGTCAGCGAGATTGTGGACATGGTCCTGAAAGGTGGTGATCCCAAAAAATGCAAGCAGGATGACATCATCAACCGGGTGCCCATGATGGAGTTTGCTGCCCCTGGGAAGATGCCAGCAGGTAATGGGGTGGCAGTGAGTGCTCGATGGGGGATAGGCTTGGTTTTGTATGGGAATGTACCACACCGGCAGTGGGATTGCTTCTGGGGGAAATCCTTGCAGGCACGGACCAGCTGGAGGTCATGGCATCCCCACGGATCATCAAGACACACATCCCAGCTGACATCTTGCCCAAAACCTTCTGGGAAAACCACTGCAAGGTAACAGGGTGGAGTTACCACACCTGGAGGGATCCAGCAGAGATAAGGGGGGTACCTGCCCTGCTGGGACCTTGCAAATCCCCACATGCCACCAAGCTTTCTGCAGATGATCTATGTGGGGCGCAATGCCAAGGATGTGGCTGTTTCCTACTACCACTTCGACCTTATGAACAAGTTCCAGCCTCACCCCGGGACATGGGCCCAGTACCTGGAGGAGTTCATGGCTGGCAGAGGTGGGACAGGACACCCCTGGGTGCATGTGGGAACCCTGTGGGGTGCTGTCACCCACTGATAGCCCCTGGCTACTCTCCCCATGCAGTGGCATATGGCTCCTGGTACAACCACGTCAAGGGCTACTGGGAGCGGAGGAAGGATCACCCCATTCTCTAC
>JAWWLV010000144.1:27387393-27404720 GCA_035041135.1 Platyrinchus mystaceus
GCTGCATGCTGTGGGGTCCAGGTTGGTGGGTTTGGGGTACTTTTGGGTGTAATCAGTCACCTTAAACCTTCCCCTGCTGTGACGTCTGCTGCAATAACCATTGGGACCCACTTCCCTGCTCCCCTGTGGTGCTGAGGCAATGGGAGAGGTGTTTGGTCTGGGTGATGCTGACACCTCATGGGTATCCCCTGCCGTCCCTGGGGCACTGAGTGTGCTCCTGTCCCCCCAGATGGGCCCCCTGTCCCCAGCAGTGGGTGCAGCAATGGCTGCAGTGACCTCTGGTCTTTGAGGAGGTTCTATCACTGCTCCTCTCTGGGCAGGCTCTGTGCCATCTGCCCAGGCTGCCCTGGCCATGGTAGACTGCCTGTTCTTTGCCCAGCTCTTTTATGCCCCAGCAGCAAACTAACTGACTACTATAAATCATTGGCAAGCTGATTTGTCATGGGAAAGGCTTGCCATGGGAGCATGAACAGCAAACACTCATGAAAAGATAAAGGGAGAGAGCAACTCCTCTCTGGGCTGATGAGCTGTTAGATGTGTCCCATCATGTCTGTACTCTCAGGGTTTGCAAACTTGCCCATCACCATAGAATAGAGATTTCCCTGGGGGGTCAGATACATGCTGGCAAGACAGTGTACCATATCTGCAGGTAGCTTTGGCAAGTCTCTGCTGCTGCTCTTCACTGTAGAGCTGACAAGGACAGCTGCAGCACCTATTCTCCACCAACAATGCACAATTCCTAGCAGGGACATAAAGTTTGGCATAAACCTTCTCGGATTTCTTTATTGTTCTGGCTTGCAGAGTGGAAATGGCTCCAGTGTGAGCCACCCTGGTGCCTGTATGTTTACATGCCAAGGTGCCCCTGCAGCATTGCAGCAGCAGTGAAGACAGTTCATCAAATCTTAAACTGAATCAAAAAATTCAAGTGAAATACTGTAAGCCTAGCCCCTGGTATTTTTGTCCTGCAGCTGCAGGGTAGAGCTGTAAAGATACTATTTATCTGAGAAAGATGGTCATGGTGAGGCTATTTCAGCTCATTAACTTCAACTGGAGTTTCCCTATACCCTGGGGATTATATGGAAATGGATGTTTTACTGAGCACGTGCACACGTGGCTCTGCAGAATTGCTCAATCCCCTCACTTCTGCTTGGAGTTAGAGATGAGCCAACTGTGAAATTTTCCCAATGGAGCCTCCTCCCCTCCCCTTCCCCCCTCCTCCTCCCCTCCACTGAAAAAAAGATAGTCAAGACAAAATTTTAAGTCTACTTTCAGACCAGAAGCTGCTTTATTGCATTAAGTGAAAGGGAAACCAGAGGGTCATTTGATGCTTCTTCAGGGCAAAAGCTTCCCTTTTCCACCCTGGCCCTGACTTTTTGAGGTGCTGGCTGGCATCAAGGTTTTCTAGAAATAAAGGTGCCATGCACACCATAATCCCCATCCAGCCAGCACAATGGTGAAGAGTCCGGTAAGAAACCACTAGTTCGCATTGCCTAACTTTTGCTTAAGAGCCTTAGCCTTGAAAAGCCTGTTGTTATTTAACAAGGCTGGAGGTTGCATCACTGTCTGCAGCACTTCTACTTAGTAATGTTAGATGTGTGAAATACAGGCATTTAACCCGTATTTCTTCTGCCCCGCTTCTCTCTTCATTTGCTGGATTTTGTCCTTTAATCCTCTCAAAATGCTTATCTTCCCTGATCTGAGTAACCTAAGTATCATCTTTGAAAGCTGGCCATGGAAACAAGACAAATTTAACCCTTTAGTTCCCCTAGCAGTAGCTCTCATTTGCTATGGAGGAATTCCTTACTAAGGGATTGGAAACAAAAACCTAGTTCCCATCCAAGAAGTCATCACAGCACCAAACTTGACAGAGCTCAAGAAGTGTTTGGTCAATACCCTCAGGCACACGGTGTGACTCTTAGGGTTGTCCTTGTGGGTCCTTTCCACCTCAGATATTCTATGATTCTATGATCTGCTGTTGCCCACATAAACATGGCCTTTCCACAGTTGCTGGAAAAGCTGTAAATTTCTTATAGAACTTTACAAAATTAGCTAAATTAGCCTGAAAAAAAAAATTATCCTGGATACAAAGGTCTGTGGAGAGACTGTAATGAAATTCCTGGCTGTAAGGCCAAACTACTGTTGAAACATGGTGGCAAAATTGCCCTTGATTCTGAGGGTTTAGAAAAAGCCTGGTTGAATATTATGGATAATATATAAAGACCTTGAAGATGCACCTTTAGATTTCTATATCTTCAGGTCATTAAAAATTTGAATAGATCTCCAGAATCAAGGGCCACACAGCCAGTACAGGTAACATATCAACTTTCGAAAACCTCTGCAAACAAACTACAAGATTCTCTCCTTGTTCCTGTTGACAGTTTATAAAAAAATCTATTACCTAACAAATTTGTTTAGCCACCTGCGATCCTATAGGGAGTGAAAAAATATTTTTAGCAGTCAGATATCATATTTCTGAGCTATAGTATGCAAAGTCCTCTTGAGAATCTGGCTCTGTAATAACACTATAATACACCCTAGCATGGGGAAGACCATCTCAGCTATTACATTCCCAGATCCTAACAAAGCAATGAATAAACACAGAATACATGCCTTGTTGCCATCATCCCGTATTTTATTACTTCCTCCTTGTGAAAAGTCCAGTTCAGAGGGTAACTTACTAAGCTCCTTCTGCCTGATAACCAATCCCGCTGGAGCAGCCCAGGCACAGAGGAGGGGAGCGGCAAGGAACAGACGCAAACTGGTGCACCTTGCAACTCAGAGAACGATGCTTATGTACCTTGGGAGACTACGCTAGGTAAGAGTTTTTTGCTGCATGGCATTTGTTCCCCAAATTGTGTTGGTTGGAGCATATCATTATCTGTGTGGGTTTTAGTTGTAATTCTGGCTCCTGGTGGTTAAGAGCTCTTTCCAGGGTGCAGCACTTACGTTCAAAGGACAACTTTTCAAGTGAGAGCCATCCCAGAAGATGTAGGTTTTGCTCTGAGAAGCACCTTGAGGGGCCAGATCCATGTTTGGACACCTGAACTGAGCCAACAATACAGCCAGGTTGGTGGTGATGTGCTCCAGGCACTCCTTGTGTTAAGAGTTGTCTGGGAGCAATTGGAAGCCACCCATCAGCTATCAGAACAATTTGCATGTTATTATTGGCATTATCATCAACCAAATGAGTGATTTGTTGCCTTCTCTCAGTGTGGGAAATATTAGCACTTTCAACATCACACTGTGAAAAAGAATGCCACTTCCAAGCTAGCTCTGTGGTGTCTCCTTCCTTGTCCTTCCTCTGGCATTGCTTGTTTATGGAAACAACGCAAGGGATTTGTTTGAGCCTCAGAGCTGGCATCCAGAGGACTGGCTCCTTTCACAGCAGTGAGGATTGTTGCCATCCTGCTAACCAGGGAAAGGAGCTCCCTCAAGGGGAAACTAACTGGGTAGAAGGCATAAAGGGAAAAGTGAATCACCAAATATCTTTTTGTCTTTTTAGACCTGAGACCAAACGTGGGTTATGAAGGCACCACCTGTGTGACAGCAAACTCTTGCTTTTGCTAAGAGTGCTAGTAAGGAGTCATCAAACACAACACAGAGGTGCAGCATTCCTAACTGGAAGGGAAAATTCCCAGGCTATCTAGCCCTTAACTCTGCCATGGCCACAAAAACCACCGGCTCAAAGAAATACCTCCAGCTGCTCCTTCTTCAGGTTGCTCTTCTAGGCCCTGTTTTCTGTGGGAAGGTGTTGGTCTGGCCAACGGAAGGCAGCCACTGGCTGAACATGAATGTAATTATACAGGAGCTCATCCGCCGTGGGCACAGCGTCACCATCCTGGTATCCAACGCTACCCTCTTCATTGAACCCAAGGCTAAAGCCAGGGAGAAGATTGAGGTCTATAATGTGCCCTTTGAGAAAGATGTCCCCCAGAGCCTGATTAATGGAATAGTGGCACTGTGGCTCAATAACAGGCCAACCGTCTTGACCTTCTGGCATTTTTACAAGGAGCTGGGAAGATTGTCCGTAGGCTGGCAGAAGATGAACAAGCAGATGTGCGACTCAGTGCTAGCCAACCAAGAGCTGATGGCTCGCCTGCAGGGGGCCGGCTATGACATGCTGCTGGCAGACCCGGTGACCCCCTGTGGGGAACTCATTGCTGTCAAGCTGGACATCCCTTTTGTCTACTCCCTGCGCTTCTCTCCAGCCTTCACTCTAGAGAGGCACTGTGGCAAAATCCCAACCCCACCGTCCTACACGCCTGCAGCCCTGTCTGAGCTCACTGACCATATGTCCTTTGCTGAGAGAATAAAAAACTTTGTGTCTTACCATCTGCAAGACTACGTTTTCCGGTCCTACTGGGGACACTGGGATATCTACTACAGCAAGATCTTAGGTAAGTCTTCTGATACTTCACTTCTCATTATATAGAATCCATCCTTATGACCCACAGAGCTAGGAACCTGGCAGGGTCACAAAGTCAAGGGAGAGGTCTGCAAGAGGTTTGTCTTTATGCCCCAAAAAGGGGAAGGAACCACCAGGGTCCATCAGTTGCACCCACTCACCTGTCAGGCTGTTGTGCTGCTATGTCATTGCATTGAGGAAGGATCAGGGTCTTTCCAATAAGATGGATTTGACTTTTGTCATAATTAATTTTAATGTGGAGGTTTATACAACTTCCACACCATGTTGGGCCCTCAGCAAGGGAGCCTCAGCTTACACATTTCCCTCTCCAATGACTGCTTGCACAGAGGACAGCCAGGAACAGAGCTGTTTTCGTAGTCCACAGTACCATATCAAGGAGGGGGGAGTGGGTGAATTGCAAGCCAGCCTTGCCACTCTCTGTAGCAATACTGAAATGAATTGTGGCTTTGTAATAGAGACTTCACTTATGTCACTGGTCATAGAAAACCGATCCTCTCTGAACAAAACAAGTTTTATTTAAAACATACCCTCCATCCACAAGTAAACAGTGAAAACAACAAGTCTTTCTCTGCAGGCTTTTCTCCTGGACTGTTTCGAATATATAATGAATATGTAGACAAATGTGCTTGTTATTAATCACATGTGATCAACAAGCTGTTTCTACTACCCTCGCACTGGGCTCTTGAAAAAGACCACTTGCAAATCTCTCAGTGTTCAAAAGACTGCCTCCATGTACCTGCATGCTGCAGGACTCCAGAAGTACACCAAGCTGTTGTCATGTGCACAGTAGATGAGGTATCTCAGCTTGGCTCCTCACAGTCCAGCTGTTTCTATCACCCTCATTTTCATCCCAGAAAGGATGCTCTAGTCTAGCCAGCACGGAAACCATAGCAAAAGCCTTGCACAACAACATTAGGAACATTGTGTAACAGAGCTGGTTGGAAATCCTGTAAATAACGATTTTTAGCACAGTGAAGAGGACTTACATTATTTCGTAATTGCACATCAGAAGGGACCATAAATAAAACCGTTTAACAGGTTTTCTAGTTCAACTTATAGTGCATAATTGGCAGCTAGTGGCAAGCAGGGAGCCCACAGAATCATCGACCAGCTCCGGCCTCCCACAGTGCATGCTCTGGAAGAGGCAAGTTCACTTTAGGACAGTCTTACTGGAGTAATTTGCTGTGTAGTTTCATCCACTTCAAGATGCAACTCCTGAGCTGCAGCCTAAGATCACCACTTTAAGTGGGCTGTAAAGGGACACTCAGAGGCTTTAAAAAAGCAGAAGTGTGCCCACAGAATCAGTGAACATCTTTCCTGTGCATCCAGCTGTGCTTCAAAGAGCCAGAAGAATAAAAAAAATCACCTCTTCTACCAAACAAATAACACAGAGACTCTAGTTAGACAGGCAGGAGGGCTGGGATTACCAACAGGATACCATCCTCACTGGACAGAGCCTCCCCAGGGCTGATGGCTCTCTCTGCTGCTCCAGGGGAAGCCCATCTTCCAGCTTTAGCCAAGTGTTTACCACCAGAGGGTGCTAGATGGTGCCAGTCACTTATTTCTCCCCCTCCCCCCAGGAAAACACGCTAGTATCCACCACAGGATTTCACGCCACCTCCTTTGGCTCCCCGCCCCTGAGACCAAGGCAGTGTCACACACGCCCAGCCCGGCTGGGGAGCGCTGCTGCTCCTGGTGAAGGAAGATAGCGGCTGCATTGTCACACAGGGCAGGCTATGGCAGGGAAGGAGGTGGCAGTGCTGTGGCTGCTGGCCGTGCTGGGCTGGGGCTCCGGGGGGAAGGTGTTGGTCTGGCCGGCTGACAACAGCCACTGGCTGAACATGGAGTTCATACTCCGGGAGCTTGTGGTCCGGGGCCATGAGGTGACTGTGCTGATGCCTTCATGCTTCCTCATCTTCAACCGCACACAGCCCTCACCCTTCCAGTTTGAGGTGGTTGAGCTGCCGATCACCAAAAAGGACATGGCTGCCATAATGGATGAATTTTTCTATTTTTGGTTTTACGAGGAGAGAGTGCTACCATTCTGGAAAAGTGCTTACAAGATGGCTCAACAAGTGAAAAATCTGAAGAATGTAACCAAAACCATTTGTGATGAGGTCCTGAAGAATGATGCGCTGCTGGAGAGACTGAAGGCATCTGCCTTTGACGTCCTTTTGGCAGACCCACTTGTACCCAGTGGGGAGCTGTTTGCTGAGAAGCTAGGTATCCCCTTTGTGTATACCATCCGGTTCTCCTTAGGAAACACGCTGGAGCGGCTCTGTGGGACACTCCCAGCACCTCCTTCCTATGTACCAGCTGCCCTAAGCGGCTTAACAGATAGGATGACCTTCTGGGAAAGGCTAAAAAACATCCTCATCTACACTTTCCAGGATATCGCATATCATTACGTTCTCTGGGGAGGCTGGGATCAATACTACAGTGATGTTTTAGGTAAGGCTGCTCTCTCTTCCAGAAATTAGATCTGCTGTACACACAAGAGTAAATACCCAGAGCTGAGAGCTTAAGGCACAAATTAGGAGCAAGACAGCCCTGAACTCACTCTCCTTACTTCAAATTTCTGTGTCAAGTTAAGCAATCCAGGCAAGTACAAACATTAACCCTGACCTGCTACACTAGTTCAGCTAAGTCCATAATCACCTATTCACTTCTAGGATAGGTAAAACAGTGCTAAAGCCACTTGAAACACAGCTCATCAGTCATAATCATAAATGAATCATGACAAATACTAAGAACAGCAAAATAATACTGTATACCCAGCAAACACTAGTACTAGGTTTGGAAAGCTATGCAAGAATACTACCTGTTTTCCCCTAGCACCCTTCGTGCTTGCCAGCTTGTCTCTAAATGAGAGATAATGGCCTCCTCTAGTCTTTTAAAGGCCTGGGATTTCAGATGAACTGCAATTTGGAGTGATAAAATGACCTTTGTAGAGACACGGTTCTTTGCTTTTCCGAAAGTATCTAAAAAAATACTAGAGGGTAGTTGTATTTATTTATGAGGTGTTTTAATTTTTTTTAATAATAGTTGCATAATTATTTTCCCATTTTTGCTATAAGTGATTATAGTAGCACTTAAAAGGAAACAGGCCAAACATATATGCATTGCTGGTGGGCAGATAAAATGGATATTATTTCAATATGAGACTTTGAAGTGTTTTTATTTTTATGTTACTAGTATGGTGAATTGTGCTAAGAGCTAAGCTGTTAAGATATCCTACTATTAGAGTACCTAGCTGTGTGTTTGTGACGCTTATCCTGTTTGACATGATAAAAAAATCTTGTGCTGGCAGAAGCATGCTTTGGTGATCTGTTGTGCAAGTCTCAGAGCTGTTTGGATCTTGCGGTGTCTTTTTTTATTGTTAAATGTGGGGTTTAGCATTTAAGGCTTCATGTGCAATACCTGTTTTGTTAGTTTGCATGGGCTACATGATGGATTTGTGCTGAAAACAGTGTTGATAACACTGGGATTCTTTAATGCTGTGGCTCTGCAGGAGACTCCAGAACGGGATTTGCTGCTTGCCCAGTCCTCCTATGAATGCTGTTTTGTGTTAGGACATGCCCTTTTGCCACGCTTACCAATCTTGTCACCAAATGTATGCCACTTTTATTGGTTGGCTCCTGAGTGTTTGCACAGTGAAGCAGTAAACTGCTTCCAGTTCAGTCAGTCCAGAGTTGTACAGGGAATGCTGAGATGATGAGGCCAAAGTTCCCGTGGCTGCTCTGGGCCTATGCATGCTGCTGGAGCACTGGCTTTTGTGGGAGGGTGGTGGTGTGGCCCACTGATGCAAGTCACTGGATCAATCTGAAAGTGCTGCTGCAAGAGCTTGTTCTCCGGGGTCATGAAGTGACTGTGCTGGTGCCCTCAAGCAATCTGCTCATCAACTACCAAGACACCTCCTCTCCCTTCACCTTTGAGGTCCTGCAAGTCCCCTTTAGCCAGAAGACCCTGGATGCTGCCATGGAGGACTTCCTCGATTTCTGGCTGAACAAAGCCTCTCTCTCCTTCCCCTGGGAGGTCATGTGGAGGATGAAAGAGGACCTGGAGGTCTTTACCAATATGTCAAAGCAAACATGTGACACCTTGCTGATGAACTCTCAGCTGATAGCAAACCTGCAGCAGGCCAAGTTTGATGTTCTGATTGCTGACCCCCTGTCTGTAGGTGGGGAGCTCGTAGCAGAAATCCTAGCCATCCCTTTTGTCTACAGCTTCCGCTTCTCTGATGGGAATGTGGTGGAGCGGCTGTGTGGTGGACTCCCATCCCCACCTTCCTATGTGCCTGCTAGTACAACTGGGCTGACACATCACATGTCCTTTACCGAAAGACTACAGAACTTCCTCTTTTACTTCTATATGGATTTATTTTTCTTGAAGTTTTGGCGCGATGAGTGGGATGAGTACTACAGTAATGTCGTAGGTAAGGCAGTTGTTGAGTGGTTTCTTCTCTTGTATAGGTTGTGCCTTTTGAATGTTTTGGGACCTCAATGCTGTTGCCTCAAAATACTGTTTCTCAAAGGCCAGCAGAGGTGGCAATCCTATTTTGTTCATAGGGGCTTTGCTTTCCCTTTTAGGTCTGATCTAGTCTATCAGACATGAGAGCAGTTTTGCTCTAGTTCCTCTTGAAGATCTACAGAGCACAGAGTTCTAATTTCTACCAATGATGATACTACTGGTGAATTCTTGCACTGAGCTGTATGTTCATTTTAGTGCTTTCAGATGACAGTTCCTGCCTTTTCATCTCGATGACGCTAACTTCTACAATTAAGATGGTAGAAGATAAAGGCTGGAGGGCAAAATCATTCCTTAACCAAATGTAAGGCACTGGTGACAGCTCCATTAACACCACAGGGACAGAGTTAATCCTTTTCTAACTGGGAGCACTGGCTGTCTGTGAACAACTGCAGAGCAAAAAAGCACCCTTCACTCACATGACATGCATCGTCTGGAAGTATCTTGCAATGCTGCATAGTGCAGAATGCTGAGCATGAGTTCAGATTCTTGAACAAGAAATACTATGAACTGTCACCTTTCCCTTTCATCCACCATTCAGAATTTGAAACAGTCTCCACCTGAAAATTTTTTTCCAACACAGTACAACTCAGGCATGATTCAAAGTCTATTAAACAGATCTTTTTAGTTCAATGGACTTTGAATCTTGTCCAGAATATTTGCCAGTTTAGGTAGATAACGAGTGAACAGCAAGCACAAGGGCATCTCTTCTGTTGCTGTCCAATCTCTTTCCGTGTTTGCCAAGAATGCCTCTTGCTCTGCAAACCAGTCCCTCTTCTCTGGACTGATTTTTTTTCTTAATACCACATAAGACTTAATTACACCTTTATATCACTTGACATGTAATACAGACTTAATTTTCACTTCAGCAACTTTGTAACTCACTCATTACTCTTTATAAAGAAAAAAAAACCCCTGGTGTAGATTATTACACTGATCAAGTAATTTAAGAAGATGCCCGACAGATAATTTTTATCCTGCTGCTTATTTTGCTTGATTCCTGTTTGTATTAGGCTGCATTTGGGCAATAATTTATCAATACTTCTAAAACTTTTACTCCCCAGTTTTGCTTTGTGTAGAAAATACTGCAAAGACAACTTACAACATGTATCTAAGAATACATATTTTTCCAAATGGGAAGCTATAAAACATTAGATTACCACTAGATTTTTTCCTGTAGATGGATTTCTAGAGACAATGTATTTTGCATATTAATGCATTAAAAAGACATTCAAAGCATCTATGGATTTGGCCAATTTTTACCAATATGTGTCAGAAGCAGCTGACAACTAGGGTTGTCTGTACCTGTCTGTACCTGTCAGTGGCTGTCTGAGCAGCCACTGATTGAGTCACCATTTGAAAAATGCTACAGAACTTCATTTAAAAACTTTCCTCCTCCCTGACAGTTGATCATCACTTTGTGATTCATTTATTTTTTATTTGAAACTAAATTTTCTGTGATTGTTCTCTTCCCCAAAGTGCATTTTTATTACAAGCACAGGTAATGAAGTCTTTCAGTGGCAAGAATTCCAGCAAGAAGACTGCACTTCTATATTACAGATAATAAATGCTTCCCACTTGTACTGCTTCAAATTAATCCTGAAGGTTCAAAATCCTTTTAAAGATTGTATTGCCTTGTTCGTGGCCACCTGCCAAGACTGAACACAGGACAGGGCAAGGAATAGGTCCGGATTTGTGAATGTTTTCATTTTATGCATGGTTTGATAAATTACACTGTTTGGGAGTGCCAAAAGACAAAGGTAAGGCTCCTGTTTCTCAATCTACAGCAAACAAGGTAACTCCCGTGCATGTTGTAAACCTCTTGTACCTTGTCCACAGGAAGGCCCACAACACTGTGTGAGACGATGGGGAAAGCAGAGATATGGTTAATCAGAACTTACTGGGATTTTGAATTTCCACGCCCTTTCCTGCCCAACTTTGAGTTTGTTGGAGGACTTCATTGCCAGCCTGCAAAGCCACTACCAAAGGTACTCCAGCTTTGCCCTGCTGTTGGCTGCTTGGTTGTGCACCAGAACAAAGACTGTTTCTCTTGCTGATCAACCATGCCAGCCATGTCCTGAGAAAGCTCATTCTTAAAGAAACGCTCTGCTGCTGGTGGGAAACATGGAGCTGTTTAGCATCTGTCCATGTCCCTCCAACTGAGGGCTGGGGTTACAGCCTGCTGTCTTAAAAGAGGATAGTGGACGTCAGCATGGGGGAATACAGTGTTTGTTTTGGGAAAAATAGGGGCTACCTCAGAGTAGTTAAGTGTAAGATTTAATTATAAGATACAGACTTGCAGCCCACGATAACACTGAAATACCTGATGCAAAAAGGCACTGTGACAGGTTGAATTCTTCAACTAAAACGGGGTCAAGACTTGCAGAAAGAGATGAGTGAGAAACACTTTTTCTATTGTACTTAGTTTAAGACATCTTAAAGGGAGTAAAAGACTTCATCATCTTCAGCCTGTGCTCTGCTGTGAATGGCCATATTCCAGTGGAATTTGAAACTCCCAGATACTGATGATGGCAACATGACAAGCTCTGGTCTAGATTATCATTCCTGTAGGAGCCTCAGAAGATGTGGGCCATTTTCAGTGCAAGTTGTCTAGTAAAAAAAACCTTCTAACTCTCTACTCCCTTCCCACTCCCCTGTAGCAAAGGCTGAGGTTGGGGGAAATGCATAACCATTCCCTTTTGGATATACTGCCATTTCACATGACACTAACTAAAAAAAAAGGAATAGGAAAAGCGAAAGGTCTGATTTGTAGAAAATCTTCTGAGCAATGTGGTGTGTTGCAAGAAATAAGAGAACTGTCTGACTAACGAAATGATGGCAGTGACTCAATGAATCTGTGATCAGGATGCTGAAAAACCCTGTCAGTTTTTCACATGGTCCCTTCCTGCAGAGTTATGTAATGCCAAGTACTTGTTCTAGGAAAATCCAGAACCATGACTATGCTAGGGAGGGGGCCACAGGGTACGGCCGGCTCATGACAGTGCCAGGATCCATTCCTGCTGCTTGTGCTCCAAAAGAAATGTGTTCTGAAAATGCTAGATTTTCTTTCCAAAAGACAAAGCATCTGTCACCTGTCTCAACTTGTCCTGCTCATTCTTGCGGAGAAACTGTTTTGCACAGGGCCAGGTCTGTCTTTGTAACACCCTTCTGTCAGTGGAGGTGCTCATACACCACGATCCTCAACTTGATAAGCTAAAAAGGTTATGCCCTTTTTTCACAGTAATCTGTGCAATCTGCATGGCATAACTGCTCTTGGTATGTTTTCTGCCTCTCCTAGGAAATGGAAGAATTTGTTCAGAGCTCCGGGGAACATGGCATCGTGGTATTCTCTCTTGGGTCAATGGTCTACAACCTAAGTGATGAAAAAAGTAATGTGATTGCCAAAGCCCTCAGCCAGCTTCCACAAAAGGTGAATTTCCTTTCAAGCTTTAAACAACTTGCCGTGTTTTTTTCACTCCTGTTGCCTTCAGTGAGACTTTTACGTTTGAACTGGTCCGTTTTTTATTTGCATCCCTGCTGGATGTGCTACAGCTGGAATGCTGGGCTCTCTCTCTGACAGGCAGACTGCTGAGCTACCTCATGGGGAGTTCTGGTGTTTCACCTTCTCTGAACCAAATGATGTGGAGCTGTGTCCGTAGGCCAAAATACAGAAATCACTCCAGGTGATTTTATAATAAGCACATAATAACTAATCGAAGAGTTCAACTGGAGCCAAAGCTATTTGAATTACTGGGAAAAGGCACATGGGTTTGAGATAAAACCCTACATTACATGTAATAATACAGAATGGCACATTGCACGCACCCTGTTTATCTTATTCTTCCTTTGTTCAAGGTCCTGTGGCGGTACAAAGGGAAAAAACCAGAAAGTCTGGGCTCCAACACCAGGATTTATGACTGGATACCCCAAAATGACCTGCTTGGTGAGACTGATTCTATCTGAGATGGACTGTACCCTTGGAAAAATTGATTGTTGTTCCACTGAAATGGCTAATTCAAGGACCAGAACCACATAACACTTGTAGACACACTTAGTTTCATAACTTAAGCTGCAGAGCTTTGCTCTTGGGAGCCTTAATTTCCTAAAAGGCTCTGACTTACAGATCGTGGTGGCAGTTGTCTAGAAAGGCTCAAACCCACCTGCAGGCAGGAGTAAATACCCAAGTAGAGATGTGCTCTGGAGCTGGATTTGGCCTCTGCAGGTAATCTCCAGGGCTTATTCTTCAAAATGCTTGACCTAAGCAAGGCTGAAGCAAGGGGCTGTTGTGAACCTGATACCATGTGAAAACTAGAACTACACAAAGAGCAGGAGGGCTGAAGTAACAGGGGTAGTCTGGCAGGACATGATTTACACACCGCATTAAAAAAGTATGAATGCACGAAAGCTGAGCCAGAGGTCAGGGGCTGTTCCCTTCTCTGGCAGAGCATTTGCCCCAGTGTTTTGCAGTGCTCACACTGCACTCAGTGCAGTCTGCCACAGCTGCTGTTACATGTGCCTCTCCTTCCCTGTTCCAGGACATCCCTCCACAAAGGCCTTTATTACTCACGGTGGGACCAACGGGCTCTATGAAGCCATTTACCATGGGATCCCAATGGTTGGGATTCCCATGTTTGCCGACCAGCACGACAACATTGCTCATATAATGGCAAAGGGAGTTGCAGTTCATGTGGATTTCAACACACTGAAGACTCAGGACCTGGTTGATGCACTGAATACAGTCATTTACAATTCCACGTGAGTTTTGTTCTTGCCTTACAGTAGGCTGAGGTTATTAAAATCCTGGGCTGCTGATGTGAGAAATTCTTCTAGCTCTTCTCAGGTGGAAAATGCAGAGTTGCTGAGTTTGGGTTTCAGATTAAAACCATCTTTCATTTCTGAGAATCAGCATTTCTCAATTAGGAGAGATCAGCAATTTGATTTTCTTTATATTTTATGATCCTTTCAAGAAAAAGGAAAGCCCAGAGCAGCTCTTCAGACAGTTCTCTGCTAGTGTAAATCCTCTGGAGGCGCTGGGTGACAGTTCTAGTTGTATTAGGTCTTCTCTGCCTGTAGTCACAACAGTTCTTTCTCCTACCCTTGACTTACCAATATCCTTAGGTTACCATACCTATCGTTCAGGACTTAAGAGGGTAAGGAAGGCCAGCAGCTTGGAAAAAATGCAGGAGTCCTCAGTCTTTGGCAGCAACTCCTGTCAGGTGTGAGTGACAAGTGTTCCTTCAATATGGACTTTCAAATTCTTGAAGCAAATGGACCAACACGGATGGACCAATATCTGAGGGAGTTGTGGGAGTATCTAGTATCTGAGTATCGTGTGAGAGGTGACCTGTGACAAGCTGGGTGATATCTGGTGTAGGCAGCCTCCCCTACCTTCCCCTTAGTTCTATTGCTGAGCAAGACACCATATGGCCTGGGACAGCCCTTGGGTGAGTTGGGGTCAGCTGTCCCAGATATGTCCCCTCCCAACTCCTTGTGCACCTCCTGCCTCCTTGCTGGTGGGGTGGGGTGAGAGGCAGAAAAGGCCTTGGCTCTGTTTAAGGGCTGCTCAGCAGTAAGGAAAGCATCCTGATTTTATCAACACTGTTTCCAGCACAAATCCAAACCACAGCCTACACCAGCTACTGTGAAGAAAAAGTTAACTCCATCCCAGCCAAAACCAGCACACTGTATTATATTGGAACGTAAAATGCTGCAAATGTTTCCATGCTGCTTTTTTTAAGGAGTATCTGGAATAATTTCTAATAACTTTTCAAAATATTGGCTTTCTCTGTTAGTAATTTTAACCCAATTTTATGCATAATAAATTGGAATAAATTGGACCAGTTTCAAATATATTTAAATAAGACTGCTGAAAATAAAAGCAAGGCTCTCTACCTTCCTCAAGAGGACTGCCAGGTGCTGAATGGGTTGTTTCTGGAATCAGTGAGAAATCTCCCTGGTTTCTTCCTTTTTTTTTTTTTTTTTTTTTTTTCCCCCAGCTATAAGGAAAATGCTCTAAAGTTATCCAAGATACAACATGACCAGCCAATTAAGCCTCTGGACAGAGCTGTCTTCTGGATTGAATTTGTCATGCGCCACAAAGGAGCAAAACACTTGAGACCAGCTTCTCACCATCTCACCTGGTACCAGTACCACTCCCTGGATGTTCTGGCATTCTTGTTCACCTGTGTAGCCACTGCTGTCTTCATTCTTGTTAAGTGCTGCTTATGTTGCTGTAGAAGACGTGGCAGGATTGCAAAGAGGAAGAAAGAATAGACATCTTGTTCTCATCAGCACTTTTTCTTCTCCTAGGCTGATTCAGCAAGGCATTTATGTACATTCTTTGGTGAATAAAATTATTAGGATGTGCTTTAATCTGGGCATATTATGAAGTGCCCCACTGAACAGGGTCATGATACAAAGCCGTTGTGGGGCAGATCTACTTGCTTAGCCAGCAAATTCCTTCTGGCCTAAATCAAACTGAATTATAGTTGCTTTAGCCCTTGGGACCCTGTTAGCTGATCATACATGGTCCCTACCATGGCAATTACTGCTCTTTTTAAATTCATTTTGGTATATTCCATAAATTCAGCCTTCCTCTGTGTGGTACTGTGGGTCTGCAACTAGTCTCCTTATCTTAACTCTGTCCTCTCCTCTAGTGTCACCCAGGCTCAATGATCCACAACCAAAATGCCTCTCCTGTCAGAGTCTCTTTCCAGACAGGACAGTGAAGCTGAGATCACAGGCTCCTAAAAAGTGCCCATCTGAAGGGCCGTGACCATAAAAACGGGGCGCTGCAAGTGGCAAATGCACTGACTACTTGGGGGCTAAGGGGAGACTAGAGTCCTAAGACCATCAGAGAAATTACTTTTCTGGGAACCATTTATCTTTTCCTTTCAGTCTGGAGTCCTGTTGCACCAGAGATGTGAAAACCACCTCTGTCAGGAACTTGCCATTTTAACCCCCAAATGCCTCTGAACCACGCAAGAAAAACTCTAGAGAGGGAACTTGCAAAGCAGTAACATTACAGGTGGGAACAGTGCACTAGTCACTTGCCTTGCCTGAAAAGTTTGAGGGAAAATAATGCTGCTCTTGGACCAGGTAGGACTGGTACTGATTGCAGTACTTCTTCAGTTGTTAAAGGTGTCGACTAAAATGCTGCTAGTTCAGGCCTTCTGTTCTAGGTAAGGTTATGTGCCAGCTTACTCAAGAAAGAACCTGCTCCAATTTTAACTGATATTTGCTGTACTCTGGAATTGTTTTCAAATACAACCAGCTGAGAAAACATGATTATTTGTTTACATAATAAAATTCCTTATACCACACCAACATTTTTATTAGCATTGTCATGTTTCAATGTCTGATTAAATCTCTTCATACTACAACATGTACAAAAGCTCAAGTGAACTCTTTCCAAACTGAAGAGGGGTTAGAACAAGATTACTGCATCTCATGGCAATTTCTGGTACACTGTTCCTACTGTCACGATGGAATCATATGTAGGGATATGCATGTTGAAATGTGCATAGTGAACAGAAAATGGAACAGTGTGACATCCAGGTACCAGATCTGAAAGGGTTTGCTATAACTGTTCACAGCTGTGTCCCCAGACACAGCTCCATCAAGGTTGATCACTAACAGCCCCCATCACCCAGTTGCTGAGATGTCAGTTTGGATGCCTGAAAGCCAGCAAGCCTCCTAGAACACTCCATGGACATTGGTCAGACAAGGCTAACAAAGGACACTGGAAACAGGATAGCTGGGAAAAGTCAGACAGATAAAGTGCTCCATAGTCACTGTAAGGAGGGGTGCTTCTTTTCTGTAACCTACTCAGAAAAATTCAGCTTATCTAGTATTGAACTTAAAAGGTAAAAAAATCCAAACAAACCAACCAACCAAAAAACCAAACAAAACCAACACCCCCTCCTATTTCTTCATTTTAAAATCTGCATATAAAGCAGAGAAAGATATCAAAGCAGGAAGGTGGTCTATGATGCTTTTCTCCAATTAGACACAGTATGTATATTAAATTTGTCACACTGATCTGACCCTACAGCTAGTGTGCACACCTCTCTGTGAAAAATAAACTGTTTTGAGGAACCCAAACATATGTTCAGCTTGTTGTGCTGCTTAAAGAATCCACACATACTTGCATATTGGTGGTCTAATTTTTTGCTTAACACATGTAGATTTTTACTGGAATTGTAGACTAAAATAAACAGAGCCCAAATTATTGCCAGATCTAAAAAACACACGCTTCCACAACTGCTACACTGTGGCCAATCCTGTAAAGGTAAAGGTAAATGGCCAGTCTTCGCGAACGAAGATCTGGGAAAGGTGTTCCCACCTTCCAAGCCTGCACAATGGATTTTTTAGG
>JAWWLV010000144.1:27404820-27426674 GCA_035041135.1 Platyrinchus mystaceus
AGGTTTGTTTAGAGTGACCTTCTCTTAGATGGATGGCCTTAGGGGCTGACGAGCTCCATCTACCCGGGGGACTGGGAATCGAACCTGTGGCCTTGGTGCTGAGAGACCAGCATCTTAACCGCTAGGCCACCGGGGGTCCCCGGCCAATCCTGTACTGCCAGTTATAAAAACATCTGCAGCGCCCAGCATGGTGGAGCTTGGGTGTTTAAAACACATGCTACAGTCTGGCTTTGTTACATGATCAGATGCTGAAGAAAGTTTATGAAGTCCACCAAAGCAGTGCTACTCTTACAAGTTTTGAAACATTGGAAATCGCTAAAGAAACTGAAGAACCTTTACTACAAGTTTTTCTCTTCTTCCTCTCCCCCCTCCCTCCGCTGCCATTGTACCACTGGCATTTAGGTTAAAATATTTCCTATCTAAGAGAAATAAAAAGTGATGCAGTTTTCACTACAATGAACACATCAGGGACCATCTGGATCTTGCAGATCTAACACACTTCCAAGAGACAGATATGATTGTGGCCAAGGACAGCCTCTCAACAGCTCAAAGTTCGTATGATTAAGATGAACATGTAGGGCCTTACTAACTCCGATGAGCTGTAGGAGTTGTAAGCTGACTACATCACTGTGGAAACAGAAGAGCAATTACCTTTTATTTCAGCAGCCCTTTTCCTAAAGTCAGGCTTCAAATCAACTTCGCCTACCACAAGAACATTTAAACTATTTTTGAACACAAATGTTTTCCTAGAACTGCCAGAATCTATCAAATCTAGCAAGCTCAGAAAATAAAGAAACCTGATGTGACGTTTTAAACATTTCAATAGTTACCAATTTATTTTTATAAAAAAAATGGTAGCAATGTAGAATACAGCAATATTTTCTGGTTCCACGCACGCAGGTTGTGAACATTCCAAGCAATGTGTACATTTTGGAAGGAGACTAAACAAGAGAATTGACCAAAATGTTACTGAACATGGGAAGATTTTTAAAAAAGGCTAAAAATTAGATATCAATAGTGTCTTCTTAATATTGCTTTCATTACTGAAGACTGAAAAAAACACTTGACTTTACAGATAGGGTTAAAAAATGGGGTGGGGGAAAGAAAAAAAAGGCTGCTACAACACTGCCATACAGTCAAAAAAAAATTTTCAAACTTCAATATTTGCATACTTGATAGCAGCATTCTCCCATCGAACCATATGAAACTACAGGAAGAAAACATCAAAGCAAAAAAAAAAAAGGCAGTTATCCATCAGTATTCAAAAACCTAGAATGAACTCACTAAGTAGATGAACACTTATTGAGAATTAATTAATCAGTATCTACATTCTTAGCTGTTTCCAACTCTGTTCCAATAGAAACGTGAAGTTGAGTGTCAGCTTTGCGTATTTTATTTTTGGCCTATTTGAGTTTTTTCCAGTTCATAACTCACTGCATGCTTGGAATAGAGAGGGTCATTATAAATCCTTCTACACAATGAACTTTAAGTAGACAGCTGAAAATAAAATGTACTACTTGTAAACACACAAAAAAATACAAGCTTTTTTTGTTTCAAGTGAGCACTGGTTCCAGATAGATTATCTTCGGTATCTACCTCTTTCACCTCTGTCTCTGTCCCGGTCACAAATCCTCTCTCTCTCCCTTTCCCGATCACGGCCTCTGTCGCGTTCTCTGTCTCTTCTGTTGTCTCTAGGACGGTCCCGTTCCCGCTCCCGGTCCCTCTCCCGAGGTCTGCTTCTCCGACCGCTGACAACTGCTTGTGTGCGGCGAAGAAAGTCGTCTACTCTCATGTCATAGTCGTGCTGCGATGAAAGGACAGCTCTGTTTATCTTCTTTCCTGTGCTAAAATTCCCTCCTTTATTCATATAGGGCTGGCTGTACCTCTTCAGAAAGCCCAGCATTTTAAAAACCCCCAAACAAATCCCAAGTGTCCAGCATCCATGTGCAGAAGCTGGGGTTCAAATGCCAGACACCAGGGAGAGACCTGAAAGCTAAGCAGCCTTCTAAGCCATCTGATAGAAATTTAACCATCTGCCCTGTTTTCTGATGTGCCCGTAAAAAATAGTAGAACACAAACTTCTGCTGATAAAGTAATTTGTTGTGCATGACCACAGGCAATGTGACAGGCGTGTCCTTATTCAAACTGGGCTTCAGCGTGAAAACATTCAGAGCTGGACAGCTGCAAGCCAACTTAAAACACCCCTCAGTTTAAGAGTCTGAAAATTTTGTGCTTCTACCTCACCTGGGAGAGAAAGGGTTTTCAAATTTGCTGAAAGTGTCAACCTAACAATCTTTCTAAGGAACACTAATACAGGTCATAAAAATGGAGTTTATCACAGTCAACAAAGCTCAGGTTAGGCTATACCTGGACCCCAGACTCTTACTCTGGCAGACTTGCATCCCCCCTCTGCCTCTGTCGACACTCACCACTCGTTTGTCTCTGTATCTCGCTTCATGTGGTACAGGATGATGTCCTGAGTATGGAGGGTGAGCTTGAGGTGGAGGTGCATGGTGCTGATAGTAAGGGTGGTGTGGTGGTTGCTCCATACCCGGATATGGTGGCTACAAGAAAGTTACAGGAAGTTTGTTGAGTGTTTCAAAGCAAAAGAATGCACACAAGGCTGAGTGCTGGTACTGAAGAACACAGGTTACTTTCATTCCAATGGAAAACGCAGCCACTAAATATATCCAATCACAGCCTCTTAACTGAATGGCAGACTACTTTCCATTAAGTTGGCATGCTTTACTACCTCTCTACCACGGCTTTTGGAAGTTTGGTCAACACATTCCCCAAAACCAAACATGCCTTCCCTCCATATCTGCCTCAACATGACACTATACATAAAACTTCTGCTACTTAAATGTGGTGGGTTTAGTTTTTTTAAACCTATGCATATAGAAAATGAATTCTGTCCAAACTAGCCAGCTCCTACAGAATGAGTCTTTTCAGTGTCACTCCTCATGAGTATGTTTCTATTTTAACTGAAAAAACCCTTACTTTGCAAGACAAATTATTTGACAAATGGAAGATTTTTATTTTTTTTAACAAGACATATTTTGGCTGATTGCTTCCATTTCTGCAATCAGCAAGGCCTTCCTTTCCCATATTACGAAACCATCATTGCTTACATTTTTGTTACAAAGAAAGTAAGTGGAAATGCTGGATTATAGGATGACTACTTGAACAGTATGCAAAATTGGGAAGAGGGGAGGGAAAAAAAAGTTTCTGGAGGTTTAGCTGTGTTTGAAAAATCATTTTTCTCCCCATCTGACAACCTCGTTCACTTCCTTTAATTATAACAAACCAGAAAAAATTAGAGGCCATAGGAGCATTTCTACATCTGGCACTGCTTTTTGCTCATTGCCAGTATACACAAGAGCCAAAAGACTCATTATAGTTATGCAAAATCAGGCCAGACTTACTATATGTAACCAAAATAACTCGCTATAGTGACTACTCCTACTATCAGTTAATTTCTATCTGCAGAGATGCAGATATCTGCACTCAGGTATCTGCTCATCTGACTGGGAAAAGATTACATTTCAGTGGAGGCTGTAATACAGGAAGACTTATTTTAATTATGTTGTGCAGTCCACTTTGCTACGTTCCTGCATGCTTCACTGCCAGAGCCTAAAGCAAACCACTGCACAGCGCTAGAGCACACCAGCCCATTCCATCAGCCTCTTCAACAAGTTCACCTGTTTGATGCACTCGCTGTTTGAGAGAAAGGCAATTACTAGGAACATTTAGCAGAATGCAAAATGTCATTACACCCTCTTGTGTAGGCTAAAGGAGGGTTCTACTATTTCCTCAGAGCTTTCAGTTTCTTGTAGTTTCAAACCAAGGCAGAGTCCAGCTACCTTACTGTTTACTAGAATGCCAGACTACTGCTGAGAGATAAGTGAATTTCAAAATACTTGATATTAATATTTTTCCCCTAAAATGTTTACATAGGTATAGCAAAGATACATTTTAGGAAAAGGGGAGAGTTCAATGCATATTGAATATGCCAGGCTCCTCTAGAGGGAAACAAAAAAAGCCATATTCTACAGAGAAAAATCAGATTCAACAAGACACAAACCATTCCTTGCCATGGCGGTGGTGGTCCCATGTTGTGGAATTCCCTCACGTAATCATTGTAGGACTAAAATGAAAGACAGTAACATTAAAATTTGTGATGAGTGTTCTCTGGAAGCGCAGAAAGCTGAATATAAAATTCCCCAAAAATCTGCATGCACCAACTTACCCCATTTAAAAACACATCTCGTCGAACTCCTGAAAATCGTCTGTTGGGAATAAAAATTTATAGAACTAAATCCAATTTATCCGTACAGACAAGTTACCAGGGCATAAAATGAGTAACATGAACACACCTTACCTGTCTACTTCGGGATATCTGGGATCCTTTATATACCCTGTTCGAACATCAAGCAGTATTAATTCAATTTACCATCTCAAGTTTACACTCTTAAAAACATACTCAGTAGAAACTGTCCTTTTATTGTGTGCCAGCTATGAAATTCTGTATACCTGCTATTATCCCCACTTTTAAACTAACTCTCAAAAACTTTGAACTTCTTATAGAAGTGCAGACAAATATAGTGTATAGAGGTGCAGACAAATATTTCTTATAGTGCAGACAAATAGTATAATGTAAAACAAAAAAGTGGCACAGATAAACCCACAGGAATTTGCACACAGTACAAACAAATATGCAAGGGGGTAACTGTGCAAATAAAGAAATTTAGTCAAATGAATTGGGAATACCCAGGAATTTGAAGAGTACTGTCTCTTGACAGTTAGTACATAGCTGTTACTACTTACTAACTGTGTATTCAGTAGAATGTGTTTCTGTGGACAACCCTTAAAGCTGATTTCTCAATAAGTTTTGGGTACAACGCTACACAGAAAATTAAAAACAACCTAAGAAGTATCTGAAAAAGCCCCACAGGGAAAAGAATTCTTACAGCTTCAGTAAATCCCAGGAAGTAAGCTTTAAAGAGCTCAGTAAAACCGTGCAAAACACCAGGCACGCTTGTGCTAATAAAATAATGCTTCTGAGCTTCATTATTTTTAATTTTTTTTTCCCAACAATTGTCTTAGAAAGAGCAGCAACAACACTCTTTTTGGCATCAATGAACGCAGGCTTTGCAGACAGGCTTGACAGATAAAAACAGGTTCTTACGAGATTTAGAAATCTACCACTGAAATAGTGCAGTACACTTCTGTAACAGCCGTGAAGCACGAGTTGGTAGATTAAAAGTAACAATCTCTTAACAGCTGCTTTCTGAAGAGAAAAAAAATAACTGCACTATGACCAGTGCTGTTGCTGCACTACCATTGCAAACATTTCTCTCTGGACAACACCACGATTCCTTTCTCAAACTCATCATCAGATCCTCTTGCGAAATGCAGGAAGATTTCCCCCTCACCTCCTCATGTCAAGCTTATAAAAAAAACTCTCTCTGAAAACAAAACTGAACATCTACCGTCATCTCTAAACAGCTGACTTTCCCAGCTGAAAGTTTCTGATAAACATTTTCATTTGATGATTAGCATCTTGACAATCACTCCAATTCTTGTGCCCACATTAACAAAGCATTTGAGAGGATCGTTCACAACAGTGTACACAATTCTGAGGCTCTTACAAAGGGCTCAGCATAGGTTAACTCAGCTCTCTCTCAAACCAGTGAAACAGTGTCACTGACTTGTGTGAGAGGTGGATTAAATCAGCAGGCAGCACTTGGGACAAGTCACATTTTTATATCCCAGTCGTATCAATAGTTTACTTTTGAATTAATGAGGACATGCTAAAAGAGAAAACATTTGTGAACTGTGAACACAAATCTTCAGAGTAAGATATTAACCTGGTCTTTGGTGAAACTCAGGGGGATAGTCAATCCTTGGTTTCTTTCTGCTGTTATGAATATCATAATCTTCTGGTCGACGCCTACACAAATTAGATATCAAAGATTAAACAAGGTTGCTTGAAGCATTCGTCACAGCATAGTTTGAGCTACCCAGGATCTCAATTTAATAATTCTGAATTCCATTTGTTTCAAAATATTCTACAGCTTTAAATCTGGACTCATATAATCAGGAACAGCTCAATTACATACCCTCTACTGTTACTTTCTGTCTACAGGAATTTTGGTAGTTAAGGGAGGAACTCTACCCAACTATACCTTCATATCAAACAAAAGGTAACAATTTTGTCTAAACCAAATTCAAACTAAGGCATTAATATTACACTTTTCACATTACATTTTGAAACAACCTATTGGATAACAAAAAAGTTCACAGAACATTGCAGTCAGAGGGCATGGAGACTGCTGCATTTGATAGCTGTGGGGTAAAGAATTCTATAAAAGGTGTATTTCCATAACATTTATAAACAAAACTCTGCATGCTGTGTGAAATTGCTTCTTTCGCTGTAACTTTCCTAACTGGGTAGGCCAGTTAAATTATTTCTAATAATTTCTGTTCTAAGCAATTTACCAGGAATGCATTGGTGCATTTTAAAGAGTTAAGGAGTGCTTAAGCTTCCTAATAATTAAAATAATTAGGGCTCCTTTCTACAAAAAAGCTCTTTGACAGAAGAGGTATTAAGAACTTTGCTCTTCCTTATAAAGTTATATTTCAGTTGCTGTTATGTTTAATAAAGAACTGAAAACGGGCTGCTAATTTTGCTCCATCAAGGTACATAAACATTAATGGGAGACTAATTCTAACACAAATGTTTCTAAACACAAAGCAGCTACAAATCCATTCCTTCCCCCACCCCACCCCAGCAATATAATTTATGACATTAACACTTTCTTATATCACTTAATTACTGTGCAACTTGCTGGCTGAGTAACAAGCTCATATAGCTTTTAGTTATAAATAGAGTAATTTCTTCCCCCCCCTCCCCCATTCCCGACTTCAGTCTTTAAAACCCACCATACCCAGTTACTAAGCTTTTTAAAATGGAAGCAGATTCTTTACTATAAGCAATAAGCCCAAAAACCAAAGCAGTTGCATCTACAGCAAATTCAGATCAAAGAAAATAAAAGCTGGTGTAAAGAATAAACATACCGCTTTCTTGTAGTTTTGAGAGTGCATTTACGACCGGTATAAAATATGATAGAAACAGTTCATATAGTAGTCCAACTACTGACTTTAAGCTGTAAGCCACACACATAAATGGAGGCCCTGGCAGGCTTGAGAAGGTGTGGTGGTGTTATATGTATAGTTTGCAGTCCATTGCAAAACCTTCACTTGTATATACTTTATTGCACTGGAAACCTCTTAGCTTAACTCCAAAAGCCATCTCGGTGTTCAGTCCTTTAAAGCCAAAAATAGGGGCGTGCTGCCAGGTTTCCTCCTACCTACTCGTTACAGTGTCCTTTTTTTTTTTTTAAGCTCAAGGAAATGGGGACTCTTGTTGGGGCTCTGTACCTACCACAGGACGTTTCCACAGAAAGGAAACTTAACCAAAGGTTTCAGCCCAAACCATACATCAGTCTGTATGCAAAGTGGCTACCACGGGGAAAAGGTGTTTGGCAGAAGGGCTAATATCAGTTCTTTGCCAAGACTTCTCCAATTCTGTAACAAGTTATACCCCCTTTTTTCTGGAAAATGATGTTAAGTTCATATAGCAGTGATCAATAACCATGTCGATCCTCTAAAAATATTTTAAGTCCACAGGTACTGCCAGCATCTGGAAAGGTTGTATATACAGACACAGCAACAGCCATTCTTTTTGGTTTGTTGCCGGGTCTCCAAGGGCCACTTGATCCCTTTTGGGAAGAACCTACTGTTTTCAGAAGCTCAGCAAGATGTGTGAATTCAGTGGTTACATGTTAGAGAATATTTGGCAATGGGGTTAACACATCACGGTGACACAATTTGAAACAGTCCCAATAATGCTCCTCTTGAATATCAAAATAACTTAAATATTTTATCCTCAAAATGAGGCGGCATCTTCTGCAAAATTCTAAGTGATCCTTATAAAAGTCCCACATTTGATAAGGCTTATCCAGAGACACACCTGAAAGAAAAGGCTTTTACAAGATATTAACACATTTTTGGCATATAAATATTTCCTCCTCTCCATCTAGCCTGCTCAAAATCAAGCCAAGCTTACCTACAGCTAGCATTACATGTTGCATTAGCTCAATAAATGATCTAGTCTAAACTAGAGACAGCACTTTAAGAGCTTTTTTTCTGCAAAAGCAAAGATCCCCATTTTCCTCTTGAAAAATGACAGACCGGGGAACCATGTGAAATCCTCAATGAAGCCACAAACTTGTCCATGCAGCTTGATTTGAGGATTTTCTCTCTTCTTTATCGCAGGGAAAGCTTTGACGAATCACATTCCTCCATCACGTTATTCTGATACATGTGCCTATTATCAGTCCAAAGAACGTTTCTAACCTTCCCACGTCCCGAACGGGGTCTCGACGGGATGGGCGTCCTCTTGATCGGGGTTGTGAGTGCATTCTTCTCTTGTGCCTCATTTTATGAATGACTTGATACAAGTCAATACTTTCATCAGGAGGGAAGAGAAGACAAAGTTGGGTTCCACATTCCGGCTCAATTTCCTAGAATTAGTTAGAAGTTCAGTAGGCATTTATAAACTGAAGAAATGAAACTCTCCCCAAATACACTGACAACATACACTTTAAAAAAAAAAGAAAAAAAGGACACTTTGAAGATATTTCAGTATCTCTAGAGACAGAGCAAAATTCACTTACATTACCTTTCACTCTTTAGCCACTACTTAGAATTTTCATAAATTAGTCCAACACTTGGGGCAACCATATCTTCCCATGAAACATACAGGCCACATCACTGTTTTGCTACAAAAATCAGAGGATTGTTTTTCATCACAAAGAAAATGATCACCTATTACAGAAAGAAAAGTGACAGACGTAGGAAAAAAATCCACCCCAGCTTCACATATAAAGCTGTGGCCTGATGAAGTTGACTATTACCACTCAAAATGAGTTCTTTATATGGTAGACAGGTCCATGAGAATATCGACTCAGTGTTTGACATCAGTCAAAACAAGCAATTTATGTGTTCAGGATTATTAGGAAAGGAACATAAAACAAGAAAATCATTATACCACACTGGAAGTTCATGTTCCACTCACACCTTAAATATTGGGTGCAGTTCTGACCCCTGCATCTCAAAAAAATAGGGGGACAGTAGAAATGGAAAAGCTTCAAAGCAGGGCAACAAGAATAACTGAATGAGTGTAACAATTCCTACATGCAATGACTGAGCAGGTCGTGTCTCTTCAGCATGGAATTAAAGAGAAATATGTGGGGTATGGGGAACAAGGTGGATATAATGGGAGCATTGGACACCACAAGTCATTTGGAGGAGAGGAGAGACATCAACTTGCTGACTCTCTCTTCCAGTACAAGAACTAGGGGCCATCAAATGAAGCTAGCAGGAGTCAGGTGTGAAACAATCCAAAAAAGTGCTTCTTCAATCTGGTGACTAGCAGGCCTGTGTAATGCCTTCCCAAATGATGTTGTAAAGGCAGAATTCAATGTATACATCCTCAGAAGAGAGATCCATTCAGACTTACATAAATGTAAATGGATAAATGACAACCGCTCCAGGAAATAAGCAGAGCTGAAATCAGGGAAAGCAAGCATCAGACAATGCTTGTCCAGAACCTAACAGTATAGTAATCCTATGAAAA
The DNA here is from genome assembly GCA_035041135.1 of Platyrinchus mystaceus. NCBI lineage: Eukaryota > Metazoa > Chordata > Aves > Passeriformes > Tyrannidae > Platyrinchus > Platyrinchus mystaceus. The sequence goes on from JAWWLV010000144.1 coordinate 27,414,524, forward strand.
AAGATGTAACCCATGTCCAGATTGTAACTCTACTGTGAAGTGGACAAAACGACAAAAAAATGTATTTCCTTGACCATTTAAAAGAAACAAAGTTAACTGAAATCCTTTTTTTTTTCTTTTTTAAATTCACACTAAACTAAAAACAAGACCGATACTAGTGTTTTACTTCTGCTACACAACAAAGCAAACGTATGCACGGGCAAAACAATGCAGTACAGAATTGACATTTTTCATACAATATGGGGATTATACAACTCCCACCTTGTTGTAAGAAAGCAGAACCTGTTATTTTACCCAAGGCCCAGTTACTCGATGACAGCAGCTACATACCTGCACTCTGATACGTCTGACAAGACAAAGAGCCACCCCACTTAAAATATGCTTAGCATATACTTTTTAATGGCAGTCTACATCCTAAGCAATAGTTCATATAAAAAAAACCCTGCAATGCAAAACACAGCTGGAAACACCAGAACTTGCTCTTAAAAACTGGTACTATATGGTTTGCATACCGTACAATGCAAGGCACATTACATTTCAAATCCAAAATATCACAGTTTTGAAGCAAACACTGTTAATGACAAAGATGACAACAGAATTGGCACCATATTGTTTTCTTTTTCCTTCTTCCACAACAGCAGTAGAAAGAAGCAGAGTGCCTTTGCTACAGCACTCTACTGCAAGTTAACAACTGATCTAAAACATTCCTAATCTTCTGCACATACAAAGCTGAAAGCAAGCACTAGAAGATATGGGTTATAGAAAAAAAGTAATAATTAACAAACCTGTCCATCGCGTCCAATCTTTACTGGCTTATGTTCGTTCCAAGGATTGGTCAGGTGAGCAGACTTAGTGAACGGCAATTCCCGCCTAAATATGCAAGTGGCACCATTTATAGTTTTGCCTCTGTTTTTCATTAAGGAAAGATTTAAAAATGCACACAGCAGGGTATTGCACATAAAATAACATTGTTACCCTTTGTACTGTCAGGTCTCTGAACGTATTCTTATGTAGTATGTATTGGTAACTGGGGATTTCACTTTGTCTTCTTCCAATATTAACTAATATAGTCCATACTATGTCAGATCATCTTTTCAAAGAAAATTTTTTTGGTCTTTGTGCACTATCGAGATTGTGCTTGTTTATTATCTCACCATCTGAATAAAATGACCAGTCTCTACGTGACGTGGTAGGCTCATGGTACCTACTGAAAAAAGTCTCTGAGCATGTGACCTAACGATGAAGCTAGAACTGCTCTGAGCTGGAGGTGGCAGTCAACAGCTTCCAGAGGACCTCTCCAACTTAGATTTTTCTCTAATTCGAACTCTCAGTTTTCCTGTGTTCAGTCTTTCAGGCAACCTGAAGTGCTTGTTCAACCACGCTACTATGTATCTCACAGGACTACTATAACTTTTTTCCTTAAGAGAGTTTTAAAATCTTTTCTGTGAAAACATAGTTACATCAATGAACACACTGCTCACAACTTATACATTATACAAAATACCTGTACTATTTCATATGTTATTTTACAACAGTAGCATTTTCTTTGTTCAGTGAGATACAGATTTGTCCTTAAAGGATTTTTTCCCTTACATTCACTTCTGTCTGTTCAAGTGAGCAGTTATTTTACTCAAACATTAAGAATACAGTTTTCTGATTTCAGTGCAAAAGATCAGTGAAGGAATGCAATCAAGTGTTAAAAAATTGTTTACATTAAAAGAAAAATATATATTCTTTCTATAATGCATTGTCTACATTAAAAAAACAAACGTACTTTCCATTGCACATGCCAGGTACAGACCTGAGTCCCAAGGAGAGGGTAACATGAGGGCATGGTTTTGGGGAGACTGGAGGACACGCCTCTGGTTGAATCGAGTTTCAGAAGGATGCGGTCAGCGCTCGAGTGAGGAACATGCAGAAGTGGTATTATAATGCCTTTTTACTGACAGCAACATAAACGAACAGTTACCTGCAAATCCAGTCAATTTTAAAGACACCTCCCAACATTTTTGCATTCATTCCTGCAGGCAGCACCCAGTGTATAGGTGATCCTCCATGATGGGACTCTGACGACAATCTTGCAAACCCTAAATAATTTCATATGAATTGTAACAAAGGTACAACAGAAAATCTATGGCACATAAAACTCACTTTCACTTACCTTGATAATAGATCACTTTCCCTTACCTTGGAATTTGCCACTCTCTCTTACAGAAAAGATCAAAATAACACTCCTTGCTGATCTAAATGCAGCATTAAGCTTCTTCTCATTCACTGGAAGCGTTGACCATACTCCCTAAAACAGAACAACACCCACCCCACCAGCAAAACATAAGAGTTCATCTCAAGTGATTTAGCTAACAGAAATTATAGTACAAATGAGGAAAACAATACCAAAATAGTGTACTGGGATAGAAGATAATGGCAAGAGAAACATATTGCTAAATTCACGTCCTTCAGGAAATAATTTTAGCCTGCCTTGTGCTAAAACTTTTAGAACACTCGCTTTTCAATTTTTTTGGAACTTTCTTTGAAAGATGCTTTGAGACCATCTGTAATTACAATGGAAACATTATAATGATGGATAGATACCTTAAAAATACTAAAAGCAAAAGGTTTTCATGCATGTTTTAAGTGACTTTGGGAGTTTATGTATTATATAACACTCACAAATTATGAAAAAACAGCATCATATATACTTAAAGGTGGGCAGGCAGACTTCAGTATAGCATTGCAGATTTGTTGGGGGCGGTTTGCAGACTTTAAAACTGTTTCAGTGAAAGGCCAGCACCATGAAAGATACCAGAGTAACATTTTAAACTGACAAGACAACTCAAACCACTTGGTTCAGCCTTCCACAACTCCACCTATTAACTACTACCTCTTCCACCAGCCATTATGTAGCCATGCACAATAAACCCCAATCTGTTTCAAGGTACCAGCTGAGCTGAGATATAGAATACCAGTTTACTGAATTACTCTTCAGTCCATTCTCTGGGCAAACAAACTTGAGCCTCAGAATAGGATCTAGGATATACCAAAGAAAATGTTCCTCCCCTTACTGTTTTTAGTGAAGGTATGTATACATGTCCAGCTCTGAGCTCAGGTCAATGTTTGTTTGACTGGCAATTCATTAGAGTCACCAGATAACTATCTGGCTTTTTTTACTAGCTTTCAGTCAGATTATATGGCTTTAGGCTGCTGTGAACTAGAACAACTTCTTATATTGGCACCACAAAAGCAAGTTTCACAGAAATGCAGTGGCAAAGCACTGATGTTTATACACTGAGAAAAAAAACATCCCCTCCAAGAATTTTAGGAACAAAAATACTACTGCAGCCTCAAGCATGGATGAGGCACAGAAAGGACAGACCCCTTTACGGAGCTAAAGCAAAAACCAGTCACAATGATGTTCACTGCACAGATCAGACACAAAGGTGCGGGCAGGGGTATGAGCCAAATCTGTCCAGGAATTTTGAGATTTGTTTAATCATTTTAATGCCATCCTATTTTAGAAAATCTTCATTAATAGAATCGCCTACTGTGCATACATTGTGTAACAGCAAATATGATATTTTCTCTAAGTTGTTCCATGCCAATACAAAACCACCAGAGTGGCCTAGTGCAACAGACACCTAGTGCAATTCCTCAACAACTTAAGTCCAGTGCTCTGGAATTCCTCCCAAAGAACTCACACAAGCACTGCCAGGCATACATTTCCCCAGTAAGGCTTCAGATCCCTGAATCAACTGAGAAAAGTTACTTTTACAGCATTTGACAAAAGACAAAACAATCTTCTGAACTTGCTCACAGTACAGCGATACAAAGAGAGGTGCTGATGAAGGGGAGAAGACACCATCCCAGCATTCCCGATGGAGGCTGGCTTAGGACCTTGTCAAAGAGACCCCGAGGCCCCTTTTTAACTCCACTCTTACCAAGATAAATGACTAATGGTCTAGAAACTTTTCTAGGTTACAGTGGAAGCAGAAGAACCAGAGTGAAGTAGCTTTTATCTCTGCACCTACTGAGATCTGATGCAGAAAACAACCCATCTATCTACATGCTCTCTTCTATCCTAAGATGGGTGTGTTTGAAAACAAAGTTTTTGAAGAAAATTCAACATACCTTTGCTTTAGCAAGCGATACATTTTCATGGTTATTACTTTTGATGAGAAAGAATCTTGCATCTTGGAGAATGTATTTAAGTTTACTTGTTTGGTCTGAAAAAGACAGAGTATCAAATAAGCTGAAGTGTAAATACTTAGTTACCAATCATGTTGCTTTTGAGTGTAGATGGCTGTTTGCTTCCTTCAAAATAAACAGTATCCCACCCAATTCCTACCTATATATTATCATAGCCACCCAACTTCAAGTCTAAGCTGTAGAGCACAAAATGCCAGGGGAAATGAAAACAAAAATAAAACTTAGATATCCAGGTAAAAAAAAAAATAAAATCAGCATGATTCAGTGATGTTCCGATATACTGGACTTATTTTTTTGCTTAAGAGTCTTTGAGCAAATACTGGGTAACACACACAACAAGCACAGGTTGTTCAATAGAGAATGCTGAAATGTTCCTCTTTTCAGATTTAAGCACTTTCTTTTCTAATTTGCTGCCTCTGCAAGGAGCAAAGTGACTGAACTTTTTGCATATCACTCTCAACACATGCAAAAGTAGCTCAAGGTTCACTTATCATGCTCAGAACAATTACGTGCTCAAATCGATTTATATCGGAACATCACTACTTACAGGTAATTCAATCAACAGAGACAATGGCTTGCTATGGGGCATGCATTAAAAATTCAAATTTAAATGATACCTTTTTGGACAGCACGAACGGAAGATGATAATTTCTCATGCTTCTTTTCTGAACCTGTGTTTAGCCAAAGTACATTTGTTCAGATTGAGCCTTAATAGAGATAATATACAATTTCTACAGCCTTGTCACATACAATTTTCATTCAAGACAAATTATGCTTTCTGGCGCGCACCCACACACACAAAAAATACTATTCAATGTGCACGAGTGTTTTCGTTTTGGTTTTTTTTTTGGTTTTGTTTTTGGGTTGTTTGGTTTGGGATTGGTTTTTAAAATAGTATTTGAACAATTTCCTACTCAGAAAACTAGTCACTGAATCATCATCTTCCAGGTTTAAAAAAAAAAAAAGTGAAAATTCCACTTAAGCAACAGAATAGCATTAAAGTAACAAGAAAGCCTACTCCCCCCGAAAGGTATCTACACACAACATGCCAGAAGTCAATACCAAATTATACAAAGCTACATACCCCATAAATCTCTACAGCCAGTTACATTTATTTTAGATTACACCTTAAGATTTGAAGCAAATCATGATGATAAGCAATAAAAGGAAAGAATACCTGCGTACGATTCTGATGCAGAACTTCCACTTCTGTCAAAAACAATGGGAGAGATACCCCTAGCTCTCTTCCTCTCCTTCTTCTTCTCATCTAAAAAGAAACCATAACAAATAAAAGCAATATTTTAAACACCAAGTGTCAGGCAAATTTGAGATTAAAAAGTACTGAGACAGGAATACATCAGTAAAAGTGAAGTTAGCATTTGGCTTGCACGTTAAAATTGTGGTTGTTGCTGCAAAACTACCATGCACAAAAGAAGCAAATTCTAATTACTCAAGCTTTTCATTCACAAAAGGAAGATGACCACCACAAAACTAGTAATTCTATGCAATGCTTAGAGACAGAATTTATCTTCCAGGTGTTTTAGTAAGGGTGGGTTAGCTCTTCTCTCCAGCCTTCTCCAAATGTGCGACATCGAGCACAAACTGTGTTGCAGTAGTGATACGGCTCATTTGCTCAGAGCTCAACAAAATGGCAAGAGATAGGAAAACAAAACACTGTGGCACACAGGCAATTATTTCCATTCTATAAAAGTGTTATGTTATACCACGGGGCTTTTTAAAACAGTTATTACAGCTTCACTTGTCTTTAGGTTACACCTTGCTGTTCTCTAATTCCAAACAGCAGAGCTGAGCTAAAAAAGGCAGCATGTTAAGGAGGATGACCACCTATGGAGACTTCAGACAAGGAAGATACACAATAGGAATCTTAACAGGATTGCAAGTTGCTTTCCTAGAAAAAAACAAACAACGAACAGCCAAACCCAAGAGTATTTACGTCATTAGCACTTCACATCTGTAAGTTAGGACCAGTCATAATATACAACTGTGAAGCATTTGTTTCCAGTTTCTGCTTAAGAACATTTCTCTCCTTCTAAATTTGCCCTGATAGCTAATATTTTCAACTTAGGTTTAGATTTCCTACACTAAAGGCAGTCACTGTTTAGGATTCAGCTATACTGCCCCGTCTTACACCAATCTGCCTGGTCACTCATTTTAGATGAATACTCAACAGCTTAACAACAACTTCAAATGAATTGTGTGGGAAGCTAAGCCACTAGGTACTCAAGAAAACACTAATTTTAATGTTTCAAACCACTGAACAGCAAGGTCAAATCAGTCAAGAACACTATGAATTACCATATTGATGGTAATCCAGATATTCAAAAGTTTGGGTGTAAGAAAATACCACTTTCCAGTGCACTTTTTCCTTGCCTATGCTATTTCATAATTAACATCTTACTGACTTGTGCTACCACAGCTTACTTTTGACATGGTCAGGAAGTGGTTAATTTTAAAAGCAGCCAAACTTTCAACGGCAAGGTATTTCAGACTAGCATGCATGATGCTGCCTACCTGATGCATCTGAACCAGACCCAGATCTGACTGACCCATCTGTGAAAGAGGCAGATTCAGAATCAGAATCGCTGGCTTCACTCCGTGTGTCATAGTCATTTCCTTCCTTCTGATCTCTTTCATCCTGTTCGTACTCTTCTTCATCTTCCTCCCCATCTTCTTCTACCTCTTCATCCTCCTCTCCTTCATCATCTTCCTCCTCTTCCATCCCTTCCTCTTCATTCTCTGTGTTGCCTTGTTCAGAGGAACCACTACTGCCAGTCTCGTGATCCGAACAATATTCCTCAGAGTTCACCTCTTCTTTAGAAGAATGGCTAGATCTGCTTGGTCTTCTATCCACATCATGCCTGATTCTCTGATGTTTAAAGAAAAAGTGAATCAGCAGTCATATAACATTGTCAGGATGCACACACAGTCCTAAGAGAACGTGCCTTATAAAAGTCTCACAAAACTGCTTCATTTATAAGGCAGCAAGAATATTTAATACCTCTGAACCATCCGGTGTAGAAGACTTTGCCCTTCTGTCAATATCCCTCTTCCTCATGCAGGTTTTTTCCGGTTGTCCTTTATAAGGTTCCCTGGAACTGCTTGTCATGCGCATCTTTCGATCAGCATCCGGGCGCTTGTTTCTGTCAGACCTCTGATACTCCTCGTTCTTGAATTCTGATACTGGTTTTCCTTTGGTACTCACTATTCTCTTGTTATTGCTAACTGATGAACTAGGAGGTTTTGGCATCATCTGCCTTGATGAATGCACAGAAGGTTTTTGCCTCTTGCTTTCAGCACTTTCCATCCTGTCAGTTTTTCTTTTTGTTCCTTAAATAGAAAGAAATATCAAATTCAATGTTATTTCCTGTATCAAAACAAAAACTGTACAGAGGCTCCTACTTCCTCTGTTTTAGCTAATTCCCCTGCTGCAGTCATAGGAAGCATCTCCCAGTTGCAGGCTTTGCAGCAACAGTCAAAACTGCTTCTCACGAACAGCTCATGTTCCAAAACATATATTTTTCTTTATAAGAGCAATCCTTTAGGCTTTGGTAGGTGTTTTCTAAATTTTATATATGGGGATTCTAAATTAAATGCTTATGGGATTGGCCTAAAGCCAAATCAACAACTGAGTTGGAACCAGATTTTGGGACCCCCTTGCTCCACTTCCATCTCACTTCATCAAACCAAAAAGTAGAGTCCTTTTCTAACAGCAAATGAATTCAAAACAAGCCAGACCCAGGAATTGCTTTTGAAACAAAAGGAAACAGAGTTGACTGTTTGTTTGAAAGGTCAGATGAAAAAGCTCATGTCCGTGGAAATAAAGACTTTTGAAACTCTCACTCTTTGAATCAGGTTATAAAATCTGCTACTCCAAAGACTTTAATAAGACAGGCATTTTTTACCACTTACGTTCCTTAGGGACATTCACTAGAAAGTCACCTACCCTTTTTCTCACTTTTATCTTGCTCACTATCAGGGTTATACAACTCATCATCTTGGTCAGGAGCATCAGTCAAAATGTCATCCAGAACATTCAGTTCACCATCTGAAAATACACAAAAAAAAGGTCAAAAACAACTATAAAAAATCTGGACATGTAAACTACAGAACGAGTATGTAGAAGCCCAAACATTTCCTTTAGGGTTACAGATCTGCCACAAAGCAAAAATTAATGTCTTTTTGATTTATTTCCACAATTTCAGCTGGAAAGAGCAAGCAAAGCAAATAAAAGACTTAAAATACATCACAGGACGCATTTAGACCTCTGAATAAGATCCAAGTTGGCTCCTCATGTCACACAAGCTTTGCAGGAAAGCTGACCTACAAATGAAAGCTTAACATAAAGTCCTGTACAAAATCTGAGAAAAAGGGAGACTGGGAGATAGTCTGAGTACCATTAGTAAAGAGAAGGGACCCTTACCTCTTCAAACTCCTGAAACCTGCACCTTAAGTTATTTCCCTTCCTGATCCACTATTTTTGTTTTCCTTGATGTGTTAGGAGGGTGGGGTTTGTGGTTCACTCACAAATAGAAAAAAATGCAACAGGGTAACTTAACAACAAGAATATGAGCTAGGTCACCCCACTGAAGAAGGGGAAAGCAGTACTTATTTGCTGCATCATTAACTCTTGATCTGTTCTGAAAAAAACCCCACAACCAATTCACCTCGATCAAAAGGGCAAATGTTTAAGAAAATCCATGCTAGAAGCAGTAAATGACTACACTTGGTCACACAACTTTTAAAATCTGTCACTGTTTCCAACTGTTTCACTTAGCCTGAAACCAAAGGGGATATATGGTGATTCTAGCAGAAGAAGGATTAACCAGCTTTAAGGTTTCAAGCACTTTAAAAAACAGGAGTGAACTAAGCCTAAGCATATGAAGGGAAAAATAATAAAAAAGGTATTAATTTTTGAACCTCCTGTTTTTTCTCCTAAACTCCAAAATTCTTAGTTCTTTTCACTTTATGATCAATTCTACTTTCTGTGCTCATGAAAAAGAAAGCAAATTCCAAGGATTCCAGCTAGTATCTGTAGAAGAGGCAGGTAAGGACTCCTGTACTGGATGAAACTGGGGCAATGCAGCAAATCCAAGTCCTCCACAGTCTGGCAACTTGTCTATCACAAAATCTTGAGGCAAGACACAAAAGAAGTTTAACAGCTTGATATTAAAAAAAATACACAATCTACATAATTAAAAGTTAGTATTATAATTGTCTCTCTACTATAAACTACCAAATCTAAAGTCAGCATGTGTCCTAACTTTCCTGCTGGCACTTCTCCACGTTTGCAGTGGCAGGGGAATGCAGAAGTGATCCCTGAGCTGCCCATCTGGTGTAGCCAATGCAAAGGAAGCTGTGCAGACAGAGGTGGATGAAACCTTTCCTGGCAGTTTATAGATGGCTGGCATTCAAATGCAACACAAACTTGCATCATAATTCTCTTTGGCACAGCCTTTTATGTCTGTAGATACCTATATATCCACAGCAAATATTCTTGCTGTTACTGATAAATATATGAGAGTCAGATTCATGGGTGTGCAATTGCTAAACACGGGCTGCAATTTCCTGCCTTGCATTCCGCTTCCCCACAGAAGACTGGGCAAGTCCAGAGCACAAGATTTTTTTACTGGATACTAATGAAAAAGAGGTGCACTAGGATTAAAATATTAAACATATTAAGCATCCATCTCAGATCACACATACTGAACGTCAGGTTTATTTCCCTCTTGGCGAGACAGCAGCATACTTGAGTAAACGACATTTAACCTACCTGCTGCAGTAGCATTCAGAGGTGGTCAAAGACTCAGTATCAGTTCATTCAGAAAAAAAAACCAGAAGGAAAATTTAACAGAAAATGCAAGTCTGGCACACACTCTCTGATAAATCCCTTCCACCTTAGATGGCTCTCATTTGTAGTTGGAACCTTAAACAAGTATGCAAGAGACAGGAGCAGGATAAGTTTCCCCCGTCCCCTTCTGTAGATATATTGACCTGTTTTTTTTAAAAAACACATTTCCAGATTTATTTAGCAGCCTGGTTCTTGTCTCCCACTTGCATCGGACATACTGCTCAGCTGACTTCCACAAAATGATTCCTCTCACTGAACTGCCACTGCTAGTGTTCAACCTGATGAGCTAAATTATCTCAGAGAAGTATCAGGAAAAGTATAGAAGCAGAAAAACGGCAGAAGACAGATTTTTTTACAGTTCATCACCACTGAAGGGAAAAGGACCAATTAAGTCCTTTTCATTACAGATACTCCCAACAGGGCTCTCCTGCAACTTATCTTTTTTTTTTGATCCCTTCGTAAACAAACGTAACTCACCCAAAACAGCAGTAAAGTAGCCTGGGAGGCCATTTCTCCTCTACTGGCCACTAGTGTTAGATCTATTCACCAGAAGGTCCAAGCAAAAATCTGATTTGGCACACAGGGAAGACCAGATGATTTCAAACTAAACAGGTCTGCAAGCTTTATTTCTACTTTTTTAAAGCAGTGAAATAGCATTACTCTTCCAAAGGGAGCACAAACAGCCAGAATTTCAGTTGCTAACAAACGTGCATCAATACCTGCTATTCAGTTAAAAAAATCCTTTTCATAGGACAAATAGTTAAAAGCAAATTAAAGCACAAAAGAAAAATATCTCATCTGCTACTCATGACTTGACCACTGTCAGTGACTAAAAAATACTACTAAAAAAAAATATTCAAGCCTAAGTGGATAAATAATTATATGAATGGAAATTTATAGATGACAACAGCAAACATTCCGAATTCACTGCTCATCCACGGTGGCAGATCAGATCTGTTTCAACACAACCTGATTGTATCCTAATTTACCAAATTTACAATGATATCATTAAGGATTAAGCACCAGCAATAACTTTACTTATCAGTTCTAACACAATCTATTGGGAATTTTCTATGTGATATAGTTTCAGAATAAATATTAGAGACAGCAAACCTTCACCACTCTGACAAGGCCATTTTATGGACACATGTCCTGCAAAAAGCTTTACATGAAACGTACTCCCCACAGAAATCCAAACCAACACAAAGCAAACCACAATACTACAGCGATACTTCACCTTTTTTATAACTCTGCCACTATCTGCACTAATCACCAAACAGAAATCCTCTACACCTAAACTTTGGTTTTGCTTGTTAAAAGGACTATTTTGTAAGGTGTGACTGATATAATCTCACAGATAACAAGCGGATCACTTCAGCTTCCCTGTATAGCGGCAGTCGGTCATAAGAGCTGTGATTATACTATTCCAGAGCAATTATTCCAGATTAATTAAATAATCCAGATTATTATTCCAGAGTAATGACTCTGGAAACGTCAGATTCCTTTAAGTCAAATATATTTACCCACGGTGCCCAGAAAGCAGAGCTGACTGCAAAAAGCCAAATCACAATTCTGACAATTGCCAAAATAACATTCCAACGCCAGCTTCTGCTTAGTAAAGTAACTTCATCCCTCTACAGAAAATCCTGCAAAAAGCAAGCAAACAAACAAACAAAAAAAGGCCTAGCGATCCAAGCAGAAATAAATAATAATAATAATAATAATAATTATTAATAATAATAATAATAGCGGGTACTTTCTGCGAGAAGGTATCAAGGAATAACTCGCTGCCGATAATGTAAAACTTAGGGCCCACGAACTTATCCCCGCTCCCGCTGCTCGAGTCACCTTGCCCCGGGCCCGCTGCCGCCGGGACGCCCCGTTACCCAGGGCCCCGCCACCTCCAGCACCCCAGCGCAGCACCGGGAGCGCTCCCCTGGGAAAATCGCCCTCGAAGGCTCACTCCCGACCCCGCCGGCCCTCCGGGACGGAGACGGACGTCTCCCGGCGTGAAGGCCCAGCGCCAGCACCCAAGCTGGCCCCGGGGAAGAGGGAAGGCGCGGGCGGGGGCGGGGGGGG